>OU612046.1:144624827-145263199 GCA_914767935.1 Coremacera marginata
ACTGCAAAAAAATGCAAAGAAAATACAGTCCGTCCTACAAATTTTTCTCCAATTCGTACCATATGCGTACTCACTCACACCAATTGAAACCATGCATTCGTGCTATGTGAATTGCTCTTGTTATAATTTTCAATGATCAATTTAATTAAGTATCATACAGGCTTTAGCACAATTATTTCGCCAGGAATGTTTTTTTTTCGTATTTCATTTTAGCAAATTTTCGGGAAGTTTATGTTGCAGTGGCAGTAACCTTGAAAAATTCTGTTATTATTTATGTTTATTTTGAGATTATTTTTGGGAAAAATTGATGATATGCAAATCGATTGCAATGCTATTACAACAGTGTATTGGCAAATAATTGCGGTGTCCATTCTAAAATATATATTATAATTAGTCAATGACAATAACTTTTTGTACATTTCCGACAATTTTATGTAAATTTTGTGGTTTGTATTATTAATATAGCTTAGACACAATACAAGACAATCAGATAAGGAAGAAAAGATGAACTTGTACTCAATAGTTAATTAGCAACATGCTCAGAGGGTGAAGAATCCATCTTAAGATCGAAAGGTAGTGGGTTCGAATCGCACAACGAACACTTTTATATGGAAGTGGGAGTAAATAGTCATCTACTACGCCTACCATTTATACAACTCGAATCATAATTACAACTACGTATTTTAACTTGTTGTATTCTATGGAATTTACTTTTTATTTTTCTACAGTCATTTTTTTTTTTTTTAAGCGAAGCTTTTTACTACTCGTTCTGTGATTTGCTTGGAGTGAAATCTGAAAAATTTTCGACAGATTTTTTCTTAGAATTTTATGTTTTCGTATTGCTTGCGTTTATTACAACAAGAAAATTAAATACTTTAATATTAGAAATAATTCTTTGCTCCTGTGGAGATTCGAACCCGCAATCAGTTGATCACGAGTTCTTTACACCATTCACCAGGTCACCAAGCTGTGTTAGAAATACTTGTTGATTCAATGTTAAGTACAACAGAAGCTATGCTGCAGTAGAGCGTTACAATCAAAGATTGATTTATAAGGTTGTCGCAAATGAGAGAGAGCGAGTACCCATAACTGTCAAATCGAAGTTGACAGCTCATAGAAAATCTGCAAGTGCTCTCTTTTATCATTCGTTTTTCTTTCGTAGTCATTCGCAAAATTGGCTGGTTTTGACAATTATGGGTACTGAGAAGAGAGTGCGATCAGTGCGATCTTATGCCAATAAGATGTCACCAGCATCGGTGTGTTTTGTTTTTTCTTGATGTGAACGCGCAAAGGAAAACTGTAGACGTGTTATCACTACAATATAAAACTCTTTATTATTAAAGAAACTTAAACAATTATTACATTAAATTCAAAGTCAGTTTATTAAAAAAATTATAAGGTGCGGAAGCCAGCCGTTAAAAAACACGATTGCTTTTCTTCTCTCTATCCATTTTCTTCCCTCTTTTTCGTTCATTTCAACCAATACACTAGCACTGCCATATCGATCAATGCAGTGCAGCCACAAAACACCGATGCTGGTGACTTCTTGTAGCAAGTAGAAGCAACTTTGTTGTAAAAGCGATAACAAAATTCCTTTAAGAAGTACATTGAGTTTTTTGACAGCGAACAGGCAGCGGAATTTTTTTCGCTAGGAAGTACGCTGTTGAAGGAAAAAATTTGTTCAGTGCAGCCAAGTTCACAACCATGTGTGGAGAGTTAAAATGGAGAGTCGCTGGCATTATGTGCCCGTATATGTAATTGGAGTGGAAATTTGACATTCAACCATAAAAAATAAGCAGTATATTTTGTGTAAAAGTTAATTTATTAAAAAGAAAAAATGATTAAGCTATCAAATCTATGTAACTGCGAAAAAGCTTCGCTTCTCTCGTGTGGCCAACGACGCACCTGTGTTTTTTTACATTTATTCTGAATCAGAACTTTCGTTAAAGAACTCTGTAGGCTAAAGTAGTTTTATAACTTTTGCTTCCAAGTTTAATCGTTTATACTTAGGCAGATGTCGCACTTGAAGTTTGTGTCGGTTCTTGAAGTTTTTCTGGTAAAGTATTCTCTAAAACGCCTGTTGTTCTTATTTCTAGCTTCCTGAGCCTCTCCAGAGAGCTGTTCTATTGGAAATATACATGAAGCAATTTATTCTCTCTCCGTGACGCAGAACCTTTGAATATTTAATGAAAACTAATTAAAAAAAAAAAAAACAATAAAATTTAAGTACCATGCCTATTTATCCAAATAGAGTTTCTTTGTATCAACTGCATACTTTCCAAAAGCATTTAAGTCTACAAAAAACCCTCAGCTTAAGCATTCCAAAATCGTATAGAAGCTTTGAATTAGTTCTAAGCTTATTCCGGTTATTTGTGATGGTTTCTCAGCATTTCTAAAGAACTTTCTGGCAGTGTTTCCATCATTACCATTATGCTTAGGGATGTCTACTAAAAGCCCCAATTCCTCTTTAAATCTCTGCTGAATATAGAGCTTTTTGTATCGAACTTTACTCTCAAGATCAGCACCTTTAGCTTGCAATTTCTTCATTTCAATTTTATAACTAATATGGAGCAACATTCCATAAACCTTATCCAGTCATGCAATGGAAAAGTCCAAAGGAAAGGATTTCCTCATCTTCTATTATATTATTTAAAAGAGCTTCCGGTTGGTTCATAAGTTAAGGTGTAGCTCGACAAATGGAGCATTTTTGTCAAGATGTGTTGGAAGATATCTGTGGTTATTTTTTCTTATATCAACTTTTATCAGTTTCGCTCTCTAAGCATTGAGTATGCATGGAATATTTCTCTTTTACATAACGATAGAACATGTATGAGAGAGTGAAATTATCAAGTTTGTGAATTCATTTTACCTGTGTTAATTTCAACATATTCACATAAATCTTATATCGATGGAAAGGTATTTTCGAGTAGATTTTTATGCGAATATGTTGTCATTAAGATACTTAAAACTAAGCAAATGTAAAAAGCTTTTTTCTCAATAGGATAATGAGAAACCAACAGCAAAATATATGCTGTAGCTTACCAGAGCAAGATTAGAATGCGAGAGTAACGCAGCCACTTCAAAAGAGCTGTGTATCAATATTGCTGTTGTTGCTTTCTCTTAATTTCTCTCTCTTCGAACACACCGATTGCCTGATCAGAAGGAATTTGCCACAGCGTCAGCGTCAAAAAACTGTTAAACTGCTGCTTGTCTCATATAACACATGCAAAGACATTTATAATAGTTTATTTTGTTCATGGTTGAATTATAAGTTTGTCTCAAGGGAGAGAGCAAGTACCCATAATTGTCAAATCGAAGTTGACAGCTCATAAAAAATCTACAAATGCTCTCTCTTTTTAGCTGTTTTTCTTTCGTAATCGTTCGCAAAATTTGATGATTTTGACAATTATGGGTACTGAGAAGAAAGTGGGACGATCAGTCCTGCGACAACCTTATAATTCAAACATGATTTTGTTCAATACTTGGTGGTTTATTTCGAGTTGACGCTGCGACAGAGATGTTTCTAATGTTGGAAAAAATTTGTTCTGCGAGTTATATTTCACTAGGGCCACCCCTTCTTTTACACAGATAAGAAAAGAGTAGTTCATGTTGGCAACCATGATTCGTCTCAAAGCATCTTATTTGAAACAAAACTCCTTTTTTTCCTGACTTTGGACAGGCAGATTGTATCATTGATATTAATCTGGCAGAGTTGGGTAAAATGGCTGACTAGAGCAAAGCATATCTTCCACCACATCTCGACTGCTTTTGAACGCATTGTACTACTCATATGCACCTGTTTTTGATAAAGTCGATTTACTGTAAGTCTTCTGTAAAATTTTCAGCGATTCGGCACATGAAATTCCATTAGCACTACAAAGTTTGAGACAAATTTTTTGTTCAATATTTTTATTTATTGTTAAAATCACAATAAAACTTAAAAAAAAAAAAATCGAGCACTGTAAACCAACTTAATGACAGATCGCGCTCAAACTTCACTTCAGGATGGAGGACAATTGTGCCAACTTAGCGACCAAAAAATTGTTAAAAGCTCTTTTAACAGGGCTTTTTAATGATCATTTCCCGGTACTGACTTTTTTATTTGAGTCTTTTATTTGTTATTTGCACCAAATGGAATTCGAATTGAATCGACAACTAAACGAAGCCAAGTTCAGAAAACATGCGTAAATGTCAAAAACTCGTCTCGAAATAACAGGATTTTTAAAAAATCATTAAAAAAAAGAGGATTCTCGAATAAACCGCAACCAAATTTGACAACTCTAATCGTAACTGATGACACCTAAGAATTTATTTTATTTGCTATACTTTCGTTTATAACGCGAAACAGGGGGGAGTTGCCATATAATTTTTTTTTTATGTCTTGGCCCAAGGAATTTTACCGGCTCCGGCTTGAAATGTTCATCTGGAACATCCTGTATGCAAAACTATTTTTTTTTTTTAATTACGAAAACTATACACAAACGGTAAACTACGACAGTTAATACGACAATCAAATAATGCATTTACAATTTTATACATTCCAGTTAAAATCGATATTCAATCCAATAGATTTCATACTATTTAAAATCAATTAAAACCACTGGTAGACGAAGTAATCAGTTCGGGGTCTCAATTAATGATAATGTCGATAATATGCTCCATTTTGACTGAGTTCACTTTACTTACATGTTACTTTAAGCAATAAATATTTATACATTTGCATTGTATCCATTTTGAAGTACGAATTATTTGCGATGAATTAACTAAAGTATTTAAAATTTCGTTCAATGGTAAGCAAAAAATTAATTTAAAATTTTTGTTTTTGTTTAATTTTAACGAAAAACGTCAGTTTTGAATGAAGTTTAAATCAAATATAAAATGGAATCAAAATTAAATAAAGAGATCATGATACAATAAATCAGGTAGATGCATGGAAGAGAGCGTAGACTCAAAACTGTCAAAGCTCATAGAAAATGTAAAATGCAAAGCAGCCGCCCTGTAGTTACCTTGTTTATTATATCATGGAAGAGCTCAAAACTCATCTTTCATAGCGTCATGATATGTGTGTAATCGCCAACAACAAAAAAAACAAGCACAGGTGCAAATTCGAATAAAATTACAAATACACAACAAAAACAGAAAGTATCAAAAAAGTAAGAGCCATAATAAAATGATTGCTTATCAGGAATTTTTAAAATTAACACGTACAAACTAACAGCAGCAGCAATCGACGGAATTCAATAAAACCGCCTTTTAGAACGGCGACAAGATTTTAGATGTAAAAATGTATAAATGTGAAATTTTACACAACTAATATTGTAACGAGTCACCTTATTTACGAATGGTTAATTTTTAAATTTTTTTTTTCCCCGTTATATTCTGTGAGTTAGCGAGTTGCGCGCTTACGAAAAAAAAACTTAGCAGTAAAAAATTTACCTGAAAGGTACGAGCACAGAAGCGCGACTGGCTTTCAAAGCGACGAATAGAAATAAAAAAAAAAAAAAATTTAATTTTGGCAAAGTATCAAGATGCAACAAAAAAAAGCCAGCAAAGACCAAAAAAAAAAAAAATCAAGATTAAGTTTGACTTATTTAGGTATACAGATTAAGCCAGCGACACAGAAACGATGAATGCTGAATAAAAATTGCAGTAAAGCTGAGTGGGCAGGTGAGTGTGACAGACGGAAGAAGCCATTAGAAATGCTAATATAATAAAACCAAATAAAAACAAAAGCAATACGGTAATAAATAAAGCAAAAGAAAAAAAAAACCACCAACTAGCCGAAAGCACAAACACGTTGATGATAACAAACGCCAAAAGAATCATAGCGAGAAAAAAAAACCATAAAAAATTAGAGCAGACAGAGAAAAAAAACTAAGAGCTAGAGTTGCCAGCACAAAAGAGTTAGAAATCAAAGTGAATTTGTTATACAGTGAGAAGCAAAAGTTTAAAGACACCCTTAATAACATCTTATTAATAAAACAAAGCATTGTTACAAAAGTTTGAGTTTGAAATTTTTTTTTAATGCAACAAAAAAAATAAATAAATAAACGAAATGTTAATTTCAGCCCTTGAAAGAAATTTGACCGAACTTCTTATGATCAATTGTGTTGTGCGTGTTGTGAAATGTTTGAACAACAGAGCTGAAAAATCTGCATTCATATTCAGAATTTTAAGTACAACTGAATAACGACATTAGAATACATTAAATGAATAAAAAATTGATTCATATGCAGTGCCGAGCACTGAAATAGTAGTGAGTAATCGAAAAGCAAGTTTCGCTATATATTTTATACCCTATCAGATATCGATGCCGGCCAGTACTAAAATTATGTTAACTAATATGTTGCATCCCTGTTGTTCGCAATTTAAAGCTGTCAAAAGTTTACTGTTACTCTGTAGAACAGCTTAAATTGAAGTGTCAGTTTTTCTAATCGAGCAATAAAATAGTAGCGAACAAGAAAATCGTGTAAAGATTTTGTTTTAACGTCAAAATATTTATTTGTAATACACAAGGTTGATTTATAAGGTTGTCGCAAGGGAGAGAGCGAGTACCCATAATTGTCAAATCGAAGTTGACAGCTCATAGAAAATCTGCAAGTGCTCTCTATTATCATCCGTTTTTCTTTCGTAGTCATTCGCCAAATTGGCTGGTTTTGACAATTATGGGAACTGAGAAGATAGTGCGATCAGCCCTGCGACAACCTTATAAATCAACCTTGGTAATACACAAAAAGTAATTTTTATATTATTTTTATATAAATTAAGCAGTGAAAAATAAAAATACTTAAATCTGTTTCCTTAAGTGGGACGTGGAAGACATTGCAGTGCAGAAAAGCGAGAGTTGATTCAAAGTCTAATAAAAAGCGGCAAAACCTACAAGGAAGTAGAAACACTAATCGGCTGCTCCTCTACAATGATCCGCAATGCAATATTATTCAAAAATAAGGATGAAAAAAGGGGTGAAAAACGAATTCAATCGGAAGTTACGGTAACAAAACTCGTTAGGTGCGCGAAAATTCGACAATGTCGGCTGTGGTGATCCGAGACGAGCGATAATTTATTTGCCCATAGTCCTCGTTCGGTTTCTCTTTTAAAGAAAAACCACATAGCACGACGTTTTCTGTTTGCTCAAGAGCATCTGACATGGCCTATAGAAAAGTGGAGGAACATACTCTGAACAAACGAATCTAAAATTGTGCTATATGGCGGCAAAGGGTCTCGTGAGTATAGATTTGTTGTGTTTAACGTTGACACCTGCCGTGAAGGCTTAATTCAACGTTGTTCCATAACAATTGGGACCAACACAAAGCGTCGGTCAGCGCCCCTTTGAGGATTCAAAGGTACCAAATTAGCTCCATGTTGTGATGACACTTCGCAACCCTTGGTGAGGGTGGAGGCCTATCTAAAACCTCTTCCATACTAAGGAGTATGGCGCCCGGTTTGAGAGTGCAAACCACACCGAGCTAGATAGCTCTGCCCGCGATATGGGTGGTAAACCACAGCCACCACGAAGACTCCCCGAAGGGCCAGCCCAATCCAGTCAGCCCAGTATATGCCAGCAGAAGCCAGACATACACCGGGGGTCGCTGACTGCCCGTGGTACCAGTTTTAAAGTCCTTGGTCAGACCTCGCAGCTTACACCCCAGCTACTCCCAGTTTTAGCCCATCACAGCTCTGGACTGGTCACCAATCAAAACAAAAGCTCACAAAAAGGTGAGCCCCGCCCCACACTCACAAAAAGACATACACGTTCTGGACCATAGTCCACACACATGCACACATTCACAAGTGAATATCACAACTTATGACTGCCTTAGCCGCCGCCTCTCAAACACACCACATGCATACTGATTCAACCTGGAAACTTGCTCACGAGTTGCAAGCGCATTCCCAAGGTTGAAATCCCCATTCACACTCAAAATCCCCATTGCACGCAAATCGCGAATGTCCTCATAAAGAGGACAATCACGAAGTACGTGCAACCAGTCCTCACGGACTGCCCCACACACACACAACTCACTCACACTCAGGTTCCTCTCATACAAAAATGCATTCAAGGAACCATGCCCAGTCAACAAGAAACCCAGGCTTAAGCCGAAACTAAAGTCCGGGCGTCCAGCGGGTCTCGTGAGTATGTAAGAAGCCCACCTAATACAGAATACGACCCTCGGTTCACAACAAAAATCTTAAAGCATGGTGGATCTAGTATAATGGTGTGGGGCTGTTTTTCCTACAGACGTATTGGTCCGATACACAGGATTGAAAGCTTAATGGATTGTTACCATTTGCTGAAGAGGACATGCCGCTGAAATGGATATTCCAGCAGGATAATGACCTGAAACACACCAGTAGACTTCCAAAGAAATGGTTTCGGCTCAATGGAATTGAGGTTATGGTCTGGCCAGCTCAGAGTCTGACCTCAATCCCATTGAAAATCTTTGGGCTGGCATTAAGAAAGCTGTATAGGATGCTAAGCCAAAAAACAACAATGAACTTTGGCAAGTGGTTCAGCGCGGATGGCAAGCTATACCCCTGAAGAGATGCGAGACACTTGTGGATTCCATGGGGAGGCGGTGTTGTAACTAAGTACTAAGACTACAAATTTGTAACTAAGTACTAAGACTACAATAAACTAAATTTATAGAAAGAACCTCACGAAATTCATCATTGTTCTCTAAATATTAAATTTTTTTCATATACTACAATTTTACTGCTCCATGTAATTTTCATGTAAAACAAATTTTTATATAAAAATCGTAAAATGTATATGAAAAACTTAGTTTTAATACCTTTGAGGTCATTTTGGGGACACAGAAGGTTGGTTAATTTGGGTTAGTTTTTAATTTTATTTAGCGCCAGTATATCAGCGGAATATTTTTCCATCAAAAAGCTTTCTTATATGAAAAAATGGATCTTTTTGATTTATGCGTTCAATTTATACCATGGGCGCGTTTATAGTGGCGGCTTGTTGCCGTGACGGACCGAACCGAGAGGGAAAACGCTACACATACAAATCATATGAAACAAGTTCAAAGAGCGTATAGTGCCAGCCGCACAAGCAGCTGTAAGTCACTTGTGCACTGGTATCCAGCGTAACCATTGTTGCTTTCTCGCTTGCTCGCAGCACGGCTAGCATGTGTTTTGTTTAATTTTACACAAATTTCTCACTTATTAGTTTAATTTAAAGAGATAAAAAAGAAAAAACAATAATCTAAGCAACAACAAAAAAGAACAACCTCCAATAAAATACATACATATATTTTGTTTTGTTATTGCTGTTGCGCCTCTTCTTCTTTTTTCTTGTGTGCAAAAGCAAGTGTGTAGAAAGAAAGCACGCTAACGTGAACGCAGTTTTGTGTTCTTTTGCATCTATACGCAAAAAAAAAAAAACAAACTGATCGATATGTGGAAAACAATACGAAGCAAATTGTCACATTGAAATACTAGAATTTCCTTGAATTGCTCCACACACTAGCAACAAAGAGAAGCAACAAGAAAGAAGCACAAAACATTGGTTAATGAAGCCATCAACGAGTTTGTGTAATGCATAAATGTAAACCATGATAAAATGATTGAGAAGGTAGGAGTGACAATTGGCTATTTTCTCAGAACGTCGACCAACACTTGTCAAAATCAATACAAAGTTTAATTTTTCATCTGCTTTGCTGCTTATTCGTTTTCCTTTTTTCTATGCGTTTTTGACAAGTTCTGATCGACGACCAGAAACTGTCACTCCTACCTTAAAATGGTTATATCATGAATGTAAACAAATATTTACTAACACATAAAGATTATTAATCTTGTTTCTCACTTGTTGTCTGCTGGTTCGAGGAAAGCAAAAATTGTACACGAAATCACATGACTTTTATGATGCTTGGATTGCAAAAATAAACAAACAAAAAAAGTGATATATACAAACAAACCCAAAATAGTCAAAAACCAGCTGGAATAGCAAGTGACTTACAATGACTTATAAGTGGCTGAAAGTGCGTTTCAGCAGTTTTTTTTCATATTTTTGTCTTTTCGCATGTTGTCTGCTGGTTTGAGGAAAGCAAAAAGGGTGCCCGAAATCACTTGACTTTTATGAAGCTTCGACTGCAAAACTAAGCAAAAAAAACGTAATATATACAAATAGACCCAAAATAGTTAAAAACCAGCTGGAACAAGTCGGCGGCTGCAAGCGCGCACTATACGCACTACCAGCTGCGAAAAGCATAGCGCGTTTCCAGCTCGGTCCCGCACGGCAACAAGTCGGCACTATAAACGCGTCCTAAGGGATGGGTTAAACTGTTCAAAGAAATTATTTCCCAGGTAATTCTTATGTTTCACTTATTGACCTGATGTCGATAAAATTAATATCTGCATCAACATGTACTTGACTTTGAACCTTAAATTTCTCGAAAACGGGCCGAAGATTGAAAAACGGTAAACGCCCTTAAATTCAGCATCCTCAAATTATGCTGAAATGATATGTCCCTTGCTTGTTTGCAAGCAAAAGTGACCGATTCATACACAGTGCAAATATGCATTATTCAATTTTCATTAATTTTTTATTCATTCAAAGCGAAGGCATTCAATCATTTTTGTTTATTCAACGAACAAAAAATTAATAATGAATTGAAAATTCATTCAATTCAAACAATTTATGTCATTTCACGAAAGAACAATAGTTATTCTAATAAGAAATAATAGTTATTCATAAGAAATTTTTTATAGTTTAAAATTGCCGAACCCTTTATATCGTGAAATATAGAACAACAATTATTTTCGGTTCCTGATATAAACAGAGATGAACGATTTTTTTTTGTATATTTGTCGACTAAACGTACACACAAAAAAGTTGTATTTAAACGTTGAAGATCCGCACAAAGTGAAGGGAAAGATAGCTCGTCACTTGACGCCAAAATATAATCTTTTACGATTTTCAATTTGCTGCTTACATTGTGCTCTTTACTGAGCCAGAGAACTGGTGGCGAATTCATTAGGAAATTAAAAGTGATGCCAAATTTTTATGGAAAGACATAGCTTTTCTGCATTAATTTTGTAACGAATTTTATTTCAATGCAATTTAAAATTTTCAATTTGATTTAAATTAAAATTTCAAATGTAATTAACAGACACCAATTCTTGAAAATGTACAATAATAAACCAGTATTTTTTATATATCAATGTGTTTGTTGTAAGTTTTTGATTTCAAAACAAAATTTTAAGCTCAAAAAACAAAATTTGTTAATGAAATTGTGAAAATATGAAAAGCAGCTGACAATTTTTATTAAAATTTTTTATTTTTGAGCTTCAAATTTTGTTTTGAAATCAAAAAATTATAACAAACACATAGAAATATGAAAAATACTGGTTAACTAACTATTGTAAATTTTCAAGAATAGATCTGTTAAATTAAATGTTGAGGTTGAATTCTTCTGGAAAATTTATTGTTACCAATCTAGAAGACTATGAAACCTGTTGTTTTGTTAAATGTTTTTTAAATGTTTAGTTAAATTTTTAACTTTGCCAAACGGCTTTCTATAAAAATAAAAACAAAAATCGATTTTTATATGATCGAATTTCGATCACAGGCAATACTAGTATTTTTAAATACATAAATATTTGAAGCGTTTTCGCAAAAAAAAAATAAAAATAGATTTTCGTTTAATTCTAATAATTTTTCTACAAAAACTACTATTTTGAGAAATCCGCTAACCGGTATAAAAACCCGAATGCATTCCTGCAATCGACGCTTGAAATATTTACGTACATATTTAAATTATTTGAATTATTAAAATTTAAATTTAAAAAAATTAAAAATTAAAAATCGACAACAAAGCAAAAACCACAACAGGCTTTTGGAAAACCGGTTTCCGGTTTAAAAAACCGAATGCATTCCTGCAATGATCACTTGATTTATTTATATATTTAAAAACATAACTACTCGATGGCAAAGCACAAAAAAACAAGTTTATAGAAAATCGGTTACCAGTTTAAGAAACCTACAATCAACACACAGAGGGTTGAAATCGAAAAAGTGGAGATTAATTGAAAAATGAAAATTTGATTTCTTTTTTTAAATACTTACTTGATTAAAGAGTACAAAATTCTACATATGTTGTTTAGTTTATCTGCTGTATAGCCTAAAAGATGAGAAATTTGTCGTTTTATCGCGATTAGTTGGAAAATTTTTAAATTCGGCATAGAGCTTAATATTTTTTTTTTATTCGTCAAAAGGCATATTTTTATTAAGGAACCTTCAATTTCAGGTATTTAAGCGTAATTTTTTAAAAAAAGTGGTTGACAATGATAGTGTACAAATATTAAAAAAATTTTTTTTTCAATATGTCATAATTTGCGCTCTTTTCGAAATATATGTGGAATTTTAAATAGGAATTCGGTAACATCACGTAGAAATAAAAATATTGTATTAAACTTCAATATGTGAGCTTCCATATCCAACAATAAAAAGTTGCGCGTATTTGCGCGAATCACTTTTATTAAATAGAAATTGTGAAATAGTCGCAATTTTTTCTATGAAATAATATTTCAAATAATTTGATCACTATGTAATATTTTTATAAATTTAGTTAAAAAAAAAATAATAGTAAGGAATGATTTTCGACTGGGCCGAAGTTTTGAAGGTTTTATTATAATGATGACGTCACTTTGTATGGACTATAGTAGTGGTTTTCATCCAACATCGTCAAATTTCAATTTCAGTATACATTTTAGTTACTAACCCATTTCCGGCGGCTCCTTAACTACCGCTCTAAAATCCAAGATGAAACTTCATTTAAGGTCTACATATAGCCCTAAACTTTGTATGGCATAATTTAAAATTTTTACCTGTACAGGTAAGCGCTGGGCGGCCTGGTGCCTTTTTGCATCACAGCCTTACCTGACCAGTTAAAAATGACAAACGGTCCGTCTAAATTATTTTTCAAATAAAATTTTTAACTTATAAAAATTGCTATTGAAAGGAATTTTCGATATCGTGATTTAAAATTTTTTCCCTAATTTTGAAAAACCAAATTAAAAAAAAAAAAAAAAAAGCAAAGATTAGGTTGCGCCGTGGGCGTTTAATGGAGGTAAACAACCGAAGCGACTGAAAGCAAAAATAATGTATGTTTTCAAAGCTCGAAACTAACATAATCACTGCAGTGCATAATCACCAGGAGAAAATTCGAAAGTGATTGATGCAAAAATGTGCCCGCAGCTGGAAATGGGTTTAAGTTAGTTATATTATGTAAGGAATTAATTTTTCAGATACTTATGAAGGTTTTACTATTTATATCACGTCATTTCAAGTCCATACATTAAGCTTTGTGGAATTTATGTAGATTTTAACGTTTTAATAAAGTCACTTTGTACGGGAGGCAGGCGTGGTTTTCATCCGATTTGGCTCATTTTCGAACTTATGGCTTCACTTTGTATTCCTATCCGATCAATCGTTTCGTTCAAAACAGTGTTCATTCGTGTTTTTGAAATTTGTAATTCGAACAGAATCAAACAACGATAACAGCTGATCAGCCAGCGAACAATGCCGTAGTACAGTTACATATTTGCAGTATGTATTTCTAACGATCACTGAAACCACGAATCCGAACGTCAAAATCAAACGAACACTTTTATGCTATCGTTGTGGTTGCAGTCGTTAATAGAATGGTTAAAAAATGCAAAATTCTGAATCTAAATGTAAACATATTAGGAAATATATAAATATATACTGGACCCTGTCCAGTGTCTGAAGGCTGTGAAGCACTTGAAATACACAAAATAAAAATATAAACTGCACTAGATGCATATATTTTATTTTGATCACTTAAAGCAACTCAATCACCAAAAACAATAATAATGTAAACAATTCCACAAACCACTTAATTGCTCAGAGTATATTTATTGAATACACAAACCGAACAAAGACATTGCCAACATATAAGAAACAAAGCAACATAAAGTGTGGTTAAATTTTAAGGGCCGATGTTGAATGTGAGCCACACCTAAACGTCAAGTTTTTTTCTGCATTTCATTTGACATTTCTCAATTTCAGACTAATTCAAGTTGAACCATGGAAAGATACACAATCGAGCAACGCGTTCAAGTTATTCAGGCTTATTATGAAAATGGGCGTTCAAATCAAAATGCATATCGTGCACTTCGTGATTTTTTCGATCAATTTAATCGTTCAAATGTGCGTACAATCGGAAAAATCGTGCCAAAATTTGAGCAAACCGGGTCTGTAGGAGATGTAAAAACACCAGTGCATGCTCGTACAGCTCGTACTGCAGAAAATATTGCTGCTGTTCGCCATAGTGTGGCTGAAGAGCCGTCAGGCAGTTACTGTGAATGGTGTTCGCTATCGTGAGATGATAACGAACTTTTTATGGCCCGAATTGGAAGATATGGATGTGGACGATATATGGTTTCAACAGGACGGTGCCACTTGCCACACAGCTAACGAAACAATGGCTCTTTTGCGCGACAAATTCAATGGCCGTGTTATCTCACGTGGTGGCGATGTCAATTGGCCGCCACGATCATGTGATTTGACACCGTTGGACTTCTTTCTTTGGGGTTATTTGAAAGAAAAGGTGTACGTCGATAAGCCAGCAACAATTCAAGAGCTAAAGGATGAGATAATTCGGCACATTAACGGCATAGAACCTCACTTATGCCTCAGCGTCATCGAAAATTTGGACCATCGGATGGAGGTGTGCCGCCGAGGTGGCCATTTGGCGGCGGCAATTTGGCCGATATTTTGTTCCATACATAATTGAACCATACCAATATTATGATAATAAAAAGAAATGACAATAATTTCCTAAATAATTTGTGTTTTATTCAAAATCAATATTGGCCCTTAAAACTTATATAACAAATCTTTGAAGTAGACAAAATACAGAAAACTTCCCTAGTGTTTGATATGGCAGCGCGCCATTTGACAACTGCTTGTGTATAACAGTTTGAGTGTACGTAGCAAAGACAAGCTTGTCGAATGAGTTAACAATAAGCTTCGTTCGCATAGCCATCGTTCGTTGAATGCTTCGTTACTATGCTACTGTGTGTTACATGTCAAAATTTCCAGGTGTGATAGAATGTGAGATGGTGTAAACAAAGGAAAACGAAGTGTGTTCGAATCGGTTTTGATTTTTTTGACATGTCGTAACACATTTTATTTTTTGGTTTGTTTCTAATTCCATCACACCTTGCATGCGACCAAAAATGCATTTTACCATAAAACTGCGTGAAATTATTTTTTTCTTGTAAATCAACAAGCTAGTTTTAATTTTTAATGCACAAATTCTTATTTTTATACAAGTTCTACTTATTATACTTACAGTAGAAACTATAAAAAAAAAAACGAAATGGCCATTTCAGCCCTCGAAAGGGCTTTGACCGAGCTTCTTATGATCAATTGTGTTGTGTGTGATGTGAAATGTTTGTACACAAATAATCGAGAAGTGGATCTACATGTTTTACGCCGACTCCGAACGGCTTATGTTCTCAGGAGCTTTTCATGGCAGTTTTTACTCTGAGGTTTGCCATTGTCTGCAGAGAGGTGACGGCCGAACAGAAAAATTAATTCAATTGAAAAAACTTTCTGTGTCGGATGGAGGATTCGACCCTGGGTTCTCTGGCGTAAGAGTCACACACTCTACCCACTACGCCACGGCCGCCACAGTTCCGATTTATTTCACAAATTTTCAAATTTTAGTAAAGCGTTAAGTATAAGTGTGATGTTATTCTGTGAGATAGTCTTAAAAGGATAATTGTATTTCTTTATACAAAAATTAAAAATGACAGTATGATGAAATTCAAGTGTGTGAAGATAAATTCGTAAATCCGACGAATTTTAAATTCGTACTATTAAAAAGTACGAATTTAACTTTAAGTACGAATTTAACTTTAAGTACGAATTTAACTTTTAGTACGAATTTAATTTTAAGTATGAATTTATATTAAAAAATCTACGAATTCAACTTCGTTTGATAAGAATTCTTTTTAATATCAACCAGGAAACTTAAAATTCAAAATAGTAATAAAATATAATAAAATTAATTTTAAAAAATTTCCTGTGGCTAAAACCCTTAGCGCGCCACAACGAGTCATATATCCTTAAAAAGGTGCTTTAATTACCTGTCTATTAAAATATAAAATTTAAAAATCGTACATTTTGGAACTGAGATTTTGTTATTCAAAGTTAGTACTATGAATCGATCGATTACTCCTTTTTAAGAAATTTCCTTTGGCCAAAATCCTCAGCGCGGCACTATTAGTCATATCCCCTTGAAAAGGTGCTTTAATTACCTGTCCATTGGTTTATAAAAAATAAAAATCATAAATGTAGATTTTACGATCCGTTATATCAAATTTAGTATCATAAACATATGATTCGTGACTTTTTAAAAAAATTTTTATTTTAATTTTTTATTTATCCCTTCATTTTATTATATTTTATTACTATTTTGAATTTTAAGTTTCCTGGTTGATATTAAAAAGATTTCTTATGAAACGAAGTTGAATTCCTAGTTTTTTTAATATAAATTCATGCTTAAAGTTAAATTCGTACTTTTTAATAGTACGAATTTAAAACTCGAACTTTTTAGAAATATGGGTTTGTGTCTTTGCTAAGTTAGCGTCGGATTTACGAATGTATCTTCACTCATTTCTGAAATTCGCTTCGTGTGAAATGTGGTAACACACAGTAGGACAATGTAAAGTGGCCTTTAGGAATACAAAATGAGGCTATTAATCTAAGTTTTTAGAAACAAGCTTAAATATCGAATTTCATGACGGCGATAGCTTTAAAATTACAACTGTAATCATGTTCACAGACACACGGACGGACAGAATTTTTTTCTTATTTGCACTCATTCTAAGTAAAAAAGTAGTCTAAAGTAAAATTCGGTTTCAACCCTCTGTGCAAAGCTTGAAATATTTATGTATTTAAAAACATAACTCGACAGCAAAGTAAAAAAAAATAACCGGGTCTTTAGTAACCGATAACCGAAAATCAGCGTGTCATTATGCTTTCAGAAATGAAGTTTTATCAAATTCTAACAACTGCTTATATTTTTGGCCGAAACTTTTATAAGCTCGCCACACTGTGCGAAGCTTTACGACGAATCTTTCAGTTTATTTAAAATTTTTGTATGATGCTTAACACATACCCCAATTTTTGAGTTTTTTTTTTGCGTCTAACTAAAATAGAACCTAAATATGAATTGGAGCTTATTGGCGTTGACAAAAGTAATGCGACAAAAGAAAATAGTTAAGATATACAAAGAATGTAGGTATCTATGTGTGTGTGTAACGACAACGAACGCAATACCAGCTGGTGTCAAACTTGTAACAGGTTTTAAATTTAAAATCATAGCAACCACAACGACAACAACAACAACAACAACAACAACTAAGGTGCACAGGTGGTACAAAACACCCTTCACTAGAGGCTTAAAGTGGCATGGCCAACATGGCCTGAATATAATAACCACATTTTTATGTGACCACATTTTTGTTGTTGTTGAATTTTTTTTTTCGCCTTGCTTTGTTTTAAAACAACAAATAAAATGAAATCGATATCGTACAGACAGTTAGCTCAGCTTAAATGTCTTCCATAACTTAAATAATAGAGGCAGCAAATTAAGTGATTTCTGAAAAGTTTGCATTTTTTTTTTTAATTTTGTATTTTTTTTTTTTTTTTGTTCCTCACTTTCATATAAATTGTTTATTTAGCATAAAAAAATTGGAATGTTAAATAAACAAATCGCACAAGCAAGCGTTAAGAAAGTATTTTGATTTTCAATAAAGCCTGAAAGTAGGCAATGAAATTTTGCCGATTAGTTGTCAATAAGTGCAATCATGCAAAGAGTAGGTGCGTCATGCCAGAGTTGCCACATATTATATTAATTAATGCATTGTGAGAAGTAAACATAAGTTGTGACAAGTTTGCAAAAGCTTTATGCTAGTTTAAAGCAAGCAAAGCTTACATTTTAAGCATTTAATATGTATAAGAAAATTTAGTGGCAGCTCTTGTTTAAACTCAACACTGCAATTAGAGCTATAAAACAAAGAAAATAAAAACTTATACACAATAATAAAAAAAAAACAACTTATTGATTGCATATAATTGCCAGCACAGTTAAATTTTGCCAATCAAGCTATTTCTTTTTTTTAATTTCGGTGCTGCAGCTTATTTCAACATTTATAACAACCAGTACAAAAAAATATAGAATTGTCAAATCAGCTTAAAAATGCAATTGTGTCGCTTATAAGTATTTAGTCAAAATTAATTCCTAGAAATTAAAAGCAGTTTATAAATAACCGATATAAACAAACCAAGCCAAGTCATGACAATCAAAGTGCAGAAAATAAGAACTGTTGTATAAACGCTGCCGTTCACACTGTTCCACTTACTTATTAATTTATGCTCATCCCACATTAAGCTAGCGCAAACTAAACGTATTTTCTTATATAATCTAATTTCCCTGGAGTCATTGCCACTCCTTGTAGCAGCAACTTCCTAATGAGTTCTGACAATAAAAGTACAATCGAGTTTATTTTTTTTTTTTTTTTTGGTACTTTAGTGGTTAGTACGAGGCAAGCAATACACTAAGGGAAGGAAAAAAGGAGGGAGCATAAAAACTGGTTACATGCTCACGTTGTCAACAACAAGGATAAAGATTCACAAGTAGGTCATGACCTAGTTGTGAGCGGAATAATAATAATAATAGCCGGGCTAAATTTGACTTGAAACTGCACTGTATAAAGTATTTTTTAAGACGTAATTGCGTAAGCTTGCAATGCTTATTGTTATGTGATTTAATAACGGAGTCTTATTAAGGGGGGACATGACATTGGCAGTTTTTTGAAATGGACTTTTTTTTTAATAATTTTGTATTTTAGTAAATATTCTTAAGATTCATGGAAAAATTTCTACGGGTTCAAAAGTTACAGCCGGATTAGTGAGCGCGCATTTTTAATTTTTAACCTTTTTTTTTTTCTTTGTTCACAAACTTTGAACGCGTTTCTCTCGCAATCATGTTTTCGTGCTGGTTGCGGCACTAGCGGGTTCATTTTTTGACGAAATTTTTTTTTTTTTGTATTTTTTTAAACTTGATTCGCTATCGTATGAAACGAGCTTTTTTTTTAATTTTTTTTTTCGATTTTTTATGAATTTTTAAAGTCAATATTTTTTTCGAAAAACACACTTTCAAATTTGGAACATCAACAAAAATTGAAAAAAAGTTTAAAAAAAAAGCTCGTGTCATACGATAACCAATTTTGTTAAGATTTAAAAAAGTCATTTTTTTTCCAGATCGGACAATTTTTGCAACTCCCAGCGCTGCAACCACGAGGCCCCGTTTTTGCTCTGCCGCCAGTGTGGAGCTCTATAAAACCATGTTGGAGTGAAAAATATATTTTTTTTAAATTTTTTTTCTTGTAATTTTTAATTCTTGTAAATTTTAATCTTGTAAAATTTTGGAAAAACGTTTGCTTTTGACTGAGTTATGAATTTTTAAAAAAATGTCTGTTTCTCTGCCGCGAATGTCATGTCCCCCCTTAAGAGGTTTGAAGCGATTATTGAAATATATTTTCAAATATTACAATAATTTGGAATCGACATTTTTTTTTCTTTTCAACGACAACGAAACAAAATTAAAAAGTCGACATCTAGCTGAATTTGTATTGAAAATTCATTACTACTACACGTTTTACGCCATTATTTCTGAACCCTTCAAGAGCACACCTTAATTTTCTATCGTTGGAAAAGGAATAAATTGTTAAAAAAAATATGTAAAAAATTAAAATAAAAAAAATTAAAGCGTCTGTTGCTGGCATAATATTAAGTTTTGAAATTAGCATTGGCTCAACTTACTGCAATTTTTTCATAAGTTGTATGTTTTTCCCTTAAAATCACATTTAAATTGACGGAGGAGTTACGTTGTCTCAAAATATACCCTATTTTAGCATTCGCAATGACTCTGGGTCGGCGAATAAAAAACTTTTAAAATCTCCAATTACGGATTTGATTTTCTAAACAATAAACCAATCTAAGAACAAAATTTGAGCCAAATCGGGGAGATGGACAGTGTAACTGATATTACACTTTAATGTGAAATGGGCAAAATTATTTTCGGGAAAAATGCATGAATAAATCCATTGCACAAGAAGTTTTATTTATAATAGATTAAAAATTAAATCAATCTTACAATTCATTGCTTATTTATATAAATTAGTTTTGTGAAATATAGGTTTAATTAATTTAATTGGGAGCAGTACCAAATCTCAAGAGACAAAATCTCCAGTTACAAAATATACACAATTTAAAATACAGTCAAACCTGTTTTTGTGCGGTAGATAGGGACCGCAGAAAAAAAATCGCACAAAAAAAAATTCTTCGGAGACTTCATAAACAGCTATAACATAAAACTTTAAGTAATCTAATAAAGAAAATTTTTTTTATGCGGTTTTTTGTACTGCATAAAAAAAATCTCACCTAGGAAACATTCTATGAAAAAGCGAAAAAGTGGTCTCGAAGCCAAATAAATAAATAAATTACACACGGAAACGTTAAAAATATAGTTTTAATTCTTCATTTTAAATGTGAAAAATACGAAAAATTATTCCATTAAAAAAATGCATATTAAAAAAATAAATTAAAATATGTATATGTATGTTGATAGTCACAAATTATGTCTATACGCACTTTGAAAGTCGGTTAAAAACTAATATATGTACTTGATAAGAAGACATAATATGTAATGAAATCGGCTGATGCAATATATGTATAGTATATATAACTGACCTAACTTCGCTGCGAATTTACTAGGGCGAACAACTTGCACATAGCGAAAATTAAGAGATTTCACGTTTCAAATGCGCGCAACCTCTCTTCTGCAATAACTTCTCTGACATAAAATAATGTCTCTCGCGCTTTTTTTGGACATTTCAAAAACTTCAGAATTGCGTTTTGCTCTTACGCTTTTCTCTTTATTGCTCTTTTTAATGATAATTTCAGCTAGTGCAGAGTTTTTTTTTGCATAGAAAAGATCGCATACAAGATAAAATATCATAACACAACTCGCACAAAAAAAAATTCGCACAAAACAAATCGCATAAAAATAAAAACCGCATAAATACAATTGCACAAAAAAAAATTCGCACAAAAAAAGACCGCACAAAAACAGGTTTGACTGTATCAAATTAGAAAATCTTCAAAGACAAAATATCCAAAAATATAATATACAAGCCAAAATCACGAAATTTTTTTTTTAATTAAAATCTAAGCTGCTTTTAGACGACGCGGCAAAGTCTGAAGACAAATTTTCAAGTGACTGCCAAATTTTGTCTTATTTCAAAAGTATTTTCCAATTTGCTTCCACACGAACATATTGCATATCTGCGTGATAAAAATATTATCAATTTTCTGTCAAAAAGAAAATTTCAATGAAATGAAACCTTCATTTCAAATTATAACACACCGACACACTTGCCTTTTTTTTTAGTCAACCCTGCGTCACATAAAAAGTTATACGAAAATAGAAACAATTCTAAAAATGAATGTGTCTCTAAAAGTCACAAGACATTGTCACAAGAGTTAGTTTTTGAGCTTCCACACGATATGTGGAAGTGTTTATTTTTGACATGTCTTGAGACATGTTACAAGTATTGTTTAACTATGATTGACCGTTTTACGCGGTGGCCCGAAATAGTTCCGTTGAAGGACATGACTGCCGATACGGTAGCAGCGAACTTTTACACTTCATGGATTTTAAGGTTCGGGTCTCCAAAATCCATCACGACTGATCAAGGTACTCAGTTTGAGTCTGCGTTATTCCTGGCGCTTTCAAGTTAAATAGGTGCAAAGCGAATTCGAACCACTCCTTACCATCCTGCGTCAAATGAAATGATAGAGCGCTGGCACCGCTCGCTGAAGGCAGCTTTGATGTGCAAGCAGCAGACTCCTTGGCAGACTCCAGAACAAGCTATAAAGAAGATGTAGGAGCTTCCGCGGCCGAAATGCTTTACGGAACTCATCTTCGAGTTCCTGGAGAGTTCTTCACAAACGAGGATATGCCGTGTGACCCACAAATCTTCGTCGAAAAGTTCCGTGAGCATATGCGGCAAACTCGTCCTATATACCAGCAGCACACCACAACAGGAAAAATTTATTTATCTACAAAGATTTTTACACCTGCACTCGCGTTTTTCTTAGAACTGACCACGTCAAAAAACCTTTAGAGCCTCCGTATACCGGTCCACATAAGTTCATAAAAAGGATCTCCGATCGAGTTTTTACAATCGATGTAAACGGTTCCATCCACAACATCTCGGTTGAGAGACTGAAGCCGGCTTTTGTGGAACGGGACCCAGATATAGTTCAAGTGCCTCTTCGAACCTACAGTCGAAAGAAGACGGTGTCATTTAAGGAAACCCAAAGCAATCGTGATGACATTACTGGGGGGAGAGTATCTTTTAATTGCAATTTAATCATTCTTCTTTTGTGAGTTTTTTAAAATAAAACGTTCTTCTCGAACAATTGCGTTTATTAAAAACATTGATTTTTTATTTCGTGTGGTTAAAAATTCACATATTTTTAACAGGCAATGCCATCTAGCGTTAAATAGCAACGCTCATACATAGATTTTATCATATACAAGAACCAATGCTGTCGATAGAAAGCAAAAAGAAACATCGAATGTTGCCTTTATATTTCATGTAATTGTGTTTAATTTATATAAGTTAGAGAGTTCAAACATATATTTTTCTCCCAGTGAGGATCAACCAGACCAATAAGTGCTTACATCAACATTGTACGATCAGTACTTTAAGCACACCAAAGGCTCAAAGTGTGACATAAAAAAGAATTTCTGATCGCAATCAACCACCCTAATAACCTCCGAGAATGACGTAATTCTACGTCAAAACGAAATGGCCATTTCAGCCCTTGGAAGGTCTCTGACCGAGCTTCTTATGATCAATTGTGTTGTGCGTGTTGTGAAATGTTTGAACACAAATTATTGAAAACTTGTCCTACCAGCTTTATGCCCACTCCGAACGTTTTATGTTCTCAAGAAGTTTTTCATGGCAGTTTTTACTCTCTGAGGTTTGCCATTGTCTGCAGAGATGTGACGGCCGAACAGAAAAATCAATTCAATTGAAAAAACTTTCTTTGTCAGGTGGAAATTGAACACGGGTTCTCTGGCGTATGGGCCACACACTCTACCCACTACGCCACGGCCGGCATAATAAAATAATATAAATTTTTTTTTACTGAGTTCTAGGGGGGCGGCGAGGGGGGAGCGGAGGGAGGTAACTGTCTCTTCCTGTATCGCCTGCGGACACCCTTGCTTCATATACTGAAAATAGTTTTTAATTCGAATATTGTTCGTCAACACATCGTTTCGTGTTTTCCATAAATGCCTTTAAATAAGTATCTATTCACTAAACAAAAAAGAATCCGGTTTTTAAATACCTCAAAATTGTTGATTTGAATAAACCGAAACCGGAAATTCGGTGTACTGAATGACCTGAAACCAAAATTGACAAGTTTAATTAATATACCGATTTCAGTGTTCATTTAATCAGGGTGATTATAATAAAGGCTTAATCACCAAGCTAAGTGAACGTAAATTTCTTACGAAAACAAATTGTTTTTTAAAAAAAAAAAACAGGAAATATCGTCACTCTTTCCGACGATTCTTGAGATATCGGGAGAGGTTTGCGAACCTTTTGGTTTAAAATTTCTCTTTTATAAATTTATTGTTTTCAAATTTGTTGGTTGTTTCCCGTGTTAAAAAGATTCATTAAATTTTTTTATCCAAAACTTTAAGTTAATTTACAGTAATCGATAAGTGATTCATTGTTTTATTTTTATTTTGTTCATTTCTTATTTTTTTTTTTTTTCAAAAACGATAAGGCTTCGTTTAAAGTTTTAAATAACAACGTTTGTTAAACTATTCTTTATTTAAGATTCTACAAAACCTACAAAAACTTTAATTTTTTTATCCTTTTTTTAATTAATTTTTAAGAGTGTACAGATGATGAAGTTAAAGAAAATTAAAAATTTGTTAAATGGTTTTTTTCAATAAAAATCACAGTAAGTAATATTTTACTTACTTAAAGGCGAAAAAGAGTGATTTTTTTCTCAAGTGGCTCAAACTATATTAATTAACCTTGATTACAAGCTAAGTTTTACATAGGAAAATTTGCATGTTTTGAAACATTATATTGTCTCTTTTTCTCTCTACCAGTAGCCTTGAATCCATTTCAGATCACACCAAACTTGAATGAAGAAATGTTTATAAACTAACAGTCTTAGTTGAATTATTATACAAAAACTTAGCTCACGTGATGCATCTTTTAATCATTGTTAAGTTCTTCTTCAAGTTCTTTGAGCAAATTTTGATCGCGTGCAGGTGATCGTTAAACTATTAATAAATTTGCATTATTAAAAAAATTATAATAAGTTAAGTCAGTTTGAAAGAATTAACTAAAATAAAGTGTGATAAAAATATTAAAATAAGAAATGGTAGAGAGAGTAACTGGAAGGAATGAGCAAAAATTTTCGTTAAAAAATCGTGCGCGATGAGTAGTATTCGATGAGTAGAAGTAGAAGTAACTTGCATAGAAAATTGGTTGTTTAAGGGGGACATGACATTGGCAGTTTTTTGAAATCGACTTTTTTTTAATAATTTTGTATTTTAGTAAATATTCTTAAGATTCTAAGAAAAAATTTCATGGAAAAATTCCTGCGGGATCAAAAGTTACAGCCGGATTAGTGAGAGCGCATTTTTAATTTTTAACCTTTTTTTTTTCTTTGTTCACAAACTTTGAACGCGTTGATCTCGAAACCATGTTTTTCGTACTGGTTGCGGCACTAGGGGGTTCATTTTTTGAGGAAATTTTTTTTTTTTGTTTTTTTTTAACTTGATTCGCTATCGTATGACACGAGCTTTTTCTTTAAATTTTTTTTTCGATTTTTTATGAATTTTTAAAGTCAATATTTTTTTCGAAAAAACACATTCAAATTTGGAACATCACCAAAAATTGAAAAAAAAGCCCGTGTCATACGATAACCAATTTTGTTAAGATTTAAAAAAGTCATTTTTTCCAGATCGGATAATTTTTGCAACTCCCAGCGCTGCAACCACGAGGCCCCGTTTTTTTCTCTGCCGCCAGTTTGGAGCTCTATAAAACCATGTTGGAGTGAAAAACATATTTTTTTGAATTTTTTTATTTTCTTGTAATTTGTTCAATTCTCTACAATAATAAAAAAAAATTTTTGAAAAATGTTTGTTTTTGACTGAATTATGAATTTTTAAAAAAAGGTCTGTTTTCTCTGCCGCGAATGTCGTGTCCCGCCTTAAATTGGGAATGCAAGTATGAAGAATTTTTGTTGAAACATTGTTTATTGTTGAAAAAATTATGCAGCCAAGTTCTCATGGAAAATTAATTGAAAAAACTAAATTTTGAAAAAACATATTGGTAAAATATTCACAAATATTATATGCAGAGACCACAATATAAGAAACTAGTACGAATTTAAAAACAAACTCAACGATGTTCAGTTAGACGATGATGATATCATGGTATACTTCGATGTTGTATCGCTCTTCACTAATACAGTAAAACTCGCTTAAGTATCTCACCCAAAAATGTCGCAATTTTAAGGTACTTAAGCAGGTTGGGTGCTTAAGAGGATAAACATTCATCAATTTTCGTGAAAAATGCCCGAAAATGTTGGGTTGACTTTAAGACAATAACTTTTGTAATTGTAATTGTAATTGGAGACAATAACTACTTTAAATACAAGGACAGATACTACAGTCAAACATTTGGAATGCCCATGGGAAACCCCGTTTCCCCTACAATAGCCGACATTGTACTGGGCTGCTTACTAGACACGACAATAGAAGATTTAAAAAAAGGAAAAATTCACATAAAGGGATTGTGCAAATACGTTGATGACATTTTCGCGATAGTTAAGCCACACGCAGAGAAAAAATATGTTTATATATGTTTGGTTTAAAAAACAAAATATTCAGAGGACACCACCTAATGATTAAGAACTTTCCTTCAATAGCATTATTTTTCGATATAAGAAGATATTAGTTGTGTCCAACATTAACAACAAAATAGAATTATGTTTTTCTATCCAATAAAAATATATTTGCATCACTGTTAAACTCAAAAAGAACAGAACTCTGCAAATTTAAAACAAACAGAACTCCTTTCTTTTATGTGTTTCGCCTAGACATACATATATCTGTTTCTTTTGCACTTGCACGAAAAATAGCGGACACCTTGTTGCTTTAAGCGCTTGAATTTAACAGTTGCCAAGTCTTGGCGTCATTTTCAGTTTGAAGCAGCCGCGCCAAACGTGTTGAAAAGTTTAGCTCTTGTGAAAAGTGTTTCTGAAAATGTTTGTTTAAATTAAAAGTGTTTGTGTTTTTAAATTAATAAAATAAAAAATAAAATAAGAGAAAAATAAGGCGGTTCAGCAGTAAAAATAGGTGAGTTTTGAAGAAACTTTGCTGATAAAGCGGGTGCTTCGATGGCAAAGTGGGTGCTCCAACCATATTATGTTTTCTCCAACTAGATGTGTGCTTATAAAAATTATTGATAAAACATAATATGGTTACTACTCAACATAATTAAATCCGAGAAAAACTTATTTACTGTGCTCTAAACATATTTTGTTTGCTTCAAACCAACAATGACTTCTAAGCAAATATTTTGTAATCACAGTGAAAAACTTTTGGCATTTCTTTTGCTAAAATATGTTTCCAAGTAAAAACAGTGTAATCATCGGTAAATATATTATGTTGTTCTTAATTATCGTTTAGTATAATATAATTTTTTTAGTATTATAAGTATAATTTTTTTAGTACAGCCAACTTTTTTATGTTTTAAGATATGTTTATGTTTTTGGTGTCATTGAAAAGAAAATTAAATAAAATTACAAAATTGATTCTAAAAAAAAAATTTATTTATTACGCGAAATTCTGAGAAATTTGAACTCAAAGTTCAAATTTGGTAATTTCAACCGATTGATTTCTTCTTCACACAATCACAGCTCGGTAATGGTTAAGTTGGTGGGGTTTATTGATATACCGTTGAAAATGTGATTTCATTGCCTTTAAAATGAGCTATCAAAATAAGTTTTATGTAAGTTAATTTTTCTGCTAGAAACAATAACGTGGATCAAAATCGTGAAATATTATTTAACCCTGTAGCTCCTAAGAATGTGAAAATACCCTGCCCTCCCATACGATTTTTTGCTCAGCTTGACATAACCTCTCAGCTCCATAAATAGTTGCACTCAATTGCGGGACACCCTGTATAGGGTTGAATATGGTGTCATCGACACGGATAACTTGGTGTTTTACTTGGTGTAACTTGGGTTGTTACACGGGTTGAAATGGTGTATTAGTCACTTCGTTTAATGGTAAGTGGATTTAAGATTCATACATTAAATCGAAGCAGCCGGTCGAAGTTTTCCTTATTTGTTTTTCTTTTTCATGTTATTTAATGAAAATAATAAGTAAGCACCGTTTAAAATTAAAAAAAAAACACATGCAAAAAGTGCGAGTGAGCGAAAAAGTAACAACCGACAAGCTGCATACCAGCGCATAAGTCGCTTTAAGCTGCTTGCTCGGCTGGCACTATACGCGCTTTGATCTTTTTTCTGCAACTTCTCAGCACTTTTGGCCACATTTTCTTTTATTATGTATGTTTAAGTATTACTTGGGGTCCATAATGCCATCTATGACGCACAAGTTTCCAGGTGCAGTCGCAGACATGCAGCCTCAGATCACGCCACCCTGCTTAACACATTCGGGCGCAAGTTCTTACCCTTTAGCTCTTCATTATTTCTCCAAACATAAAATTGCACATCCGATCGAAATATATTATATTTACTATCATTTGGAAATATTTAGCTTATTTTAAATATGTAGCTTATTTGAAAAATGTATTTTGTCACGCTTTTTTCTAAAGTAGATACATTTTGGTATAATGGTAGATACAATGCAAAAATAATTTAAAAATTTGGAAAAAATTTACACGTATTCTTTAAGGCCGGCGATACATTTAGAGGAGAGTAAAAAAGAGTGATATTGGCGTGATGGTTTTTATTAGAAAAAATTTGTTTAGAGTTTTAAAATTTTCAAATTTGGCAAAATAAACATTTATGTTTAAAAAAAAATATTTTGTTTTTTTTTTGTAAAAATATCTCTGTTCGCACTGCGGGCATTCTGCTGGCTCCTAGGTTGACCCGAAAAAAAAAATTAAAATGCAATGAAAATATCTTCTATCTGAATGAGACAGAAAAAAAAGTCTTTTTTAAAAATGTATGCGTACTTGGAAAAATAAAATTTAATTTTTTACTTATTTTTTGTTTTAAATTTTGAATAAAAAGATTTTAAAATGCTATTTTTAAAATCAAAAGGTATTTTTATTACGTTTTAAAATAAAAAAAAATGTATCGGGTCAAACTAGGAGCCAGATTTATTAAAAATGGTCTTTAATAAAATAAAAAAGAGGGAACCAATTCAGTTATTATATCTTCAAATGCAAAAATAATGGTGTTTTTAAGATTTTTTTTTTTTAATTTCTCGCTTGAACTTGCGTTTTATACAAATTCAAAACTCTAACTTTTGTACATAAATGGTTTAAACAAGTTTAAAGTAAAAAATGAAAAAATAATAGTTCCATCCTGTTCAGTGATCTCAAAACATAATGTTAGTTCATAAGAGGGAACAATAAATGATAATTTTAAGCAGCCTTGTTTAATTATTTCAGTATTTAAATTTAAGTTAGAGCCTTGCAGGTTGCCACCCCATTGCTTTTTTGATCATAATGCATAATAAAATCCAAATAATGAAGTAAAAAATCCCAATCCTAAATGGAGATCATCAAAATTGTGCAGCAAATTTTCAAAAGTATCTAAAATTGATGCTTTGAAATTTTGGCTTGCAGGTTGCCACCACTTGGAAAATTTCTGAAAATCCAATTTAGAAAATTTATAAAAATTTATTGAATTCAACACGAATTTTGCAGTGATATTCCTCGATTTATTGTTCATTTTGATTGCTTTAATCGCGTCGTTCAATGCATCAAAATCCTTAATACAACGGTCGGTTTTTCTTGGTCTACGCGCTGTCATACTAAAAATGATATGAAAATGTACAAAAAAAACCCACCGAAATATCACTAAAATTAAATAAAATTTCACTTTTGACTCAATGACAACAATGTTAGTTAGTTAGTTAGTTAAGTGAGGAGGGAGCAAGTCACCTAGTTACTGCGGCCTCAAGGGCCTATTGTAACAAACCTCTATAAGTTATAGTTCATCCTTAATAGTTAATTGCGTTAGGAACCGAGCGATGTCCTTGGGTGAACTATCCGCTATTAAATGCGGTTCTAGGTACAATGCACCTAAGTAACGAAGACGGGTCCTGATTAGACCTTTACAGTGACACAAGATATGCTCTGCTGTTTCTTAATCTTCATTACATAATCTACACAGATCTTCCTGGACTATACCAATGGTTGATAAGTGTTTATTTACCTTACAATGTCTAGTTAGGAAACCTGTGACAAGTCTGATAGATCTCCACTTAGAGTCAGGAATTGTTACGTTCTTTGAAGCGAAGTGGTTGGCATGAATGTTTTAGCCTGTCTGTTACCTTCAGTTTCCCTCCAGTAATGAAGTGCCTCTCTGTTTAGCCACATTTTAATGTTATGGCGCATAGTGCCCCATGGTAACCCGCAAAATGGTTCTGGGCCTATGAAAGAACTTGCAGCTCCTTTCCTGGCTCGTTCGTCCGCGATCACGTTTCCTAAATAGTCGCTATGGCCAGGTATCCAAATGAGATGAACTCTGTTATGGGTAGATACCTTGATGAGTAGCAGGCAATACCTTGAAGGCAAGCCCATACGAGTTTGGACGTGATTTTATATGCGCTAAGTGCAAGTAGAGCTGCTTTACTATCAGAGTGAACGTAAATGTTTTTGTTCCTAGTGGGACTGTTTACATACTCTCTTAGGCAGATCTCAATGGCGTGGACTTGCTCCAGCTCCCACCCCTTCATCTGTCTTTGAGCCATCAGTATACCAGGCTTGAAAGTCACCAGTGAACCGTGGCCTCTCTTTTCCCTATGTGGTTCTGTTTGGGAAGGAGACTTGGACGTTTTTGTAGAAGTTGAATTTTGGAAGGCAGAGATCGCAGGGTAATAACCTTAGATTCTCGTCCTTGGTTATTTCGTCTAACAGCGCTGAGTGAGTATTACTTGGTATAATCAAATTGTAGTCAATGATGAGCCTGACTGTGAAAAGCAGAGCTTCTTTCTTAACAAGAACAAAAAAAACTTCTTAACAATGACTCAAAACATGTAAAGGTTTAAACACACATTATACAAAACAAAAGTGAAAAAGAGAGGTAGCAACCTGCAAGCTGACAACGGTGTAAAACCTGCATTTTGACGCCATTTTAAAATTGGCATAGTATGAAATTGCCAATTCATGATATCTTTGCAGCTCTGTTTGGATAATGAACATTTATTGAAAAAGCAACAGACACATCACAAATATTTACCTTGAATTATCGATAAAAATGCTCAATTTATGAGCACAGGACAAGGGTACAATTTAAATTTTTCAATATATAAGAACTAGGGGATTGCTTTGCAGGTTGGCACACTTTGCAGGTTGGCACACCGCCATTTTAAAAATCTGGTGTATAGCCATGGCAGAATTATAAGGTAAGGTCATCACGGAGAGGAATGGAGTAGAAAGCAGAATAAAGCTACATTAATGTCAAAATCAGCTGTTCATCGTGAATTTCTTTATGCTCACGTTTCGCAGTTGTTTTTAGGTTAAAACTGTTACAGGTTTTTTTTGCAATTTTAAGACTTCTTTCACATTTTATAGTTTTTAATACACTTTTTATATAATATTTTCACTCAAATTAGCACAAATTTAACACCCGCGACCGCACTGTTTGCAACTTGGAAACATAAAATATTTTCTTCATTTGCAGTTTCTACGAAATTCGTCGTTTTGACATTAATGTTGCTTCTCATTGTCCACTCTTCGTTGACGCGTGAGAGCACTCAGTGCAGCGGGCCTACCTCATCATTGTATCATGGTGTATAGCTAGCTCAAATCAGTTGACTGTCAAAGTAATGTCACATCGCCTGCTCACTTTTGATATTCATCCAAAGAAGCAAGTCCCGCTCTAAGTTGTTGTTCCGAACACGGTGTTGAAAATAGTGTCTACAATTGAATTTTCATAGTTTATTGATTCTCCATAAAGTTATTATTTTCTATCGATTCCGAAAGGTGAGTGGACATATTTTCTTAGTTTTGTATTGCCTTTCAGTGTGCGAAGCGAATAGACGTGAAACACGAAGACAGAGAAAAAAAATGTGGATTTCGAAATTGTCATTTTCCTGCTGGTTGGCACAGTGTAGCATTTGCAGGTTGGCACACCGTGATTGTTCGCCTCGAAATTCTGCAGACGCCATTTTTATGACATATTTCCATTGAAATCGTCAATAGAGTGACAACGAAGCATTTTACTGAGTTTGGTTAATCGTTTTGTGAAACTTTCTTTTCGTTTAGAATGGCTGCTCGCCGAGAAAGAAAAACGGATCACGGTATTGGTGATTTTGACACGTTGGTGAGAGCAGTGAAGGAAATCAAAATCGAGAAAAAGTCGGTTGGGACAGTTTCGACCGCATACGGCATTCCGTACGACATTCCAACTAGCTTGGCACGCTACATCAGGAAAATCAACGAAAAATGTCAAGACATTTCACTGCTCGACGAAGCTGAATTACTCGCGTTGGTTCGCCGAAGTGCATCATATTCTACACCATCTCTTGTAAGGACTTTTCTTTCTCATAAAAATATTCAATCATTAGAATTGATATTTTTTTCAGGTTTTCGATTCGCAACAGGAGACTGTGTTGCTTGAATACATAGTGAAATGCTGCAAGCTTTACTATGGGCTGAGCATTTCGGAATTGAAGCGATTGGCATACAAATTCACCCGGAAAATTGAGATTAACTACCCAGATTCATGGGAAGAAAACGAAAAGACTGGTGCACAATGGTATAACGGATTCATGATGCGCCACAAAAATCTCACGTTGAGATCACCGGAACAAACCAGCTTGAACCGTGTGAATTAATTTTGCCGCGAAAACGTGAATGATTTGTTTCGAAATTTGGATCAAGTATGTCTCGAAACTGCGCCCTTCGGTAATGAGCCACACAGAATTTGGAATATGGATGAGACTGGATTCTCAACAGTGCCAACTAAAACCGGTAAAATAATCGCTCTGAGAGGACTCAAAAGAGTTGGACAAATCACGTCGCAAGAACGGGGTTCGATGATAACGATGGCCTTGGCTGTCAATGCTGCGGGATATTCGATGCCGCCGTTTTACCTATTTCCTCGCAAACACATGCAAGTTTATTTCCTTGACAATGCTTCGTATGGCGCAGTTGGATACGCAAATGATTCCGGATGGATGCAACAAGCTGAATTCGAAAAATTTATCGACCACTTCATCAAGTATTCCAATTCGTCGATCGCTTCACCAACACTGCTTCTGCTTGACAATCATACTTCCCACATGTCGATAGAAGCACTCGACAAATCATTTGCGAACGGAGTAACACTTCTCAAGTTTCCACCTCACTGCAGCCACTTGACGTTTTTGTATATGGACCAGTGAAAACATATTACAATTCATTTTGCGCTGCATGGGCACGAAGCAATATCAATAAAAAACTGGAAATCCGTCACATTCCGGGACTTGTCAAACAGAGTTTGGACTTGGCATTGACACCAAAAAACATCCAAGCAGGATTCTCTTCGACCGGTATTTGGCCTTTCAATCCGGAAATTTTCACTGACGTGGATTTTGTTCAAGCTGAATTCAGTAATGAAAATAGTTCGGTCATTACAGAAGAGCCTGACGAAGGGCGCATTTGTATGTTGAGTAACCTACCGAAAGTAGCTGCACATGAAATAGTCGTGACTTCGCCAGAACCATCAACGAGCATCTCACGTGAGTCTAGTTTGAGTTCAGCACTGAATAAAATTGGACTGCTGAGAAAAGGATCACCGAAAAAGAAGTCTAATCGTGGTTCAAAAACATTGCGTGCTACTGTCTTGACATCACCACAGAATAGAACGGCTCTAAAAGAGAAGCGACAAGAGCGAGAAGCCAAAAAAAGTGCCGCCGAGAAAAAGCAAGCAGAGAAGCGACGAGAGCTTGATGCGAAAAAAAGCGTCGCCGAGAAAAAACAAGTAAAATCAAAAGCATCGGGAAAAAAGAATCCGGCTAAGCGCGCCAAAAGGGAATCATTATCATCTGAAGAAGAAGATTTTTGCATCATTTGCTTGATGAGCATGCCACGAAAACTCACTCGAGAGAACTCTATAAAATGCAATGTGTGCAAAAGACCTGTTCATTTGAAATGCGCAAATATGCAACACAGCTATTACACATGCAAACATTGCGATTCGGATGTAGACGAAGAATCGGATGGACAATAAATTCTTTTCACTACCTTCTCACTAATATTCAATAAATATAAGTTTTCATTAAATAAATGCTTCATATTTGGTGTTTTTACGTCATTTTTACACTCTTCCATTAGACTCATAGAGGTGTCCCAACCTGCAAAGCAATTTTTTTTTAAAACCTTTTTTTTTACACTTCAGCAAATTGCCCGTAAAAATAAGTTTTTTGTCGCAATCCAAAAATTTTATTCTACGAAACTTTGCTTGGCGTGTCCGCTTTCCAACGATATACTGTAGTCTGCATAATTTCTTTCCGTTAAAAATTTACGGCCTAAAAACGAAACCTGTGACAACCTGCAAAGCAATCCCCTACTTTATTTTACACTATCTTAAACACTGTGTTATTGCGTCTGTCCGCTCCAAAAGTAGCTTAAAAACTCTTTTAGAGTCAATCGGAGTCAGTGCCAAAATACAGCAGTGGTGGCAACCTGCAAACAGTGGCTAAATATTGTCGCCCCCCCCCTTTCAAAGTATATTTTTTCATGTTTTATTACACCCACTACAACATGCTCGAAGAGCAGCTGAAAAAAAATAATACTGAGGTTTTGTGAACCAATCTAATGTGACATAAATCACAACAGGACATAAAGGATTTGAAATGAGTAGGTATATATATATATTTTTTTTTTTTTTATTATGTGCTTTGAGTAAATAATGTTTGCAAACAAAAATTACTCACAGTTTAGTTTTGTTTTTATGATTTACTCATGAATTCTATTGAAAAAATTTGGCTATAAAAAATTTTATTTTTAAAATAATGCAATTCGATTTCGTCGTTCGAAACATCGTTGTTAATCATAAGCGTCGAACATTTAAGTAATGAGCTACGCTCGATGCAGAAAGGTTTTTTTTTAGTTTTTCTATTAGTTACTGCAAATCAATTATTTCCGAATGTTAAATTTTTTAAAGTGCTAACAAATTAATTTAAATTTTTTTTTTTTTTTTTTTTTTTTTAAGAAAAGACACATTAAGACCGTTAAAGAAGTTTCTTTTAAACTGTATTTAAAATAAAAATATAGACACGTAAACATATTTATGTCGTTCTGCTTTAAGACAATCTTGTTGGTATTAACTTGTTATTCTACGAAATGTAATCCGAGTGATCTTGAAAAATCAGAGACACTTGTCGACGAAACGTCAGATATTATGAATTATATAAAATAAAAAAAAAATAACAGAAAATTGCCATACAACAAACCACCACATAAAGAGAAAAATATAAAAGAAACGAAGAAAGAAAAAAAATGAAACGAATTAATAAAATTGAAAGCTACTCAGTGTCAACAGCAGCGTGTTCAATGATGAATAAAAAATGTACAACAGTAAAATTTGAATATGATTAAACTGTAAAAAGAAAGAAAGAAAAAAAAAACACGAAACATCTAATAAACGTGAGGAATTCGTGAATATTAAAATGCGCATCTCTTAAATAGTACAAAAAAAGCATTAATACAAGTTAATTAATACATTTTAAATGCTCAAATTAAAAGTGGGACTAAAGAAAGCCAGCTTATAAATAAGTCATAAATAACGGCTAATAGAGTATTTTTTACAATTTTTGAAAAGTTATACATAAAACTAGGATATATTAGTCTTGAAGCTATTTTAAAGCTTAAAGTTAAAGTAAAAGAAAAATTTTTTTTGTCATCTTTCGTAACAATATGAATTGGCAAGTTTTTTTTTTGTGTAACAAACATATTTTTTTTAATTTTTTTCTTCAAAAAAACATCATTCAAATAGTTTGAAATAAAGTTTAAAACTTAGGTTTTTACTTTAGAAGAATGTTTTTCAAATAATAAAAAATCAATACAAAATTTATACCTAGGCACTAGGGATGTCAATCTCGGTATCCCGGTTTTCGATTTAAACCCCTTTAAATTCCGGGATGTACTTTTCGGGATACCGGGATTTTCACATACAAAAAAAAAAATTAGTTTGAACCATGCTGACAAAGCTGCGCAGCTTATGTGACAAGAACTTTAAAGATTGCTTACGATTTTCTAACAATTACTTCCTCAACGGATCCCCTTATAAGCGGGTTATATTTGTAATTAAAGGCGAACAAACCTTTCTGCTGAAACATTCGACCATTGGTCAGCTAAAGGCAGTACTTTAAAAATAATTAAAAATTTTTTATGTTATCTGTTTTATAACTCTAATAATTTTTCAATTATTAATATTACTGTGGAAATAGAAGAACAACTAGCACAGCATATCGCACACTAAACACAAAACCACAACTCAAAATTCAAAACCAAAACTCAAAATTCACAAAATTTTACTTATAAATGTAAGGCTATTCGTAGTGAACATATACTTTGACTGTAACACATCAAATACATTTTGTACACATCTTCTTTCTATATAGTTTAAGGCGGGACATGACATTCGCGGCAGAGAAAACAGACCTTGTTTTAAAAATTCATAACTCAGTCAAAAACAAACATTTTTCCAAAATTTATTGGAATTATTATTGTAGAGAATTTAACAAATTACAAGAAAAAAAAATTCAAAAAAATATATTTTTCACTCCAACATGGTTTTATAGAGCTCCAAACTGGCGGCAGAGAAAAAAAACGGTGCCTCGTGGTTGCAGCGCTGGAAGTTGCAAAAATTGTTCGATCTGGAAAAAAATTGACTTTTTTAAATCTTAACAAAATTGGTTATCGTATGACACGAGCTTTTTTTTTAAATTTTTTTTAAATTTTTGGTGATGTTCCAAATTTGAAAGTGTGTTTTTTTTGGAAAACATATTGACTTTAAAAATTCATCAAAAATCGAAAAAAAAATTAAAAAAAAAGCTCATGTCATACGATAGCGAATCAAGTTTAAAAAAATACAAAAAAAGAAAAAATTTCGTCAAAAAATTAACCCGCTAGTGCCGCAACCAGAACGAAAAACATGGTTTCGAGATAAACGCATTCAAAGTTTGTGAACAAAGAAAAAAAAGGTTACCTTCAATCTGCCATGCCTGCTTCGTACTGTATGCCTTCGTTCCCACTGAACCATAAGCGAAGGTTTTGAGTAAGGTGAGAGTTTTGCGAACGTTTTTGGTTAGAATTTTTTTTTTTTAATTTTTTCTTTTTTATTTTGTTGCTTAAAAGTGCTTGTTAGTAAAAGATTAAATTCGTGAAAGCTTTACCCATAAAGAAAAATTTTGCATATTTTGCGAAATTCATTAAAAACTTATTTTGAGTCGAAAATTAATCATTTTTGTATCATTTCAGTAGGTAAGACTTCCTTGTAAATGAACCATTTTTTGTTCATAAATGAGTTCACAAATGAATCATAAATGTTACTTTTTTATATTCTAAAATCAGGTAAATAAAGGAACTTAAAATGAAAATGTTAACCTTCGTACAAACGTCATATGAACTTGTTGAAAATTTAATATGATAAATATGAAAATTTTCAACATTTCTATCAAAAATTAAAATCAAGCCCAAATAGAATGAAAACCACGAAAACATTCCATGCAAAAATGTAATCAAATAAATTCCCCAATTAATAACTTAACTATTTTGATATTTCATATATACTTTGGAAGTTTGTCAAATTGGAAAACAATCACGCCTTTTCCCCTTTGAAACATCAATATCATGAAAAACACAATGCGTAAATGCCAGGCCAGGTATATTAATCCCATTAACCCAATGATTAATATGATCTCTAATTTTAGTAATAATCATTTATTCTTTAACAATATATCGATATGTAATTATAAATAGTATTATGCAATAATAAAATTTATAATTCAAAAAGGTTCTTTTTTTTTAACTCATTATTGAACAAAAAAAGGTTTGTTTTTGAGAGGCAATTCAGTCCAAAGATTGATACAAAAAGGGTTGAATTTCGTTTCGGTTTCGAGTGCCGAAAAATAACTTTTGTATGGTTCATTTTTGAACTCATTTCCGAAGAAAAAACAGTTTGTTTCTGAGAGGCATTTTCGTCCGGCGATTGATTCAAAAAGGGTTAATTTCCGAGTGCCGAAAAATAACTTTTATGTTTCTTTTTTTAACTCATTTCCGAACAAAAAAGAGGATAATTTATGGTTCTTTTTTTAACTCATTTGCGAACAAAATAAGGTTCGTTTTTGAGAGGCATTTTAGTCCGACGAATGATATAAAAAGGGTTCATTTATGAGCGCCGAAAATGAACGTTTCTACCCGAAAAGGTTCTTAAATTAATTCAAAAACGGTAGTTTTGGTTCACTGGGTTATCTTGTGTTGTGCTGTTTCTTATAGTTTTTTTGCAATCGTTTAGCAATTTGGGCTTCACCCTTCACCCTTCAAGTAGGTACGAAATAACAACCACCAAAAGTCAGGTAGCAGGTAAAACAAGTTTATACCAGCTGCCGTGCATAGGTAGCGCAAAAATTAAAAATGCTCTCTCACTAATCCGGCTGTAACTTTTGAACCCGTAGGAATTTTTCCATGAAATTCTATGAAATTTTTTTCTAAGAATCTTAAGAATATCTACTAAAATACAAAATTATTAAAAAAAAAGTCGATTTCAAAAAACTAACCCCTTAAGGGAGTATTCCTGGTTGACAAACATTTTTTTCATTTTTTTTTTTTCCATATTTTTATAGCTTGGATATTTGAGAATATCGTCCTAATATCGAGAATATAGGTTTTTTGAAATTCGAAATACTTTAGGACATACGGCCTTTTCTGTCCAGCAATGTTTTTGCCAAAATACGATTTGCTTAATTTGGCTACTTTTTGAATGCACCGGCTTGAAGCAACCACCGAATTTCTTGTTTGTATACGCATTTTAAAAATAAATTAATACACATTTTAGAGCTTAGATATTCGAATGTTGGCAGCGTTTAGTTCACTTTGAAATGAGTTATAAACCGGGCGAGCGCGCACGCATACAGTTTTCAAAAGTACAGTTTTGATAAAAAGTTTTTTTTGTGCTAAAGACAATGGATAGAAAAAGTAATAGAAATAAAAATAAAAGAAACACTGGTAGCAAACGAAAAACACGTCCCTTGAAACGCCAGTTTCGTGGTAACCAACACGAAAGAGATGAGGACACCGAATTCACAAGTACATCGGCAAAAAAATTTAAAAATAATGAAAACGAAGACATAAGCATTAACAACAAAACGGAGAATTGCATTTTGGAGTCGGCGATTGCTAATCTGGTGATATGTGCCAAATATCGCCAAGGAAAAATCGAGTTTAAAAAAGCATCGCCGTATGGAATTGGCTTCAAAATTGCTATTCACTGTGCTTGCCCGACCACTACATACATTTTTTCGTCGTCTTTGGTTCATCATATTTGATGAACCGGCGCTTGATTTTTGCCATGAGGCTTTTAGGCATTGGACCAAAAAGCATTAACACGTTTTGTGGCCTCATGGATATCGGCAGAGGTGTGGTAACTCGTTATACTATACTGCCCTGGAGAACTTTCATACAGCTGCAAACGCGATCTTTGGATACACTCTTTCAAAGCCGCGAAAAAAGAGAAAGATGCCATGGTCACAGCCGATCCACAGTACGACCCAACAATATTTACCGTATCAGGTGATGGCACTTGGAAAAAACGTGGTTTTTCTTCACTATACGGCGCTACAACGTTGATCGGCAAATACAGTAAAAAAAAGTCGACTCTGTTGTAAAGTCTAGCGTATGCAACATTTGCAAGTATTGGGAAGCTAAGAAACAAGAAGACCCACTGGTATATGAAATTTGGATTGAAAACCACGAAGAGAAATGCCGTACCAACCATCAAGGAAGCTCTGGGAAGATGGAGGTGGATGCGATAAAGGAAATGTTCGCCATATCAGTCCAAAAGCATGGCGTAAAATACTGCAAGTATATCGGCGAAGGCGACTCAAAAACATTCAAAGCTATTATAGACGACGATCCGTACGATGGCGACCCAATCGTCTAAACAAAAGAATGTATATCGCACGTGCAAAAAAGGATGGGCACCAGACTCCGCAAGGCCAAAAAAGATAACAGATAAACTCACAGATAAAGTCGTCGTCATCCAGAGTCGGTTGCTGACATGAATAAGGCTGTTTAGGCAACGTTTTTGCACAAAATCTCGTTTGATGAAGCTCCACAGCACCAAAACTGTCCGACCGGTGCGTCGAGCTGGTGCGCCTGGCAAAAAGCGGTAGTAGAAGGGACAATCGACAGCTTCAAGCATACGTATGCACCACTAAATCAGAGAGTCCAGGAAGCAATCAAACCTATTTACGAAGCACTGTCAGCCGATGATTTGTTGAACATATGCCTTGGCTCCGAAACTCAAAACAGCAACGAATCTTTCAACGCAGTGCTGTGGTCATTCGCACCAAAGCATATGCACACCGGCACACGCACTATTGAGATTGCCAATTATATTGCAACTGTCATATTTAACGAAGGTTTTTTGCCAATACTTCAAATAATTAACGTAATGGGCATCCCGATTGGCAACGTCACATATGATTTCGCCATGTCTCGGAACGAAGAACTTTTGAAAAGGTCCGAAGCCAGAGCTCTGGCCGCATCAAAAGAAGGTAGAACTGCCCGAAGAGCACAAAGAGCCGCTGAGTCCTCATTTTTTGAAGAGGGGAAGGAGTTCTTTATGGGGCTGGCATTGCAGATTGAGATATGTAAGTATTTCACAAAACAAATAATGTTTTATTTTTTCAAAATCACGTTTTTGAATTTCGAAGTCACTTTTTACCGGTTCTACTAAACCGATTTTGATGAAACCAAGTGCAATCACCGCAGAATTGTCGAAATGTCTAAAACTGCATGCTCAAATTTTTCTTTTCAATATTTTTTTTTTTTATGCAAAAAAAAAGACCTAAAATAGGTTTTTTATTTTTCAATAACCGCCATTTTGTAAGAAATAATCGCAAAATTATGACTGAGGTAGGGACCAGAATAACATATGTACTGAATCTATCGCCGTTTTTCCATTTCAGATGATCCGAAGTTGAGTTATCCGGACCGCAAGCAGCATACCTTTTTTTTCAACGCCCAACTTTGAAGGCCGACAACAGCTCTCGTACAAAGGAAAAAAATTTTTTATTTAATTTAATATGTTCTTAATACAATAAAAAAAACAGAATTTAAATAACTCTTTGCGTTTTCAAATGAGAAGTTTTTTAAAAAGGGTCCAAAAACAACCTTCCAACCAGGAATACTCCCTTAATTATCTCTGAACACGATAAAAAATTTAAACAGTGTTCCAAATTTAGAAATGTTAATGATTTTTACAGTAGTACCTTAAACTGTTCTGTACTTAATATGATTATTTTTTGTTTTTCAATTAAGGCTGGCAATACATTTAGAGGAGAGTAAAATAAAGTGATATTGAGGTGATGGTTTTTATTAGAAGAAATTTGATTAGAGTTTTAAAATTTTCAAATATGGGTAAATATACATTTGTTTAAAAAAATAATTTTTTTTTTTTTTTTCAAAAACAAAGATGGCGCTGGCTACAGCGATTGCTGTAAAAGACCTTTTTTTGCACTGCGGGCATTCTGTTGGTTCTTAGGTTGACTAGCTTAGGTTGACTAATTTAAAAACGTAATGAAAATATCTTCTATCTGAATGAGACAGTATTTTAAAAAAAGCCTTTCTTAAAAATGTATACGTACTTGGAAAAAAAATTACATTTTTTGTTAATTTTTTGTTTTAAATCTTGAATAACACGATTTTAAAGGACATTTTTCAGGAGATGATGCTGCCATATGCAATGGATGAAATGCCGTTAGTGTGGGTCTTTCAACAAAACAATGACCCCAAGCTCACGAGCAAAAATGCCCCAAAGTGGTTTGGGTATCGTTCAGTCAATGTTATGGATTGGCCCGCACAGTCGTCAGTTCTCTATCCAAATGAGAATTTCTGGACTAATGTTAAAAAGGTGCTTTATAGTATCAAGCCGACAAGCAATGAAACTCTTTAGAATACAGTCAAGTATGCATGGAGAAATATTTCATTGAAGAGGTGCTAGGTTTTGGTAGATTCTATGCCAAGGCAGTGTGCAGCCGTTATTTCCAATAAAGAACACGCAACAAAATATTAAATTTAATTATGGAAAATGTAATAAACACTTTAATCATTGTCTTTGCTAATAAATTTAGTATTAATATGCTATTGGTGCACAAGGTGGCAACTCTGTCGTGTAACAACGTATATTTTTTCTTCGCTGTCAATCAATTTATTTTAAACTAATTTTAACTTAGTGTCACTGATTTGTTGTTACTACTATTATTATCAAGTGTGTATTCTATATTGATGTACAAAAAAGCATAAATCAACAAAACTGAATAAATCTTATCAACTTTTGCCGGTGTGTTCAACATAACCTCAATGGATTTTGGCTGCAAAATTTAAAAGTTAAAGTGGAATACTTTTGATAACTTTGTTTCATGCAATGGATGCCTCAACATTTTATAAATAAATTTCACCGCTAATATCTGTGATGCACGGCGGAGCAACGAACTTAAAGGGCTTCAATGGTTCTGCAACCATTGCAGAAAATTTCCAACCTCAGCGCTTATGTCCAGATTTTCGGATTTGCAAACCTCAACAACAAAGATGGCTAGTGGGTTCTCCGTGAAAGCTGATGACAGGTGTTCCACAGGGTAGTCATCTTGGACCACTACAATTTTGATTGTTCATAAATGACCTACCACCTGTTGTCAAGCATTCACAAAGTCTTCTATATGCAGACGACCTTATGTTATTTCGTTCAATAAGTTCGCAAGTTGAATGCAATCTTCGTTAAGAAGATTTAAATTCAATTTCAGCTTGGTGTGAGGCCAATTGCTTACCTCTTCACCATGATATAATTATACCAGGTAGCTTTGACAACTGGCTATTTCCTCAGAGCGCCGACCAAAAATTGTCAAAATCAACACAAAGTTTAACTTGACATCTGTTTTGCTGCTTATTCGTTTGTTCTTTTTCTATGCGTTTTTGACAAATGATGGTCGGCAAAAGAACTGACACTCTTACCTTGTAATTATTATATCATGCTCTTAACATCTCAAAGTGCCAATATCTCACTTTTGACAGAATAAATACTCCAATAGTAGGAAGCTACCAGATAAATTCAAACGAACTTGAGAGAATTTATTAAAAAAAAAGTATATTCGAAGTCTTAAGCCACGACATACACGATGATATTCAGTTTTATATATTAACGAAATTTTTCCTATTTTGATGGCGTTACTTTGTATGGGAGGTAGGCGTGGTTTTGATCCGATTTTGCCATATATCATACAGATAGTTTATATTAAATATCAAAGCTTATGTGGAAAATTTTAAAACATTTCTTTAATTTTTGCAGATTTTGAAGAGATTTAACGTTTTAAATAAAGCCAATTTGTATGGGAGGTAGGCTTGGTTTTCATTCGACTTTGCCAAATATCATAGTGATGGTCTATATTATATATCAAAGCATAATTTCAAGGAGGCATAAATCTGGTGAAGTTACGTTGGACCGATTCTAATCTATTAGAATATAGTTAGTAGCAAGGGTTCCAAATTGTTGAGCAATATCCCAGATGCGGACGCACTAACGTTGAATAGAGTGTCTAAAGAGTATAAGGATCAGAAAAATCAGTAGAGTTTCTTTTTAAAAAACATAACATTGAGTTTGCTTTGGCAATTATTAGTTCAATATGACTTCTAAAAGAAAATTTTGGATCCAATAAAACTCCCAAGTCTTTTTTGCAGGACACTCTTTCAAGAGAAGTAGAATTAATGGAATAGTTCCAATAGATAGGGAAGGAAGACCTAGAAAAGGAGAGACTCTGGCATTTTGAAATATTCAGGGGAAGATTATTAATAAAGCATCAATTAGCGACCTTGTTGAAAGTACTTTGACCGAGCTTCTTATGATCAATTGTGTTGTGTGCAAGATTGCCAGTTATGTGGGAAAAATAACTTTTCTTTTTGGGAATTCCCATAGTATTTTTTAATTCAGCGTTTTTTTTTTAATTAGCGTGGGAATTCAGTGTGGTATATTTTAATTGCCGTGGGAATTTGGGAATTTCTTTTTTCAAATGATTTTTTTCACATTTATTAGGCAAAAACTTCATATAAAATCATTGCCATTATACGCATTAAACGCGCTGTTTACACCACGATTTTATGTTGTAAGTTACCTTTGTAAAATTCCTTAAATTTTTGTTGTTGCAAATAACGCTTCTGCAAATATATCGCTCTTATGCTATGAACATCATAAATACGGCGTTCATTGAATACCACTATTATATCTTTGGTTTTTTAGTTGTAAACGGTTAGAGTAGACGAAGTGTTACGACCTTGTTCGTAAGTTTTCTATTTCTTTATTACAAAATGCTCTCTGAACATCTCCAGTTTTCCAGATTTTTGATTTATTGTGGTATTTTTAAATGCGTATGCGATCATTTTTGGGATTTTTAAATGCATATGGGATTTTTGGTGGTATTTTTAAAAAGCGCGGTATTTTTGTGGTAATTTTTAATGATAGTGGGATTTTTTGTGGTATTTTTTAATTTCGGTGGGAATTTCTTTGTTTATTTTGACCGTGGTCATTTTGGTGGTATTTAATTTATGGTGCTGTGGGAAAAAGGTAATTTTCGTGGGAATTATTCCGAATTTTAACTGGCAATCTTGGTTGTGTGTGTTGTGAAAATGTTTGAACAAAAATGATCGAGAACTGGACCTGCCAGCTTTATGCCGACTCCGAACGGCTTATGTTCTCAAGAAGCATGGCATGGCAGTTTTTTACTCTCCGAGGTCTGCAGAGAGGTGACGGCCGAACAGAAAAATTAGTTCAATTAAAAAAACTTTCTGCGAATGCGATGGGGCAGTCGAACCTGGGTTCTCTGGCGTATGAGCCACACACTCTACGCACTACGCCACGGCCGCCACCTTAAGGCTTAAGGGGTATAATTTTTCATAACTGAAAAGTTACCTATTCACAATTTGTATATCTAACTAGAGATTTTTGTTTCTCATACCAATATCAGCCTTGGTACTTTTCTTTATAGTCATTAAAAGTTGGCCTGTTAAGAGGTTTTAATTTGAGCGCCTTATTTGCTCTGGGAATAATTTTCTAGCACCACAAAAGAAAATAGACCAAGATAAGCAACCACTCTTTCCACCCTGCACCATCTACCTGACACAGGTTCCATAAAAAAAAAACAAAATTTAACCAATAAATAATGTTTTAGCAAATGAATAAGAAAAAACAGCAAAAAATAATTAAAAACCGATAAGATTCATAGAGAAACAATGTGTAGACTACAAAGATAAAAACCCCGCTGCATAAGACAAGCTAGAAAATATTTACTATCGGTCGAACCAACAAACCAAAGTTAACACTGTGAATGTGCCAACAAAGAATGCGATACAAATTGTTATATGTTGTTAGTTACGCAAAATTACAATAATAATTTTTCCAAGTTAAAGAAACAGCTAAACATTTTATTGAAAAAGATTCTAAAGATTCCTCTTTACAACCGCACAGCCATAATATAAACCTTAACCTAATGTTGTTTAAACCTATGCTCAAATAATATATTTTTTATATATTGAAAAAAAACTTAATGTAATGGTTAACATTGCTGCCACAGCAAAGCGGCTTAATGATTTTGCAACCGCCTGCATTCCGATATAATTGAATTTGCCTGATGTACTCACTCACCTGATTCATGGCCAGCTCTGAAGAGCTGCTGCTGCTGTGGCGACAGTAGGGGCGAGTTAGCGCCTCCTACTCCCGCTCCAGCTGCAGTACTACGTGCGGCATTTGTCTTGCGACGCTGTATCAAGTCTTTCTTCCATTGCGGCATCTCGGGTAGAAACGAAGATGATGTTGGCGACATGATTGCGGAGCCACTGGGTGATAAAGTGGCGGATGTTGGTGTGGTTGGACTCGCAAGCTGCTGCATGGTTGAGCTATCTCTCGAGCTGCTACGCTGTAGTGTTTCTTCGGCGTTGGCTATATTGATGCGAGTTGGACGCTCGTACGAGTTACTAGTAAGCGTAGGCACGTCCGCATCAGCTACTAAATCCAGGGTCAATGAAGCTGCCGTCATTTTGAGGCAGTCTACTTCCGCTGTAGGTTTAAAATTTCTTTGCTCGGCAAATTTTTTGTTTTTTGGCCAACATACGCTGAACTGAACAAGACTGAACTCTTGTTGGCCTTAACGCTGACTGAGTGGCGTCTAGGTAACTGATTGACTGACTCTTTGTTGGCTGCTGCTGTTTGACGCACAGTAGTTTTGTGTGAGTGAGTGAGCGATTAAGAGTCAGCGACTGTTGCTCGAGGTTGTTGGGTTTGCGTTGTTTACCCGTGACGTTGGGTGGCGATGGTGGTGGTGGTTGCGGCGTTAGCAGGCAGTGTTGGCCGGCCGAGTTACTCGCTTGGTTGGTTGTTTGGTGGCAAATGGCAGTCGTTGCTTGTTGTTATTGTTGTTGCTACCAGTGCTGGCAGTAGTTGTTGTTTTCGTTTTTATCGTTAATTGGATTTGCAATTTTTTTTAACTCTTCTTTGGTAGCATTTATTTAAATTTTCTGCTTTTTCTTCGTGGCCTGACTATTTATGTTGGGTGAGTGAGTGTTGTTTTTCCCTCTTATCTTATTTTTTTATATTATTATGGAATGTTATATTTATTTCAGTCTTTTTTAATTACTGCATTTTATTGTTATTGATTTAGCTTTTAAATCAATATATATATACATATGTTTTTTGCAAATTTTACATAATTTGCTGTGTCTAAAACCTGCAAAACTGCAGGGAAAATATGTTTGTGAGCCATACAAACTCAGCACAGCAACCCTTGGATGCAAATCCAGCCAAAACGCATTCGAGCAGCAGAGACGGTCGCACTCGTGGCACGGCTCGGAGCTCGTTGGAGCGAATAATGGCGAGACAGGGGCGCAGTATTAGATTTCTAAGCATATTGAAATTATTTAAATCATGGTTTAGTCTTCAATTTAAACTGCTAACATTTTGAAACAAAAATTTATAGGTTAGTTTTTCAAAATTGAAAATTTTTGTCTACAATATTAAAGATACAAAAACTAACAATTTTTGGAAATCACCTCAATATGCAAAATTTTATAATTCAAAATTTATATGAACCTAAAAAACTTTAATTTAAACATTTTTTATGAAGTATTTAATTTATGAAATTTTGTGCAATATTAAGCTCAGTACAAATACAGATGTATGTATGCGGCAGTCTTGCATAACTTACAATTTATAAATTGAACATTTTTATCTTTTAGGAACTACTTCAAACAATGCCTTTTTTTTTTTTTGTTTTTTACAAATTAATGGCGAAAATTTTTCCATTAATTTAATAGGCATAATAATTTCAATGCAAACTTTGTAAGTTTTAGAAAACTTTTCGCCGCCAACTCCAACTCCGCTGCTGACCTGGAGCGCGCGTCTTTTGCAGTAGCTAGCTGCTGCTGATGAAGGCGAACAAAACCAGCCTCACAGCACCAACAACAAGAAAAACAACAACAAAGTGTATAATTATCGATTTTTCCTGTTTGACAACAACTCCAGATCATATATAAGTTGTTGCTTGGTTGGCTGCTGGCTGGCTGACTGGAAGCAGCCTTATCATCATGCTGAACAACATCACTACAGGATGCAGGATGTTAGAGTTTGTCAACTACTACTTTTGAGGGCTGTTTGGGGCGTATAGGCGGTGGGTGGCTTTGATATCTGCGTCTGCGTTAGGACGCAAATTTATACATCTAACATGGGCGGGGAGTGCGCTCAATTTTTTTGGCTGCCTGGCTGGGCTCCTGTCTGGTTCTCTTCTATTGTTTAATTATTCAATTCAATATATAATTGGAGCGCTATGCAGCAAAAGTTGAATTACTTTTTTTTTTAAGTTTAATCTCCTCACTTTTATCATCACTTCAAACACACACACACACTAATATTTCTTTTATCAAAACTTGTTTTATCAATTGTTTAATTCACTGACTATCTTTTCTTTCCATTTTCCAAATTCAACTAATTAAATTATTTTAAAATTCTGCTGTTTAAATTTTTAAGCGCACCTCAACAACTCGACACACGAAACACGAATAAGCGAGCAATAAAAATGGAAAATCGGAATTTGTTTTCCACTCTGACTCTGCTTTGTTAATTCTTTTCGCATCTTTGTTGATGCTTTTCATGTGTATGTATAAGAAAATGTGTGAAAGAGTGGAATGCAAGAATAATGATAAAAAAAGCCGAAGAATTCCGACAGCGCATTAAAGCAAGGGTTAATGAATTTGACAGCTTACCAGCAAATGGCTACAATCAGCGAACACAACTGCTGACGTAGAGCTACCTCAAAGCCTGACCAAAATAATAGCCTAAGCACATTGACGACGGCTGCAGCCGTGCAACATCTGTCAAAGTTTTTTACATAAATTCTTAGTGATGGGCGACGTAGACTACATGATCTCGAAAATACTATTTTCGACGTTTTCGACAATGTCGTGTAGACAATCACTACTAACGACATGTCGACAATACATTCATGTGTAGATAATTAAACATTTTTATGCAACCCAGAACCTTAGCTTTCAAGTGCTCTATTGATTGAGAAAAATTGCAGCCAGCTTTTATAGCACGCATTTTTCATTTTTACATTGTTAAATTGCATTAAAATAAAAGTTTTTAAGCGGCAAAAATACTAGAATATTTAACAATGCTTAATTTTTAATTTTTAACAAATTAAAATCAAATTGCTTGACAACTGCCAGTTCATTTTTTACATTCTCGACACCAATGCTGCCATTTTTAAAATTTTTGACATTGTCTACACTATTATCGACATTGAGAAACTGAGAAAGAGAAACTGGTCTAATGCCGCAGCGTTTTGTCGGCGTTATAGAATCATTCCTTATTTGACAGCTTGTCGTTGCAGCCGTAGTCAATGCAACTTCACGAACGTTTGACGACTTGAGACGCTAAAAGTTTGAAGACGTATTGCCAAATGATCATTTTGTGCAACAACATTGAAACACATTTAGTCGAGCAGTTCTTTTGGCGACCATTGGTTGTCAAAATGGTACAAAGTAGAGCACGAAAAAACTGGAAAAAAATTAAAAGTAAAAATTATAAGCAAATGACAACCAATGTTAGTACATACTTTTTATAAAATGTCTCAACGCAGCCGAAATTTCACAGCTAAATAACGTTGTGAACATAACAGGAGCAGTTTTTTGTTTTGTATTGCTATTGTGATTTGTCGACTAGTATATCTTAATATAAGTTTTAAATTGTTTTATTTTATATCTCAATCGATCGTACTTTAAAATCTTACATCACTTATTTTTGGTCTGTTCTTTATCAAATTTGGGGCTTATTTAGTGAAATTTTATAATTATGAAATAAATGACAATTTTTGAGGTCATTTTCATATTTCATAAACACACTTGTAATAATTAGTGTAGGGCAAAATTAAATTTTGGTACCATCAGTCTACTTATAATCGTCACTCAGTGCTGGGGCGTATCATGGCCAGACCAAACAAACTTCACAAAATAAATTAGTGGGATTATTTCATGATAATTTATAAGCTTTAAAATGGCTGCACAAGCGGCAAGTTTTGCAACAACAAAGCTGTGAAGGCCATGAATATCAAATAATTAAGGTACCAGCAACGCTTAGAATAGCTAAAATTCGAACAGCTGATTTAGACTTTCAGCTTCCTTTAACTCCAATCTAATAGCATGTTTACACTAAGCCAAATTACTCAATTTCAAGCAATTTTGTAATTTCGTTTGAAATTATAGGTCTGTTCCCGTACTTTTATAGCAGAAATTTGCAAGATGCATAATTTCAGAGAGTAAGCGAAAAAATGCTCTCTTTGCGAAAAAAATTGCAAAAAGTACGGGAACAGGTTTTTTGCAAAAAGTTGCAACTTTTGATGAAACAAAAACATTTGCTTATTCCTTTTTTATAAATTTTAGACAAATGTAGGATCAAAACAATAAATATTTTAATGGCTGGCACTCTAATTTGACATTAGCTGTGAAAATATAACAGCTTGCGAATTTCTGCTTCGCCAACTTTGTGTAGCAGAAAACAGCAACATTTGAAAAGGACTGGATTTCTCGTTTACGCTCTCTTTTGCGAATTTTTTGGATACAGGAACAGGAAATCGCAGAAAATAGTAAGAATTCGTACAGGAACAGACCTTATATAAGAAATAATGGAAATTTCCCATACAATTGGCTAATTTCGTTTAAGTTACGAAATAAGGCCACAATTCACTTGCAAGCAAGCTTAATATGCTGTAGAAATGAAAATGTTTGGGCATATAATTTTACACGCGAAATTTTGGTGTAGTGCCAAAATTTTTGTGTGGAGAAACACACTAACTATTCTGGTAGACAGATTCATATTTTTATTGCTGCAAATTTATATCCTATAAAAAGTCAAAAAACTCAATGTACTTCTTATGGGAATTTTATTTTCGTTCTGACAGCATACTGAGCTTAACATATTAAATGACCTCTGAAAAGAAAAAGTACAAAAAAAAAATTATGGAGTGCCAAGCCAAGAATAGTACTTGATTGAACTTGGGGTGGAGCGAATTGAGTTAGAAAAAATTAACATTTTTATGTCAAGTAATGAAATCTATATATTAATACGCAAACAAAAAAGTTTGTGATCCCTTTTTACATGTGTTAACTTCAACACATTCACATAAAACTTATATAGATGGAAAGGTATTTTCGAGTAGATGTGCACAATATAATTTTGAATATATTGTGATTATGATAGGTAAAACTAAGCAAATGTAAAAACCCTTCTTCCCAATGGGACAAAGAGAAAGCAACAATAAAATATAGCGGCACAGCTCTAATAAACATCGTTACTGTAGCGTACACGAGCAAGAGTGGAATGTGAGAGAGTCGCAGGCACTTCAAAATTATTTATTTTGTTCAATACTTCTGTTCAAGCCATGGGTTGGTACATTCAGCAAAAAAAAAAAATGAGAAAAACCGATTTAATATGTCCGAATTTCGGCCACAGGCAATACTAGTAAAAATAAAAATACACAATCTCTCGGCTTAATATAGGTAAACACAAAATTAATTTTCGGCGATTTTCGTAACCCACTCAAAATACTAAATGTATTTCGGGGCATTCCAAAATATTGTTTAAAATTTAGGTCACTATTAATTTGGCTACCAACTTCCCAGAAGGAATCTGTGTGTTCCTATAAATTGAAAAATTTATTAAAAGAAAACATTGTTTAAACTTTTACCAATTTCCACAACAATCTTGCATTATTTAGAGATTGTGAACTTACGGCCATTAAGAGCACCATTTTCTATCTTTGCAGGTTGTTGATTTTCAATTTCAAATCTTTGCGTTTTATTTTCATATACTTTATATCATTTATGACAAAATCTATATACTTTTCCAGCGCTTAAAAACTTTCAGCTTTTTTCAAGACTTCTGCTACTGCTTTAACTTGTGCTTGCGAAAAATCAAACAGTTGCAGCATAAGCAGAAGCAGAAACCTAGTTTGAATAGTTTGCAAAGTGCTTCGGCAATCGGCAACTTCAGTAGTCGTCGTTTTGATTTACTGAAACTGTTCGCAAAATCGAAAGTCGAAGCAGCAGCAGTTGTTCAACTTTCGTAAGTCGAAGCAGCATCAGTTTTCAACAGTCGCAGCAGACTGTTTTGCGCTTATGACTGTACAAAAGTTAGAAAGAATAAGCAGAAATTAAAAGCGCAAAGCAGTCTGCACAACTGTTTAAAGACTTATGCTGCTTTGGCTTACGCAAGTTCAACAACTGCTGCTGGGGCTCTATTCCGTAACTACGTATAAAATTTTCATATGTACTCTAAGTGTACACTTTTTATTTTCAAGCGATTCTGTAAACTGAAATATACACTGACATGTTGAATAAAAAATAAAATTGCTGAATAAAAAGTTGTGGCTGTCAATTTCAAAATAAGGATGAACGAATTTGAATTTTTGTAAAAATTCAATTGTAAATATAAATAAATATCACTATTGAAATATAATTTTTGTTTGTTTGAACAAAATAATTTATTCCTTGACTGACGACAAAATTTCTAAAAATACAATCCCAAACTACGTCGAATATATCACAACAACAATTTTACAACAAAAATCAAATATTCACAGAAAAAATCTCAGTGAATAAAATTTCTTGATTGTGTGCACATTTAAGAAGTTAAAAACTTATTTTCAAAGCTATTGAATCAGAAACTGGATGTGTACACAATATTAAGTGTCCACTGCCTTTGCCACAGTCAGAAAAAAAGGCCCCTGCTTCGACTTTCGTCTTTTTCAACAGTTTCAGTCAATCAAAACGACGACTGCCGAAGCACTTTGCGAACTATTCAAACTAGTTTTCTGCTTCTGTTTATACTGCGACTGTTTGATTTTTCGCAACGCAGATGTTGAAGCAATGATATGCTTTGAAGTTATGAAAACAGTTAGTGATTAAAAAAGCAATAAATAATAAAACTACTTTTGCTGTTTTGACTGCAGCAATTTAAATACGGTATTATTCTGCATCTTCGGGCTCATTAAAATATAATAAAACAACTTTTAAAAGTTCTTCTGGATTCATTATGCTTTATTCACTTCAAAAATCATCCATTAGAATAATTTATTTAGAAAAAAAATCGAGCTTCAAACGAAATTATTAAAATCCAGTGTGAACACTTTTGTGCAATTATCGTAAAAAGTCAAAATTATCTCATGCAATTACTTAATTTTAGCTCAGTGTGAACATAGTATAAGATTGCCTTAGTGCTTGTTTACATTACGACCTAGACACATTAGGTCTGTTTCCGTACTTGATTATAGTAACTTGTAATGTGCTAGAACATGTTTCTACTTTTGTACTTTTTCTAGCGGCGCAGTTTCTGAGTTGGGCTTTGTCAAGTGTGGTGTGCCTCAAGGCTCAGTCTTGGCGCCTTTTTTTTTAACATTTTTCTATATGATTTCCCACATGAGTACTATGGCTCGAGAGGAATCCTATATGCAGATGACTGCCTCATCTATGCGCATCATCAGTCTCCTTGTTTAGCTCTTCAGAAAGTTTCAAGCCATCTTAAAGTGATCAACGATTATTACGTTAAATGGGGTATTAGCATCAATGCCTCCAAGTCTGAGGCAATTTGTGTAAGAAATGCGTCGGGAAAGTGCGACAGGGCGGTTGTTCCGGAAAGCAAACGGCTAAAACTCTTTTTAAACGGCACTGAAATTCTTTTTAAAAATAAGATTAAATACCTTGGTATTATTTTCGACAAACTGCTTAAGTTCCACAACCACGCAAGATTGAACCTGATAAAGGCCCGAAAGTTGACCGGCATGTTTTCAAAACTTTTAAATACTAGACATTTAAGTCAAAGGTCGAAACTTTTGATATACAAGGTCAGCATCCGCCCTGTCCTGCTATATGCTTTTCCTATTTGGTTCACCATATCGCCTACGATTGCCAAGGAACTGGAGGCATTGGAGCGAAATATCCTGCGTAAATGTGTTAATAAGAACTTTGAGACTCTCATCAGGCGTTACTCGAACAAGTTCATCTACGCTAAGGCTCAGGTGAACCCCCTCTGCAGGTACGCGCTAAGCCTGCAAAAGAAATTTGTCAATAAGCTCACATTTCATGAAAATAATCTTTTAAATTAAGTTTTTGATTATCAAAAACATTTCAATTGGTCTTCTTCCATCTATTTGTCTCCTTTGGGGATTTTAAATGAGAATATCGCAACTGACCTGGATTTTGGCACCCCCCTGCTTCCAGATTTTTATAGAAAAACAGCACCTGGAACACACAGAGGTTGACTTCAGGGGCTCACACTGTGATGCGGTCGCGGTAGGAAGTTGGCATTGAGGCCTAAGGCTTTTGTGCGGCCCCTTCCTCGTACGCATCGGAGTTTGAGTCTTCTGTTACCTAGTCCTAAGGATCTCTCTGTTTTAAAGTAAACTGTCATTAAATGTTAGTTTTTTATCTGTTCTTTTAAATATACCAAATATATGGTATTTGATATTGTGTCGTATGTTTAAGTTTATTTTTAAGTGTTATCTGTTGTATAATGTATAAGAAAAGGACAACACGTCCATAGTCACTGTCTAAATGCCGGGAGCAAGCATTGTAATTATTTTATAAAAAGACAAAAGGAAACAATAATATGTACTTATCTTTTACTGCAATAAGAGCAAGTAGCTTACACTATGTACATCTTATCAGAATAACACAATAACAGTTCTGAGTTTTCATGACATAGAAACATTTATTGTAAGAATGGAACAATATGTATACATGTAAAGAATCAAAGAATGTCTCAATAAATTTACTTTACTTTACTTTTTCTAGCTAGAAGAACAAGCATAAAATCGCTCCCTCGAGCTCGAAAGTTGCTACATAAGAACAAGTATCAAGAAGTATAAGCATCAAGAAGAACAAGGAAATATCAATTTGTCGTTCGCTGTTTGCTTATGTTGTGCCATAAAAAATAAATTTACAAATTGGTAAATATCAATACATATAAATAAATATAAAATATCAAGTTAAAATTGGTGCCGTTTGCGTTTGTAATAAGTTTAAATTGGCGCTGTTTAAGTTTGATAGGCAATCAGCTGTTTTCGTGCTTGAAACTAGCTAGAAGTTGTTTCCGTACTTTTGACACTATTCTGAAATATAATTTTACTCTCTCACATTGAACTTTACCCGGCTTTTACTCGAAAATGTGTACGGAAACAGACCTGCGGCTGCAACGACAAGCTGTCAAATTAGGAACGATGCTATATCGTCGACAAAGCCACAGTGGCAAGGGCGGCATTACACCAGTTTCTCTCCATAAGAAATAAATCTAAAAAATTTTGACAGATTCCGCACGGCTGCAGGCGCTATCAATGTGTCTAGGCTATTAGGCATTCTTCATCGACTCATTTTGATGTGAGGCAGCTGCCAAATTCAAGAATTCTTCGCTGTTGTTGCTCTATTGGAGCAAAGAGAATAAATTATGAGTGAGTCCCGAAATTTTTAAAAATTCTCACTCACTTCACACCTCACTTCACCTATCATCTAGTGTCGTCATAGCAAGTCGCTTGAGTGAGGTCAGTTTGAACAGGGCCTTATGACCTTAAATGAAGGCAGTCATTTGAGAAAAATATTCTTGGAAGCCTGGCAATCAAGGGAAATTAAAGTGTCAGCGTCAATTCTGTTTCCATTGACATTCGTTGTTGACTTTTGCCCGTCGCTGTTGTTGGTGGAATGGATTTCTTGAATTTTTTCTTCATTTATTTTCTGTGTGTTGTATTGCGACGACTGCGAAGTGGTGGAGTGGAAGAAAAAGAAAAGACTTTTGGTATTGATAATTCAATTAAATTGGCAAAAACTTTTGTGTGCAATTCAAGTGCACAATAATGTCCAGTTCAATAGAAACAATTGGACATAAACTGCAGTCCTTGGAGGAACGACTGCAGGCTGCAAACGAATCACATGATCGGATGGTTTATACCCAAAATTTGCCTGCACCAGCCAATGTAGCAGCAGCAGCAGCAATAAACTCCGGAGTACCTCGTCCGACACCTCGCCTGCCGTGTAAGAATCGAAACAGTTTATAAGAAATCGTCTAAATTTACCAATTTGGTGTTAGGAAAATGAGTGTGAAGTAGTGCTAAATGTTAAAAAGATACGATTTCATTATTCTGTCAGCGGAGGCTCTGTTTCTTCTTCAGCTAAGTTTTTTTATTAAACTGCTGATTTCGATGCAAAAGTCTGCGTAAACTGCGCAGTCAGCGTCGAATGGATTTTGCATGCTTCTGTTGATGTTGGTGTTGTTTATGTTGTTCACTACTTTTGACATACGCAGTCGCGGAGACACCGACTGTTTGTAATTTTGGCATTTCCGGAGGAATGCCTTTTTAACCAACACAAATGAATGTCGTTGAATGGTTGGATGAAGTGAGAAACGAGGGTGGAAGAATTGAATTATGCTTGAGTTCAAATGGTTAAAATGTATAAATTTGTTGATCTCTTGTTTTGATGATGGTGATATTAAAGGCTTCATTGTTGCTGTTAATATCAATGCCAACTTGAAGGCGTTTATTTTAAGAATTGTTTAAAGAAATCCAGTTTTTGTGATCCAAATTTTGAAATTTTCTCTTTCTCAATTGTAGTGGAAACGACACCGAATCGTCCGCGTAAAATGTTTTTACCCGTGATATCTTCAGCGCCGGCAGCTGAAACCGAAACCGATAAAAAACTCAAAAAGATCATGAAACAGACTGGAATACTAACCTTTAATGGCAAACAATATCACACAGACATTAAAGATTTGGAACACTTGGGCGATCTTGGCAATGGTACGAGTGGAAATGTTGTTAAAATGCGTCACATGCCGAGCGGCACCATAATTGCCGTCAAGCAAATGCGCCGCACAGGCAATACGGAGGAGAACAAACGTATCCTTATGGATTTGGATGTTGTGCTCAAATCTCATGACTGCCAATATATTGTACAATGTTTGGGTTGTTTTGTGCGCGATCCAGATGTGTGGATTTGCATGGAGTTAATGTCAATGTGTTTCGATAAACTGTTGAAACTATCGAAAAAACCAGTTCCTGAGAATATTCTAGGCAAAGTGACGGTGGCGGTAAGTATTTGCAAATATTTATATTGAAAGCATATAGTTATTGTTGTGTTCTTGCAGACCGTTAAAGCACTATCATATCTCAAAGAGAAACACGGCGTAATTCACAGAGATGTCAAGCCATCAAATATACTCATTGATGAGCGCGGCAATATAAAGCTTTGTGATTTTGGCATCAGTGGACGTTTGGTAGATTCCAAAGCTAACACTAGATCGGCTGGTTGCGCTGCATACATGGCGGTTAATATAGAAAAAAAAACCCAAATTTTGAATATAGTCATATTTTCTTCGCACTCTGTTTTGCAGCCCGAACGCATAGATCCGAAAAAACCAAAATATGACATACGTGCCGATGTCTGGTCACTTGGTATCACGTTAGTGGAGCTGGCTACAGCAAGATCACCATACGAAGGCTGCAATACCGACTTTGAAGTACTCACAAAAGTCTTAGATTCAGATCCGCCACGCTTGCCATACGACTGTGGCTTTAATTTTAGTCAAGAATTTCACGATTTCGTTACAAAGTGGTTTGTAGCATTTAATATTCATTATTTTATGATTTTAAGCAAATTATTAATGTGTGTATTTTTTTTTTTTTTGTTACTCCAGCCTAACGAAAAATCATCAACATCGTCCCAAATATCCCGAACTGCTGGAGCAGCCTTTCATTAAATATTACGAGCTATCCAATGTGGATATTCCAAAGTGGTTTAAAACAGTAGTGGAAATGGCTGGCATTAAGACGCATCACAGGTAAAGCTTTGTCATCAATTATATAAACTTGCACTCATTAAAATGGCAAATTTAATTGTTTGCTCTAGATGAGGTAGGATTAGCTTTTTTCGTTATACATTTTAATTTTCAATTTCGAATGCGGTGAAAGTTTTTGTTTGGTTTTTTTTTTCTCTTCCTTTAATTTAATTCAAGTGATTTAGTTAAATTTTTGGTTTATTGTATTTGCCTGCTTAAAGAATTAAATATCATGAATTTAAAACAAACATTAACTGATTGTTAGCTTTTGAGACGAGTTTTTAATTAAAATTTAAACCAATAACTAATGTTAACTCCCCTTTTTTATGTTTAATTAGTTTTCTTTATTTATTTGAATACGAAAGAAATTGTGTCAATTTTGTTTAATTTAATAATTGCATACATACATATGTACGTACAAACCTTGAATGTAGCTCCCACTTAATAAAAATTCTAATGCCAGCCTTGAATTGTGTTTTTTGTTAAATTAATTGATTAATTAATTGACAAATTGCTGATTGATTTACGTTAAACTTATTTAATTTTTATAAATTTTTTTGTAGGTTACTTAATTCCTAATCTTTTACCCCCAAAAATCATACTCTCCCAATCCAGTAAGTATAATTTTAATTAAATTTATTTGTTTCTTTGTTAATTTGTTTATTTCTAATATTGAATTGTTTGTTTTATGTTCTGTTTGTTAAAAGGCTGCTTATTTATTTTCTTGCATTTAGCAAACTAATTATTGCACTAAAATGTCATAAATTAACAAAATTTATCATTCATTTGCTTCTTACAAAAACGCTCGTTCAGCTTTATTTTATACCGAACAACATACTTTTTAATTTATTCTTAGTCTCTTATCATATTTCATAAACTTTTGTGATACAATCTATCAGCAAATTTATAACTATTGTATCAAAACATCAATCATTGTTAGTTTTATATTAATTTTTACTACACTGTCTTAACACCAGGTTGACGGACAAAAGTGACATTAAAAGGTGACAAAAGTTATTTGGATTTTCCAAATTTTTCTTAAAGTAGGGTAAAAAATTGCTGATACCACTCAGCTGAGTTATGTTAAAATGAACCAAAGCCAAGAATATAAAATGAAAAACTTAGAATCAGTTACCAATAACCAAAAATCAATTATGAAGGAATAAAAAAAAATAAAAAAAAAAAATGGTAATGAAAGTAAACGTGTTAGCTTTATGAATTAAACTGCTTGCACTTAGACTTGATTTACACTGACGCCAATTTTTTGCTTTTCCTTTTAAATAAACCCTCCCTCACGTTGATGTACGCGTCTCTCATCCATAAATGCAAGACTTGATTGTCAATTCGTCGGTTGATAATTTATCAGTTCGGCTGATCTTGCATTTGGCTTAATCAGTTTTTCGATACCTCATACGGTTTTCGAGATATGGAGTGTTGAGTTTGTCGTATGTGGAATTTGCTGATACAAGTTTCATATTAAATGTCATATGTGACTGACAAACGCCACATACGACAAATTTCCATATAAAACGACCGAAAAATTGATTTATTATTTAAATGTCGTATGTCGATTTTTCATGGCACGCATACAAGTAAAGATGCAAAGACCTGGCCTCTGGAAATGTAATATAAGAAAGAGGTTGCGTGAACATGCCCAATCATATGTTGGATATAAAGGCAAAGTTTTTGCAGCTAAAACGGTTAGGCGTACGCCCTGCATGCTCTGATAGATGTTTTTATCAATGCAACAAAAATTTTTCCGAAGCTGACAGACTTGAAGTGAAAATGTAATTTTGGGATTTAGAGGAGCAGGAAAAGAAGGTGTTTTTTGGAATCTTCGTAAAGAAAATTCAGTGCATAAAAAGACGGAAGAAAGCGGAAGAATTTGAAGCCAACAAGAACAAATATTCATACCACTGCAATCTGCAAGTTCGTAGTAAATGTATCCAGACGTGCAAGTTATTCTTCCTTAATACATTGGGAATAAGAGAGAGAAAAGTTTATCACTATTTTAATAATATAGATGAAGATACTGGAGCACCAAAACCATCTAAATTAAAAAATCTTTGTAGAAAAGCTACTGATAAAGGGAAAATAGCGGAAGTCAAAAGCCATATTAACAGTTTCCCTGTTATAGACTCACATTACTGTAGAGCATCATCCGAAAAAAAATATTTGGACAGTCATCTAAGTGTAGCGAGAATGTATGTTTTATACAAAGAACAAACTAGCCAGCCAGTGTGCGTCAGTGTTTACAGGCATGTTTTTAATTACTCTTTCAACCTTTTTTTTCACCGTCCAAAGAAGGATCTGTGTGCTATATTTACAAAAACAGCAAAGATGATTTAGATCCGAAAAATTTAGACGCCTACAAGCAGCATAAGGACGAAACATTGTTTATAAAGGCTGAAAGAGACGTTGATCGCCAAAACATTGACCAATCAAATGCAATTATATGTTTCGATTTGCAAAATGTTTTTAATTCACCGGTAGGTTATTGTTCAAACTTTTTCTATAAAAGGAAATTAGCTACCTTTAATTTAACTGCCACTTTAATATTACCAAACACTCCAAACTTAACGTATTGCGCTATATGGAACGAAATTATGAATGGTAGAACTGGAAACGAAATTGCGAGTGGGCTAATCAGAATATTAACTTGAGTCGTAGCTGATAACCCGAAAATTAGGCGGATTATACTGTGGAGCGATTCGTGTGTTCCACAGGACAGGAACCACATGATGACAACAGCACTTTTTCATTTTTAGGACTTAAATTTAAATATTGAGGATATAACGCAAAAGTTCTCAGAACCGGGTCATTCCTTAGTGCAGGAAGTTGATTGTGTACATAGTACAATCGAAAAACATCTCAGACATATGGAAATTGGAAGCCCGGTCTCTTTGATTACAAAATTAAACGATGTTTGTAACGGGAATGTAAAATCAAAAATTATTCAGTTGGTGCCTTCTGATTTTAAATTATATTCTCAGTTATCAAGTTAACTTTGTTTTCAACAGCTCCCATTTTCAAAGTGCAAATTTATTAAATATCAACCACATAAATACGAAATTTTTTATAAGGATTCTAGAACAGAAATTAACTATAAGAATGCAAATTTGAGTAAAAAGTTACGTTTTAAAAAGGATATCAAAGATATCTTAAAGTCCAATTTAGCAGTTGCTCCTTCAAAGGCAATAACTTCTGAAAAATCAAAAGATTTGAAAAGCATGATACCTTTTCTGAAACCCGACGACAGAGCTTTTATTAATGCGGTTTTAAAATAATGTTAATCGTTGAAAACAATACAACGTTACAAAAAAAGTGTACTTTTCGCGGCACATAGTACAAATTGTGGATTTAGTAAAGTAAAAGAATTATATACCAGGAATTTTCAAACAACCCAAACGCTTGGAGTTAAAATTCAGGTTCAGGGTATTAAAAATTCCTAGTATGCAATTATTTTACTTGACTGAAACTACAATATGTACTAGGTGCCCCTTTTTAATTTTTTAACTCAGTGTCAAAATACAAAACAGTGAATTATTTAAGTTTAAGTTTGTTATGAAGAGTAGATAAGTTTTTGTTTTTATTATTCGTTTTAATTGAATTGATACTCACAAGTGTTAACTACTTTCTTTTATTAATTTATTTTATAATTTTAAAATTTTGTCGATGAAGACGAATTATTGTTTTCAATATTTAATTTTCTTTTTTTGAAAAGACTGAAATCTTGACTGAAATCTTGAAATCCTCGAAAAAATGCCACCCCCAAAAACCTAGGGTACGTTTTAATGGGTAACTAAAAAAATTAGATACGTAACTATTATACATAATTTCTTTACTTATATAATGCTTCATACTTTTCAAATACATTTAGTACAAAATGTCGTATGTAGCTATTTAAATGACAAAAATGTTCCATTTTGCCACATACGACAATTTAAATCTGAACAAAAATCAAAATATCTTCTACCCCAAATGAGTTACAGCCATCAAACTTTTACTAGTTTGAACAAGTCAAATATTAGTAGTTTCCCCTCCTAAAATTTAAAGAAAATCGGTTTGCTGAAAAAAAATTTATAAGAGCTCAAACTTCAAACTCAATTTACTCGAAACTATCGGAATCCACATACGACAATTAAATTATCAGCCGACGAATTCTTGGCCACTGTAAAACGGGACTTAGATGTACTTTATAAATAAATAAATAACAATAATCAAGAAAATCAAGAAAAATAATCGAGAATAAAAAAATCAACAAAAAAAAAAACTATATAAAAAAATCAGAGTGTGGAAAAATGTTCGCAAAAGATTAAAATACAATACTTCTCATTTTTAAAAATAGTGGTATTCACGATGTGATGTATTTGTGATAAATTTTTACAAAATTTACAATATTTACACCTTATTGTGAGCGAACCTTCAATAAAGTCTTGTATTTTTAAAATCAGCTCATTTGTGTATATACTTTTTTTTTGGAAATATGAATTGAAATGCCTACAAAATAATGAAAAAAATTTGAACGAAACAATAATAATATTACATTTTTTAAATAAATTCACTTCGCAGCCGGTAGCTTTCTCGATGTTGAGTTGAAATGCTTTTGCGATCAGCTGATCATATACACAACGCAATTTACAAAGAATATTTAACAAATCACAACCTACAATAGGTTAAGGGCCCAGGACTCCAGGTCGAGAGATCCTGCATATAAGTTTTTTTTTAATAAAATCATAAGATGGCCAACACATTATTTGCGGGAAAAATCCCGGTTTTCAATGGAACAAATTATTCCATTTGGAAGACACAGATGGAAGCATTGCTACATAAAAGCAGACTATTGGATATAGTAAACGGACAGGCCGTTGCACCGACAGAACCACAACAACTTGAAAAATGGAACGAGAAAGATGAAGATGCGCGTGCAGACATTCTAATGGCATTGGCACCAAAAATAATAACATTGGTAAGATGTTTTAAAACATCTTAATTAATATGGGATTTCTTAGAACAGACGTATGATCGGAAATCAATATGGCAGAAAACAGAACTCTATCGGAGACTTATTAATATCAAAATGCGTGAAGGACAAACTATTACTTCATATCTAAATGAATTTGATTTGGTTCATACACGACTCGAGGAAATGGATGGAAGGATTGAAGAAGAATTACAAGATAAATTTAAAAGAAATAAATAAAAGCAGTGTGACTCAAGGGTGGACCCAAAAATTTGTTTTTACACTTTTTGTACATGTGCTTGAAGTATAAGGGCTCGCTGATTTGAAATCTGATGTCAGAATTCAAACAATTTGGTTTAACACTAAGTTGGACCCTAAAAATGTTTGTACAATTTCAACATGTTTCAGAGTTACATACATTTTTTTTTTTACATTAGGGTGGACGCTACAAATGTGCTTTTTGTAGAGGGTCGCTGATTTTGAATGATGTCAGAGTTCAAAGACTATAGTGTAAATGCAATCCGGTTAACATGCCTAGTTCCAAATGAAGAAAAAAATTTATATTGGTCAGTGAGACCTGAGTGGTAAGGAGCCAATAAAAGTAGGCTCCTTGAGTAAAAAAAATGATTTGTCAAGAAAAGCAGAAATATTGAAACTTTATTTTAAAATTTGTTATATTGAGTGTGGTTTATAAAGAAAATGTTAAAATAGAAGAATTTAAAAAAATTATTATGAAAAGTAAAGTTTAAAAGTAAGTTAACACTTTCATACACATTGTACGTTTCTGCTCATAAAAACGTTATTTGAATTTTTTTTTTTTGCAATCGTTATTTTTCGAAATTTTAAATATATACTGAATCTTCCCAAATTAATGCGAGCATAAAAGGGCAAAGGCTTGAGGTTGCCTGTTACAATGTGGAGTTAAAATAAATGACTAATTAAACAAAATATTATATAATGAATGTTAAGTTCAGTTTAATTGTTCAAATGTTAAATTTAATGAAATAATTTCGTGAAATATTATGATTAGTTATAATTAAAAGATTTAAAATAAGATCACATTACTCAAAACATAACCTTAAAATTTAGAATAAACACGTTTGACAGTGCGTTTGACTTTCAAAGCATTTTGCTGATAAGCGGTCCTGCACTTATTGATGCAGAATTTTATCTTCTTTCATTCGGTACCAAACATTAAAATGTAGCTGCAAATTAATCTTTGAATTAATCTGCACTTTTGCCATTATTTACCCCATTGTGCGACGCAAGAATTAAATTGACTAAAAACTGCGATCGATTCGTATTGAAGTTCTGTTTACTGAAGTAATATAATTAAATTTTTAAAAGTAATTCTTTTTTATCTGTTTAAGAATATTTCGTTGAAAAATTAAAACGTATTTTTTGTCTTGAATTTTTTCTGTAATTCTTGGCTGAACTCCTTAATTTATTTTTAAAAAATAGGGGTCCACCCTAATGATAAAAAATGTTCTAAGTTCTGATATCAGATAAAAATCTCCAACCACTTATACTCCCATTACATGTGTAAATTTAAAAAATATTATAGGAGCACCTCAGGTGCACCTCATTGTCAAATAATTTTTTTTTAATTCTGTCATTAGATTTAAATTTAGTAATCCCTTAATACTGCCAGAACACACGTAGAAAATTTTTAAAACAAAAACATTTTTAGTGGTCCACCCTAGTGTCAAACAATTTTTTTTTTAAGCTGACATCAGATTTAAATTCAGCGTCTTCACACACAAAAAAAAATGTTTAGAGGTTCACCCTAGTGTCAAAAAAGCTGCTGGCCATATCCTTTTGGAAGCCTTAGATCAACCTTACCTTACTTTGTGCACTAGAAACCAATGCAACTCATAAAAACCTCATAAATAATGATCCATAACGCACTCAGAAAATGAGTTCAAGATACGATCGCAATCGGTTAAAATATATTCTCACTCGTGGAAAACTCACTTTTTACGATTGTTTGCTAATGAACGATTGAGCTCTGCTGGCTTCGCTTTCGTTCGTGAGAAGTATTGAAAATTTGTTTTTTTGTAGGGAACGATTAATGAGAAGTATTTTATTTTAATCGTTCTCCGCACTCTGAAAAAAATCAAAATACATGAGATACTCATAAAAAGAATCAAAAATTCATCATGGAAAATTGCATAAACAGTTAATATGTAAAAATTAAAATCTTAAATAAAATAAATAAACTATTAAAAAAAAAAGTTGGCTGTAGAATTTGTCTTTGTCCACGCCCTTCGCATCCTTTGTAGGATCTTAGCATTGTATAATGCTGATGTTGCGTATTCTTGTCCGAAATGACGCAGACACCATTTACTGGCGCTCATGTAATAAGACTGCACCTTGCATTCTTTGTTATCATTATTGTCCGAATTTAGGGAGGGAGCTTACTTTTAACAAACTAGACTCTATCTGATTCGATGTCGCACATTTTGGAGTTGTTTCCTGATAATGAAATCGTTGTAGCTGGCGATTTCAATGTTCACAACTTGGCTTGATTATGTCACTCGGCCCAAATAACACCTGTAGGGCAATATTGTCAGGGAACCGGTTTAGAAACTTTAAACCAAATTATTTCAACAATATTTCAAATTAGATAAAAGAAACACGTCCGCTGTGGTTAGAATACTTCGAGCGAATCCTTTACTCGTTGAATAAAAATACAGAGTTTTAGTTTTAAGCATTGCCAGAGTTAATAAGAAAAATATGTAAAAGTCGGGTGACAGTTCGGCCCTTCCTGACTAAACTCGTCCCGAGTTCTGCCTAAGGAATCAGATCTCCGTCACTGTAGCAGTCATCAATTTCGGGGTACATCTCGCACCAGGGTTTGAGCTTCTCACTACTGGCGATGGTGCTGAATTTGCGTTGCTTGAGTTGAGCTTCTTCGATATCTCCAATGACGTAGCGGTCGAAGCGCAGCACTTTAACGATGACGTACGGTCCTTGATACTTAACGTGGAGTTTTCGTGATTCGCCAGTGCTAGGGAGCGGACTCTCGATGAGCACAAGATCACCTTCATTATATTTGTGTGGTTTTCGATGTTTCGCATCAAATCGTGTTTTCCACACCTCACGTGCTGCTATTATGTTTTGGATGGCTTCAGCACGTTTTTGGTTTGAGCGATGCGTCTCCAAGTCGATGTTGTCGTCATGTACAGCTGCGAGGATTTTATTTCCGCTTATGTCCCGTATCGGAAAATCGAAAATAAGTTCGAGTGGTGTGAACTTCGTTGTTGAGTTGATATTTGTATTCAATGTCCACTGCATTCGTCGAACTTCAACATCCCAATCCTTTGCATCAGTTACGGTTGATTTCAAATACGACAAAATTGATTTATTAACGCGTTCGGCAAGACCATTTGCCCGTGGGGTCCTCACTGCAACTTTGATGTGTTGTATGTTGTTATCTGAGCAGTATTCCTCGAACACAGCCGACGTAAACGCTGTTCCGCGGTCAGTGACCAAAACCTTCGGCATTCCGAAGAAAAGTGTTAACTGGTTAAGAGCTTCTACAACTGGCTTGCTCTTGGTTGACTTTACTGGGACGATAATAGTGTACCTAGTTAGCGCGTCGACGATTACTAAAATGTGCTCATTGCCGCGACGGCTTTTGATGAACGGTCCCAAGTGGTCCATATGTAAAGTTTCGAATGGTACCCCAGGAATTTCCATGCCATAGAGCTCGCACTCTTTAATCATTGGTTCTCGGCTGAAGCAACAGTTTATACAGGCTTTCACATAATTCTTAACGAAGTTTCGAGCTCGTGGAAACCAGACATTTTTAAGAAGACGGTTAAGTGTTCCATCTACTCCTGGATGACCTGCATCATCATGGCAAAGCTTAATGATGCGCCATCGCATTCCATGTGGGACAACCAAAAGTGATCGTTGATTATCAAATTTTTTGTACAGGCGTTTCTTTTTCAAAATATATTCTGATTCATATCTTTTCCGCTGATCTGAATCTGCTTTTCCGTCTAGTACATCAATAATTTCCTTAAGAGCGTTATCCTCTTTTTGCATCAAATACACCCAATCGTCGATAGCTGGCGTCACGACCATTACGCAGTTGCTGACATCATTAGGGTACACTGGGTGTTCTACTGGAGCACGGCTTAATGCGTCCACGTGGGCCATAGAATTTCCACTGCGGTGTGACACGTCGTAGTCGTACTCCAATAATTTCAGAAACCATCGCGCTATTCGAGGTATCAGAGGCTTAGACGATTTCAAGTTTGATATAGCGGTGCAGTCTGTGATGATTTTAAAGTGTTTTCCGAGCAGATATGTTCGAAAACGTTCGCACGCTTCAACTACAGCTAGGACCTCGAGTTCATATCCATGATAGTTCCGTTCAGTTTTATTACACATGCGGCTAAAAAAAGCTATCGGCCTCATGTCATTGTTAGTATCTCGTTGCAGCAGAATTGCAGCTATGCCAAGGCTAGAAGCATCAGTGTGGAGCTGGTGCTCCTTCGTCACATCGTAGATGCCCAGTACCGGCTTGCTGGTCAATTGTTGAATCAAGAATTTAAAAGCGCTGTCGCATTCTTCTGTCCACTTGAAGATGACATCTTTCCTTGTTAGTTGTGTGAGTGGTGAGGCAGCAAATGCGTATTTTTCAATAAATTTTCGGAAGAATCCAGTTAGACCCAAGAATCGTCTGACTTCCATCGCGCTTGTGGGGGTAGGAAAATTTTGGACAGCTAACGTCTTAATACGCCCAGGTCTGATCCCGTAAGCATCTACCTCATGACCCAGAAAAGTAACAGTATTTGACATGAAGCAACACTTCGATAAGCGCAGTGTCAATCCCTCCCGCTGGATTACTTCTAAAAATTGTTCCAGAGTGCGTAGTCCGTCGTAAAATTGGTCAGAGGCAATAATTACTTCGTCTACGTAGCTAATTACCCTCCCTTTAAACGGCTCAATCAACTTCAGCATCATCTTTTGGAACGTGCAAGGCGCGTTTCGGAGCCCGAATGGCATCCTATTAAATTCGAAATGGCCATTATGAGTCATAAATGCTGTGAACTTCTTTGACTCCTCCTCGATTTCAATTTGATAGTACCCGCTCATCATATCAAGTGTAGTAAAATAACGCTTACCTGCCAGTGTGGATAAGACTCCGTCGACTGTTGGCATTGGCCATGGTTGCTTCTCTGTTACAGCGTTGAGACCTCTATAATCAACGCATAGGCGATCTTCTCCATTTGATTTTGTGATCAGCACTATGGGCGACGCGTATAAAGAGTTTGAAGGTCGTATAATTTGTTGCTGCAAGAGTTCGCTGACTATACGCTCAACCGCCTTCTGTTTGGGTATTGAGATCGGATATGGTTTTTTCGCGATTGGTATTTGAGATGTAACCGATATCTCCATTTTAATTTTACCGCACTTTCCGAGCTTACTTAAATTTTCTCCAAAGCAGCTAGAGTATGAATTTAATAAATTTACCAACTTTTTCTTTTCCTCACTCGAGAGGTTTTCATTATTTTGCACGTTACTTTCTTCGAGTGCATACACTTGACACCTTCCGTTTTCAATTACTACTCGTGATTTCCCAAGAATGTCCGTCCCGATTATGACGTCATATGTCATAACATCATTGTCAACGACTAAAAGGTCGCATTGATGAACTTGTCCATCAATATCTACCGATGCGACAACCATTTCACGGCATTGAAACTCACTTCCAGCAAAACCGCATAGAGTTTTATCGCATTCTATTGTTTTGCCTTCAAATTTTCCGACTAGTTTGCGACAGATCACGGATTTACCACTACCCGAGTCTATTAATGCGTTACACTCAATGTTATTAATTAATATATTTTTCATTATTGTATTTGAATCGCGCGCACTATTTTCGATTGCTTTTACAGTTGAAGAACGCTTTGAACACTCGCTTGTCTTGTGCGTGGTCATTGAACAAATTTCACATCGCGGTTTCTTTTGAGGCTTGGAACAATTTCGAGATATATGTCCACGCTCGCGGCAGTTATAGCACGTTGGACCTGTTTTAGACTTATCTTTATTTTCAACACTTGCGTCTTTTTCTTTTTCGATGAAGCTTGCTTTGTTTACAGACGATGGCAGCGATGGCGACTGCGCATAAGCACTTGCTTGTTTTTTATAACTCCCGGCGACACTATTTAATGATTTTAGCAAATCCGAACACTTAAAAAATTGCATCGCTGACAGAGTTTTCCGTAACCCGTCGTCATTTAAGCCATTAATAATGTATTTAATAATCGCATTATCATCTAAATACCCGCGACGACCTAACGACACCATTCTGTAGTAAAATTCAATTATTGTTTCGTTTCTGTTCGCGCGTGCATGCATCATTTGCATGTGTATGTCGGCTGAGTTCACTATGCATGGAAAGTCTTCTAAAAACGCATCGACAAACTGTGTCCACTCATGGAAAATTGGCTGGGAGTCGACCCACATTTTTGCGACACCTTTAAGCTTACTTCGTATGGCGAACATAAGCAACCTTTCGTGCCATCGGTATGCATTTTTCAATTGTTCAACACGCTCTATGAATTGCATAGATGTCCCATTTTCACTAAGAGGATCGAATTCTGGCAGTGCATCAACTATTTCCCGCACACTGTTACACTGATTCACTGGCATATAATTGTCGTTTATTCGAGGTAGGTTCCTTGAGGAACAATTTCCGTTTGTTAGATAATCGTTATTATTTCTTGCACACATTATGGCACTACCGGTTGGCACATCACTACTTATAGGCACGAAAACATTATTGAACGCAACTGAAGTCGCAGTTTGCGGCGTTAAATAATTTATGCTGAGCGCAGTGCTTACATGCATGTAGTTTTGTTGTGAAGAAGCAATAAACGGCTGACGTACCGACGATGACGTTATCACAACAGGATCGCTTGCATGTGTATAAGAGACAGCACTTGCTGTTGAAAATAGGGGTTGTTTTTGCATGTTCGCTTGCATGCCATTCGGAGAAAGCGATATTAAATTCGGCGAGTGAGCGCTCGCTTGTGTTGTTTGCTGAACCAACGAATCAGCAACTATTTCGTGCGTTACTCGCTGATTTTGAAATTCAACGGCTACTTCGTCGCTTGAAATTCGTCGTAGCGGCGTCTGGTGAAGCGTCAGCAGCGCTGGCCTTGAGGGCGGCAGAGCTTCACTTGGCGATAGAAGCGCTGACCCTGACGGCGGCGGTGCTTCACTTTGCGGCAGTGGACCTTGGTTTTTCGACAGCGTCGATGATGCGATGACTGCATGAAGTTGCGTGCTCAGAAGCTCCATTGTACGCTTGAGGCTACTTACATCATCGCATAACCTTTCCACGACAGACTCCTCGCTCATTGCTGACATTCCTACGGCGTCCTGCAGTTGTTGCTCTTCACTGCTTGGTGCATGACCCTGAACGTTTTCCATTGCTGCTGAAGTCTCAGTATTACCCGCAGGTGCTAAAAATTGCGCAGCACTTGGAGTACGCGCTGATTTCCACTTGCGCAAACGTGCAATCAACTCGTTACGATTTCCCGAAGCTTTTAAACCGTTTTCGCGGAGCATTCTTTTTAATACGACGATGGTACAATCCTGCATGTCCATCCCACTTCTGAAGTTGTCAGGGAACCGGTTTAGAAACTTTAAACCAAATTATTTCAACAATATTTCAAATTAGATAAAAGAAACACGTCCGCTGTGGTTAGAATACTTCGAGCGAATCCTTTACTCGTTGAATAAAAATACAGAGTTTTAGTTTTAAGCATTGCCAGAGTTAATAAGAAAAATATGTAAAAGTCGGGTGACAATATGTTGAACTTTTTGCTGAATACAACCAATGGATTCAATTAGTGAAGGAACCAACTTGTTTTCCAATAACATCTTAGACCTTTTTCTGACTTCGCATCATGAAAAATATGATGTGAGTGTCAACGCACCTCTTGGTAATTCGAACCATTGCACCATCTCCGCTGTTTTTACATATTCTAATCTTCGCACCCCTTACCCTGAAGCCCCGAAAAGGACTGCTTGGTTTTATGGAAGAGCAAATTCAATTTGAAATTTTGTTTCGCTGACAGAAATGTGAATGCCGCGGCTGTTATGGTGCAAGAAATTATCTTATTGGGCATGTGGTCTTACATCCCCAATAAGATGAGAAGCATTAAGCCAAAATACCACTAATGATTTGATTTAATGAGACTTGCAGTATTGCAGTCAGGTCCAAAGAGAGGAAGCCTTTCAGAATTGGCGCTCTGATAAGAATTCCGATATAATGCATGTAATGCTGTAATGCAATTTTAAAACGCGAAAAGTTTACTTACGAAACTCGCATCAAAAAACAGGTTCTTCTCTGCCCCAAAGGGAGCAAAAACTTTTGGTCATTTGTTAGAAGAGTAAAGAATCAGACTTCATCGACTATTCCAATCTTTTTTAAAAGATGATCAAATCTTTACGGACTCGGCTGATAAAGCGATCCTGTTGGACGGATTGTTTGCACATAAATCCACAACCCCGGCATGCAATCAGCCACTGTAGGCTTGTGCTTAATCATTCCGCAGCCGGAATGAACTTGGTATGATTCTTTCGTACAGCGGAACTATTTCCCGGAAACAAGCCATTTAGTTCCTTTGATCTGTAGAAGGGAAAAATGTGTTTGTGTACTAAATTTATAATATAATCAATCTGCTAAGGATATGATAATATAATGAACCTCATATGCATTCGTTGCGGCCGTGGCGTAGTGGGTAGAGTGTGTGACTCTTACGCTTAGAGAACCCAGGTTCGAATCCTACATCTGACACAGAAAATTTTTTCAATTCAATCAAATTTTCTGTTCGGCCGTCACCTCTCTGCAGACAATGGCAAACCTCAGAGAGTAAAAACTGCCATGAAAAGCTTCTTGAGAATATAAGCCGTTCGGAGTCGGCGTAAAACATGTAGGTCCAGTTCTCAATCATTTGTGTGTAAACATTTCACATCACACACAACACAATTGATCATAAAAAGCTCGGTCAAAGTCCTTTCAAGGGCTGAGATGGCCATTTCGTTTTTTTTTTTTTTTATATGCACTCATATGTATAATATAATGAACAATATTCTATATTCTTTAAATTAAATTTTATCCTATATATTTTAATTGTTTTAACATGTTCATACTTAGCAGCTCTCTCGGAGCCAAAACATGTCCCGGAGCTATCTAGTTCCGACAGTTTGCATGTCCAAGCAAATGAACGAATAATGCACATGATAAGAACACTAGCAGTTCTCTCGGAGCCAAAACATGTGTTCCAGCTCTATCTAGTTCCGCCAGTTTGCATTTTCAACCAAATGAACGAAACAATGCACATGACAAGGACGGCGATATATCTTGTAATAGTTTTATTTGTCATTTCTTTCATTTTTTTTTAGCAAAGAAGGAGAGATATATATTTTATTTCTATCAGTTTTACAACTAACTCGGCCAAGCGGTAACAAGTACGAAAGGGATGTCTTATATTGAGGGCTTATATTGCCTAAGTGAAAAAAATTTATTTCCGGCACTGTTTGAACATGTTAAGAATGGGTCGAACGAATGATTGGAACCATGTCCGATTGTGAACATGGCTCCATGAACTATACATGTTCGGAGCGACTCATCTCTAAGCCACTGCCTTTTGTTAAAAGTAAATCTTCTGTAATGCGCGAGATATATCGCGTACTTGTGCTCGTATACCAAGCACATGTATATAAGTTAGATTAAATAAAATAATGTGAAAATAGTTCATACACACCTTAAAAAGAATAACAGTACATTTTTTAAACTTCAATACTTTTAAAAGAAAGTGCATAAAATAAACTAAAAATAAAGTAGACTTTTTTAGACATGATGATCTTCATATCTATTTCGAGCGGTACAGCAAAATCTACTTGGTGTTCTTGCTATGTTTTGAAAAGACAAAGTAGTCTGCAGGAAAATAGCTATGCAACTAACCCAAAGTTAGTTGGATCTTAACTGAAACTACCCATGCCTCAGCGCCATAAAGCACCACATGTAGAAGGAGCGTCTTTAAGAGTGTTAGTTTGTCGATCGAGAGAGGGCTCTGGAACTTAGTTGCTTACTGAGCACGTAGTAGCATCTATTAGCAATTATTGTTCATCGGTTTATCTCCAGGCTGGCTTCGGTGGCGGTGCCAAGGTATACAAACTCCTTGACTACTTTAAAGTTATATCTGCCGGATGAAACGTGGGAGTCAGGACGCCGCGCTCCCTTGATTGTAGACAGCATATACTTTGTTTTACCCTCATTTATCGTTAAAGCCACTTTGGCTGATTCCTTTTCGATAGCGGTAACATCTCTCTTGGTTCTGCCGACAATATCAATATCAATAGCGTATAGGCAATCACTTCTCGGGCCATCGAACGCAGCTTTATAATCGACAAAGAGATGATGTGTGTCAATTTGGTTTTCATGTGTTTTTTCCAGGATTGGTCGTATTGTGAAAATCTAGTCTATGGTAGATTTTCCAGGTCGAAAGCCACACTGATAACTTCCAAACAGTGTTTTTGTAATCGTCTTTAATATTTCACACGCCTGAGAGAACCTTATATGCGATAGAAATAAAACTGATACCTCGATAGTTGGCGCAAAGTACGCTGAGATTCCAATCGTCGGGCATGCCTTCCGTTAGCCATGTTTTGATGATGAGCTGATGCATGCGCCTTATCAATTCATCGCCGCCGGTTTTAAACAATTGAGCTGACAGGCCGTCAGCACCCACTGCTTTATTGTTTTTGAGTCGTTGTATAGCAACTCGAACCTCTTCATGGCTAGGTGGTAGTACTTCTACTCCATCAGCGTTGATTGGTGAAAGCTGAACTGCTTTCTCCATGGGCGGCATTGATAGAATCGTCGCCAGTAAGTAGATTGGAGAAATGCTGTCTCCATAATCTCAACGCACACTGCGTATCTGTAACCAGATCTCCATTTTCATCTCTACAAGTGGATGCTCCGAGCTTGAAACCTTGGGTTAGACGCTTGATACCTGTTGATAGAATGTTCGTGCATCCTTCTTGCCCTGGTACATATCGAGTTCCTCACGCTCACGCTTTTCCTGCTCTCTTTTTTTTTTTTTTGCATCTGAAATGGTGCCTCTCTTCCTTCCTCTTTTCGCTGTAGTTTTCTCGCACGGCTCGCGTTGCAGCTGACTGCAGCGTTTTTTACTGCTGTTGCGATGCGACACTCCTCATCGTACCATTGGTTCCGAGTTTGCGGGCGCCGGAAACCAATGACTTCTTCAGCGGCAGCGCGCATGTTGTGGGATATATGCGCCCAAAGTCCGCCGGCGTCATCGGGTTCAGAGGTTGGTTGGTTGAATTTAACCGAGAGTTGAGCGGAATAGGCCTCGGCAGCCCCTTGTAATTGCAGCTTAGCGACATCTAGCTTTCTTTGCATTCCTGTGCGTATGTTCGTTCTTCGCATTGCATAATCACATGCGGATCTTGGCTGCAACAAGAAAGTTGTCGGAGCCAATGTTGACCTCCCGAAATATACGCACTTCTAGAACACTAGAGGCATGCCTTCCGTCGATTACAACATGACCAATTTGGTTTCGCGTTTTTTGACAGTCTGGTGTCAAGGTGTTTAAATCTGGTGCGGCCAACTACCATGTCTCGCGCCGCGGCGAAGTCGATCAGTCTTAGACCTTTGTTCGTGGAGGTCTCATTAAGACTGAACTGACCGACAGTGGAGCCAAAGAGTCCTTCCCTTCCGACTTTCGTATTAAAATCGCCGAGAACTATTTTCACTACATGGACCGAAAGGTGGTCCGTCAAGAATCGGAAAAAAGGATGTATACGTCACGGATCGTATACATTCGTCCTCAAGACTAGCGTAGAAAGCGTCCTTGACAGCTTCGTCCTTTTCCTCCGTCGGGGCGTGCGCGCAAATAAGGCTAATAAAGAAAAATGTTGCCTTGATGCGGATTCGTGGCCAATCTTCCGTTCACAGATGTAAACTGGGAAATAAGGTGGCGTAGTTTACGGCTAATGATGAATCCACCATCCAATCTGATGGTTTAGAGCAACCTTGCCCTTTCCATCGCATTTCCTAGATGGCGGTGATGTCTGTCTTTGTTGTTTTGAGGGCTTCCGCCAGTTGGATAATGGCAACTGCCCTATAAAGGGTCCGGACATTCCAGGTGCATATCCGCAAATCATTGTCCGTTCTTCGTTTGCGGTGGTCGTCAACGTAATTGGGGTTCTTAACCGAGGCTGGTTTAGTTTTCATTGGGCAGTAGTAATGTGGCGGGCCCAAACACAGCGCTCATTCCATGTTTAAGGTTCACGGAGCGACCCGCCGCTCAAATTAGCCGTCAAACTAACGGATGCCAGTTTGCCGTTGCCCAGAGAACATCACGAGGAGATTTGAGCCGATTCGGTTCCGAAGGTTCGCCCCCCTGTTTTCTTTTTAAAGTGTAATAAAATTATAAATTTTTAATATAAAAGTATTGCCAACACATTCACGCATATTTTTCAATTATGACAACAACATATTTAAGAATCCTAAAAAAATGCGTTTAGTGTTATTCGATTGAATGTTTTCCATAAAACATCCATAAAACATTGTTTGAGGCAGTGTATTTTCATTTTTCAGGCCCATTTTCTTATAATAACAACTGAGATAAGCTGTAAATGCATCATTTTATAAAAATGTATGCATTTTTTTAATATATTAGAAAAATTCATTTGTTTTTATTAACATTTTAATGTTCGGCCCCGGTAGGCCATTTTATGAAAATGCCCATATACGACCGCGCAAGAAAATAAAAAGAGAAATCATTTCAATTTTAACATGATTTGCATGATTGTCAAAGACTCCCAAATTTGACTATTTAAACACATGGTTAGCTTCTAAGTAGCTGCTTCTATGGCTTTGCTTTTCTCTCTCGCTGTCTTCGCTCGCTTCCATTCCCCATTTATTGTCATTTGCTCTATTATTTCAAGCATTGTGCATAATCACCATTCTTTTTAATTCACCAATATTCGGTAAACTTATTTTTAGATGTACATTTCCATAAGTTTTGTTTTATTTTTCTTCTGTTCTTCTCGTTAGTTTGAATTGTTTCAAAATCTCTGTTTTTTTTCTTTCTATACTTTAAAATTGCAGAACTCTTATGATGGCAACAACAGCTGTAACGACAACATCCACAACAAAAGACTCAAAAGCAACAAAACTTAACAATTACACAACAAACTTCATTTCCACTACTACAACAACAAATACTAGCAATTCCTATACATCAACGACAACAACAATAAATCCAAAAACAACACAAATTCCTAGCTATCAAACAATAAGCAGTTATAATCGCATGCATAAACCGCTTATAGAACAATTTCATAAAGCGGATCTAGTGCCGCAGCAGCTACAGCAGCAGCAGCAACAACAACTACACCAATTGCCACTACCATTATCAAAACAATATCAACAACAAAAGCAACATTCACATTTACCTCAACCTGTAGGAAGTGGCAGTTATAGTGCAGTCAACAATTACAATAAAGCAATACATACAAATGACAGAAGTTCCGGTGCAAATGGTGGCATCGGTGGCATTGGTTCTGGTGGCAGCAGCAGTGTTAGCAGTAATAGCCCACAATCGCCACCAAGCACACAATTTCAGCTCAATAAGCTTGATGCAACAACAAACATTGAGAGCGAATTCAATAAAGCTTATAAGAAATCATCCTCACCTGCCTCTCCTTTTGTACAGCGTAAATACAATAATGGCTGTTCCTATAAATATGGCGAAAGTCCCAAAAAGGATACCTCGATGTTTAGCAGCATAGGTTAGCTTGAGATTAAATTAGAAAATTAAAATAAATTAAATTTACATAAATATTATTAAAATTATTTGCAGGTCAATCGATTATACGCAATTTAACCACATCACCTTTTAGTCAAAAGAAACATGTTGCTGCTGTGCCACCACAACAAAATCAAATTGATGCACTTTGGCGTATGTCTTCAACCACTCAAGATGCAGCAGTTGCCTTTGATAGATGCGATGCCGCAGCAGCAAGTAAAGCAACTCAACAACAATCATCGCCACTTTTTGGTAGGAAGCGATTTCAAAATAACACAGCGACGACAGCTGTCACAAACAATATTGCTGCCGGCGCAATACAACAGCAGCAAATATCTTTAATACCTAACAATAAAAACGATACAAATTCTACTACAAAACGTATTCAAGGAAATCAGAGCCCAATTGGTAGAACAGTATTTTTTGCTCAAATTTTGAAATAATTTCAATAAGAAAATTAAAACTCTTTTCAGTGCTGCAGCGTTTCTATCATCAGCAAAATCAACTGCGTGAACGTGAAATAGAGCGTCAACAACATCAGCAGCAACATCAACCCTCATTCCAGCACCACAGCGCGGAGGTTACAACAACAAATCCTTTTCTGAGCAGTTTTATACCACCCGCCAGCCATTCATATTCAGCGCACTTACCTATCGCATCGATTGCCTCCTCAACGTCTAGTCATTCATCTTCCACGCAATCTTCAAACTCTCAATATGGCGCTCCCTACGAGTCCAACAGTAGCTACCACCAACAACAACACCAACATCATCATCATCCTCAGCTGACAGTTCAGCGTTCATTATCGCCTCAAAACACTGCAACAACGACGTCATTTGGCATTAGTTCCAATGACGTTGCTGGCTTTCGCAGTCTACAATATCAACCGTTGCCACAACAATTTATCCCCGACAATAGCTTGAGACAGCATATAACAGCAACAACGCTAGGTCAGCGTTCACCATCCCCATCACCACCAAGTAAATTGCCGGAGCAAGAGCACTCGAATGTTTTTGCAGCGATCAAGCACGGTAAATTGAGTAGCAGACGTAATTTACAAGCAGCCGAGTCTAATTTAAGTGGCAGCAGTAGTGGTATTGGCAGTGGTAGCGGAAGTGGTTTTCATGCTGCCTACAAGGAAAATAGCTGCCGAGATGATCATCATGGTAAGTGCAGATAAAAAAATTTCAATTTAGTAGTATTTAGGCAATTAACCAGCTGTTAAAATATTTCTTAAATGTGTTCATTTTAACCATTACTAGACCAGAAAATTACTCATTTTCTTCTGTGGCAGTATGTAAAAGTAGCTAAATTCGAAAAAACTAATGTTGAGTTACACTGTGCAACATTTTCGTGTTCATCTAATGTAAACACCTTTTTGAGTGCTATTTCTAAAAGTAATTGATGAAATAAATGTAATTTTGGAAGACGATTGGAAGAGAAGCTGATTTTGCGATTAGCCCAAGGGTTCTTTGGAAAATGGATCGCTTTTCGAACGTCCAAGCGACGAATGCGCGATTCAAGAAAAATTGTCAAAATCTTCCTTCGCTTATCGTTGGCAGATGGATTGCATTCCGATCGTCCAAGCGATGAATGTGCGATTCTTGAAAAATTTGGAAAATCTTCTTTAGCTCATTCCGGCGATCGTTGGAAGATGGATTGCTCTTAAATCGCAATAGTGATGAATGCGCGATTCTTGAAACATTTGGAAAATCTTCTTTCATTCATTTCGGCGATCGTTGGAAGATGGAATATGGTTTGAATATGCGGCAGGCCTTGAAAGCCTTTAATATAAAGCAACATTTTTGAACTTATGACAAAATGTCCAATGTTTTCTGATCGATCAGAAGCAAAGACGCGTTTAATTTTGTAATTTAATAAAACAATTTTAACGTTCAATAACGATGCTTCGCAACATATCGCTGAGGAGGACCCCTCGGAGATTCGTTTGCGAATCTTCCCAATGAATCGCTTACGAACCCTTTAGGTGATGCGTTTACAAATCTTCCCGGCAAATCGCTTTTATGGCCTCAGCTGCTTACAGTCGGCGATAACTGGATGACTCTGAACTGAGCTCGCCGGCGATTGTCTCATCTTCCAAGTGATTCTCTGGCGATTCTGAAGCGATAGAGGAAGACGAGGCAGGAAGACGATTGGAAGCGTAGCTGTTTTTGCGATGCACTTGCGATTCGCCCAAGAGTTCTTTAACCAATAGCTCGCTATTAAATCGCAATAACGATGAATGCGCGATTCTTGAAACATTTGAAAAATCTTCTTTCGCTCATTCCGGCAATCGTTGGAAGATGGAATATGGTTGGAATATGAGGCAGGCATTGAAAACCTTTAAATTGAAGCAAAATTTTTGAAACTTGTGAAAAAATGTCAAATGCTTTCTTATCGAACAGAAGCAACGACGCGTTTCAATTTTGTAATTTTGATGTATTTAATGTATTTAAATTTTTAACGTTCAACAACGATGCTTCGTAACATATCGCTAAGAACCCGTTTTGTAAGGAATCGTTTGGCCCCTTTAAGGACTTCTGTGAGTATGCCTCCGGTGAAACCCTTTTTGTTGAAGTCACTCATAAACTCGAAACAGTTCTATTAGGCTATATAGTATATCTCCCTTAGTGGCGCAGTGGGTGTAGAGTGTGGGGCCCATACGCAAGAGAACCCTGCTTCGAATCCCAACTGGCACAGAAAGTTTTTTCAATTGAATTAATTCGCAAAACTGTTCGCAATATTCGCAAAACTAAGAAGAAAATCTATTTTAAACTCTTTAATGGATTGGAAAATAAACAGCTCTGGAATACACTTCGTAATAAGGGCAGTTTGAAATCGACGGTCCCTCCTGTTGAAGCCAATGTGTCAATAATAGTGTACACTATAAAAATCTGAGGGAAGCTACACTAAAACAAAACGCCTTTTATTAAGGAGACATTTTCCGGGCTGTGTATTTGCTGGAAACACCCCATCGGACTCTGAGGCAAATCACTCAGTGACCGATGGTCAAAGAGGTCTTCCAGGCAAACTTTTCACGTCCGTTACCTTGGGCTATATCTCAATTCAGCCCTTATAAATCTCCAGGACCTGACGAAATCTCCCCGTGCCATTAACAGTAAGGCATTGATTCCATTGTCCTTCCACTCATTCGGATTTTTAAATCCAGTCTTTCAATAGGCTATATTCCGCCTAAATGGACTAAGATAAAGGTTGTTTTTATACCAACGGTGGGCAAAAGCCCGAACAATAGCCTAAGTCTTACAGATCAATCAGCAGCAACTCGTTATTTTTAAAGACAATGAAAAAAATACTGGAACTAAACATTAGGGAGACTAGTCTAAAGAACATCCCTCTAAACAGGTTTCAGTTTGCTTATTAGTCTGGCTAATCCACTGTCACTGCAATACATAGCCTAACTGACAAGATCGAAAGGGCGTTTAAGGCAAAACAAACGGCGTTATGTACCTCAATTGATATTCAAGGGGCATTTGATAACACGTCATACAACGCGATAAAAGAGGCGCTACAGATTAAAAGCATTCCTCCTTTAATCATACAATGGATTCTTATCATGCTCTAATGCATCATCATTACATTTAAACTTGGTGTAGTTTGCAATACTATCACTACCTACCACCAGAGGATGTCCTCGGGACGGGGTACTTTTACTTCTTCTGTGTTCTTTAGTTGTGGACTAACTCCACGTAAGTCTCAACAATCAGGATTTTGACACCAGAGGTTATGCGGACGATTTTCAATTCTGGGCTGTCATGAACCGACAATATCAGATAGAATGCAGTGTGCCCCACGCATAATTTCTAAGTGATGTCAGGAAAAAGGGTTAAGCATAAATCCTGACAAGAACATTCTGGTAGCTTTTTCTAGGAAATGTATTTAAATCTGAAAAGGCCTATCCCAGTTGGTAATGCCATTGACTTTTCAAATGAGATCAAGTACTTAGGGGTGGCTTTTGACAAGCAACTTCTTCGAAGATGACCCTTTTCTAAAAAATCTCGGATAGGATGCTGCCAAAGTTAAACTTCTAAACAGCTGATCCTGGCTCACAGTTATAATTAACTGACGGTCTAAATTTAAAAACGGAGAATCGGAAGCAGGGGTCGACGGTCCCAAACGGTTCAAAAAACTCTACCAATGGGCCATGAGGTATGTGTACGGAAATGTCTCCGTAGGAAATCTATGGGGGCACATATTTACATATGTTTAGATAGTCAAGCGGCGACTTAAGGCCCTACAGTCTTATGAGCTCAAATCATCAAATCAAGACTGATTGCGTCAAAATACTAAATTCACTGGGCAAAACAACAAAACGGAATTGTTTTGGGTACCAGGTCATGAAGATTTCGAAGGAAACGAAAGCAGCAACTGCATTGTGAGAAGAGGCTGGAGTTTGATTATCAACAAGTGCAATATTAACACTGGGTGTTTTATGTTTTTTTACATTAACCATAGAATTTAGGCAGAACACTGCATAAAATCAAGATCAGACTGCTGAACATTGACACATTCCAAGTGGAAGAATTCATTGCATTTAGCACACTGCACCTTTGGCTGACTACGATCAACCTTTTGGCCACAAACACAGGGCATTATAAACAATTTGTGTCCAAGTAGAAAACGATTGCCGTCGAAACAAAACGAATCGTATCACTCTCGCACTATTTACGAAAAATATGATTGTATTCAATTGACAAATTACAATAATCAAGAGACGCGTCCACTCTACATGAGTACTCAAATGTGACTGGAACTGGTTTACTTAGATACCATCTCAAAAAGACTAATTCAGATGTCTGCAGACTCTGAGAGGAGAAGGAATAAACACCAGAGCACATTCTATGTAAATGTCCGGCACTCTGCAGCATAAGACTTCTTTACCTTTGGGGGGAAGGGGGGTTAGAATCAGTGCCTCCTTCAAAAATATGGGACACCAAGCTGCAGAGTGCTGAAATTCATAAAAAGCCAAAATTTGGAAAGTTAATCAAGGGCATGCACAATAGATCCTGGGCACGGTGCCCATGGGCCCACTACAAACAACAACAACCATGTCGAGATATCAATGCTAATTTCCTGTCGCATCAATCCGGTGCCTCTAGTATGAGTTCAACTAACTTTGACTTCTTTGAGGAAGATCATTCTTTTTCCATTCGTAATGTTAATTTGAATTAGCTGCTTATCGCCTTTGTGAAAATAAACCAAAGAAACCAATGCAGTGGATTATGACAATTTTTCAATAAAATTACTTAAATTGATTTATACCTCTATTCGGAACCATATTCTTCACTTTGTGAACACTATTTTCACTACCACTCGTTTTCCCGCAGTCTGGAAGTAAGCAAAAGTGATTCCAATAATCTCAGTGAGGCGTACTTGCTCTACAACTTCAGACCCATAAGTGTTCTTCCCTCTCTTTCGAAAGTGGTGGAGAACCATATAGGAATTGGTTGGTGGCATTCATGGACAAAGAAATCAATCAATTTTTCTTAAACTTTTGTAATTAGTGAAATTTGAAATTTTCGCCTATTTTGACTTTAACATAGCTAATTTAACTTATTGCCACAGATATACAGATGTCTGCCTTAAAAATAATTATTTATTTTTTTTTTACTTAATCAGCTTTATTTGGCCACTTATGCATATTATAAATCTAAAGGGTGTTTTTTATAGAGTGTCATACTTTCCACTAGGACACCCGGAATAAGTTTCTGCTTTGTTGGATCGTAATGCAAAATAAAAGAGATCCACTGAATATACAATATTCGCTGAATTAATATAAAAGTACCCAAAAAGCATTGCCATTAAATTTTTTCCCATATCTTTTTAGGCGGGAAAAAAGAGATACAAATATTTCGAAAAAGAGATGAACATTTTTCGAAAAGTTAAGTTCTCTTCATGTAAGAATGAAAACGGGAATTTAGTGACAGATATCCACAGTACACTGACGTTCTGGAGGGAACACTTCTCTAGTCTTCTGAATGGCGATGCTGATAACAATCCCGCCAAAAGAGTTGACATCCCGGAAACCCAAACTACGGCCCGACAATAATGAAGTCTTGACAACCATAGCTTGGCTTACTAGGGCGTTCAAGATGCTGCCGGCCTCCAGGGCACGACTACTCTCCAAATGCATAACATTTTTGGCGGATGACAACCTTAACATTAACACATCATAAATGTCAGATCGTTCTGTCAATGAATAGTGACGTTAACTGTTTTAAATTAGGCAACTTTTGGTATTGTTATAAAAATGGATAAAGGAGAATATCGTGCCTTGGTTAAACATTACTTTTTGCGTAACAAAAGTGCGAAAGAAACAATAGAAAAGCTCGATAAATATTATGGTGAACCTGCTTCGTCGTATTCAAACGTAAAATATTGGATTGCACAGTTCAAATGAGGTCGAATGAGCACAAAAAATGAACACATCGGGGAAGCACCAAAAACAGTGACCACTCCAGAATGTATGGGAAAAATCCACGATTTCGTATTGGACAATATGAAAGTAAAAGTGGGTGAGATAGCTACAGTAGCCGTAGGCATATCAAGTGGTTATCAGTGGTTTCAATTTTACATGAACATTTGGGTATAAGAAAGCTGACTGCAAGATGGGTGATCTTATTCGCACTTCCAAACAATGTTTGGACATGTTTAAACAAAATCCGTTTGATTTTTTGCATAAAATAGTGACCATGGATGAAATATGGATCCACCACTATACACCAGAATCGAATGAATCAACAAAAAAGTGGGTAGGTCCCAGTGGAAGTGCACCAAAGCCAGCGAAGACTCAACAAACAGCCGGAAAGGTGTTGGCGTCGGAATGGGGCCGGAAAAGGAAAAACAATCAACAGCGACAATTAGTGTTAATTATTAGACCGATTGAAGAACGAAATCGCAAATGAACGGCCCCATTTGACGAAGAAAAAAATAATTTTTTTTCTCCAGCTCACAAAACGATCGAAACCATAGCCAAAAGATGTCTCTAGGGAAGGAGATTTATGACGAATTAACAAGTCGAATTGGAAACTGAAGCGTATTTTGGAGATCTTGAGAAATCTTACTATTCAAAGGGCAACGCAGTATTAGAAAATCGTTGGAATAAGTGGGACTTTGTGGAATAATAAACAATAATGTTGACAAAAATCTTGTGTTTTCTTTGTTATGCCAGCCGGCAGCATCTTGAACGATAAACGAGACGAAGCTCTGTTTAATTGCATTCACGAGTTTCTATGCAGAATATGGTCAGAAGAATACATTCCGAACAGTTAGAACCTTGATGGTGTACTCTTAACAATTCATAAGAAAAACGATTCCATCATTTGTGCCAACTACCGTGAAATAGGAACTGAAGGCACTATATTCTATTTCTTTTAAAAAATGTTCTGTGTCAAATGGATTTTGAACGCGGTTTTATCGAGTCATTTTGGAATACGAACCATGCACCTAACCCAGTATGCCACGACCGTCACAACTTGACCTTTCCTAATTCATCCTCTCCTAATTCGGCACGCGATTTTCTCTTTAGTTTCGTCACCGCCGGCAAGTTGGGTGCCAAAGTATGATAAATGATGAACCGAATTAATGGTATGGCCAGATACTTCAACTGAACCGCTTTTAACATCTACCAAATTTAAAACTTTGATTTTCTGTAGATTATTTTTAACCACACACGCCATATATAGCTGTAAGCCGATTTGCTAGGAGGCATATGTCGTCTGCATAGTCGATGTGTTGCAAAAAACTCGTTATCGTTCACCTCAAACAGTTTTTAGAATTTGGTGTAAAACAGCATTTAGGACATCCTCAATTACTAAAAAAAAAACAGCACGGGGACAGAACGTAGCCTTAACGGAAACTGAAACTAGCGGAAACTGTTGCTTTAATTATGGCCGGTACCAAACGTTTTCTGAAAATCGATAAAAATCATTTGCAAATCGAATCTATATTCCGTCCACTGTATTTATATGGTCTCTACAGAATGTACCATCACCATGTACCTTTCAGGACTTTGACAGTACAATACATGCAATGGAACTTCTCTCTTCTTCATTTGTATTTATCTTCATGTCAGACGGGGAGTCTACCATAGTTTATTCTATATACTTCCAAATGACTGGTACGAGTGATCATTTTCTTGCTTGTTATTGGGGCAGCATTTATATGATATGTATAACCGTGAGGTCAAATATTATTTTGAGAGGCCACTATAATTACTAATGTTTTCTTGGCTATTCTATTCCTAGATGTTGACCTTGTGAAGTGTGACTGTTGATAATGCAAACTCTCACTGGATTTTTTACATTCCACTTTATTATTTCATTATTTAAGCTAAATCAATAATTCATTTTATGTTTCTTCATCAATAAAGCAGCGATCGTCGCGTAAAGGTGGATTTTCATTCAGTCTAAAATTACTTTTGTTGAAATTTTTCAAACCACGGCAAAACGCCAGTTCACATTCACATCACATTCCCTTAAATTGCTTTTTTTTTGAAGTCTTGATAATGATGCCATAAGTACATTCATCTGCAAAGCTTTCGTTGTCCCAGATGAGGCGAATGAGTGAACCCAGCAACTCAGCCGCATGTCTTGGGTGTAATTTGCAGAAATCTGCTGGTGACTTCCCTGCTGACTTGTTGTTGGAAAGTGACTTTATCGTGTCACAAAGTTTAGCAGCGCTGGAAGGTTCTCGGTTTATTTAAATACTGCTGTTTATTCTGGACGGGTCTTCGTCAGCCATGACGTGGTTTAAAACCTACGAAAAATTTCCTTTTCAACGTGTCAACTACTCAACATTTGAATGCTACCTGTTATTTTTCCATACAGGTTTATTGTGATGTTTTTATCAATCAGCTGCTTTGAGATCTAATAAACAGCGCCGCTTGTTTTGCCAGCTGGTTTATATGTTTTCTTTTATCGCGCATGTTATGGCACTCTTAAAACACCCTGTATTAGCAAATATTTCATATTTTCTATTTATTACTTTATTTAAAATGTATAACTAATAATTTTTTTTTTTTTTTTTTGTTGAAAAGCACAAGTTTTATATAAAATTTTAATGCACAATTAATACAATAATGCTTAAATTATTTTTACTTTGCTTTGCTTGCTTCTTTTATACTTACTATTCATGCACACATTTCACCAAACACCAAACAACTACTCAATCAAATCAAAAATTTCATTCAAACAAACATCATCGCTTGGCATGGTTCACTATTTTTCTTCTTCACTATCATCAAACTGTGGATTTTGCACTCTTGCACTTGCATCCATCTGTTTTCTATCAGGCTGGTTTCATTCATTTGCAGGCGCAATGAAACGACAATTTGCATCTTATGCTAAATTAGAATTCAATTCCACAGCTCCAACCATAGCTTCCAATGGCAATGAGCCAACTACTAGCAGCATTAATCAGCGTTCAGCATTACCATTCTATCGCACAATATCATCAGGTGGCAGCAGTAGCAACAGCACCTCGCCCACAGATGCTGCGCCTAAGATCAGCAGAAACTTTCTTGATAACAGCAACTGCTGTCCACCTGCGGTTGCAACATCTTCAAGTATGTTTAAGCGTTTTGGTGGAGGTGGTGGTGGTGGTGTTGCGGTTGGTGCTAGTTCCACAGCTGCTGGCAATCTGGTTTTAACGACAGGGCTTGATCGGCGACATCGTAGTCCAGATCCACCACCGCGCTACAATCGCGGTCAGTCACCATTGCTGCTGCGTAAAAACCTATTGGAATTGAGTGGCGGCCAACCACCTGGCGGCTCGCCGCTTATGCATCATAGACGGTAATTTGCGTACGTGCGTCTGATTTTCGCATTATAATTCAAAGTTTTTTTTACCTTTACAGCTATGTTACTGCTTCACCTCCACTGCCACCACCACGTCGCGGCTCAGAAAGCGTACCTGGATCGCCGCAACATTTTCGCACACGTATTCACTATACACCAGAACCACAACGACGAATATATCGTACAATAGATCAATGAGTAGCGCTTCAAATAATGATCATGTGATATTGGTATGGATTTGATGCCGATGACGATGGGAACGATCACGACGACGACGGCGACGCTAGAACTGCGTCAGCTACCAGTGCAACACAGCTGCTAGCAGATGCAGCTGCTCTTGGTAGCAGCAACAGTGACAGCAGCTTAATGCATGGCAGCTGCAACAATCAACAAATTTAGAAATTTTTTTTTACACTACACGACACAACACTTGCTTTGCGTCCGTGCAAATGATATAAAATGTGTGTGAAACGTTTTTAAGCGCGCGATTTTATGATTTTTTTTTATTTCCTTGGTTTGTATTCAACATAATTGTAACGGTTTCATATACTATGTGTACACGCACTCTCGTAACTTGAGTAACTTTTAAATTGTTTGAAATATTCATGACAACATTTGTAAATCTCTCACTCTTCACGCACACCCAGTTTATTGGTTAAGTAAACGACTTTGTTGTAAAAATTAAAGGCTAACAGCTAAAATTTTGGATAAAAAAATGCATTAAGCATAGATTTGTATACAAAATTATTATGTAACGCCTGTGTCTTTTGTGCTTGAAATAAGATACAATATTTCGTCAGTTTTTTTTTTGCCCTCTGTATAAATATATATATAATAGCTATATATGCAAAAATGAATGTTACGTAATCTATAGTTTTGGTCTAAATGGGCATAAAAAAAAAATTCACGTCAAATCAAACGTGACGTTTATGAAAAACTCTATTTTTCAAATTTTTGAGTCTTATCAAAACGTATAAATAAAAAACTAGATGTAGACTTAAACAATTAGTAGTTGAGTTGAAAGCGCTCTTTTCTAACTCATTGCCCGTGAATTGCTGACTATCAATTACAAGTTAGTTTTCAATCATAACCTATAAAGTTTGTATTTGTATTTATATCCCCGTATAACTTGTGTAAAAATATACAAAAAAACTTTGACGTTGAACAATCGTTAATTTTATGCAATACGAAAAAAAAACCAAATTAAATTAGCTACGTTTGTAGCGCATTAAATGAAAATAGTTAAGTATTTGCCATTTACAAAGTTGAAGCCCATATAAACTGTAGACAATATAATCCGAAAAGTTAGTTTTGTTTAAAATGTAAACGCGTATTCGTTATATATATATATATATATATTATTACATATAAACGTCATAAGTATGTTATGTTAAAATCTACTTAAATAATTTTGGCTGTACCAAATAAAATTATAAACTTTTTATATATTCATGTGCATGAAGTTAGCAGCACACTTTTTGATTTATAACTTAAAAATATATGCGCTGTTATGTGCCAGAAGTGCGATATCTTGTGCTGCATTGGAAAAGAAATTAAATCTAAGGTTACGATTTTTTTAAGGTAATGTTTTTGAAAGTAAGCTCAACACGAACTTTTTTAGGAATTTGAAAAATTGTGCTATAATGTGCTCGAGCTGTGCTCACGTTTTAAGCCCAGCAGAGAAGCAGGGCTGGCATCTTGAAAAATGCATTTATGCTCCTAAAAGTCCTAAATATGCAAATTTGTTTATACACTCTACAAATAGAAGCTAAATTGAAGCAGATCACAGCACAACTTTTAGATACCTGTAATAAATCAGTGTTGAACTGGCATCTACTTAAAAGAAACAAAAACTCTTCGAAAACACACACTTCAAATTTTCTTTTTTTTCAATGTGAAACACATCAGACACATAAATCAAGTACAGGGTAGATTTTACGCAAATAAAATAATCGTGCAATACAAAAACCGACTAATCTAAATATTTTTCTTTAACATTTTGCAATTTTATAAAAACAAACACGTCTTTTTTATTTTGTTTTATACATATTTTAACTTAATTTGTGAATTTCTGCTTAAATATTATTGAAACTGTTTCTTGTTTAATTGCCAGTAACTCTCCGTAATTGAGTTTGAGATTTTATTGAAAGTTTGCGTATTTGAAAATTTAAATTTTTATATATATATATGCATACATTTTCTTTAAAATAGCTTTGTGAGTACGTTTATAAAAAATATCCTATATTAAGATTTATGGTTTAATATAAGCTCGAAAGCATTTACCAAAATTTTTTAACTTATGTCACTGTGTTGATTTTATGATTTCATGTTTGTTCAAAACAAATGTTTCACAAAATATACTCTTAATTTAAAACAACAAGAAAAAAAAAAAACAAATGAGAAAACCCAATTATATAAAATTTAGTCTAAACAAAATTAGTTTGTTTAAATTCTTTCATTATCTATAAGTAAGTTTAAATTTTATTATGCTGTTGAATAGAATTGTTCGGAGCGCTTTATAAACAAACACCTACCTATATAAATGCATATATAAAAATTTATACAAAAAAAAAACAAAAAAACATATACCTTTTAAAGCTTCTATTGTACTGCGAAGTTTAGTGTTACTTTAGCCTCTGATATAAAAAGACCTGCTATTTCTATTTCTGGCTAACTTCAAAACTATCAGCTAAATTTCATACACGAATTCGACTAACTTATAACTATTGTTTTATTTTTTAAGCTCACAAATCGACTAAAGTAAAATATAATATATGTTTATATAATATATGCTCACTATTAAATAGAAAACACTTAAGTTAGTTTTAACTATTAGTTTAATTTTGTATATTAAGTATTGTATAATAAATTATTTATATTTATAGACGAAAAAACAAACAATAAAATTCACAAATCCATGTTTATATGTTGGAAAATTCATATTGTTTAAAAATTTAAACTAATAATTATTATTATTATTATGATTATGTACCTTACAAACTTAAACTTTAAAAAAACATATAGATCTTTGTTTATACATTTTAGCATCTGCAATTTTATTTCTTGTTTTAATTTTAAAGAAAATTAATACCAATAGCATGCAAGAAAGGAAAAACAAAATCCTGTACAAGATCAAGAAAAAAACCAGACAAAATGACAAAACAATAAAGTAAACTATACAAGTAAATAAGGAAAACTGTTTTATTAATCCATCTAACACAATTTAATGTTACCGAATAAAAAGACAATATCGTATCGAGTGTAAAAAATACATTTAACAAGATTTTGGTGTGGGAAAAAGAATATTTAAATCCATTTGATTATTCCAATAAATTAACATTTCACAAATTCTAAGTCGTGCACTTTTTTTTTTTAATACCAAAAAATGTTTCGAAAAAACCGTGTTTTTTCTTTTGGACAGTTTTTTTTTCACGTCTAATTTTAGGAACTTTTTATTTCTTAAAGGAGATGTAATAACGTTTTTTCCTGTTCCTTCCATAAAAAAGTTTTGAGCATTTAAATTAAATATTGCGTTTTTTAAATAAAATTAAATTGATATAAAATATCCTAAAGAACTTTCGGTATCAGTTCTACATGGTGCTTTGATATTATTGCCATTTATGGTCTTACTTACAGTTTTATTTAAGTAATTAAATGACAGGCCAATAGCCAAAAATTATATTTTTTGGGTATATAACCTCAAATAACCCAAAACCTGACTGTCAACTTGTTCAGATTTAAGATGTGGATCAAGGTTCATTAATATAGGTTAAGTCACTCGAGGGAAGCTTGGTCAAACTGTCAGAATGGATAAAAGGAAATCAAGAAAAAAAAAACCTGAATCTGTACAATTTTTAGCTAACAGCTACTTTGACAGTTCGAGCAAAGGCGGAAAAAGAGTGCTTTTCTCTCAAGTGACTTAACCTATATTAATGAACCTTGATGTGGATTCTTCACCGAAAACTTTTTTTGAAGCAAAATTTCTTTACCCAGCGTCCATACGTGCAAGTGCAAGTTCGAAAAACTCAATACATCCAAACATTTTTACTAACACACTCACATTTTCGGACTTGCAGCGCTACTTGCAAGGAAATTTCAGAGGCAGTGAATTTTGGCACTTGCTGTAAGTAAATGTCAAAAAGGGGGATTAAAGTGATGCTTTTAGTAGATTTTTCCGGGATTTCCGCAGTTTTATACAAGAAGAAACACTGGTAACATGTTTTTCTAGTTTTTTAACTTCTTTATTTCATGCAATACTGCAAGTGCAGGGAGAATCTAAGCATTCGACGACATTTTTGAATGAACTTAGGCCTTTTCCACACTTGGTCAACGCAACGCGGCTTTCCGCAATTTTCATCGGCGACTTGTTGGATCAGTTTGTTTGTTTTGTGAATTCAATTATTTGTAGTGCAGAATGCTATATAAAAATCAACATGAATAAGTTATTAGGTCCTTTTTTTTATTAATAGAATCTAGAAGAAGAAGAAATAGTTTGCAGTATAAGGACTTTTCCACACTTAGTCAACGCAAATCCAACGCAACTTCAACGCAACAGCGAAAAAGTTGAAAAGCAATGCAATTATAAACCGAATGCTTTCAGACTTGCTTCGAAAAGTCGTGCTTCTTACACTAATTTAATACTATACCAGTTACACAACCAGATAAAAAAGAAAAACAACAATTCTGCTCATTGGTTCACTTATGCACCTGACAATAATAAATGAAAAAAACAACGGCTTTTTAATAATTTATACATAAGTCTATATAATTTTTTAGTTGTTTTATTCTTTTAGGCTTACTTACTTACTTAGGTGGCCGTAACAACCCGTGTCCGGATCGACCGACCTCATCAGCTCTCGCCAGGCGCCTCTGCTTTGCGCGCGCATTCTCCAATTGGATACACCAAGTGCGGTTAGGGCTTCCTCAGCCTGGTCCATCCATCGGAGGCATGGTCTCCCTCGTCGTCGTTGACCAGCGACCCTCGCCTCGAGCACCTTTTTTGCTGGAGCTTCGTCGTCCATACGATGGACATGACCCAGCCAGCGTAGTCGCTGCACAGTTATACGCCGAACTACGTCAATGTCATGGTAGAGCTCATACAGCTCGTGGTTCATTCGATTTGCGAAGATTTTGCGAAGAACTTTTCTCTCGAACACCCCCAGAGCGGCTGCGTCAGTTTGCGAAACTACCCATGCCTCAGCGCCATAAAGCAGCACAGGTAGAACGAGCGTCTTGTAGAGTGTTAGTTTTGTCGATCGAGAGAGGGCTCTGGAACTTAGTTGCTTAATGAGCACGTAGTAGCATCTATTAGCAATTATTGTTCATCGGTTTATCTCCAGGCTGGCTTCGGTGGCGGTTCCAAGGTATACAAACTCCTTGACTACTTTAAAGTTATATCGCCCGGATGAAACGTGGGAGTCTAGACGCCGCGCTCCCTTGATTGTAGACAGCATATACTTTGTTTTACCCTCATTTATCGTCAAACCCACTTTGGCTGATTCCTTTTCGATAGCGGCGAAAGCAGCGGTAACATCTCTCTTGGTTCTGCCAACAATATCAATATCATCAGCGTACGCAAGGAGCTGGACACCTTTATAGAAAATGGTGACATTACGATGCACACCGGCCTTTCGTACGATCCCCTCCATGATGATGTTGAAGAGATCGCAAGACAGTGGATCGCCTTGCCTGAAACCTCTTTCGGTATTGAAGGTTTCGGAGAGGTCATTTCCTACCTTGACGGAGCTGCGTGTGTTGCTCAACGTCTTTATGCAAAGTCTAATCAACTTTGCAGGTATACCGAACTCAGACATTGTTGCGTATAGGCCCTTCTCGGGCTATCGAACGCAGCTTTCAAATCGACAAAAAGATGGCGTGTGTCAATTTGATTTTCGTGGGTTTTCTCCAGGATTTGTCGTAGCGTGAAAATCTGGTCTATGGTGGACTTACCAGGTCGAAAGCCACACTGATAAGGTCCAATCAGTGTTTTTGTAATCGGCTTTAATCTTTCACACAGTACTCTTGAGAGAACTTTATATGCGATGGAAATAAGACTGATACCTCTATAACTAGCGCAGATTGTAGGGTCTCCTTTCTTAAGTATAGGGCACAGTACACTGAGGTTCCAATCGTCGGGCATGTTTCTGCTAGCCATATTTTGCTGATGAGCTGATGCATGCGCCTTATCAATTCATCGCCGCCGGTTTTAAACAATTCAGCTGACAGGCCGTCAGCACCCGCTGCTTTATTGTTTTTGAGTCGTTGGATAGCAACTCGAACCTCTTCATGGCTAGGTGGTGATACTTCCACTCCGTCATCGTCGATTGGTGGCACTGAACTGCGCTCTCCATGGGCGGCATTGGTGGAATCGTCGCCAGTAAGTAAATTGGAGAAGTGCTGTTTCCACAATCTAAGCACACACTGTGTATCCGTATTCAGATCTCCATTTTCGTCTCTGGAAGTGGATGCTCCGGGCTTGAAACCTTGGGTTAGACACTTAACCTGTTGATAGAATTTTCGGGCATCCTTCTTGCTCTGGTATACCTCTAGTTCCTCACGCTCACGCTTTTCCTGCTCTCTTCTCTTGCGTCTGAAAAGGCGCCTCTCTTCCATCCTCTTTTCGCGGTCCTTCCTCTTTGGCTCCACATTATTCCTTAAAATTCGGCATACCGAACTTTGGCTAACTTCAAAGACCTTTGCAATTTCCCTTGTGGAAAGACCTAATTTGCCTTTTTCAATCATCTGTTTTTTTAATTTTTCCGAAACAGCTCTCATATTGTTTATATTTAATCACAATTAATCGACTACTGTAAAGCTACTACAAATTAGCAAGAAAACTTTCACAAAAAATGTTCAGACATTAAATTGTTCTTAAAAACAATTTTAACGCGCCAAAAATACGTCGCTTGTGTTGTTGGTGCATAACACAGTCCAACATTTTTGAACACATAATTTTAGGACTCAATTCTGACAATTGCACGTGAAAGAAGGCGCAAAATGAAGAACTTATGCATCATTCGTTTTGTCTTCTTGCCTGCCAAAATATTTTTAATATCGATTTGAAGTTAGTAACTATCGTATAGGGGAATTTTTCACGTTTTAGACTCTTTTGTTTGACATAACTCGAGAACCACTAGTCCGATTTAGCTGAAACAAATTTAGAAATATTAAAAATTACAATTCCTCTAATCTGTTCTTATACCGTTTTCCTATGTGTGCAACACTTTCGAAATTAAAAATTAATGTATGAAGGGGAAAAAGTATTTTTTGCAAAAAGTGAAAAGTGAAAAAAGTGTCAAATCTAATTTCTTCACGTAAAGTCACATAACCTATGAGCAAAATAAGGGATAGATCATGAAAATCGATGCACGCGTTTCTCATTTATTCACAATTAAGTAAATGTATAAATAAAGCCACGTAACCTGTGAGTAAAGTGAGACATTTTTTGAGAAAATCGATGAATAAATTTATTTCAATTCCAATAATGTTATGAATGAATATACACAAAACTTCAAATAAAAATTCCGATTTATATTGCAGCTATTCTTACACAGAAAATATGGATTTTATGGAATCTATACATAATAACAAAATTTGAACATATTCAATTATAATTATAATTATTGTCAATATCCATTCTCGTTGAAGTTGACGCTTGTGGTTCTGATGATCTTCTTTTCTTCGTAGGTTGTTGATATTCGTGGTCTGAGTTTGCGTCGTCATCCGAGGAATCCATAATATTCAAATAATATTCTTTCATCTTCATACTGCATAATTTTCGAACTCCACCAACAAACCTCCGCCAGCATCGCATCGAATTTTTTGCCTTTGAATCGCTCTTCCATTGGCATGGTCACCTGGTGGAATCTCTCTCCTTGTTCGTCTGATTCCTAAGGTAATTGTGCCAAAAAGGTATCAAGGTGGAAATGCAGGAAATGTAATTTTAATGTCATGGATGCATTGATTTTATCAAAATAATACAGCAACTTGTCCACTCGTTTCTGTATGTCATCTCGCTGTACTCGGTTCTTTCCTAAAATGCCTTCGATGACATCTTTCAGTGCGTTCCATGCATGTAGGTGGTTACTATGGTTCGAAAGCACATTTGTGAAAGACTCGCTTTTCATTAATTTCCTTATATCTGGCCCATTGAGAATACCTGTTTTAAATAAAAAAAAAAAAAACAAAAAAATTATTGGTAATGCGAATATATCGAAATGAAAAAATTTATATATGACAATATTTAAATACAGACAAAGATACTTGCCTTTTTTAATTTTAGCGTCACAGAGTTTTGGAAAGATGGATTTTAAACAGTCATAGGCGTCCACAATATCCTTGACTACCACTGCAACGAATTTGCCAGCTATTCCTAATTTTATGTGGAGCGGTGGCAACAAAATATCATCCAGGTCCTTCATCATAGGTTCATTGCGTAATTTGAATTGTTTGTTGAGCTCGGGAGTTCTTGATGCCCAACCTTTTAGTACAAATGATTTTCGGATACGGTGAGTTTTCTGACTTATCTACTTTGTTGTATCTTGAACATCAGAGGGCGCTGTACTACAAATATTTTAAAAAACGTCGGAAAACTCCTAAGCCGTTTATCCGATTTGCATGAAAATTGGTATATAAATTGGTTTTCTGATATGGTGAGTGTTTTGAACTTATCGCTTTTGACGATGCTGACCCTTTAACTTGGTGGAACAACAGTCAAGCACGATTTAGTGCATTAACTGGACACGGCCAGTTATAAATGTTCAATTGAACTTTTGGTACCTTTGCTGGTATGTTGTAGAGCTGTATTTGGCGGGACCCAGTGCCCAGGCTGACTATCATGGGCTGGCCCCTTGGACAGTGTCCTGCTGGTTCTAGTTGTGCGATTGCCCGCGGAAGCCGCGCAGTGGTACGGCTGGGCTGGTATATCCCTCAATTCGCAAGAGATTAGATAGATCTCGTCTTCACCAGTAGATGACAATGTAGGTACGCCAATTACTGGTAGTCAAACTGATACTACTATTGGGAGCAGTGTCTAATTCATTGCACAATGCTTTTACATAGTAGAGCACTCTGTGATGCTTTGTGCTTGTGCTATGGACAACCGGTACGTGTTGGCTTGGGCTGTATTGCATAAACAGGTTCGTGTAAGGGTATTACACATTATGTGCTGGTTGTCTGTTCAATGGACCATTTCCCCTAGTTCTTTAGACTGGAGATTTAGAAACCGTCCGTTCGAATTCTAGTCTAGTACAGAATTTGAAAGTTAGCATAGAAGTGAAAAAAAAATATTAGCGCAAGTAACAAACATGTGCGTTGCAGTTTGATATTAATGGTGTTGAAGTGCTGTATCTTGGTAGAGCCTCTAGCCCAGGGCTACTAGCTCCGTGGCCAGCTCACGGCCACCTTCGAGGAGTTTCGTTCTTGTGGTGGTAGCTCAATGTCGTGAGCAGACATGGACTGGTCGGCGTAGAGTTGCGCAGTGGTACAAACGCGCGGCAATTCCCTTAATGTGTCAGAGATTATAGATGTGCTTCGATTCAACCACCAGTAAGTGTGTTTGGTGAGCAACTTATCCATAAACGACACTGGTACTATTCCAGTTTCATTACTGGAAGCTATCAATATCATGTGTTCATAAATATTAACCAATGAGTTATGGTATGAATCCCGTGTAGAAATCCTCTTAATATGGCGCTAGTCACTTCTGGATTTAAGAAAACAAAACCTGAGAGAGTTACTTGAAGAGAGCTAGTATAGTTCCCGGTTGGTTTCATTTGTTAGGTGTCTATTTCACCTAACGCAGTGCTAGGCTTTTGTGTCCCATTCATGGCGATGTCCCACTGAAGGACGCCAATTTTTTAGCTCAAATATTTTTTTCTCTAGCGTATTTTTTGAAAATCATCTAACATGCTATAAATACAATCAATTCTACGTGTATTGCATAATTTTCATAGTCTCAAAAATATCCCCTTTTAATCATAAAAAAAAAATCGCTATTATTTTTAGTATGCTAGGCACAACAACAATAGCCTTTATATTTTCGAATGTTATTCAAACGTAAGCTAGTAACGACACTGTTAAAGTGTTGCCAGTATAATTAATAAATTTCTGTTCAATGTCCCATTCATGGCGTTGTCCCCCTTATGGCTACATTACTCTTTATATTTAAAATGCTTTATTACTATACCTAAATTATTAAGTCAGTAATTAGCAAAATATGAGTTTTAATTTAAGAAAAATTGATGAAACCTTGTATACTTATTTTTAAAATTTTAAGTTAATGGCAATGAACAATTGTTTGACCCAAGGCGTTTATTTGATTTAAAAAATAAAATTGAAAATTTTCTCTTATCTATCTATAGCTAAATAAATATTTATTCCTAACTCCATTTTTTTTTTAATTTTTGTGAATATGTGCACAGGTGTGTAATTATTGTTACATTTCAGTCATTCAGCTTTGTCACTTCCTGCTTTAAGAAGGGTTGTTTTATAACCCATTAGATGTTGCACAAGTTATGACGTTGTCGCCTTCAAAAGTGCTACAAAATGTCAGCTGTTGCAAATTTTCTTGTTTATACTTATGTATATTGGGTTATTAAAAAACCTCATAACTTGGACTGTAATTGCTACTTTGTTCGTACTTGTGATATAGTAGTTATGGAGTGGTATAGGTCATTGTTACAGTCATTGCGCATTCAGTCGAATAGAGAGGAAATTTGAGAGAAACAGAGAGACAGTTAATGGGACTTTAAGAAGGTTGTTGTGACGTTTTATGTGAGAAAAAACAAAACGGATAAAACTTTTCCGGGTTTGCCATTATATGATACAAACATCACTTATGCTCCTTCCCTTGTTTTTAATGATAATCAGTGACGGTTTATTTTTTGACATGATGTCATGACAGTGACATAACTTGGCAAATGCGCTTTAGAGAAATTATGAAAGATATTATATTTATATTTGCGCTTTAGTATGAAAAAATTAATTAAATGCAATCTTTAGAATACTGTACAGTTTATTTTTGAGAACAATAGTTGAGTGGCAGAAAGCAAAAATGTTTTTTAGTAATATTGTTTGGGGGAAGGGGCGAGGGGAGTTTTGCCATTCAGTCCTATTGTGCACAAAATTTCACCCGGAATTAAAAAAGGGAATGTTTGTATTTTTAGCAATGTATACCTAACTATACATAGAAATAGTTAGGTATAGTTTAGAAAATTTGGATTCGTCTTAAATTTTTAAGATCACAAAAAAAAATTTTTAACAGCATTATCTCCTGTCTAAAAAATAAGAGTTCTTTTTTACAATTCCCGGGGGATATTTTATTCATAATAGGGCTGGATATATCAATTTTGAGAACCTCTAGCTCTCTTGAATTTTGAGAAAATTATGGTTCAAGGTGATAAAAGTGTCCTGACATAAGTCACTTAGTATATAACTAGCTGAATACCCGGTTTAACTCGGGAGTTGATGTAAATAGTTTTCAATTTCATTCGTTGATTTGAAAAAACTTTTCACAAACTTTAGAAGGAATTTAGTGTGCATCTTTCAAACCGGTAACTTTGGCAAAATGAGCAAAACTGTAGCTTCAACATCTGAAAATTATGAGAAAAAGTGATTTGTGTGTGCGTGCCGCCGATCTCTTGCAAAAATATATTTTCAAGTTTTATATTGTATTCGATAGATTCCACATTTTTGAAAAAATTCAGAGCAAAAACGAATTTTGCGCAATTTGCGAGGAAACTGGACAAAAATTAAATAAGCATTGAAAATAGAAATTGCAATGTCAAAACAACGCCAACTTACGACACAACTGACTTGCGCATGTGTTGATGCGTACTCAAATACCACAGAATTCGTCATCAGCTGTCATGATTTGTGAAAAAAGAAAGTGGAATATAAATACACATAAAGAAGATGCTTATCATCCTTCGCGCTTTGCTACGCCTTAATGTATTTTGTAGTACAGCGCCGTCTGGGGTTCAAGATATAGCAAAATACATAGCGCCAAAAAACTCACCGCACCCAAAAACCACTTATAAAAATCATACTTATCGGATTGAGTTTTTTTGCGGTATTTGTGCAACAGCGCCCTCTGGTTTTCGAGATAGAATAAAAAAATAACGACAAAGCCCTTTCCATACTCGATAATCAAATGCTATATATCCGATATACAAATTTTTATCTAAATCGGATGAGCGGTTTTTAAGTGTTTCAAGATTTTTGAAGTGATTTGTACTACAGCACCATCTGGTGTTTAAGATAGCGTAGAAAAAAAAGTCCAAGATACCCACCGTATCCGAAAACTCCTATGTACAAATCCAAATCGGATGAGCAGTTTTGGAGTTTTTCACGATTTCCTAAGATTTGTACTAAAGCGCCCTCTGGTAAGTCCAAAGGTAAGTCCAAAACACTCACCGTATCAGAAAATCCCTATTTTCCAATTTTCATGTAATTCCGATGCACGGCTATAGAGTTTTTCGAGGTTTTTAAAAATATTTGTACTACAGCATCCACTGGTGTTTGAGAGAGAAAAGAGTAGATAAGTCAAGAAAACTCAGCGTGTCCGAGAACTTCTACATACAAAATTTCATGCAAATCGGATGAACGGTTTTGGACTTTTCCAACTTTTTTAAAATATTTGTACTACAGCGCCTTCTGGTGTTCAAGATAAAACCTAGTTTATAAGTCATAAAAACTCACTGTTTCCGAAAACCTTTATATACCAACATCCATGCAAATCGTAAAAGCAATTTAGGAATTTTTTGACGTTTTTTAAAAAATTTGTACTACAGCGCCCTCTGGTGTTCAAGATAGAACAGAGTAGATAAGTCATGAAAACTCACCGTATCCGAAATCTTCTACATACCAATTTTCATGTAAATCGAATAAACGGCTTAGGAGTTTTTTGACGTGTTTTAAAATATTTGTACTACAGCGCCCTCTGGTGTTCGAGATAGAACAGTGTAGATAAGTCAGAAAAACTCAACGTGTCCGAGAACCTCTACCTACAAATTTTCATGCAAATCGGATAAACGGTTTCGGAGATAAGCTAAAAAAAGAATTCCTGGAACCCAATCGCAGCGCCCACTACCGGGTCCAACCTTTTTTCCTGGATAAAATGTAGCCTTTATGTTGACCGGGGATATAAGGAACCTAGATGTCAAGTTTCATTTAAATCCATCCAGTGGTTTTCGCGTAATGCTTTAACAGACAGACAGACAGACAGACAAAAATTTTAAAAATGCTTTTTTCGGACTCTGCGTCATTCAAAATGTCCATCGCAAAAGGAATTTCAAAACTAGTAAGGATGGAGCTTCGGCAGAATACCCCCAGCGGCCATATTGAAGTATATTCGAAGTCTTTAGCCATGACATACACGATGACATTCAGTTTTATATATTAACGAAAGTTTCCCTATTTTGATGACGACCCTTTGTATGGGAGGTAGGCGCGGTTTTGATCCGATTTTGCCATATCTCATAGAGATGGTTCATATTACATATCAAGCCTAATGTGCATAATTTCAAGACATTTCATTAATTTTTGTGGATTTTTAAGAGTTTTTACGTTTAAAATAAAGCCAATTTGTATGGGAGGTAGGCGTGGTTTTCATTCGATTTTGCCAAATATCATAGTGGTGGTCTATGTTATATATCAAAGCCTATATGCAAAATTTCAAGACATTTCTTTAATTTGAGCAGATTTTAAAGAGATTTTACTTTTAAAATAAAGCCACTTTGAATGGGAGGTAGGCGTGGTTTTCTTCCGATTCTTCAAAGTTTCATTGCCAGGATTAAGACTGAAGAGCAAAGCTCACCTGGCAAATTTCAAGGCATTTCTTTAATTTTTGTGGATTTTAAAGATATTTTACTTTGTATGGGAGATAGGCGTGGTTTTCATCCATTTTCGCCATTTTCGAACTTGTTCTTCCTTTTTTAAAAATAAACTTATATTTTGAATTTCATCGCGATAGCTTTAAAATTGCAGCTGTAATCGTGTTGACAGACGGGCACACGGAAATCGACTCAGGAGATGATGCTGATCAAAAATATATATATTTTTCTATACCTGCCACGCCTCCTTCTTGGCGTTACAAACGGAATGACAAAGTTAATATACCCCTAACGCAGTACGCGTTGGGGTATAAAAATGTTCATCCCGCCACTGCTTTGAAATATGCATATTATTTGCGATAAATAAACATTTCAAAATCTTACTTCCTGCTTTTTCCAAATACAGTGCTGGTCATATAATTGGCACACAATTGAATAAACTTTAAAAAGTGAAGTTAGAGTTCCCCCTTTTGCAAAAAAGAAAGTTTTTTTTTTTTGAAAATTAAATATACAATTTGAAACTTTTGAAATCAGGTTTTTGTTGTTTGTATAGCTCCTAAATATGTTGGATATGAGGGATAGCCAATACACAATCCTTTTCATAGATAGATTATTGGGATCTGCTGCAACATATCTTCAGTTATACTGAATATTGAATCAAAAATTCTGCTTAACAAAGGATTTTGGATTGGTGGGCAGTGGGAAGTGTTTAAGAAGATTTTAACTCAATCTTATATTTTTTTGTTTTTAGATAAACAAAGTTGCAGTTTGTGAAAACAATAACATTAAAAACTATTTCAATAATAAAAAAAAAATTGTTTTGCCTGAGCCCAGGATTGAACCGTGGATCTATCTATTGATAAATTGTCTATTTAAACCGCTGGGCTATCGAGGCAATTTATTGCTAAAAAATTAAGTGCATATATCAAATTATTGCAATCGAGATCCTTTATAAAATTTTACTAAAGGCAATTCAAAGAAAATACAAATGAAGTTTCAACTTTGATCGAGCAAACTCCTCAATAGACGAGTGGATAGAGCGTGCGGCTTTTGATTCAAAGAATCCGAATTCAATCCGCGCTGGCTGAGCTGGGCGCCATGGTAAATATACAAAGATTTATAAAATGTACAAGTTTTCTATTACAATTAAATGTTTTCTAAGTTTCCGAGCTCCTGAATAAGCCTTGAATAAAACCTTATATCAAACTTTATATAAGTTCTTGCATAAAGGAAATAATTTCATACGGCTTTTTTCCTTGTATAGAGCTTTTATAAAACTTGTTTCACGGATTGTTCAAGGAAGTTTAAATTCTTCCTCCTACATAAATTCCTTATACAAAGTTTTACTCAAGGCTTATTTCGCTGAAATTGTTACCTGGGTAGAAATCTCAATCGATGAGGTACGAGTTACATTAATATTACATTTTTTTTTTTTTTTAATTGACGCATGCAAAAAAGGAAACATCAATTTCTACGAAAATTGTGTCGGAGAAAGTGTTGTTTTTGAGATTTCACTCGAGCAAATCACAAAATGAGGCGTAAGAAGCTTCGCTACAAAAACTTTTAATATTAAAAGATGCAAGTTTCTACAAGTTTGGATTTTTTTCATGAGTTTATTTTTTATTTGACTTACCTTTTTGAATGAGTTCAAACGAATTTATTTTGAAGAAAAATTTGTTTCGCAAAAACAAAAAGAAATCCTAGAAAGAAAAATGCTGCCAAGTATCCACAAAAGAAATAATGATTAAGTGACTGATAAGTCAGTGACAAGGAAACAAAAAAAGAAAATCCTTTCACTGGTTTCACTTTCCGCCCTATAAATGGCGCAGTAAATATTTGAGAAAAACTTTTGGTTGATTTGTAATTGTAATAGATACATGCAACCAAAAACAAATGTGAATAGTGAATAGCTTTTGAAGCTGCCCTATTTAATTTATTACGACTATAATAAACGACTATTATATTACGGATTCTTTCGAAAAATGGGCGTATGAGTAACATTTTTTTTTAATTAATATTTTCCCTGTAATAATAATAATAAAATAATATATAACCCTGATAGCTTATTTTTTAAGTATATAATTATTATCATTTAAAGTTTTGAAAATTAGACTTATTTTAGTCCCTGAAATAATTTTATTCCTATAGTCACATCAACCTGGTTTTTAGAACTTAAAAATTTTAAATTTTAGAGCTTTTTAAAATTTAAAGAAATATAAAACCTGAGTTTAAGACCAGGCCAGGCAGGGGAAGAAGAGGCTTTTGACCTAGATGTCCCAATTTTGACACGAGGCCAAGTTTTTGCATTTTCACTTAGAAATTAATATTAGTCTATATTAATTTTAGAGTCTATATTAACAAAAGGAAACAATACTATTTAAATTAAAAAAACATAACAGTACTTTCAAAAAGTCCATAGGATGACACATAGATGGCGTTACTACATTTTTTCCATATGATTTTTATTTAGTACCAACCTTCAAACGATACGTTTAAAAATTTGATAACAATCTGACAATTCATTCGTGAGTTATAGCATTTTGTGTGCAACTATTGTTATTGAAAAAAAAAAAAATGGAAAAAAAGTGAATTTCGAGTTTTGATAAAGCATTGCTTTTTGATGAAAAAAAAAAAATACAGTGGACACTAAACAATGGCTTGATAAACAGACAAATGGTAGAAAAGTGGATTGCTGAATTTTGGATTGGACGCCCAAATCAGACTGTTATTCCACAAAATATCAAAAGTATCCACAAATTGGTTGTGAACAATCGCAAATTGAAGGTGCACGAGCTAGCTGACATTGTAAATATATGAGATGGTAGTGTTTTTACCATTTCACACGAACATTTGGGTATGCGAAAGCTCTGTGCAAAGTAGGTGCCACGTGAGCTCACAGTCGACCAAAAACAACAACGAATTGATGCTTCAGAGGAGTGTTTGGCGCTGTTAAACTGCAATAAAATCGAATTCTATCGTCGATATGTGACAATGGATGAAACATGGCTTCACTATTACACACCAGAATCCAAAAGACAGTCAACTGAGTGGACAGCAGTCAACGAACCGAATCCAAAGCGAGCAAAGACCCAACAGTCAGCTTGTAAGGTGATGGCGTTTGTATTTTGGGATTAGAAAGGAATAATATTCATCGAATATCTCCAAAAAGGAACCACCATCAACAGCGACTATTACTGTGCACTTTTGGATCGCTTGAAGGCTGAAATCGCCAAGAAACCGCCACATTTGCAAAAGAAAAAAAAGTGTTGTTTCACCAAGACAATGCACCGTGTCACAAATCGTTGAAAACGATGGCAAAATTGAATGAATTGGGCTTCGAATTGCTTACCCACCCACCGTATTCTCCAGATTTAGCCTCCAGCGCCTTTTTTCTGTTTTCAGATCTCAAGAGAATGCTTGCTGGAAAGAATTTCAAGTCCAATGATGAAGTAATCGCTGAAACTGAGGTCTATTTTGACGAGAAAGAGAAATCGTACAATAAAAGTGGTATCGAAAAGTTGGAAAAACGCTATACTCGTTGTATCGCTCTCGTAGGCAACTATGTTGAATAATATAATCGAGTCTTATCAAAATTTTGTTGTTTTCTTACTTATCGGAGACAAATATCTATGTTTTTTCGACTTGGACCAAAGTAACGAAAAAACTAAAACTCTTATGATGGTTTTCGCAGCTGGCTTGACCGCTTATAAAACTCAAATTAAAAACAAACCATATTCTTTGCTATTTATAGGTATATACAATACGATTTCGAGGCTCTGTTCCCGGAAATATGATAGCGAGGATAGAAAATTATGATTTTTTAGAGTTTTAGAAATCTTTCTTATTTTAAAATCATGTTCTTTGGTTAAGCAATTTAGCTTGACCTATGACATGACATTACATGACGGATGAAATACGATATGACACATGACATGACATATGACCGGACATATGATATGACATGACATATGAGATGCTTGACATATGATATGACATATGATATGTCATGACTTATGTCATATGACATGACTTATGCATGGCTTTAAAAACTTCAAGTTTGGAAGACTACTGTTATTGATATGGTATGTCATTTTGTCATGACATGACATATCTCAAAGCATAAGACATAACATAAGACATATGATATGACATGGTATTTCCGATCATAATAGCCATATTTCTGATGCTATTGGCACGAATTATGCCTTAAAATTTTCGTCTTTCTCTACTTCATGCATTTAATTTAAAATTCATTCGCTGAAAATTGAAGTTTTTACAAGCATTCATGTCAAGTATGTGCTCTCAACAGCGGATTTTTTGAATTTTGCCATTAAAATAACAAATTGGGGACAATCGAAAAAAAATCATTACGATATTTGGATTCTGTGGAAAATTCCACTATAAAAAATGTTATCGCCATTCGTTGCGGTCGAAAGTTGTCGTAATAATCGTGTAGAGTAGTGTAATTTTTTCTTAGGTCGCTTATGCCATAACATATGACATGACATATGACATGTTGTTAAAAAATTTTAAATTTGAACATCCTTAATAAAAAGTTGCCTTAACATAGACAGCTTTTTATTATGGAATTCTTCGCTGTTTTAAGATTTGTTTATCTACTATTTGAAGTTATAAGCATTTGATGTCATTTAATTTCAAGCCTACACTGTATATACGTTAATTGAAATTCAAAATAAACATTGCAGGGGGAGCTTTGAAATTGTTAAAAGTTTTCTACGATGTTATGTTTCATATGTGGCATACACGTAATAGATATAACGAAACGTCGTTATCTTCTGCTACAGGCTAACCAACACACATAAAGCAATTCAATTTCCGCATTCACTCTAAGTTGAAAAGCATGGTTATTGATTCATAAGGATAAAAAGAGTGGATGCTGTACGAGTTCAGTTTTGGGTGACTACCCGCCTGTCCACACCTCAGAACGTTTTTGTTGTGTATGTCTCTCCATACAAATACAATGGGGTGGTTGTACGCTAGTCACCCGAAGCGTTGATACACTCAAAAAGGACGACGGAAGGACGAGTCTGATTTGAAAGGAGCAAAATTGTAAGTAGCATAGAGAAAGGCAAGCAAACAGGAATGCTGGAGAGCACAAAAATTGCTATTTATACGCGCAGCGACTGGATGAAACAAACACATTCGACTTCTTTATATTAAAGAAATAAGTAGGAAAAATAAATTTTACAACGTAAAAGTGGAAATATTGCATCTTATTTATTTCAAAGTTTCAAACAGCGATTTTGTTGATGCTTTATTTAATAGATTATTTAAAAAAAAAAAGAATTATATAAAACTGTAAAGTAAAAAAGGTCAAAGTTCAAAACGCAAGTTGTGCATAACTTTATATATTAGAAATAAATAACTAAAAATTTAAACTCATCACTACAAAACATATCAAATGCGTTTAAGAAAAATGGTTGTTTAATTTGGCAAAAACTGTCAATTAATCTTATAATAAATCTAGCTAACAATACTGAAATTTATATTGATATTGCAAGCTAAAAATAATGAATGGATACCAGGATTATAATGAGCTGGAAAAGTCGGTGAGTGAACAAAATATAAGCTGCACAAATGTACACGCAATGAGAATATTTTGCAATGTTGACAAAATCGTTTATTACAAGTCAAATGTTGCAAAGATGTGTACGAATACCTAATAGAATTTGTGTCTGCAAATCATTCAATCATTAAATTTTATTAGACTTGACTTTCGAATTTATGATGAGTAATTATAAAAGCGTTAAATTGTCATTTATTAGTTTAAGCTAAGGGGGCAGTTGCTTTTAGAATGGAAAAAAAAACAACTGTTTAGAATTTTTTTGTGTAAAAACTTTTATTTTTGAAAAAATTTTTAATAATGTACGTATATTCTACATTAAATGAAGAATTAAATTTTTCTGGCGCCGAAAAATATCGAAAAAATTTATGAACGGAATTTAAAAGTTGTTGCTTTGTTCTTTCTTAAAAATCTGCTTTCTGTTTTTCTACCTTCTATACTCAGAAGATACATCCTTAAAAAATTAATAGAAGTTTTTACAAAACTTACAACAAATGAAAAATTTACTTTTTATTCAACTTTGAAATGTGTTTGTGAGCAAAACACTGAAATTTTTTAATTTACTTTATTTTTTGTAAAAATGTTAATATCTGTTCTTGTTGTATACTTTCAATGTTGCTTCTTTTTTAAATAATTTCCAATAAATAACAGGTAATTCAATAAGTCCGTAGGATAAGTAAGAAAACAACAAAATTTTAATAAAACTCGATTATATTATTCAACATAGTTGCCTTTGAGAGCGATACAACGAGTATAGTGGTTTTCCAACTTTTCGACACCACTTTTAAAGTACCATTTCTGTTTCTCGTCAAAATAGGCCTTAGTTTCAGCGATTACTTCATCATTGGACTTGAATTTTTTTCCCGCAAGCATTCTCTTGAGATCTGAAAAGAGGAAAAAGTCGCTGAGGCTAAATCCAAAAAATACGTTAGGTGGATAAGCAATTCATTAAATTTTGCCATTGTTTTCATCAATTTGTGACACGATGCATTGTCTTGGTGAAACAACACTTTTTTTCTTTTGCAAATGTGGCCGTTTCTTGGCGATTTCAGCCTTCAATCGATCCAAAAGTGCACAGTATTATTCATAATATTATTCCTTTCTCATCCCAAAATACAAACGCCATCACAATATACAAAAGAATACAAAAGTCATCGGTTCGTCGACTGCTGTCCACTCAGCTGACTGTCTTTTGGATTCTGGTGTGTAATAGTGAAGCCATGTTTCATCCATTGTCACATATCGACTATAGAATTCGATTTTATTGCAGTATAACAGCGCCAAACACTCCTCTGAAGCATCAATTCGTTGTTGTTTTTGGTCGACTGTGAGCTCACGCGGCAGCCGCTTTGCACAGAGCTTTCGCATATCCAAATGTTCGTGTAAAATGGTAAAAACACTACCATCTGATATCTTTACAATGTCAACTAGCTCGTGCACCTTCAATTTGCGAACTTTCATAACCAATTTGTGGATTTTTTTGATGTTTTGTGGAATAACAGTCTGATTTGGGCGTCCACTGCACTCTGCATCATTTCTGCTGGTAGGACCAAGTTTAAATTCAGCAATCCACTTTCTACCATTTGTCTCGATGGAGCAGAGTCTGGATAATGTTTATCAAGCCATTGTTTGGTTTCCACTGTATTTTTTTTTTTTTTTATTAAAAAGCAATGCTTTGTCAAAACTCGAAATTCACTTTTTCATATTCTTTTTTTTTTTTGAATAACAATAGATGCACACAAAATGTTATAAGTCACGAATCAATTGTCAGATTTTTGTCGTTTGAAGGTTGGCACTAAATAAAAATCATATGGAAAAATCTAGTAACGTCATCTATGTGCCATCCTATGGACTTTATGAACGCACGGTTAAAAACCTAAATCCTATTTTTTTTGCAACTAATTTTCAACTTTCGGTAAACTTTTAAAATTTTTAATATGGTTGTTTCATATCAAATCGCAAATTTTAAAGGGTTAAAAACAACTGGAGGGTTAAAGGGTTAAGAAAATATTCACCGTTTACATCTATGGTGCGTTGCCAAAGCGTTGGTCAAAAATCAAAAATTCTATTTATAAATAACTCGAATTTTTTGCTCCAAAAATTTACAATAAGCAATAAATTACAAAATTTACAAAATTACAATAAAAGGGACACAATTACAGCGTTTTGGTTGGAGCAGCACTATTATTGTAAATAGTTTTCTAGACTCCGGAAAAGATGATAATCAGTTGGTGACAGGTCTGGAGTGTGAGCCAAAAGTTACTGCAACTCCTGTAGTTTTTGCACGGTCAAAATGGACACATGCGGTCGTGCGTTAAAGTGTAACAGAATTGATCCATGCATATTCACCAGAGAGGGCTGTTTCAAACGCAATTTCGTCCAATTGTGCACAGTAGTGCTCAGCAGTTATCGTTTCGCCAGGATTAAAATAACGGAATAGTGAACGACGCCTTCAGAAGTTCACCAAACAGTCATCATGACCTTCTTAGGGTGCAGTCCTGCTCTTGCCTGATGGCTGGGAGCTTCTCCGCGATCCAACTATAGTCCTGAACGTCTTTTATCATATAGGATCAATTTGTCATCACAAATGACAATGAACATTTTGTTTCATATGGTTAGCTCATGTGGAACCCATCGATTGTGTTTTTTCACTTTTCAAATTGCTTTAAGACGGCGACTAATATTTGTTTTTGAGACATTGAAGGTCTTAGCAAGGATTTGTAAAGTTGTGGACATAAAAAAAAACGTAAATGGCCGATTCACCTCTTGAAAGGATTTTGACCGAGCTTCTTATGATCAATTGTGTTATGTGTGTTGTAAAATGTTTTAACACAAATGATCGAGAACTGGACTTACATGTTTTATGCCGACTCCGAAGGGCTTATATTCTCAAAAAGCTTTTCATGGCAGTTTTTACTCTCTGAGGTTTGCCATTGTCTGCAGAGAGGTGACGGCCGAACAGAAAAATTAATTCAATTGAAAAAACTTTCTGTGTCAGGTGAGATTCGAACCAGGGTTCTCTGGCGTATGGGTCAGACACTTTTTCGCTTAATTTTTGCTCGCAGTTCACCGTTATCAACACTGCTACCTTGTTGACTACGTGGTTCACTGTTCAAGCCAAAATTACCTTCTCGGAAATTGACAAACCATCGTAGCACTGTGCGTGCGTTGCAGGTATCTGGTCCCAAAACCTGATTAATCTCATTCGCCGCTGCAAATAGGTAAAGGTCACGAATATCTCTTGTTGCAAAACATATCTGTAAGAGCGAAAAGTATAGATATAGAAACCGCACAGGTAATAAATTAGGCACTTAAATAAAGGTATTACAAACACGAACCTTATTTTGAATTTTACTAAACACGTTCGTTCACCAAGAAACCCCTTTTAATAATGACAGAAAATCCGACATTTGGTATGAAACTTACTGTACAAAAAGATCTAGAATGGCATACATAAATCAAGATATGCACTGGTTGCATTCGATCCAATTAACATTAAATATGTTCGGGGTATATTGTAATTGTGGCAGCAATTCTGGTGCTTTCTTAAGCTGTTACTTAAAAACCAAAATGATTATCATTCTATTCTTTTTAAAGACATAGTCAGCGTCAAAAGTGAGTAAGCACAAAAAAAAAAAAATAAACTGTCTTCACTGCACAAAAAGTAAGCGCAACCAATTAAACGCTATAGCATTTGCATTACTATTATATTTACAAAAATAACAACAATTATTTTTTTGCATCAAACTAAATTTGAAACAATGTTGACAGTTAATTATGAAATAGAATCGATTTTCGAATTCGAACATAGAGATGACAATTAAGCCCCATACACAAGGTTACATTTTCTAGATAATTATTTTGCCCTATACACAAGAAGGCATTTTTTTAATGAATTACGGCTTGAACACATTGGCCGCGGCAGCAACGACAAGCTGTCAAATTAGAAATGATTCTATATCGTCGACAAAGACGATGCATCGAAACAATATCGTTTCTATATCGAGAAATGTCAGTTTTCGGTACAAAACAGCCTACACCGAAAAAATCTACATGTTTTAAAATTTAACATAATGTTATCATTTTCAAAATGTATTTTATCAAATAAAATTTTGGAATTTTCTAAATATTCACATATAAATTGATGTGAATATTTTGAGTGAATGTTGAGAAAACATTATGTTGCTATGTTGACGAAATTTAGTACAATCTATGCTTTGTATGATTTAGTTTTTTGTTTTTAATATTAATTTAATGCTTCATTTTTAAGCATGCTTTAGTTGCACAGTTTTGTTGAATCTACTAAGCACTAATTCAAGGAAAAAGCCATTTATGCTTTGCATAAATGCATTTAGGAACTCAGGCAAACGCTTTCAAGCAACTTCGAGGTGACTTGCAGTGACTACGGAAACATGCTTTTTGTAAATGTTGTATGTCAGTCTTATATCCACGAAGCGGATTTAACAGCGATTATATTAAACTGAAAATATGACTGAAAAATAAATATTCTATTCTATTTCTTATCAAAACTGAGGTCTCTGTGATGTGCCGCTTAAACATATATTACGGCTCAGTATTCCCCAGCTTCAAAAAGATTGAGATTATCTTTATCCTTTTAAAATTTTGTCAACTTATAACAAAACAGTGGAAAATCCTACAAGATGTATCGATTACCTTTATCGATATATATAGCAGTTAACCAAGTTTCCTCCAAATGTTATGTTATTATAATGTAATTGACCTATTTTAATGCTTTTCTATCTGTCTCTCTCCCTCTCTCTTTGCATGTTTTCCAATCGCAACAACATCACGTTTCATAACATCACTGATTATGGCTGGTATGTTCCAAAGGTCGCTAATGCTGGCACACAACTGTATACCGTGGCCCACAAATTGCACGAAGTGGAACGCAGCTTAGACAATACCGAGAATGCCGACGAAATGGATGATATTTGCGTCATGGAACTGCTAGAATCAATGACCGAGGTAAAGAACGAATATCAAAATCTACGCAAGGATATTCAAGAGGTGCAGCAGCTGCAACGTGACGTCACAACATCGATACGTTTTCAAATGCGTTCGATGCATCAAACTTTTAAGATGCTCAAGAAGCGTATCGAATTGAAGACAACGCAAAACTGAGCGGCAATAGAAATAATCTACAATAATACAAAATTAATTAATTAATCAAGACTAGCATTTAGATTAAGTAAATGTTTAAGTTTCAATTGCATGTCAATTTTGTTCGTTTTGATTTTGTGGTTTGTTAAGCAAAAAATTCTTTTATTTGCAAAATGCTACCGTTAAGCTTGTCTACACACACACACACACACACACACGCATACATAAGCGTTTATTTTTAAGGTAGGGATTATTTATGTGTAGTAAATGTTTTTACCTTGCAACAATGACGTAATTTGATGTCATTATATAGCAGTGTGCATGTGAAGTTTAAGATTTTCTGTACATTTTTTTTTCAGGTCATCGCACAAGTGTAAAAGCCGCCTTTAGCAGCTTAAAATGTGTTTTAAGGGTGTTGCAGAGAGAGAGAGAACTCAAAACAAAAATTTTTTTCTATGGATATAGCAGGAAGCCGAGTAGGAAATTTTTGCTAAGATGTGAGCAGAGATTAAAAGTGAGAGTTAGTTTTTGAAAAAAGACACAATTAATTTTTCAGTGTTTTAAATGCTTTTCATAACGCTCACTCAATTAAAAAAAAGTGTGCTAAAAATTTTTATGACAACTAAAAATTTTATAAAAATTTTGAGAAGAATTTGGAGATGAAAAAGAATAAAATAAACTGTAGTTTGTCTGAATACTGCCAGAGCTTGCATTTTTGCCAGATGATTTTTGCATGCTTCTGAATATTGTTGCAATAAATGCTTGTTTTTTTAAATTACGTTTTATTTTCAGTTACAAAAGAAATAAAAAAACTAATCTTATTTGCAAGTCAATAACTGAGTACTTTACACACAAAAAAAACCAAATGTCTGATACCATATAATTGCACTTTCCAATTGCCTTAAAAATTTAATAAAAATTTTTAAAATATGATATTTATATTGTTTGTAAAAAAATGCATTTTGTTATTTCTATTACAATGACATAAATAGCTAAATTTATTACATTATTATATACTGTATAAACATAGATATACAATATAAGTAGATCGTTTTTAGAATAAACTATAATCACAACAGTTCCTTTTGTTTTGATGCTTGTATGTTATATAATTTTTCCATGCCAAACACAGCAAACTTCAATTTATCGCTCGATAACGAAATCATATCGAATTCATGAAGTTTTCTATACTTCAACGATACTAAGTTTATATTCTAACAATAAATTTACCGTTCTTTCCGACCATTCTTTTCCTTTTTAACATCGCGATAACTTCATTTCTTAAATTGTGTATCAAAACTTTGCCGCTTAAGGTCTTATAATTTGTTATCACATTTCGATAAGTCTTCCAAAGTAAAAAAAATAAATATTTTAAGTAAAAATCATGTTTTAGTTCTAATATAAATTGTTCCATCTTAAAAGATGCTGTCTAAAAATGTTACTATTAAATTCCGATTATTTCAAACATCTTATAGCGATTTTTTTCTTACACACTCTTATTTCCACTTTATGTGTGCTTTATGTTGAAATATTTTATGATTGTTGCATGCATTTTAATTAAATTTAAGTTTAATTAAATTATACAATATCGTTGTGTCTATTTTTAAAATTTTTTTTTTTTTATTATTATATTATCTTAATTCTGTAAATGTATTTTGTTCTCAACTTTATTAATAATTCATTTCCAAAACATTTTTGACCAAAAAATATATGCAATAATTTCTACACTGTTTATTTAATATAAGATACCCTTATATTAAATCAATAATATTAAAAAAATGTATAAGGCTAGCGTCTAAGAATCTTCAATTCGAAAGAAAACTGTATAAATTCTTTTCGAAACTGTAATAAATAAAATCGTAAAAGCATTTCAAAACAAGAGTTCAGAAATATTTTTATTGAATTTTTGTTTTAAAAGTAGTTTAACTCGATCACATTAAATACACACAGTTACCTTGCATCCACACATGGAAGTTATCACTTAGTAGCAAGTAGAGAATATATATTGTCTTCGAAAAAGTTCGATATTAGCTTCAGTTGCTTCAGCGTCCACATGTGCATTTTAATTCAATGGTCCAAAATAAAGGAAAAAAAGGCATTGTACTCTAAAGATTATTTAAAGAAAAAGTCCAAGATTTTGTACTATCTTTAATATATATATATATATAATTCTTCCGTAGGTGTGTATGCGACTGAACTCATCCTAAACGGCTGGACCATGGTATAAGAACCCAGGTAGACTCATTAGAATGACAGCAAAAATTCTTATTCATACTATGTCAAAATGCAGTCCTGCCATATCTCTTAAAAAAACCAGTCTTTGCTGAAGCTAAGTAGGATTTCAAAACAGTCTTCGAAAGCAAATTAGTAAACATAAACAAAAGCTAAAGTCATTTATACATATTATTTTGTTTTTAATTATATAACATAAGCAAACGCTCAAGCATTTTTACATATTATTTTATTTTTATCCGATAAAAAAATCCCATCAAACTGTTTTGTCCCTGTTATGTTAACTCCAAGTTTGACAGTACATGAATATCAATTTCTCGGAACTCAGCTCTAATGTGTGTACCTTGGTTGTTATACCATGGGCTGGACCGATTTTGATAAAATTTTTTGTATGTGTTAGAGTGGGTCCCTGAATGGCTTACAGTCACAATTGGGCCCAATAGGTGGCGCTGCGATCGGTTTAAAAGGAATTTTTTTTTAAACCTCTTATCCGATTTGCAAGAAAATTTGTGTATAGGAATTTTCGGGTACGGTGAATGCTTATTATTTATCTATTCTGTTCTATCTTGAACACCAGAGAGCGCTGTACAATCTCTAAAAATATCGTGAAAAACTCCTAAGCCGCTCATCCGATTTGGATGGGAATGGGATTAATCTTCAGCAATAATTGTAGCGTATTTCTTATTATATGTATGTTAGGTTTAACAATAAATAAAACAATTGTTTCTTTAACGAAGCTTTTCACAGAATGAAATTTTAATAAAATATTCAAAAATCAAAGTATTGACACAAAAACAAAATGTAAAAAATAATAACTTCATAATATTAAAGCAAGTTGAAAAGAGTTAAGTGTTTCAATTCTATCACATCATAACACGGCCATCCTGTTACTAATGCGGCCTCGCAGCTAGTGTTTATGTTTTCGTAGATGCAGATTCACACTTCTCTGAAATTAAAGAAAAAAAAGAACAAAAGAAAAAGAGTCACACATTTACAACTTTACTAAAGTCCTGAATATTTATCATCCCGGCCATTAAAGATCCCGACCATTTAAGGTCCCAACTATTTTAGTCCCTACCATTTAAGATCCCGATCATTTAAGGTCCCGACCATTTAAGGTCCCAACTATTTAAGTCCCGACCATTTAAGGTCCCGACCATTTAAGGTCCCAACCACCTAAAGTCTCTAAATTAAAATTTATCATTATTCGGGCCACAATCTCAATTACTCATGCACTGCTATTTTTGTTACTTTTGTTCTTTTATTTGTTCTCTGAAGTAGGTACCGTTCATTAGGTAAAAGTTTCAAAATTTTATAAGGTCCCAAAAATTTGGTCCCTTGTTTACCGGATCCAGCTTTTTGTGTATCTTGAACAACGACAATGTTGCCAACTCTAAATTGTATTGCTACTAATCTTTTTCTATCAAAAAGTTCTCGTTGTTTTTCTCTATTTTTTTTAAGGTTTTCATTAGCATTCGATATCATCATTTCACGACTTTGTAATTGTGTAGCAGGTAATCCATTTAACAAATTTTTCTATGATGGAAGACGGGTTTTAAATCCAAACATAAGTGCGTTAGGTGTAAATCCTGTTGCTGAACTCACAGTTTCATTTAAAACAGCTTCAATTTGAGGAAGTACTGAAATTCATTTGCTTTCTTTTTCACTTGTTAAAACACTTCTCATAAGATTGAAAAGAGTTCGCATCACTCTTTCTACTTGCCCGTTACCTCTAGGCATGCCTGTTGCAATAAGATGCAATTGTATAGCTTCCATATCTAAATGGTTTTGAAATTTTGGTGATGTGAATGCTCTTGCTCTATCTGCTACAATTTTTGCTGGCTTACCAACTTTTTTGAATAGATTTTTCAATGCCATAATTGAATCCTCAGACGTTTTGCTTTGAATGGGAACAAACATGCAATATTTTGAAAAAGAATCTATTGCTACTAAAATTTCGACACAACCGTTTGATCTTTTGAGTGGACCCGCATGGTCAATATGCCAAATTTGCATTGGATAAATTGATTTCTCTCCCATTTGATATAATTCAATTTTTGGCCCAGTATGTGATTTACCCAAAGTGCACGATCTACAATTTTTAACATATTTTTTAAAGGCTTTTCCCATCTTTGGCCAAAATAAATCCTCTTTCATTCTTAAAATTCCTTTGTTCCATCCTACGTGTGCAGCATTACCATGAAAAGTTTTCATCACCATGAACCTAGCACCCGATGGAACAAAACATTTTTTTTTCATTTCATTACTTTTCGTTTTTTCAAAGTAGTATATGACATCGTTCTCTATTAAAAAATTAGTTTGTGGTGTAGTTTTTAATGACTGACAGAAATCATCTTCAGCCTGGAATTCTAGTATCGTAGACGCATTACTGCTTTTTTTTTGTAATCTGCAAACTGTTGGATTTCTGCTTAAATAATCAACATGTGCCATTTTACCTCCAGGTCGGTACTCAATTTCAAAATCAAAATCTTGAAGCTTCATCCACCATCTGGCAACTCGTGTATGTAACTCTTTCTTTAAAGCAGTGGCTCTTACTGAATTACAATCAGTAAAAACAGTAAAATGAATTCCATACAAATATACCCGAAAATGATGTGTTGCTTCTACTATAGCCGAGGTTTCTAAGTCATAAGAATGGTATTTACTCTCACATTCTGTTGTCTTCCGGCTAAAATATGCGACTGGTTTCGTTAAACTGTCTTCTATTTGCATTAAAGCAGCTCCAAGGCCTACAGAACTCGCATCAGTGTGCAGTTCTTATGTCCGGGTTAAATATTCGAAGAACTGGCTGATTTATTAATATTTTGATGATTTTCTGTCTCACTGACTCCTGCTCATCTGTCCAATTAAATTTTATATTTTTTGCAAAAGTTTATTGATCGGTCCAGTTAATAAAGCAAATCCCTCGATAAACCGTCGAAAATATCCGGCAAGACCCATGAACTGTCGAACACCCTTTAAATTTGTTGGTGGCTTAGTATCTGCAAGTGCTTTAACTTTGTGCATACTTGGTTTAATCATTCCGAGTCCTACCACTGACCCTAAATACTCTGTTTCTTTTTCGAAAAACGTACATTTATCAAGATTCAAAGAAAATACTGCTTTAGAAAGTGCATCTAAAACCAATTTCAAATTTTGAAAACCTTGTTCAATAGTTTGGGATGCAATCATAACGTCATCCAAATACACTTGAGCGACAGTAGCTTTCAAAGGACCTAAAGCTTTGTTTATAGCCCGCTGATAACATGAAGGAGCATTTGCAAATCCAAAAGGCATACGATTGTATTCGTAATGGCCATCAGGAGTAATAAATGCTGTGTATGGCTTGGACTCCTCTTCAATATCAATTTGATGAAATCCAGCCTTCATATCTAATTTTGTAAAATATACTGCTGTTCCCAACGCATCTAACTGGTCACGTAAGTTTGGTAACGGATAACGATCTCGAATGGCGTTTTTATTAATCTCTCTATAGTCAACACATAAGCGAATAGTGCCATTTTTCTTTTTTACTAATACAATTGGGCTTGCATAGTTTGAAGAACTTTCCCGAATTATTCCTTGATCTAATAATTCCTGAACTATTTCCCTTAATTTTGCTTTTTCTGCATATGCTAACCTTCTAGGGCGGAAAGCAACAGGTACATTATCGGACAAAGTAATTTGTAGTTTTCCTGTAACTACAACATTTGGAGTCTGATTTCGTGCTGTATTTATTAACTTTATCAAATTATCTTTCTGCTCTTCACCTAATTCCTTGCATTGTTTATAGATTTGAGCAAATAATCTTGGTAACTCATTTACTCCTGACATTTTACAAGTTGTTTGAATTACCCGTACGCTATGCTCTATATTATTAGAGAGTTGGAGTTCTAAACCATGATTCTCGACCTTAACTTCTAAGCCAGCACGGCTAATAGTCTCCCATCCTATTATAACGTCAACACCAGGAATGATATTATTTGGAACAACAAGAAAGTCAATTTCTAATGTAGCATATTTAAGCGTAACATATAACTTGCAGTATCCATAAGTAGTTACATCAGACTTACCAAACCCTGTCAGCATTTGATTGCAGTGAACTATATTAGCATTTATTGCATTAACTACTTTTTTATGAATAACAGAACAATCTGCTCCAGAATCTATCAAATAAGTGAAACTATACTTGCCATCTTGACTTGGAACATTTGAGGTTGTAGAGATTTGACATCGGTTATTAAAACAACAAATTTTCGGCTTTCCGTTTTTCTTGAAGCAGTTTGATTCAGTGTGTCCTAATCGCTTACAAAAAGTACACCAAGAAAGTGATTTGTCAGTTTCTCCGTTATTTTCATAATGTTGATTTTTCATAAGTTCAGCGCTTGATGCTGCCCTCCAACATTGATCCTTCTTATGACCAGTAAACCACAGTTGAAACATTTGGCTAGGAATCGAAGTTGTTGTGATGGTTCTTGTATTTTTTTTTCGTTTGCTTAAACTCTCGCCTTTGAATCGTTCATTGTCTCTTTCGGTTTCATATTGACGGAGTAATTTCATAAGTTCTTTTTTATCTTTGGGTTGATGTAATCTTAAACCTTCGCGAACTGCTGGTGAACATATACCACCGATAACGGGTGACAAAACTCTTTCCCACGGTAAGTCGGAGTAGAATCTATACAAACTACGTACCTTTTCCAAACCGTATTCGCTAATGCTATCATAATCAGAACTCTTCATATTAGCGGCACGCAGCAATTTTGTGTCCCATGTTTCTTGGTCTGGGAATGCTGTCAAAAGATTTTCCTCAAATGTTGTCCAATTTTTGATCAAAGGTCTCCATCCATTGAAAAATCGTCGAGCTTTTCCAGTTAGCGCCTCCCCAACCTTTAGAATCATGATGTGGTCTTCAATTTTATTTTTTTCTCGAATTTCATTTACATCCCGCAGCCATTCCTCCATGGAATATGCAGTATTGTCTGGATCGAAGTTTCATAATTTAAAAGACACTCGTTCTCCATCAACATTTGGAGAAGCAGATGATGCAGGCATTTGAACGGTAGCCATTTTCGTGAGTTGAGAAAAAAAATGTTTAACAATCTCGTTCATGTTTGCCAAATTTTGAACTTCTTCAAATGGTCGGGTAGAACGTTTTGGTGAAGACATTAGTAATTAATAGGTTCTTATATCCCACTTCTGATGTTAGGTTTAACAATAAATAAAACAATTGTTTCTTTAACGAAGCTTTTCACAGAATGAAATTTTAATAAAATATTCAAAAATCAAAGTATTGACACAAAAACAAAATGTAAAAAATAATAACTTCATAATATTAAAGCAAGTTGAAAAGAGTGAAGTGTTTCAATTCTATCACATCATAACATGTATAACTTTCGATACATTATACACAACTTGAATGCTTCACCAGAGCAGGGTGGCGTCGGGTATTTAGCTAGTAGTATATAAATTTCTTTTTAACGAAACTTTTTTATGCTTGATAGCTGGGAAAAGAAAAAAAAGAATAAATTAAAAATTTAACAACAAAGCTGTACAAGCGGCTCTACAACACTCGTTTTTAACTTATTTAACTTAAAGCTACATTAAAGCACAACTTGCAACTTTTGAAACTATAAGGCCTATTGGCTGATATTGACACAATAAAACAGATTTAATAAAGCTTTTTTAAAGTAAATCTCGACAAATTTCGGAAATTATTTGATTCGAGTATTTCAATGAGAGAACAATTTCCTTTTAAATTAAATTATGAAATTATATTAAAAAAAATTCTTAAAAATTAAGCTTAAAACAATTTTACTGAGCTGACATAATAGAACTGGTAAATTATTATTAAGAGATTTAAAAAATTTAACAGTTGTTTGTAGTGTCAAGCCATTTTCAGTTAATTTTCGGCAACTAGGAGGGAAGATAGCCCCCGTGATTATAACTGTTAATAAAATATTCAATAATGGTTTCATAGAGAATCGAAAAACAAATTGCCGGAAAAGGTCAAACGCACAGTGAATGCCATTAACACTTTCAGTTACACAATTCAGTCTTTTTTGGAACTACAATGATTTGTCTTCACTTGAGTACATTTTTCCTAAATGGTTTGTATTAAGTGTGTTATTAATTTTATTTTATCAATTTAGTTATTTATTTTATAATCATTTAAAGGATATTGCTTTCAATCTTATCAAAAAGGATTATATAATACTACTCTGTAAGCCTTTGCATATTTACGGATATTTATAAATCAGGTGAAGCACGCCTGTATTTTTAGCTGACAGATGTTTTCCTTTAATCAGTCACATTGCATGTGGATCTTCAACATATACAAAAAGAATTCACAAACTACCTGGTGTACTGATTGTTGGTTGTTTGCTTTAATTTCATTCTCATTATTAATGCTATTATGTTGAACCATTTATGTTACCTAGCTACCTTTATGTATGTACATTTTGTCTTGTTCCTTTTTGGAATTGTTGAATGAAGGAAGTAAAACGAGAATGATTATGAATGTATTTAAAGGATCTTAATATTAAGGCTCAAGTCAGTGAAATTGCTTGAGGAAAGGTGTTCCTTTTTTTGAATAATTCTATTTTATTCTATTTATAATAAAACATAGTTACTCAAAGAAAACTTAAAAATTAGCCGAAAATTATTGTAAAATACCGACAAAAATATGACATGATCATGAAAAAATAGACTCATGCTCATCAGTGTTTTGCTATGTTGCCAGAGAACCCTGGTTCAATTCCTACCTGACATAGAAAGTTTTATCAATTGCATTAATTTTTCTGTTCGGCCGTCACCTCTCTGCAGACAATGGCCTCAGAGCATCAGAGAGTAAAAACTGTCATTAAAAACCTTCTTCAGAACATAAGCCGTTCGGAGCCGGCATAAAGCATGTAGGTCCAGTTCTCAATAATTTTTGTTCAAACATTTCAATTCAAAGCACGCACAACACAATTGATCATAAGAAGCTTGGTCAAAGTTCTTTTAATGGCTGAAATGACCATTTCGTTTTTTTTTTTTTGGTCATCTTATTTCTGTAACCACAATTCTCTATGGATATAAATTAAAAATTGTGTGCTTCTTGCTAAATATTTCAATTCATTCAAAGTTTATTTCAGTTTAATAAAGTTCAACTCATCCTACCATTTTCAATAAATACTTATTCCCGAGTTAACACTGCATGAAAACTCTACATAATTTTTCTTAGTGTAGTAATATGTTTGAAAGGCACTGTAAGGCTACGTGTGAAATCGATGTTAGCGCCACTAAGCACTCACTAGCGTAACTACAGAAACAGCTGTAGTAAAAGACAGCTGACCAAAAGGAACGCATTTTTCCGTTTTATTACGTCTTTCACTAGTTTGTTTGCTTCGACTTTTGCGGATTATATTAGCGCCGGTTTGTGGGAAACAGAGAAAACAGCTGAAAATTTGCAAATTTTTTAAAAAAAAAGTACCAAGTGGGAATCGCCATAGTGCTTCCAAATAGGAAGTTGCGTTGAGTCGAGTGAAAATTAAAATCATTGCAGTTTAAACAGTTGTGAGTGTTGCACAGCACAATCAGTAAACTACGCGTTTTGTTGCGAAAGCTGAAAATTACAGTTGAAATTGTTGGATCTTTTGTTTAAAGTTGCATCTTTCTTTGGCTGTGCTGCTGAAACCTCTGCCTGGCGCCTCGCTGCAACGCGTTTTTCAAGTTTTGCATCTGGCCAACTTGTATTCAACGGATTTTTGTTTGAGTCTCTCGATTTGGCTCGCTTGTGCTTGACAACGAGAAATTGCCAAATCTACGGCACGCAAAGAAGCAAGACAGACAACAACTACGGCTAAAAAGAAGAAGGAACAGCAGCAGCAGAAAAAAAAACGCCACCGCCACAGAATTTGAGGATTTTGTTGTATTGCATTGAGTCGCTGCTGCTGAGTGAAGCGCTTCACTGCAGTCTCTGAACCTACGTTGCTGTCGCGGTAGCTTGCTTGTTCTTCGCTTGTTTGTGTGTGTGTGCCTCCATTTATTTTTTTTTTTACTGTTGCAATTTTTAGTGTCTCTATATCACAGGAAGACATCTTGTGAAAATTTTTCACTCATCCAGACTTAATTGAATTGTTGGACTTTTCGGCAAAAAGTTTTGTTGCTTAAAATGGTTAATATGGAGAATGCCGAAGAAGTGATGCAGATTTTGGAACGTTATACGCGTCTCAAACAGAAAGAGATTCCCAAGGAGCTAGATGAATACTTGCAGTATGTGGCCAAAACTGGGGAAACTGTTTTCAAGTGGTCCAGCCTCAAGTATTTGTTCCGTGAGAAGCTACTGAATGTGATCAAGCATTTTCACGACACCACTCCACGCGTCGATGGTAAGTTTTTATGGTTGGAAATGCGTCGTTGCCTTTCCCTAACTTTCTCCCGTATGCAATTCTTTAAGCTGCAATTAATTTTCAAATGTTTTATTTTATATAGTATATATGTATACAAAAGCGAGCTATACAAAAGCCAAGTTCAAGAAATTTGTTAAAAAATGGGGCGTTGGTAACGCAAACTTCGTTCTTTGTTCCATAGCAGTTTAACTCTGCAGCAGTCGAGCATACTCGGATGATTGGCATTCAGAAAAAGTAGTTGAATTAAAAATTTCGCAATTTTGCGTTAAATCAATTTGCCGGCCGGTTGACGCCACAGCAACAACAACATGAACGCTTTTGGAAGGGAGGGTTTTGATTAGAAGTTTTTCAACGTGCTAAAATTTTTTTTACCGATTGTTGCTTGCTATTCTGTTTTCTATTAATAAAATATCGTGCTATCTCTTCTTGCATTATGTATTCTGCAAAAGAGATGGAACATTTAAAGCCGGTTTATTTAAGCCAAATTAATGCATATACAGCTTAATTTTAATTGATGTTTTATTGAGTTCTGATAGCGTAAACTTGCTTATCAATTTCTAAAAACGGTAAATTTCTCTGTTTTGTTATATGTTTCGAAAAGAAATCTTGATAAAGTTTTTAAAAAAATAGCTATATATAAGAAATGCTCGGACAGGTTTGAGTGCATTAACGAAACTTTAAAATTGATTTTATTAGAACCAACACCTCTACACGTGGTCATAAAAAGTAATGCAAGGCAAGCGTTAGGGCTATGTATGGTGGCGGTCATATGATCCTCGGTCACGTCAGTTTTTACGCTCTTTTTTGATTTGATTCACTCTATGACCAAAGTGTGTTATGGTGGCGGTCATTTGATCCCTGATCACTACTACACTTTTCGCTACTTTTAGTACTTTATTCAAAAAAGTATCATTTATGTTAATAAAAAATTGTTAATCTACCACTTTTTCGCGCGCATTGTACGTATTCAAAAAGTTTTAACGAATTTTTAGAAGTCGAAATAGAAAATATTGATTAAGGACTGCAAGCGTTAAAATTTGGCATCGCCTATTCCAAAAACATTATATTTTGGCAAGATAGGTACAGGAACATCATTAAAAAATGTTTGAAAATATATTTATTGACGCAAAATAAAAAACGCAACCGCAAAAGCAGATCATGTTAATTAATTTATTATGATAAAATTATGCGTTATTAATAAATTCATTACTTACGCTATCCTTTTTGTTTTCGCCACTTTCAATAAATGCAGTCAAACAAAAATTGCATAAATTGCACAAATAAACATGGCTAGCGTAGTGTTGCTTTGCGCAAGTTTTATTTATGATTTCCTACATTTCTCACAAAAAGTGTACTATTTTCATACAAATCAAGGAATGTCGTGAATAATTTACCAACGCAACACTGCTGTGATCCCGTGATTTGGCAAAGACAGCCGAATCATTTGGTCCCCTTTTCCACACGGCAATTTTTCTTGCCAGCAAGTTTTCAATTCCCTTTTGAACTTGCCAATTGCGTTTCCACACAGCAATTCTGAGCAATTTCTTGAGCAATTCTGATTTTGCTTTGAAGAAAGCGATAGAACTGTTTAATAAAAAATTAATAAAGTTTGAGGTAGTTTTAGTAGTTAATATTAAATTTTTATGCATTCACTGTTTTATTCAATGTTCATTTTATTGAAATATTACAGCATTAATTTACAATCAATGTTTTTTTATATAAATACTTTGTCCGCTAATGCGCTGCCATCTTAACTGACGAATCAGAATAAAGCGAAACATCAAAGAAAAAACAGCACAAAAGAAAACTTACCGGTACGAGCCAAGGTTGATTTATAAGGTTGTCGCAAGGGAGTGAGCGAGTACCCATAATTGTCAAATCGAAGTTGACAGCTCATAGAAAATCTGCAAGTGCTCTCTTTTATCATCCGTTTTTCTTTCGTAGTCATTCGCAAAATTGGCTGGTTTTGACAATTATGGGTACTGAGAACAGAGTGCGATCAGCCCTGCGACAACCTTATAAATCAACCTTGGGTACGAGCAAGTCTGTGCGTCCCCTCTCGTCACGTTCCGAGCGCTCAAAAACTCGACTTGCCGGCAAGAAAAATTGCCGTGTGGAAAAGGCGTCTTGGTGACCATTGCGGTCAAAATTTATTCCCTCACTCACTCTCTCAAATTTCCCATTTACATTCAAACAACAACAATGCGTGACCGTGACGTGCCCATGACCGCCAGCATAACATAGCCCTTATGGAATCAGTAGCAGGATTCGGAAAAACTTAACGATAATAATAGCTGACATTGTGCATTCACAATGACCGATAACGACAACAATGATTATCGCTAACTTTTTGGGAATCCTTCAAAGGTCTCAATCCTATTGGAATAAATGTATATTCAGCATTACTAAAAAACTGATACTAAATTTAAGAGACTGCTTTTTCCACATTTTCGTACCATTAAATTAAAACGGGCGGGTATTTTTAAAAAGTTGACATTAATTTAGCAGCAGCTGCAGTCTCTTAAGCTGATGTTAAAACTCATTAAACAAGTTCTTTAAATATGATTGCAACGATATAAACTTCATACTAGCTATTGCCGTGCGGCCGTGGCGGCGTCGGTAGTGTGTGGCTCATACGCCAGAGAACCCAGTTTCGAATCCCCTATCCGACACAAAGTTTTTTTAATTGATTTAATTTTTCTGTTCGGCCGTCACCTCTCTGCAGACAATGGCAAACCTCAGAGAGTAAAAAACTACCATGAAAAGATTCTTGAGAACATAAGCCGTTCGGAGTCGGCATAAAGCTGGTAGGTCCAGTTCTCGATCATTTGTGCTCAAACATTTTCACAACACAATTGATCGTAGGAAGCTCGGTCAAAGTCCTTTCAAGTGCTGAAATGGCCATTTCGTTTTTTTTTTTAATAGCTATTGCTATTTAAAAATTGGAAAGTAAAAAAATTTTAGTTATTAAAATTAACGTGATTTTTAAATTCACGTGAATAATTTTCAAGTGTTTAAGGCATGAGACGAACTTTCAAAAGTTCTTTTGTGTTTCTGAGAACAAAAATTGACTATGTTATTTAGAAGACTTCCTGCTGCATCTCTATGATTTTTATGGATTCTAAGTACAGGATTTGGCCAGTTTCTAGGTTCCTAAGACAGGAATGAAGATTTCTGTGGACAAGGGATTCCACTGGGACTTCGACAGTTTCTGGGTGCGTCACTTAGACTTTTTTGGGTTCTGTGGGTTTCTAGGACAGAAATGAAGGTTTCTATGGACAAGGGATTCAGCTGGAATTTGGCCAGTTACTGGGTGCCTCATTTGGACTTTTTTGGGTTCTGTGGGTTCCTAGGAGCGGAATGAAGGTTTTTGTAGATAAGGGATTCAACTGGGATTTGGATAGTTCCCGGATGCGTCATTTGGATTTTTAAGATTTCTGTGGGTTCCTAGAACAGGAATGAAGGCTTCTGTGGACAAGGGATTCAACTGGGATTTGGCCAGTTCCTGGGTGCGTAATTTGGACTTTTTAGGGTTTTGTGTGTTCCTAGGACAGGAATGAAGGTTTCTGTGCACAAGGACTCAGCTGGAATTTGGCCAGTTCCTGGGTGCGTCATTTGAACTTTTTTAGGTTCTTTGGGTTTCTACGACAGAAATGAAGGTTCCTGCGGACAAGGGATTCAACTGGAATTTGGATAGTTCCCGGATGCGTCATTTGGATTTTTAAGATTTCTGTAGGTTACTAGAACAGGAATGAGGGTTTCTGTTTACAAGGGATTCAACTGGGATTTGGCCAACTGCTAAAAATATAGTTGTTGCAATTCTGGACAACATTACAAAATGCGAACCTAAAATATCGAAGCAGAAGATGACATACTATAAAAAGATAGGGTTTTCTTCTAAGTTTTTTGCGTATAACCCGTTATTTTGAAAAAGTCCTTTTTTTACTGTATAATACCTATTACCTATTTGTATTGAGACATAAGGCCGCGTTTATAGTGAAAGCTTACAAAAAAAAAAAAAAAAAAAACAAAATTAAAACTGCGTGAACAGAATCAGATTGACTTGATTGCTATCTCGATGGTTTCAAGTCAAGTTGATTTCTATCTGGCTTGTTAACAAAGTTTTTGTTTCATTTTCACGCGGATTAAAACAATTTGAGACTACGAAATTACAACTATACCATGTATGTCGAGCAACACCAAAATAAATTAATAGCTTAGTTTTCGAAGAGAATGATGACGAAACAACATTCCATTTCGGCTTGTCTACTCTCGATGCTTGGATTATTTTCTTTGAGTGTCTTTTACACGTTTCATATAAGCTTCCAATAAAAAAATGGCAAGCTAAATCGCAAGATGACAAAAAAGTTGTGCTAGAAAGACAAAAAAAAAATATTAAAGATAAATGTCGCATTAAACTAAGCTTGCTTGTTGATGCACCTAAGCCAGAAAGTGGAATTATGGCAATACTGTTCGAAGTTTCTTCAAAAATGCTGAGGAGCGTCTATAACTCTGTGGCGGCAAGGAATAACGACTAAACTCAAAATATCGTAAAAAAGCGATATGGTATTTCCTGTTTTGCCAATCTTTGGAAGGATTCAGAAATCCATTTTTTGAATATATGAAACAGAATAGATAACCACTTATGTCTGCACCTATTTCGTTGGTTTAAGGGTTCATATATTTCCGAAAAAAGGTCGTAGTTAGTGCTATTAAAATATCGTTTTTTACGATATTTTGAGTGTAGTCGTTATTCCTTGTCACCACAGAACTAATCTTAACTTGGAGCTAATAAAATCGTTTTCTACCATTTTGCAAACTATTTGAAATGGCTTTAAAGTTAATTCCAAAAAATTTAATGATTATTGCAAAAAAGCTGCCGAGTTATATGTAAGCTTAAACCCATGGTATTATATGTCTGTGAGTGTGGACATAAATTTTATTCATGTAGCGGATGTCATCGCTCTCAATTGGTCTTCTAACAGAACAGGCTCAGGATGCTAGGAACAAAGATTGCAGGTATTATCGACAGCACCCTACAAGAATAGGAATATGAAGAGGGAGTACAATGAAAGATTTGTTTCATATGATCCTTTTATCCTCAGATCCTTTTATTAGCTTATATCGAAATGAGCCGCAAAAATTAAAATAGCCTCAATATCTGCAAACAAAAGTTCAATCAAAAAAGCTGTTTCTGAAGATAGTTCTAGTTTAAGCAAACTTAGCTCTGGACCTGGAACTGCTTTATCTGAATCGGATTCTGAATAACTTTAAAGAAGGATACCCAGAAGTAAGCAAAACAACTGCAAATATTTTTTTTATACAAGCAATGGCATATAATATGATTAAACACCATTTTAAAATGCAACAACAATATGAATACAAAAAGTGTTCTAACACATAAATCCTAATTTTTGGTAAATATTACAAGAATTTTTTGTATACCTAAATAATTTTGTTCAGCTTATTCCCTATTGTTTGCAGCTGCTCATAGGCGCAGTATTCAGTTTTTCTGGATAATTTTTATCAATACCGGACATTGAGAAAACGACCCTTTGAGTTATAAAAACACATAACATAAAACTTATGAAAAGTGGTCATAATTAATTTACAAAAATTACCAAGGATTATTTGGGCAAGATTTGGTTGACGTCATACACACGGTGTAACAGAAGTTCGGTTAAAAGTAAAAATAAAATGCAAAATTTGATATAGGTCGGACAAACGATGTAGGTAGAATTTGGGTACATACAGACTAGAGCCCTGCATGAGTATGCTTTTTCGCCTCCCTGAATATATTCTCTTGCTATAAGGCCCGGTCACATGATCAAATTTTTCATCCAACAAGTCATCAAAAAATTTGACCAACAGAAATATATATGGAATTTGAGGAAAAATTTGACATGTGAACACTCATCAAATTGTTGGTCAAATCGTTTGACGAAAATCAAAATATTTTGATTTTTCGGTTGTTTGACCAACGATTTGATGAAAAATTTGACTTGTAAACACTCGTCAAATTTTCTAGTGCGATTTCATCACTTAAAAAAAGATTTCAACGCGAACACATCAATTCAGAATGCACGATGAAGAAGATTTTTGTAATGATTTTATTGAAATTTATAGACTACATCCATAACTGGCAGATTAAATCGGAAATTTACAAAAAAAAGATTATTTAGAAATAAAGCATATGGGAGTGCTGCTGATGTGTTCACTTCGGTGTGCAAGACAATAATGAAATTTGTCGAAAAATTTGATAATATGAACACTCGCGTGGTCAAACTGTTTGACCAATATTTTGATGAAGAATTTGATAATGTGACCGCCCCTAATAAGAGCACGATGCTTTACTAACACCAGCAGGTAGCAAATATAGCAATAAAAAATAACAAAAATATCAGTGTTCATACCCTGATTATTAAGCGAATATTTTTTTATTCGTTCGTAAAACATAGATGATTTTTGTATTGGGACCCAAAGAAGGGTAGCAGATAGGGGTAGGTGTGTTCGGAAGAAATGTGAGGGGCAAAAAATAATAGGACCAACTCATATATTTGACCCCTCTAGGAATTCAGCTACGGCCGATATAAACTATTTTCGACAGCTTTTGTGTTTTTTGTATGGAAGGTAGCGAATAAAGCAACAAAAAATATCAAATATGCATTAAGAATAACAAAAAACTTATTGCGGGGAAAACCCAACATATTAACTCTTATTCAGGTCACTGCAGCAGATAGCTGAGTATTCGTGTAGTTTATTAAGTGCTCAGAAAAAGAACTGAAACAACGCGTAGATCGCAAGCTCACCTCAGTGCAAGAATGTATGAAAAGAGAACAGAGAACAAATAAAAAGTTATTCTCTTGCTCTACACAACCTGTTGTACACGACCAAGGTTGATTTATAAGGTTGTCGCAGGGCTGATCGCACTCTCTTCTCAGTACCCATAATTGTCAAAACCAGCCAATTTTGCGAATGACTACGAAAGAAAAACGGATGATAAGAGAGAACACTGGCAGATTTTCTATGAGCTGTCAACTTCGATTTGACAATTATGGGTACTCGCTCTCTCCCTTGCGACAACCTTATAAATCAACCTTGTACACGACATTTTGTTTAAATTTATTCTCTTGCAGCTTTGCTTTCAGTGATTGCTACAGCAGAGAATCAGGGTATATTCACTTCATGAATATATTCATGCAGGGCTCTAATACAGACACTATGACATTCAGTTGTATATAGTTACGAAGGTTTTTCTATTTTGATAAAGTCACTTCGTATGGAAGATAGGGGGAGTGTCCATTAGATTTCGCCTAATTTAATAGTGAGAGTTCATATAAAATATCAAAGCATATCTGCAAAATTTCATGGTATTTTGTGAATTTTTAAGAGATTTTATAGTTAAAATAAAGTTACTTTGTATGGGAGTTTTTTTGTATTCATCCTATTTTCCCAAATATCATTGTGATGATTTATATTAAATATCGACGCCTCTTTGTCACATTTCAAGACATTTCTCTAACTTTTGCGAACTTTTAAGAGGTTTTAATGTTAAAATAAAGTCACTGTGATGGGACGTAGGCGTGGTTTTCATCCGATTTGACTCATTCTCGAACTTGATCTTCATTTTTCAGAAAGAAGCTTATCTTTTTAATTTCACCGCAATAGCTTTAAAATTACGGCTGAAATCGTGTCTACAGACGTACAGACAGGTGGAAATCGACTCACGTGGTGATTTTGATCAAAAAGAAATATACTTTTCTTCATCTGCCACGCCTCATTAGTGGTGTTACAAAAGTAATGACAAAGTTAATATACTCCGTACGCATTGGGGTATTAAAATTCTTGTTTTTGGTTCAAATGAGCCAATATGAGCAAAATTAATTCCTATCTTTTCAAAATTTTAGTGTGCTAATGTATGATCATATTTTTAGGTCCCCCCTGAGCCAGTTTGATACAAGGGTATTTTTTTATTTAAAATCGCTAGCCTCTAAAAAGACTCGATAAAAAATGTTTTCATCAATTCAAATTGTAATCACAAAAATTGGAGACCTTCTGAGATATTTAAAAAAAATACTAATTTCAGATATCTTTTAGTCTAAATAGTCTAAATTTGCTTTGTGTAGGGCTTTAACTACACAAGAATATCATGGTTTTATTTTAAAATTTTTCTAACATCAAGCATAAGCATACCCTTAATAATCTCTTTATGCAGCAATACCTGTAAACAAATCCAAAAGAATGGCTTGCATTTCGCATATGTTGTTTAATAGATTCAAGGTCAGTGTCACAGCTTGTTAGCTCGTTCAACTCTGAATCAATAGGCTGAATTGATTGATGCCGAATTCGCCGGTTCATTGTGCTAAGCATGCGTTTTTAAACCGTATTTACAAATAAGATGTAAGCTTAAAACATTCGAATGTATTTATTTTTTCAACTGATTTACGATGATTCATTTAGAATTCGACTTATTGCTAGAAACCAATTCGTACATTTTATATATAGGAATGGAATACTTTCTTTTCTTGCTCAAACACTTGGCTAACGAAACTTCGAGTTATGTATTCAAGAACTGGTTTTTATTCTAGTCTTGCTCTCTGGCTCTTTTTTTTAGTTACTATATAAAAAAAACATTGAAGTTGCCTTTTACTCTAAAAATTTTAATGTGCTCTGTCCCAGTTCTGTAGTTGTGCCATTTCATATACCTAATAATTGATGTCTTTCAGGTTGTTTTTGTTATTGTTTTTCTTCGCTGTCTCTCTAACTTGCCGGCCGGTTAATTGTTTTCCACAACTAAACCACATTCCTCACTTGAAGCTTGTTGCTTGCACCAGCTTAGTATCTGTTTTTCTAACTCTGCTCTGTATTTCATAACAAAATACTTATTTTTTATGTTTGTGTGTATATCGCTGTGTTCGTTTATGACTGTCTAATTATTGCAGCTTTTTTATCGTATTCGCAAAAATTCATTTTTTTGATTATTTTTGTTGAATTTTTCCACCACACATTTTCAGCGGCACTCTTGTATGACGCACTTTTTTCTTTTCATGAACTTGAGCAAACTCTTTTATATAAACCTGGCATGAACAATTTAATTCATAATTACTTTAACTGCTTTCTAGCAGCAGGTAAAAGACACTCGTATATGTCTTAATATTTAAACCTGGTATTTTAAGACTAACTTGAGTCCACAACAAAAACTTTACAAAATCTTTGAAAAAAAAAACAAAGAACATAGTCAGTGAACCTCGACTCCTAAATATAACTTTCCTTAAACATTTTTAAAAGCACAACAAGAGCAAAAAGAAATTAAAACGAGTTCTCTTGCGTCGCGTAGCTTAGCATCTACACGCGCTTAGTTCATCAAGCAGTACAATCACCTTTTTTTTTGCTGTTGCTGCTGCTGTAAATCCTAACTTTTGTTCGTTGCTACCCTCATTTCTCAAGCCCGGTGTCTGTCCATTCATGCAACTTTAGGCATGTCCGTTCGTTCAATTGTTTGCATGCTTAGAAATTTGAACAGCTTTATGGTTCAGTTTCGTTGTTTTCCATTTTTCATTCATTTTTTTTTAATACTTTAATTGCTCTAGAACAAAAAAAAATTCCTTCAAGTCTGGAAAGTCAGAGTTTAATGATCACCTGTTTAGTGCCTTTACAAAATTCAAGCCAATTAAGCAGTTGAATTTTTGGTATATTAAAAAAACCAAATATTGTTTAATATACCAAATAATATTGGTATATTAAAAAAACCGCCTAAAATGCGTATGAAATTCAAAAGAAACAAACAAATTTAAAATTTTTTTGGGGTTTTAAAAAGAAATGTATATTTTCGTTTTTTTTTTTTTTCTGAAACCTAATTGTTTTATTGCGAATTATCTTGCATTTAAAAAATTGATTTCTCGAATTTTTTTTACCTAACGTCCAACCTGTCACTAGGTTTGAAAATTAGCCAGCGGATTTGTGTTATGTGTATTTTCCTCCATTATTTAAGTTTATAAAATGCTCCACCTTTTGGCTAAGAAATACACTCTTTCTAGTGTATAAAATACTCTTTCATATGAATTATTGAGGTATATAAGGCATGGTCCAGAAATAATTTCTACAAAATTACATCTATCTTACTCTTTTATTTTCAAAGTTCTAAAAATGATTTGATAGTGTATTTTTAGCGTAAAGTTGCGTAGTTTGTGAAATGGAAGCCAGTAAAAAAGAAGTGAGAAAAAAGATTTTGTCCATTTACTGAAAAAGATTTAATGATCTTTTTGGAATCGCAGACCCAATTTTTCAGAACGAGATATGGTCCAAAAATTCAATACATCCAAGTTTACTGTGCACCGCATCAAGGAACAACAACAACTCTACTCATTCAAAGTACAAAAAGTCCCCAACCGGTGCTATTTGAAGAATCAAGTTGCTAAAATGCGTGCTCGACATTTGTATGACAAGCTTCTGAGTGGCTGTCCGAGATGCATCTTCATGGATGATGACATATGTGAAGCAGACTTTTTGCAACACCCGGGGGGAACTTTTTATGCCGCACGTACAAAAGAAGATGTAAAAGCAATTTCCAAGTATCGAAAATGGACAAATTTGTCCAAAAAAAATACATGTTTTCCAGGCAATCTGTTCCTGTGGCTTGAAAAGTAAACCGTATATTACAACTGCGACTATAAATGCTAACATCTACATCAAAAAGTGCCTAAACAAGCTTTTTTTTTACCTTTGTATAAGCAGCACGAGATTCCTCCACTTTTTTGGCATGAATGTTGAAGTTGTGCCCAAAAACCTTAATCCACCAAATTGTCCAGAGTTTTGGCCGATTGAACGATATTGGGCTATAATTAAGGCCCTTATTATGAGTTGCTTTCGACGTTCGATCTTCGCTGGTTATCGAATGTCAAATTATTATTATGAGCAGTGCAACCCTATCGAAATTTTCGTTGGCCATCGAATTTTCAGTCGAATACAATTTTGCATTTTGCAGCTATAACTTTGAAGTAGTCAAGGAGTTCGTTTACCTTGGCACCGCCATTAATACCAAAAACGAAATCAGCCTGGAGATAAAGCGAAGAACAATAATTGCTAATAGGTGCTACTACGGGCTCAGTAAGCAACTAAGTTCCAGAGCCCTCTCTCGATCGACAAAACTAACACTCTACAAGACGCTCGTTCTACCTGTGCTGCTTTATGGCGCTGAGGCATGGGTAGTTTCGCAAACTGACGCAGCCGCTCTGGGGGTGTTCGAGAGAAAAGTTCTTCGCAAAATCTTCGGTCCTGTTCGAGTCGGCGATGACTATCGCATCCGAATGAACCACGAGCTGTATGAGCTCTACGGAGACATTGACGTAGTTCGGCGTATAACTGTGCAGCGACTACGCTGGCTGGGTCATGTCCATCGTATGGACGACGAAGCTCCAGCGAAAAAGGTGCTCGAGGCGAGGGTCGCTGGTCAACGACGACGAGGGAGACCATGCCTCCGATGGATGGACCAGGCTGAGGAAGCCCTAACCGCACTTGGTGTATCCGATTGGAGAAGGCGCGCGCAAAGCAGAGGCGCCAGGCGAGAGCTGATGAGGTCGGTTGAAACCCGGACACGGGTTGTTACGACCAACTAAGTAAGTAAGTAAGTAAGAATTTTGCATTCGATGCGGTGCATGCTGAGAGACGACTACAAACTAATTTTTGACTATTTTTGTAAATTTTATGCAGGTTAAAGGTGGTGAGCAACAAATCGCAGAACTTGTGCCAAATTTTATGCGCTTTGAGTTGATCTTGTTCGTGCGCATTGATTAAGCAGTTCGTCTGTAGTTGTCAATAAGCCCACCACAAACGCCTCCGACAGTCGGAAGTTCTGCAGGAATCTGTAAACCAATTTTTTAAATGTTGATCTCAAAACTTCTATGAAAGGCTGCACTTACGAGGTGGAATTAATTTTAAAAGGGTTGGAAGCGTCCCTCAATCGTTTTCTACTTATAGCCAGTTCTTTCAAGCTCTCCGTCGTAGTCATAACTATTTTGCTCTTATTTTCAAAGAGTAGTGAGTTTTCAAAATTACGATTTGTTGATAGAAGTAGACTATCGTGAACAAGGGATATGAGACAAAATTCACAATGGCACTATTCTTTATCGAAATCACGTTATAATACCAAATGCAAATTTGTTCGATCAGGCCATTCGACTGCAATCGAAGATCGAACGCAGCTCATAATAAGAGCCTAAGTCACGTCTTAAAAAACGTTTCAAACCCTCTCGTGACATGCAGGATTTCGGAAGAAAATAGCTGCAAGGCACCAAAACCTTCAATAGAGGGTCTGGACAAAAACTGATGAGAGGTATCAAGAAGAAGGTAGAGACATTTGCAAGGCAACAAAATATGGACGTATAACCCCATTTTGTAAAAAAGTTTACTTCATTTCTTACTTGTGACAAAAAAAGTAAACTTTCTAATCCATAAAATAAAAAAGATATGCTTTGAATTTGTAAAAAAATATTAATGGACCATGCCTTATAAACATTAGTTTTATTAAATTGTATTAGATAAGATAATTCAGAAGAATTGGGCCAGCCCCAGATTGCCTCATTGATATTATCTCAGCTCCTAGGTGAGTCATTGGAGCTTTTAAGGTTTCAGTGAACTTTTTAAATATCTATATATAAATAGGCGAAGGCAAAACAGTTCAATACCACTTTCTCTTGTGTTTCTCAACTAAAGGTCTGCAGAGAACCATCCATTCTACTACTACAAACAGATAAATTAAGTAAGAATTTGATATTATTGATACAAATACAACAACGAGTAGAGCGTAACTTATGCTTACATGTTTTGAATTGAGCAGAGAGCGTATCATCTCTTTCTCTGGCTCTCATTGTAGTGTAAGCTTTTTTTCTCTTTATTGGCTCCACTAAGCAGAGTAACTGGTGTAACTCTTTTTTTAAATGGATATATCCATTCAAAATGGATATTCCAGATAGTTGTCTTTGAGTTAATCTCGTGCTTTTACTTTTTTTATGCTACTAAAAAAAAGTAATAGTGCAATGGATATGGATTCTGTGAATCGATAACTTTACATAAGGTACTTGTGCCACATTTATTAATTTTTAATTAACTAATTTTTAATTTCATTAAGTGTCGACAAAAATACCTTTATGTTTATTTTTTATGAAATAAATTTAAAACTTGAATGCATTGCACTTATATAAAGTGTTTCTTTTATTATTTTATTGAAATTATTCGCTCTTTTATTCTTTATGTTTTTGACGGCACATATCCAGATGTTCCAAGTAGACATCACAATATTAACGATATACAGCTGCGGTAAGAATAATAGCACCAACACAAAAAGTTATTTCTTTTATGAAGTAAAAATTAAATAAATCCCTTCGAACAACTTGTGAAGATCTCAATAAATACAATCAACTTCAGGAATGTAGTTAAAAAGGAATTACAAATTTTATTAGTTCTTTTTGGAAAATATTTCAGATTTTATAATATAACTTAAAAAATTTGCGGTAAAAAAAATAGCACTATTATTTCATTTTGCATTTAAAACCTAAAAAAACTGACAAAATTAAAGACTTTTTTTAAGATTAAAGTTATAATGGTGAAAATAATGTAATGACCAAAATTAATATTTCGTCGCATGTCCTTTGTTGGCAATTACAGCTGCACAACGTCTTGTCATGGAATTGATCAAATTCTGGCACCTCTTGGTTGATATTTTGTTCCAGGAGTCTTGAACTGCAGCCCAAAGGGTTTGATTGTTGGTCGGTTTTGCAACAGAAACTGCTTTTTTGACATCAGTCCAGAGGTTCTCAATTGGATTGAGGTCGGGCGACTGCGCTGGCCAAGCCATGACATTCACCGAATGATCCTCAAACCACTTTTTAGCTTTCTTGCTGGTATGTTTGGGGTCATTGTCCTGCTGGAAGACCCACAATAACGGCATTTCTTCCTCTGCATAAGGCAGCATCACTTTATCCAATATATCAACATACACGTGTTGGTCCATGACGGTCCTAATCCAATGTATGGGACCAACTCCATAGAAGGAAAAACATGCCCATATCATTATGCTTGAACCTCCATGCTTTACTGTTTTAGCAGTAAATTTAGGGTTGTATTCTGCATTAGGAGGTCTCCTAACGTAAGAACGAGAACCCCTGCCACCATAAATTACAATTTTACTCTCGTCTGTCCACAATATATTTCTCCACCTCTCTACTGGCCAGTTCAAATGTTGCTTTGCGAAGTTCAAACGCTTTGTTGCATGCTTAGCAGTTAAAAGAGGTACTTTTCTTGGGCTACATGCCTTTAAATTATGATCTCTAAGACGGCTACGAACATTTCAACACATGCTGCAATATTTAGTTCCGCTTGGAGCTCCGTAGCTGGTTTAAACGGCTCCTTCTTACTTTGCCGTATTAAGCGTTGGACGAGTAACGGCGACATAGCGTGCTTTCGTCCGCGAGTTTCAACTTTTGGTGCATAGATTATGGCATTACGAATCATTTTATTAGAACAGCCAACTGCATGTCTAACTTCTGCATAAGTTTTACCCTCTGCAATCATTCTTTGAATAATTTCGCGTTTTTCGGCACTGCAATGCTTTCCACGACCCATAGCTTTGTAAATAAGTTAAAACTTAAATTTTTTTTTATTTAAACCAATTCAACTAGAACAAACCGAAACACTTTGATGCTACCTTTTGAGAAGATGAACGCAAAATGGTGTTTTTCAACAGAAACGTAAGCGCAGTGCTATTATTTTTACCGTACTAATTCGTACTCCTCTCTCAAAATTGCTTAACATAAAAATAACGGTTAACATTTTGATACCAATGATCTTACTTTCAGAGAGTGAACACTCCGTGTAATATTATATTACAGTAGCGGCTAAACAAATTGCTTCAAATAAGTTTTATTTTAATAATAGCTGAACTGTTGTTTCCAGTGCTATTTTTTTTACCGGCACTGTATCTGTTTGTTGCGTATGTTCTCCAACTAGTATTCTTGATGCTTGATAATTTCACTCTCTCATACATGTTCTATCGTTATGTAAAAGAGAAATATTCCATGCATACTCAATGCTTAGAGAGCAAAACCGATACAAGTTGATATAAGAAAAAAAAAAACACAGGTGCGTCGTTGGACACACGAGAGAAGCGAAGCTTTTTCGCAGTTACATAGATTTGATAGCTTAATAATTATTTTCTTTTTAATAAATTAACTTTTAAATTCAAAAATTTAAAATAACATAAAATGTATTACATATATACAGAAAACATATTTACTGCTTATATTTTATTGTTGAATGTCAAATTTCCACGCCAATTACATATAGGGGCATATAATGCCAGCGACTCTCCATTTTAACTCTCCACACATGGTTGTGAACTTGGCTGCACGGAACAAATTTTTTCCTTCAACAGCTTACTGCGTAGCGAAAAATCTGTCGAACATTTTTCAGATTTCACTCCAAGCAAATCACAGAACGAGGATTAAAAAACTTCGCTTCAAAAATATATATTAAAGAACGCACACGAAACAAAATTTAACAAACATTTTAGATACCTTGCCGATTTCATGCATGCGTTTGTTAATTCCATTTTTATTAATATCATCTATTTTTTTGACGCTTAAAGCATAGAGTGTAATTTATTATCTAGAGATTGCATCAACTCTGCTAACAGTGTTAACAGAGTTATTTCACTTAAAAACAAGAAGAAAAAAATCTCTGTTAACCTCTTGTTAACACATGCCAGAGATTTAGCAGAGTTGATGCAATCTCTAGATAATAATTTATACTCTATGCCAACAACACCACAAACGCATTCACAATACAAACACACCGATGCTGTAGACACCTTGTGGCAAATAAAAGCAAATTTTTGTAGCATAGCAAATACACAATCCTCTATCTATTGATAGATGGTGACGATCTACTGCAGCATAGCTTCTGTTATAACTAAGATTAAATTAACTACCTTTTCTCACAAGTCTGCGGCCTAGTGGGTAGTGTGCTGGGCTATCGTTATAAAGGGCACGGGTTCGATCCCCACGGGAACCATAACATATTTTTAGTATTTAATATTAAAGTATTAAATTTCTTGTTGGAATATGCGCTAGCAACAAAGAAACCATCAAAATTCCAAGAAAAAAATCTTCCGAAAATTTTTCAGATTTCACTCTAAGCAAATCACAGAACGAGGAGTAAAAAGCTTCGCTTCAATAACAACACATAACTAGTATGCTTTGGATGGTTCTTTGCAGAGCTTTATTCTCAACCGATTTTGATGATTTTTTTTTAATGAATCAGAGTAAGGAGAAGCACCGACACATTTTTAAAGAAAAATGCTATCTAGAATACCAGGCTTTGCTCGGGGGTGGTATGGGACTTAGGGTGTTTCTCAACCGATTTTGATGATTTATTTTTTAAAAGGAATCACAGCACCGAATAGTGATTCCTACACCGAATAAAATTCTAGCTGAAATACCCGGCGTCGTTTGGGGGTGGTATGGCGAAAAGGTCGAATTTCGACCACTTGCGTATACTAGTAAATATAAATATTTATATTATATATAAATATATAAGTATTGGAATTGTCTTACGTCTCAGGTGGGTCATGCGATCAATTATGGATCCCATGGACTAAAAATCTTTTGGAATTGACAAAGATGCGTGAAAGTCGGTAGATAGAAAGTAGATCTGTGCACACTGGTACACGTGAACACGTTCTTTTGCAACTCCACGTGTAGCTCGTACTTAACATTTACGTGTAGCTTCCCGAATGTTAAACGCCTTTAAACTTTGAAGTTTTACAATTAAAAATTAAATTAATAATTATTTAAATTTAAAGAAATAATTATTTAAATAAATAATTATTTAAATTTAAATAAATAACGGGGTTTTTTTACTTTTATTGGTCAAATATAAAAGTTATTTTGTGAATTTTTGAATAGAATGAATTTTTTGAAAGATAATTTTATAAAATAACTGGGACGCGAAAATAGCTGAGTAGGTAAAGGGGCCATTGAAAAAGTTCAATAATTTGCTTGATACTTTTGACCGAATTATAAAAAAAATCACAAATAACAAAATTTTATTTTTGACCGATAAAATAAAAGTCAAAAGTGAAGTAATAAATTAACTTATTAAAACATTTCATTTAAACTATGAAATGATTTATAAAAACTTGAAAATGATGAAAAATTTAATGAAAGGTCTAAAAAAATGTTTTTTACTACAATTACCGAGCTCCAGTTATTATATATTGCATATTATTATTATCTAATAAATATAAAATGTCCACATTTATGTCAAATGGATTTCGAACGAAATATGCTTACGAAGTTTAACGTTTTCATGTATTTAGCCGTCACAGTTCCAATTTGCTTTTGAACGAAATTAATTTCTCACCTATGTCAATCATGGTCCGATTTCTTCCATGCATGTTGGTATTCAACACGCTCAAATTTTCAAAAATATAGCCTCAAAACGCTTATTTAGCCTGCCAAGTGTGGGCATTAAATTTGTCAGCTATCGGATGCTTCTTTTTTCGTGAGAAATATCTCAATTTTATACCAAAAAAAAAAAACATAAGTTTTTTTCAAGCGCCTTTGTTTTTGTCTTTGTTTTTACTAACACTATGGAAGTGTAGTATGTAGATGTAAAATAATAATTTGAAGTAATGACATTTGAATAAAATGTCTTTGTTTTTACTAACACTATGGAAGTGTAGTATGTAGATGTAAAATAATAATTTGAAGTAACCTGTGCATGTGATTTTACAACTTTTGTTATCCAAAAAAAAGTTATTTTCATGGCTCGCTATCGCTATCCAAAATTAGACTATCCGTGACCCACATTTGGGACCCAAAAGAACTGAAAGAAGTTGAAATGTTTCGGTTTTATATAAGAGGTATAGATCATTCGAAGATCAGGTGAAGTAAAGTAGCTCTTGCACCGTGTTGAAAAAATAACCTCGGTACTTGGCCGCTTCTTTCGACACATCGAAAATGTGCTAATTTCAACGAAGATCTGTTTGTATTGATACGTCCAGAACATCAAGAGCATCTGACTCCACAAGTTCTACACCGTTCATATTCAGGGAAACTTATTGATATTGAAGGACAACACTTTTATAACGTGATAAGCATACATAAATCAGCTTGTATGGCTTAAGATGCAATGAGTCGTAATTTTTCTGTTTTCTTGCATCGAAAGAAATGCTACTACTGTTTAGCAACTCACCCTATAATATAGTTTTTTAAAATTATAAGAAATTCCGTTATATATTATCGCGAATTAATCATCTTCGTATTTTTGATTACACATTCTTACCTCTATTTTTTTCTTTCTGTTTTCAGAAATACCTCAATATCCCAATGTAGATCCTTTCAATTATGAAAGCATGAAATCATCTCTTTTGGAACGTCTCGAACTATTCAACTCTGCACCTTTTACCATTCAGCGTTTGTGTGAGCTGTTGATCGATCCACGCAAGCAGTATAGTCGCATTGACAAATTTATGCGTGCCTTGGAGAAGAACATCCTAGGTAAGTACGTTTTAAGCGATGCTAGTCATGCACGCAGTGCAGTGTCGCAAACATTACTTAAAATTAGGCTCGTAATTAGTTATCGTACATTGCTAAAACATAACTATTCATTTCAGTAGTGAGCACCATTGAACCCGGACGCAAACGCAATGAGAGCGAAAACGGAGACTCTTTGGACTCAGTGGTCAATGGCGATTTGTCACTGGATGTCAATGTTGACATTGATATGGAGAATGAGACACTTTTTAATGCTGAGGCGCAGAATGGCAATGGCACCAATGCCGTCACTCCACCTGCTGTTGCTGCGGACACTGAAGCTGCTCCTACTGTTGCCGCTGTAGAAATAAGAGAAAAACCTGTGACCGAGTCCCCAAATGTGCCACATACAGCTGACGATGATATTCTGCCAAATCCGAAAAAACCTAAACTTGATCTTGAGGTTGTAGTGGCCGAGGCAAAAGCTGCAGCTGTTGCCATTCTAGCTGAAGTCGAAACAAAAACTGCAACAGCTGAAAAGGAGAAGACAGCCGATACTACAGCTGACGCAGCTGATGTGGATATGCTTGAGAAGGAAGAGAACAAAGAGAATCTTAATTCAGTTAAAATACAGAGCAATGCTGAAGAGAAGCCACCTATGACGGTTAATGATAGTTCAAAGGTAGGTGAGCAAGAAAAAGCTGCTGAAATTGTAGAAGATCATAAACAGCCAGAAGAGGAGAAGAAAATACAAGTTTCTGATAACAAAAAAGATCAAGAAGAGGATGTCAAAGTCGAAAGCACGGGTGATCAGTCTACACCTGCCGAAGAGAAGGAAACTGAAGTAGATGCTGCCGTCATTAAAGTCATTCCCGATAAGAAAGCAGTAGAAGTTGAAACAGTCTCTTCATCTTCAACGTGTAAAGAAGCAGAAGATCAGAAAAAGATTGTGGAGAAGCAAGAGACGGAAACGAATGAAAAGCAAACAACCGATACTACAAAAACTGAGCGGAAAGCAGAGAAGAAGGATGTGGTAGTTGAGCAAGCCGATGAGCTGGTTACTGAATCCAAAGAAAAGCAGCCAGAAGTAAAGCACTCCACATGTGATGATAAGGTTTCCGATGATAAGGTTGTTAATGATGAAACTGTAAAAGGCTCAAAGAAATCCGATGATGCTGAGGTAACAACAACAACAAACAAGACCAAGGAAGTCGAAGAAAAACAAGCTGCTACTGATATCGAGACAGCTCAAGTAAAAGTTAAAGCTGCTGAGTCTGCTAAGATTGACAGCACAGCTAACTCGAACAACATTCCAGAAACAACTAATATTAAGTCAGATAATGAGGAAGCAGCTGTTATTGCAGAATCAACCTCTAAGCCGCCGGAGGTGAAGGAGACAAAGGCAGAACCAGTTACAGAATCCCCTAAAGCAACCGCCGCAACTACCGAAGAAATCTCGACTTCAACCGCTGCTACAAAGACTGAACAAAAAGAACCTTCTGCTGCTGAGTCCAGCAACGATGCGGTTTCAACTACCACCAATGACTCTTCTGCCATTTCCGAAACTAAGAGCAGTGAAATTGATTCCATTGTGGCTGCTACAGAAGCGACTTCATCCGATGCTGAAGCTGTGGCAAGCGTAGATACAGATATTAAAGAAACTCTAACAGAATCAGTTTCAGAAAAAGCTGCAATTTCAGCAGAAAAGATAACACCGCCCATAGTAATGACACCACCAACGCTTGCTCTCAATGATCATCCCATGGAAGAACACACGGACGTTGCAGATGATATCGCCGTAGCTGAAGTAGCGTCATCTTCACCAGCTGCTGCAGAGGTTGAAGAAGTTATCATGACTGAGACAAGCAGCACAGGAGGCGTTGCTACTGCCATGGCCACAGATGCCATCGAACCAGCTAAAGATGAGCCAGCTGGTATGGAGGTAGACGATACCAGTCAAGAAGAAGCAATGGATCAGTAAGCCAAGCCAGCAGCACACACACACACGCTAAGTGTACGTACACAAGAATCACACATAAATCGACATAAAAACAGTTTAGTTTCTTTTCATTACAAAAAACAAAAAAAAAGAAGAGCGAGCGCCGTAAACATTTAAAAAATTTGACTTAAAAGCTTTGGTAAAAAGCAAAATGTCACGTCTAAGAAATATATATATATTACAATAAATATTTAAATGATATAAAAAAAAATATAAAAGATAATAACGAACTTAAACATAACGAAATAAAAAAAAGGAAGAAACAAAATTAAATTAAAAAGTCCAACACTTTGGAATGTTCTTTTTGGAATCCGAAATAAGTTCCATATACGTATTTTTAATGAAAAAAAAAACCCAATGCTATCCTAAAGAAAATTAATAAAATTCCACAAACCCAGTCTAATTGTAAGCATGCAAATTTGAAGGTACGAAATGAAGAGGACGTAATGCTGCTCATCTTAAAAGTCGTGCAGTTAGCATTTACTTCATTATTTTTTGAGCCGGGTGTGGAAAAAAAAAATAATTTATTTACAATTTCTGGTTTTTAAATCACTCTGAAACTTGTATGTGTATTTATGTTTTAAAGAACTTTATATAATTTTTAAAGCATTTTATGTGAATTATTATTTCAATTAAATTTCTTTTTTTTTTGTTCTTATAAATGTGTAAACGTTCTTCTTGTAACAACGATCGGTTTGTTTTATGCAAGACAGGAAAAGATGTAAAGCAATTAATTAACAAGCAAAAACAAACAAAGAGAAGACGTTGAGTTAAACATGCTTAATTTATAATTTTTATCATATAAAATACATGTATGTAATTCATATTCCTACAATTTAGCCATTGTTTCATTTTATTTAGGGACCACAAACAACTGACCAATTTTTTTTTCAGTACAAAAGTAAAGAAAAAAAAACAAATTTTTGCAGAATTTATTTGTGTTGCTGTCGCTTCTTGTTAATTAAAATTAAAAATAGACAAAATCTGTTGCAGGACACTGTTATGATGACAACCACAGAAGAAAAAGAAGGGGTCAAACAACATCGATTGGAAGAAGCCTAGATATGGAACTGCGAAAATGAGAGGTGATGGAACTGGAACGAGAAAAAAACTTGCAAGGAATTGTAGAAAATGGAAATGATGGTCCTATGTTTGAATTGCCACAAAACAAAAATGGTTTCATTAATGGCAGATCTACTGTATCTTGTCTTCTCGATTTTACATCTTGCCGCCTAAGATTTGAATGAGGAACCAGATCGACTGAATTTACACCGACTTTAGTAAAGCATTTGATAAATTACTAAATAATTTAATGTTATTTAAACATAAATCGATTGGATTTCTAAAATATTTTTAAGCTGGTTTAAATTGTATATGACAGATCGATCTTATCAAAACCGATTCCGAGACGTATTTTGTCTTGTGATTTAATTGCTGAATCAGGTGTTTCTCAAGGTATCTTGCATCACTAAATACTCTCATCTGCTTATTTATGCAGATGATATGAAATATGCAGAACAATAAATGCTTAAGACAATTCAGAGCAAATCCAAGCTGATCTGAAATCCTTTTAAGGTTCGTGTTCTAAAAATAGTATATTTCTTAATCCTGATAAATTCCAATATTGGACCTTTTCGCGAAAAAGGAATAATTTAATATTTGATAAAAGATACTGCTTTAAGTCGTGTAAATACCGTCTAAAGACCTTGGTATATGAATAGATAGTGAGTGATACTCAATTTTATCACATTATAGGAATAGAAAAAAAACTTAATAAAAACAAAGTTCAGTAATTTCTGTAGTAAAAAAATTGTACCATTATTACATCACTTATAATTTTTAACAAAAAAATTCGAAATTACAGTACCTTATTTTTATATGTCTTGGAAAATTTCATAGATAACCATGATTCCCAAACCTGTAAAAGACCCAAGCTAAACATCCTCCTACAGACCAATAAGTTTACTTCCAATAATTTCAAAACTTTTTGAAAAATTACTTCTCACTAAATAACAGCCGCATATTGAACAAACTGGAATTATCCCAACCACCAATTTGGTTTTCGAAAGAAAACATGGTACTACAGTGCAAGTGCATCTTATTACAAACGAAATAAGAAAAGCTTATGAAGAGAAAAAAAAATGACTGTTCAGCGATTTTTTTTTTTATGTTGATCAGGCATTTGATAGGGTATGCCTTAGTGATTAGGTCCTATGTAAAACGAAAAACCTATGTAAAGCGAAAAAGCTCACATTGGCATGTAAACAAAAGGAAGCAAGATTTACTGTACTTACTGTGATGTTTTTGTTGTACAATCGACAGAAAGGGAGTGAAATTAAGATACATACTATAATTGCCGTTATAAATACAAAAATTTTTATTTTGTATCCGTACGACTCGTACTTTCTTTTGAATCCATTATCAAGGTATGACACAATTCAAAGACAATGGTTTTTCGAAACACAATAGGAACTAAAAGTTGCGTATTCTTACGTAGTTTCAAAATAATCTAACCATCTCTTAATTCCATATAACTTTTGGCTCTCTACCAAAGCTTTTATCATTGAAACTTCTCTTATTTGTACTGCCTTTCCACATAATGGCAGCCGTGGCATACTGGTTGACGTGCGTGGTTTGTATGCAATAGAACTCAGTACAAATCCCATCTGTCGCAGTATGTTTTTCAACAGAATTAACTTTTCTGTACGGCCGTCACCACTCTACAGACAATGGCAAACCTCAGAGAGTAAAAACTGCCATGAAAAGCTTCTTGAGAACATAAGCCGCCGTTCGGAGTTAGCATAAAGCTTGTAGGTTCAGTTCTCGATTATTTGTGCTTAAACATTTCATAACACAATTGATCATTAGAAGCTCGGTCAAAGTCCTTTCAGGAGCAGAAATGGCCATTTGGGTTTTTTTTCCACATAACAGGGGTATACTGTAATTCTTTTAAAGTTCTGTCTGTTTGCGAACTTTTTTCTTAATGCTTTTAGATCGCTTAGTCCAAAAATTATCATTAAAAGTATCTGCTTAAAATTTAACACAATAATAAAAAAATTATTAAACAAAATAAAACACGATATAAAACAAATCACTCATACGCCTTGAAAGCAAAACATCTGTAAAAACTGTGCTTTTGATGATGATTGAATTTAGTGACTCAAATTAGTTAGTTGTCTGTAAATATGGGCAAAATTTTCTGAACAAAATATGTACCTGATAAAAATTAAAAAAAAATTCAGCCAGAAAAGCTCCGGCTTAGGGCCAAAAGTTATATTTATTTCAAAAATGGTAAGCATATTTTAAATCATCGCAAAAATACACGCAACTTTTGATACCTATTGCATATTAAAATTTAAAAAAAAATATCAATCAAGTTCAATTAGGTGGCGCTTACAACCGTAAGTCGGTTTTGGCGTGTTGTAAGAATTTCTCCCAGCCATTTATATTATGCGCTTGCTGGCGCCAGTTGGAAGCTCCAAGTTTCGTCTGGTTGTCCTCTACTTGGTTCTTCCAACGGAGATGCGGTCGCCCTCTTCTGCGTTGACCACCGCTGAGTACCGAATCGAATATTTTCTTCGCTGGAGCGTCGTCTTTCAACCGCTCAACATGACCTAGCTAGCGAAGCCGCTCGATTTTTATGTGCTTTACTATATCGATGTCGGCGTATAGCTCATCGTTCCGTCGTATTCGGTACTCGCCATTGACACATATTGGTACGTAGATCTTGGGAAGGATCTTTCTCTTGAAAGCTCCCAAAGTCTTTTCATCAGAGCTGCGCAATGTCCAGGTTTTTGCTGCATATAACAGGACGGGCATGATTAGTGACTTATAGAGCATGACTTTTGTTCGTCGAGAGAGGGCTCTGCTTCTCAATTGCCTACTGAGCCCAAAGTAACACCTGTTGGCAAGAGTTATCCTTCATTTCATTTCTCTACTGATATCGTTGGTGGAGTTTATGCTGGAACCGCGGCAGATGAAGTCCTTCACAACCTCGAAGGAGGTGTTGTCAACAGTGACGTGGCTGCCAAAAAAAATATCGGCCCAGCTTATGCCCCTATCACCGTCAGCGACTCGAATAAAAAACTAGTCGAATTCGCGGGCGCGGTATCACAGTGTGCGAACTTTCCAGATATCATTCGACCCAAGGTTGATTTATAAGGTTGTCGCAAGGGAGAGAGCGAGTACCCATAATTGTCAAATCGAAGTTGACAGCTCATAGAAAATCTGCAAGTGCTCTCCATTATCATCCGTTTTTCTTTCGTAGTCATTCGCAAAATTGGCTGGTTTTGACAATTATGGGTACTGAGAAGAGAGTGCGATCAGCCCTGCGACAACCTTATAAATCAACCTTGATTCGACCTAAACGTCAAAAGCTGGCGAATGAAAAAACTTTGTGAGTAGCCGGCGAATGTGGGATTTGCTTGCAATTTATTTTTTTTATTCCAATGAAAATTGTTTTTATCTTTTTTTATTATCATTTCCACATTAAATGCATTTATTTCTAACCTAATCTTTATAATTTTACACTAATATACACGTTATAAAAAATACTAACACTCAGCAGCTACATGAAATAGTGCAGCTGCTATTGGAGCAGGAAATAAATGTTTCATCAAAAATATTTTAAAAATTCTAGTTCACTTGATTAAACTGTTGGCGTCTACACAATTAATTCAAAAATTACTCGAAGGTGGTTGCAATTTTTGTTTTACAATTTACTTAAGAAAAACCCGAACGAATTGAATTTCTTTTCTTCGAAATTAAATTTTTTTGACGTAACTTTGTTTACTTTTATGTTTTCATGCTTTGGCAGCATTGAATCTGCGGCGAACAAGTAGAGTCGCAAACCATGATACGGCAGAATTGAAAGTTCGCCAACTGAGTTGAATCGAGTAGAAAATTCGATTCGCTGACGGTGATAGGGGCATTAATTTACATTCGCATACATCCACCTACGCCCGAGACCAGTCAAATGTTGATTTTGCGTCAAGTTTATTCTCTGTCAACCGTGATTTTGCTTTGGAGAATTTCTGCACGCAGTATCTATAACTTGTGCTGCTTGGACTGTTTTGAATGATCAGAACTGCCCCGCTCTAAATTGAAAAATAAAAACTTTCATAATATCGTAACTATGAAGCATACAATAAAAAGTTACATACATAAGTTGCAGATATTCACATTTCTTTTCGATTGATAGCAATATTGACAAAAATATTGACTTACTGCATCTTGTTGTATAACGGAACAAACACTTTCGATCGTGCAAAACACGGTAAGCACAACTCGTTTCTTCGTTCGTTATAGGGTCTTTGTTTCGATATACAGCAAGATACAGTTAAATCGATTATGAGCTCCAATTAACCGATTTTTAATCGCGCTGAAAATAATCGAGAACATAATCAATGATCGACTTTTGATTTTGACTATTCATCACAAGGCTTGCCTAGTACGTTCAAGAATATTTGGTTCCCAGCTTAAATATCCATCCAATATAGTTCCTAAGTAGTTTTTTGTGTCCACGAGCAATAGCTGGGTGCCACCTAGAACCGTATGACTTATGAACAGAATCTTATATTTCCTTGTGAAACGGATCAACTCTATTTTTTTGTCGGCTTACCCCCAGTCTATAGCTTTTGACCCAAACACTGAGACCGGAGAGCGCTGACGCAATCAGCTCCGATAAAATGTTAGAATATTTTCCCTGTACAGTAATAGTAACATCATCATCCTCATAGGCAATTACTTTGCATCCCACCTTTATCTTCCTCAGTAGTTTGTTTAACACCAAGTTACATAGATAGAGCAGCCCCCTGAGTGATCCTACTCTGAAATCCTTAGTAGTGCCTAATCAATCACATTACGTCACATACCATCTTAACACATAAAAGTCAATCATGCTACTTCGCACCTTATATCGCTCAAACTGTAATTATTTTTTGCCATTATTACAGTGCTTTTCCAACATATACTGTCCTGAAAAATGTTCAGCCTGGAAGTATCACAGAAAATTCATTTGATACTTAGGACAGGACAGTATATGCTGTAAAAGCAGCACTGTAATAATGGCGAAAAATAATTACAGCTTAAGCGTAAATGCTTCCAACCTTTCGTATGACGGGCTTTTATACTAATATACAAAAGTACTATCTACCTAATTTCTGCGAATATATTTAAAATATATGAATTCTGATTATTGTATTATTATGCTTAGATATATTTCTTAAGACTTGCGAAATAAAGTAGTAACTGGTTTATGCATGTACTATTAAATTAATACTTTCTTTTAACCGTCATAAAATTGGTTTCATGTACAAATATTTAAAAATTGTAAAAATGCATTTCTTTAAATTTATTTATTTTATATTTATTTTTTAAATCAACTGCAATAGCGGGAATTATTCAAAGTTTAACTTTATTTCCAGCTCCAAATATTTTCATATTATTTCATTGTATTACAAAGACTTTTTCTAGATATCTAATACAACAGACTGGAAAAAAAAATATTTTAAAATTAGAATTTTTAAGTTAATTGATAAAAAATTGCCCTTAAGGGCTGCTTAAGGAAATAATTATTACAGCGTTTTACAACAACTTAACTTCGAATGTGTAGACAAATAAATAAATGAAATGGAAAACTAAATGTTTGTGTTCTATTTTTACTTTAGTGCTTAAAACTCAAATGAAAACAAGATAAGCAAATCAAATTGTTTGAAAGTGATTTTGTTTTGAAAAAGCGAGATCAGCCATCATCGTCTCACACTGCCACGACCATAGTTCTTTGGAGGTATACTACCAGGAGGTAGCTGCAATTCTCTGTGTTGCGGTGGTAAACCTTGATATTGAGCTGCACGCTGCTGCTGCTGCTGCTGGATAGCAGCAGGATTCAAACGTGGATCGGAACGAAAATGAGTTTGTGCTGCAAAATTGGGATGACCGCTTAAAGATGCTGCGCGTGGATCGCCGGCAGCCATCCACTGTAGTTGCTGGTTATAGTCTGGAGAAGTAGGCAATCTTCTTGACGCTTCTTGATACGCTCTGACAGATGTAGTAGTGTGTGCCTCTGGCAATCTTCTTGGCACTTCTTGATACGTTCTGACAGGTGCAGTAATGGTGGCCTCAGGCATTGCTGAATGCAATCTTCTTGGCGCTTCTTGATACGTTCTGACAGATGGAGTAATGGTTGGCTCTGGAATTGCTGAAGGCAGTTGCGAAAGCTTGTAAATATCGTGCATACGCTTACGTAAAGTATAGATATCTATTGCCGTTTCAGCTGGTTCACGTAGCAGTTCAGCAAAGTCATTGAGCGCTAGAAGCTGGTTTTCATTCAGCACGTTAATCAGCTGCATGAGAGGCAAATCATTATTTGTGCTAGCCATCGAGTTGGAAGCCGTAGCTTGTGTGGCTACGTGGCCACTAATAGGTGTAACCTGCACACCAACATCGTTCGCATTAGATCGACGCGAAGTTAGCACGTAGACATCATCAGTTTGCGTCATTGCATTGGTAAAAAAGGAAGATTTAGTTGCATCTACCGACTCGCCATTTTCATCTGGCTCTCTTTTGATTTTATTGTATTTGGTTGAGAGTTTGGCAGCATGTAGTTTGACACATAGAGTGTCGGCATCACATCCGACAATGCGAGCTACTTTGGCGGCGACTTTGGGTAGAGCTTCTAGGCCCCACTCGTGTAAATTGAAACGTGTTGAGTTAGAGTTGAAGTGGTAGCGCACATTGTGGATTGTATGCAGTGGAGAGCGGTTTTCATAGCTTTGATGTGTGACGTATGAACTGCTGGTTGGCAGTTTGCGCACCGTAGAAGCGAAAAAGAATGATGACTGATTATTCTTTGCTACGTGAAACTGTTGGATTGTTTCGGCTGCCAACTGCAGAGCTGGAAAGGAATTTGAATATTTATTTTAATAAAGAAGTTATATTATGATATAAGCTAGGAACAGAAAATCTAATAATTAATAATAGGTGTCTTTCCGTACTCTACACTGTGTAAGATTTGTGTAAGTTCAAACTGAGAGAGTAAAAATGAAATGTGAGAATAGTTGCAAAAGTACGGAAACAGCTTCTAGTAAGTTTCAAGCACAAAACAGCTGATTTTGACTGCAGACATGTCAAACCTAAATTGCGCCAATTAAAATTATCGTCAATTTGTTTGTGAAGTTGATGATTGTTCTTCTTGATGTTTGTTCTTACTTTACTCGGAGTCTTGAGTTCTAGCATTCTGTGTGCACTATGTGTGCTCGAGAGAGCGGTTTTATGCTTGTTCTTCTTCTCCCATTTCAAGCACAGAAAGTACGGAAACAGAAAAAAGTGTCCCACAAGTTACACAGTGTGAGTACGGAAACACACCTAATAGCTTAAGCAATATTAATTGAGGCGATGCACAGTGGACCAGAACTAATCAAAAAGCGCACATAACAAAAAAATTAAGTCGATTTTTTGTACATTTTCGAGCATTTTTGGTTACCTAGATATATGACGCACCTACCCGGAAGCCTCAAAACATTTTTTTTCTATCTATAACACCTTCAGAAAAGTCGAGAAAAATCTAAATTTAAAATTTTTTCTTTAATCCCATTTAAAATACATAGTGGTTTTTCCCGAACTTTAGTAAAGCAGAAGTTTTGAGTCCCACAGAGTCCGAGTTGTTTCAACGCGCAAATGATAACTCTTTTCTCATAGAATTTACTCTGCAAATTCGCGATGCTAATACCTGCTACTATAGCCTTGGCGGCCGTTTAAACTAATATAAAATTTTCAATTTCAACACAATTAAATTTATCATATCTTTATTCATATCTCATATTCATATGCATATCTTTATTCATATCATATCTTTATATATCATAGTTTATTTAACTTTGTATCTGCCATAAGTTTATTTAAATTACATAATATTTAATTTATCTCTTTGAGATAAATTATAAGCTTATTTTTGAATCTTCTGAAGTTATTTTCTGTTTTTATTGTTGAGGGCAGTTCATTAAACAAATTGAGGCCACGATAATTTAATTGATTTTGGGAACTGGAGTCTCTATATTGCTGAAGTCTAAAATCAGAGTTTGATCTCAAAGTATACGGCTGCGAGTCACCAACGGCACTTTATTGTTTTTCATTTTAAACACAAACAGCAGGACATTAAAAACGATTCGTTGTGTAATATTTAGCCATTTAGACACGATAGCATCCAAACAATTGGCGTATAAGCACTACATTTGAGAATAGTTCTCATAGTTTTACTTTGTAGCATTTGAAATTTATTTATTTGTTCATTATTGGCCATGAACAAAATAGTTGAACAAAACTCGAAATGAGGTTAATTATGAGCACACATTATGTTAACATTTTTTCTTATTCTGTTGAGGAAACCTATTTTCTTTCAGATTTTTTTCACCACGTATGACATATGACTGAAAGTTCAGTTTACAATCGAGTATAACACCCAAATATTTGATTTCATTCACTTGTTCTATGGTTTTTCCATCCGTAATTAAATTAACAATGGCATTACTATTGACCACCATACATTTAGTCTTACTAACATTTGGAGCCATGAAGCCACACAAAGATTGTTTAAATCTTTTATATCTTCAATGAGTTTACTCAAATTTTTACCACTAATAAACAATAGGGCATCATCCGCAAACAAGGATATTTTTCACTTTTTTAATACTTTACAAATATAGTTTATGTATAACGGGAACAGTAAGGGACCTAGAATGGTTTCTTGTGGAACACCGAAGCATGTTTTTATTGCACTTGACGTTACATTATTTATATTCGTCACTTGTGTTCTGTCTGTTAAGTACGATCTGAACCATTCCAGCTCAGAGCCCTTAACACCAGATTTTAATAATTTGCTGAGAAGTATATATCGATCAATAGTTTCAAATGCTCTTTGAAATCCAAAAATATTGTTATTATTATATTGCCACCATGTCTCTCTTCTTTAAGAGTTGTTATCAGCCAATTTAGGGATGTTTCACATGAATGATGATGTCGAAAGCCTAACTGATTTTCTATTAAAATTTTATTATCACACCAATTTTCCAAACTATCACCGAACCGAATTTCACTGATTTTTGCATTTTCCTCTTTCAAAAATAATTTCTTTATTGTTTTCCACATATCCTTTTGATTGGAACATGATTCAATTTTATTACACGTAATTTCTTTTAGCAAGGTAAATCTTATTTTTATATGTGTTGCGAGAGTTTCTATAAGCATACCAATCTTCTGGCCTGTTTAAAATACTAGCATTACGGAAGCACTGTATTTTATTGTATTTTAAGGTTCTTAGTTCATCTGTAAACCATTTATTAGCATCATTGACTTTTGACTTTCTTGTTTGTTTTTTTACACAATGCATTAAACTTTCTTCTAACATCAATGCTAACACATTGAAGTCTGTATTACAGTTAATATTGCTACACATTTCATTAAGGAATTCTCTGCTTTTTTTATATACAAATCGATCAATATACTTTTTATCGTTTTTAAATTTCTTATTTTCACGGAAACTTTTATTAGAATTGCTTCATGATCATTGATTTCAAGTTCTGGAACAGTTTCTGCCTTAATACTTCTTTCTCTGGGGCAAATCACAAAATAAATTAACGACTTCGAAAACTCCGCAATCCTTGTCGGTTTTTTAGTTTTTTGTATCAAGTTGTTATGTATTAAAACCTCATTAACAGCTTTAGTGTAAGTATAGTTATTGTCTAGCAAATTAGTATTAAAATCTCCAAAAATCACTATATTAAGGTTTGAGTACAGCACTCTATCAATCTAAGAAGATTGCACAAAATTTACGTTCTGTATTACTTGGATATTATTGTCATTTATACTTTAAATTTGTATTAATGACAATAATTGTTGATTAATATTTGAATTTTATGTACGAAACATTTTAGAAAGACCCTTAAAACTTATATTCAACTTTAAAATCACATTATTCAACTCTGACGGATTTTGAAGTTGTTATTAAATTTTTCATAATTTATCATGATAATTAGTTAACAATTGTTCCAATAGCTGACAACTAATAATTTTTGTTCGTATCAAAAAGAGCATAAATGAACTAGAAAAACCTAAAAATACTCGTTTCAGGAGATAATCGACTAGATTTTATATAAAACTTTGCATACATAAGCTATGTGCGCTTTTTGATTTGCTCAGGCCCACTGTGCGATGAAGGATATGTTATGAATTTAAGAAAATATGGATAGAAGGGGCATTTTAAGTCAGGATTAAATATTTATGATTAGGAAGAGACTTGGAAAGAGTTTGTTTGAAAGAGCATTTGGACCTGGAGGGTGAGTAGTGGCCGAAGATATATTTTTAAATTTTCTGCAGCAACGAGTGATGAGTTCATTTCTTGTGTATGAAGTACGGTGCTGATATTCCGTAGACAGTTGAGTATGCCTCCTACGTGTCATTGGATTGTTGAAGGAAATCTTGCTAGGATAATCTTGCTAGTAGACACATAAATACTGTTACAACATTCAACGCACCCATTCCAATAGAAAAGTTGAACAGAATTTGTGAACGTTAATTTGTGCCGGGAATTCAAAACTGTTTCATCTTTCACCATGAAGTGATCAGATAACGAGAATCGCATCGCTTTTATAGCGCCAAGTGTGAAATGTAAAAAGGTGATATTTTCAAAACGCTCCGCTCTATCGGGATTAGTCGGGTGTGTTCGTCTACCAGTACATAAAACTGTTTGAGGAGACTGGAGATGTTAAAGACCGCCACCGGTGGTGCCGGTACGGTTTTCAATGGGTAAAATTTTTACAGTGCAGAAAAAATTAGTACACAAAATGATGGGTGTATGCACGGAAGCATCTGAACTGATTCCATGGGTCGATAAGGGTCATCACCAAGCTTCAGTTAAGGTTTGGTGGGTGTTTCTTAGTGCTCACTGGGTTGCATTTCTGCGAAAAGGGGTCAAAACAACAAAGTGTACCAAACAACCGTTCTGGAAGCTTAAGGTCACTTAACCATTCTCTGTTTCAAAACCAGTCGTGAACCTTCCACAGGATTCTGCGCCGTCCCAAAAAGCTAAAACGACCAAAACCTGGCTGCAAAAATTTGGTTAAAAAACCTTTATTATTTTTAATTCTATAGCAAAAAAAAAATATGTGAGAAAGTATATATATGTTCCTACTAAGTATATTCGCTGTTAATAACATCGACAGTGAAGCATGAGGCCAAATACGTTTATCTATACTAGTATCGCATGTGGCCAAAATTCTGCCATATCAAAATCGGGTTTTCTTTTGTTTTTTTGCTGAACGTATCAACCCATAGTCTGAACTGAAGTATTGAACAAAATAAACAATTATACATGTCTTTGCATGTGTTATATGAAGCAAGCAGGAGTTTAACAGTTTTTTTGACGCTGACGCGGAGGCAAAATTATTTTGTTGAGAGAGAAATTAAGAGAAAGCACCAACAACAATAATGATGCACTGCTCTTTTAAAGTGTCTCTGGCTCTCGCATTCTACTCTTGCTCGTGTATGCTACAGCAACGATGTGCCGCTAAGTATTTTGTTGTTGCTTTCTTACCCAGTGGGCAAAAGCAGGGCTTCGAAGCGCAACTAGCAGGCCTTTATATGGATTTTGTAGGCCTTCCGCAGAGAAAATTTTTCAGGCCTTCCGCATCGCATTTTTCGATAAAGCCAATGCAAGAACCAGAAAGTTTAGTCAATTTTACGTCGGATTCAATGGGTCCGGAATTTTTCTAACCCTGTTTTTGTGAAAAATACTGGAACTTAAAAATGTTTAAAATATGTACCCAGTCAGGACTTAAGGGGTTAAGGGCCTTTGAGCTTTTTTGTATAGCTCTGACAGGTTTAATTGAGCGGTTATCAATTGGAGTGCAACGATTAGGCTTAGTTACAGAAGGTGAACTAACAGAGCTACATCGCATTGTTGTCGTCTTTTGCGTATAGTTTTTAGCTTTAGAGCGCGTTGAAATGCATTAGTCATCATTTTCTTTTTGTGTAGTGCCGTTACTCTCACGGAAAACAACTTCGCCATCAACTACTGGATTACTTATATGTTTTATTTCCATAAAACGTCTGCTAGCACTGAAGACTTCAAAAAGGAGCTTTGGAAAAGAGTGCTCATTACAGTAATTACAGCGGTAGCATAAATTTATGTTTGACTTTATCAAATTGAAGTATTGCACGCCACGATCCGCACATCTGATATGCGTTTCCTAAAGCAGAAACTGCATTCTATATACTCAAGCGGGACGGCCGAATTGCGCACGAGGCAATCAAACATTATATGAACAAGTAAATACACCTCTACAATAGACAAAATAATCTTTGTTATAAGCAAAACGAAGTGATCAAGCTGATGGCTTGATGATGACTGAAAATATGGTTGAATGGATTTAATTTTCAAGGCATATTCAAGTATTGGCGCACTTACGCCCAATGCAAGAGTATAATGACCGAATTCTCTTTTTTTTTTTGTCGAGCTGGCTCTGGAAAAAAACCTTATCATAGTGCAATCAAAGATAACTTGAAGGTAACTTCAAATGTATAATAGTTTAGAGACTGATTTTTTTGACTCTATATACTCTCTGGGATTGATTTGGATCAATTCTGCTACCAATAGCTTAAATAGAATCTTAGATTTGGTTTTTACATATAAAGAGCCCAATGCTTTTTGTGTTAAACCGGATTTTTTTTCTCTCAAACTATGTCTCAAACTTGTCATCATAAAGCTCTCTTGATACAATTAGATATAGTATTTAATAATTTGTCAGCTTCTGAAAGAGATACCTATATTTTCTAATTTAAAAAAGCCAACGTAAAAGGCGATATAAAAGGTACTTGGAGAGTCCTGAACGGTGTTCTCAACAGAAATCATAAGAGCAGCACAATTGATAAAATTGAAACAGAACAAGAAACGATGATCTCAAATCCTCTGATTATAGCGAACAATCTTAACACATCATTTGTTAACCGCGCAGCCGATATAGCAGCTAGCCTGGAATGCGAGGAAGATGATAATATAAACGCTTTTTTAACCCTACGCGATTCAAGCCCTACCTTCGAATTGAGTGAATGCACAGCGACTGAGATAGGAAATATTATACAGAATCTAAATGAAAATAAAGCTGTCGGAATCGATAATATTCCTGTAAAAGTAATAAAAAACTCATCTTCGTCGATATCATGCATCTTAGCTAAGCTCTTTTCCATTATGCTAAAAACAGGTAAATACCCAAAAAAACTGAAATTGCAAAAAATCTTGCCAATTGCAAAACTACAGGTCGATTGCAATATTGCCAATATGACATCGCTCTGTTTTACCCTACAAGAAGTAGATTTGTTCTAAGAGCACACTTGGAATATGACATTTCGACGCTACAGGAATTCTTTCGCTTCAACAAAATAGTTATGAACGCTAAAAAAACAAAATTCATAATATTTGCAACCCGCAGGAATGTGAATGAAAGCTTTATTTTCACTGTAAATGGAACGGAAATCGTAGAGGAGAAAACAGTCAAATTCCTGGGACTTACGATGAGCAACAATCTCACTTGGAACCACCATATAGTAAATCTTCAGAGCAAGCTCTCGTATGGACTAGGACTGCTGTATAAATTTAAAAATAAGCTTTCTACGGAAACAAAATTCCTAATCTATGTTTCGTTATTCCAATCTCATCTAACTTACACTGAGGAGCATAAGTGTGTCACAAACCAACAACTATCATTTTAACAACCTATAATTTCTATAAATTTTACTCAAATGCAATCAAATTTTTTTTTATTATGTTTGTACAAGTCTCTTCTGTATTTCAAACAGGTTTTTATTAAGATCTGATTACAACAACAAATACACGAAGGCATAATGCAAACTAAATCATAATGATACAGTTTTGCACTCACTATTTATTTTTATATTTTTAAAACAATAATATATATTTAGTAACTGGTCCAGTAACCCTTTGCCTTCTTAAGCTCCTGGATGCGATTAGGTAGACTTTGCGTGTACCTCTGCACAAATTCTGGAGGAATCGCCTCCCACACTTCCTTCGTCCGCTCCCACAACTCGTTCACGCCTTTTGGAGGACTGGCATATTTTGCAAGCTGCGATTTGACGTGACTCCACAAATTCTCGATCGGATTCATATCCGGAGATTGTGGAGGCCACGTCATCACACCAAATTTTTGCTTTTTGAGCCAGTCTTTCACTAGATATGCGGTGTGTTTGGGGTCATTGTCTTGCTGAAAAATTACTTTTTCAGCAGCAAGACCCATTTTTTCCACTACATCAGGAAGATTCTGTTGCAGGATGGACCAATATTGTTCCTTGCGCATAATTCCATCGATGCGCACCAAGGGTCCCACTCCATCTTTGGATATACAACCCCAAACCATGATACAGCCACCACCGTGTTTGACGGTTTGGCGTACCTGATTTGGTTGGATTGTATCAGGGTCCTTAGTCCAATACCATGCACGCCCATCGGATTGAAATCGATTAATTTTAGTCTCATCAGACCAAATAACCTTTAAATTATTTAATATTTGTTAGTATAAACAGTAATACACACATATGTTTAATAACATACCGAATCCCAATCAGCGACAGTCCAGTGCTCGTGTGCTGCAACAAAATCCTTCCGTAACCGCACATGTCGTTTGGTCAGCATAGGTTTCTTTTTCTTTTCTGCTGCCTTAACACCTATTTTTTTCAAAGCTCGACGTGCTGTCCACTTACTGGCGTCAATTTGCAGTATATTTAAAGCTTGGTTGTTCATGACTACTGAACCACTTATTATCACGTAAATTATCGTAATAATTAAAAAATTGCATTGCACTTTGTTCAATAACAAAAATATAACGGTAATAAAAACAATTGAGTAGTGAGTGCAAAACTGTATCATTATGATTTAGTTTGCATTATGCCTTCGTGTATTTGTTGTTGTAATCAGATCTTAATAAAAACCTGTTTGAAATACAGAAGAGACTTGTACAAACATAATAAAAAAAAATTTGATTGCATTTGAGTAAAATTTATAGAAATTATAGGTTGTTAAAATGATAGTTGTTGGTTTGTGATACACTTATGCTCCTCAGTGTATATGCCTATGAGCTGGGCCTATAAAAATACCGTCGAGTTAAAAAAACTACAAAGACTACAGAATAAAGCGATCAAACAAACCTTCCAATTGCCGAGGAGATACCCCTGTCATATACTGTATTCGCCAAACTTTAGATCGCTGCTGCCCATAAAAGGCAACTACAATACAACTCAGCTTGCCTATCCTACGCATAGCATCAATACCAGAGGTCTCAACAGTCTAGTCGCTGCGAGGTGCTGGCTGGAAGCCACGAAACAAAGATATCTGCATGCAGGGCCAAAGGCTTACAACAACCTACCAGCGGACTGTAAAAACACTACATCAGTAGGCGCATTCAAACAAAAAGTTAAAGAACACTTGCTAAACAATATTGGAGAGAATATTTTTTTGTTATAAGTATTAAGAGTATTTTAAATGTATTAAGAAATCAAATAGGTGAAATGTATGTATATATCGTTATAGTTTTATTGATATAATAAGTATTTATCAGCATTTTAAATCGAAATATATTAAGGAAAAGAAATATATAAATACGTAAAGTTATTGAAGATATGCCAATGAGGCTAGCTCCTTTAGAGCCCTTAAAGGGCAATAGAGCATTTATTTCTATATTGAAGTCACATATGTATCTGATTGATAAAATAATAAAAAAAAAAAAAAATAAAAAAAAAAAAAAACTAAATAGCGATGTCTAACTTTTTCTCTAACGTGAGTTGGTGTACGGTCTTCAGTGAGAATTAATCAGATAATTATTCAGTTTTTATAAGTGTTGTAAACGAAATGTTTTTTGTAAATGAAATTTGTTCCTTTTGTTAAGGTAAGAAACAATTCTTAGCCATAATGTTCCAATAAAAGTATTGCAAAATTAAAAAATCGTATGAATAAATTTTTAAAAAAAAAAAAATAGTAAAATTAATCAATTTCTTCGTCAACATTTTTTAGTAGCGCGGAAAGAATACGAAACTCTTAAAGCAACTCTTTATAAATCTCACCTTAATAAATTAGAATTAGATATTAAAGGTAATCCAAAGAATTTCTGGACTTTTTTTTAAATAAGAAAAGGAAAACAAAAGGCTTTCCGAAGAATATGTTTTATGAGCAAAAAATTACTAATGGCTGCATTCCGCCAAGGCGAGCGCTCAAGAAAATTCGGGTGAATGGCTACACTTTTGACAGCGCTGGCAGCTATCTATGCTCGAGCGATGTACATTTTACGTAGCGAAATAAATTACGCTACTTCTACTCAACAGTTGCAAGTTATGTCATTTAACAGCTGTTTGCGCTCCAATTTGCATGAATTTGCAAACACTCAAATGAAACCCTTAAAATAAATGCAAATTTTCGTGGCTTGTGCTATTTTTAATGTTTTAAACTATCCTTTGCTCCTTGCAATGGTTGAATGAGGTCCGAAATGTGCTCCTTAATAGCCATATCAAGATCATCATCCATTAGCATCTCTAGCACTACGTTTTGCATTAAGTAAACCTCTTAGCAGAAAGAAATTAGGTTTTAAATTCAACAAAACAAAACAAGCGAACAAGCTACGTCAAATGTCAGTTGTCAACAGAGCTGACGTTCGACGTAGCAACGCATCCAGAGAAATCCAGCGTAAAATGATCCATCGCTACAATAGCGCTAGGCTTGGCGGAATGCAACCAATAGTACGGAGGGCATCGCGAACCTATTTGCAGATTTCTTCGAATCAAATTTTGTTGCATTGGACAACCATGACGCTAACGACACTTTTTTTTTATATTGGAAGTACCATTACCGAAATGGGATTATTAGTTTTTCGCAAGATGATGTCCTAGAATAATTGTTATATTTAGATATTACTAAGGGAACGCGTCGCGACATGATTTCCCCAATACTTTTACAAAAAATGTGCTGATTTTTTGTTCAATAAAGTTTATATACAAATTTAGATCGAATGAGTTCATAAAAACTCATAATCAAAGTGTAACCATCTTAAATTTTTAAGGTCACAGAATATTTCATTTCATTTCGTCACAGAAGTATGCAGACACCATACGCGAGATATGCTATATCCCATCAAATATTCTGAGTGTTTTATAACTGTTTATAACTGCATGAGTGCTCATAATGAACTCACTTAAAACTCCGAGTGTTTTCAGTGTTTTACAAGGGTCATATTTAAGAGTCTTTTCTGACTAATAAATAACAAAAATTATAATACTTCAGTGACTCATAAAACCAATATTAGGTTTCTTTTAAAAGTCTTTCAAGACTCATATTTATAAGTGTATTTCGCTTCCTACAAGGACACACTTGACACACACACTGATCTGAGGCTGAAATATGCATTTTATTAATTCTTTTGTAATGTTTATAAAAACAAATTTAACATTGGCGTTGACTTTATTATATAATTGGCATTATTATAAACCAATTATGCATTATAAATCAGAAGAAATAAATTGGAGAGTTCTTAGTGTATCTTTTACCGTTGTCTTATTAATAATATTTGTTAACATAAAAGTTCATTGCTTTATTTATTCATATCTATAGGTTAGGTTAAGTTAGGTTAGTATGGTTAAGACAGCTACTCGTCTAGTGCACTTAGGTCAATATAGGCCCCTTGTGATACCATATAATCTCATTTAACCTGGTGTTAAAGGAGTCCTGTCTCCGTTGAACCATCCCGTGGATTTAATGAATCTGTCAATTTTCTTTGGATCTATATTAGAGATTGAAGCAAGGGAGTAAAAGAGTGGGTCAACTGATGGTATTTAGTCTCCTTCTACTTAGAGCGGGCAGTGACAAAAAAAGTATTGTACGATTTCCTCCTCCTCAGCCTTTCTGCAGCTTCTGCAGAAGTCGTTGGCTTTAAAGCCTAGACGAAGAGTGTGTGCTCCTATCAAGCAGTGTGCGGTGTGTACCCCTACCAGAACAGAGAGATTTGGTCTTGCAAGTCCCAGTAGAGAGGAGGTGCGTTTCTTGTCGTAGGAAGACCAGTTTAGTCTGGCTGTGGTGCAGGTGACCACTCATTGGACTCATATTCCACCACTCATTGGACTGGCGCAGCGTGTTTCGCCTGCATTGGAGTTTAAATGTGGCTAAGGGTATAACTACCCCATCCTTTCCCGGAAGGATAATGGCGGTCGTACCCCTTCTAGCCAGTTCTTCAGTTTTGCAATTGCCTTCTATGGCGATGTCCAGGAACCCACACAAGGTGGATTAGTGTTGGGAACAATCGGTGTTCAATGATTTTTGAAGTTGGTATTAAGCCTATCAAGTAATTTGCGATATAACTCGTTAATGAATTGATTTTGACTTCCGAGTGATGTTATTTTTATTAATTTCCTAATTTAACTTAAAAAAAAGGCTAATTAATTAAAATGACATGAATAAATTTGTATGTCAGCCAACAAATTTAAAAAAAAAAAAGTTTCTATGCATATAATTTATTTTTAAGTTGGCAGTTCATAAATTACGTAACGTTTTTGGCCAATACAGATTAGAATTGTATTTTGTGCAGTGATAAAACTAATCGAATATTTATATGAGTGAATCAATTCGATATTCGATATTAACCATTACTTGTTTGCGACTAATTAAAACTTTTTATGAGTCACTCTTAACTATCGAATCAATTAATATTTTTAAACTATCGAATAACTTGAAATTTTTTTATTCGATATTTCCCATTACTAAGGTGGATCCTGAATTGCTCAGCAATCTCATTGAAAGATTTTCGGCATGCAGCAAGAGATTAATGCATCTTGCTGAATAACGAAACGAACACTTTCGATCGTGCGAAACACGGTAAACACAATTTTTCATACTAAATTGTATTGCCGCTCGTTTCTTCGTTCGTTATACGTCTTCGTATTGTTATACATCAAGATGCAGTTTGAGTTTTGGGTATAGGAGCATAATATTTTTGGCGTCACTTGACTGTCTAAAAATATATATACACCTTTCTCTGAGGTGCTCAGCTGGTTGATGTGCTGTGCTGCTTCCTTAATGGCCAAGGCCTTCGCTTGGTAAACCCTGCAGTGTTCGGGTAGTCGGAAGGAGGTCTTGATCCCCAGATCCGGGGAAAAGACTCCCCACTCGCCCTCGTGTAGGAATGCACACATTGTATTTTTTGACAAAGATTACCTCTGGTGTACAGTAGTCTGTGTTGGAAGGGACCCAGGCTCCTTTAGCCTCAGAGATGTGATAGTAGCACCTTCGGTGGCAATTAGGCCTAAGTTAGGTACGTGCAGGATGACGTTTAACGTATCCGTAAGAGTAGACCGCAAGGCCCCTGTTAAGCACTTCTTTGCACTTTAAGAAGCTTGTTTACTACGGAAAACTTACAAGAGGCCGGCCACCAGACAATTACTCCATGGAGTATAATTGGTCGGACGATAGCAGTGTAAATCCAGCGGACCATGATGGGAGCCTATTGATTTTTTACATGCGAAGAGCGCTATGTTTGCTTTCTTCATGCGTTCCTCAGTGTTCTCGTTCCATAGAAATTTCTTGTCTTGGATTACTCCCAGAAACTTGGCGCTGTTGCTGAAGTTTAGCCTGACGCTGTTTAGATTAATATAGGGATTTCGTAACTCCTAATAAGAGAACCATTTCCGTCTTTACCGGGATCACACTAAGCCCGCGCATGTTTAAGCCCAGTTGGATAGTGACCATATAGCCACTTTATATCTATAATTTTTATTAACAATATTATTTCATAAATTACTTCCCCTCGTATGTTTCGAACTCACATCATTGAAATGGAAGTCTATAGCTTTTCTTCCGTGCCGTATAATCAAATAACAATGTTCTTTAAAAATTGTATAAAAAAGTTTTAGCCACCGAAAAAGTAACTCTGAATTATATTAATGTCCAAATTATAATGATTTAAGAAGCGCTCAAAATTTGATTATTAAAGACTCTCTTCTGACTCAAATAAATAAAACTCTTTTTTGATACATAATTATGAGCGCACATAAATCCTTCATAAATATAACTCTTTTCTGAGTCATAATTATGAGTGGTCATATCGTCAGAAATTTTACACTTTTGAAAGTCATAAATATGATATATGAGTAGATAGTAGAGAAGATTCATTTGAATGGTTTTTTTTTTAGCTCACTGTATTTGTTTCGACAGGTTTAAGCTTTTTTTTTTTTTTAGTTTCCTACCTTTTTGTTGCTTCATTGCAGGCGTTAGTATTAAAGGCTTTGCAGGCTCCGCAGCAGGTTTTTCCACTAAAAATAAATATTTATATTAAAAAAATTTTGGTTAATTCTAGTGTCCAACTAATTGCAATACCCACATTTAATTTTCTTAAACCCAGTAAAATCGTCTGTATAATTCGCTGTTGTTCTTTTGCTAGAGCTTTGCACCGGTAAACAATCCAACTCCATATCCTCATAATCGTTCTCATTTGCAAGAAACGAAACGGGTTCAAAATTAGCTGAAGATTCTGCCTTCACCATAGTTGGCATTGAAAACGGTATGAAATTGACAGGTGCTGCCTCGGCATGAGGAGCTGTAGAAGTAAAAGCTGCCTGGCTATAAGCAGGCGGTGGCGGCACCTTTGGCAGATTGCCATAGTTAGTATTAAACTGTGGTGTTTCGCTTGCAAACATATCATTTTCTCTGGATATGCTGCGACTACGCCTGCGTTTGCTGCTGCTACTATCCGCTACAGCTACCGTACTTTCGACTCTATCCTCGCTCTTTTTGCGCCTTTCACGGCTTCTTGCACGTTTACGAGACTTTTTCTTTGATTTTTTACTTTTGTGTTTATGGCCACCACTGCTGTTGCTTTTCTCGCGTGCATCATCCGAGTTCTGGTCGTTTTCTTCCAATCTCCGCAATTTTTCTTTTAAGGTTTTCAATTTCTCTGAAAATTTTATTTCTTGGACTTCGTCTTCCATACGCGCAACACGCGCTGCCACGCGATCATGCAACAAATCGTCAAAAAAATTGTCCGGAATAGCTTCTTCATTACAACCGCTTTCCACTTCTTGGCAGACTTCATTCTTTACTATAACTTGTACACGAGCTGGAGTATAACTTAAAGTCTCTTCCTCAACGCCTGATCTTTGAGGTGAAGCACGTGGTGTTAATATATTATCTTGTTCATCACCAACGGGTGCATCATTCCTTTCAACTAAATTTTGTGGTTCATATTTGATTCTTACTCTTTCATTGGACAGCGTTTGATTTCGTACATTTTGAGCATTTTTATCCAAAGAGTTATTTTCAGGTGATTGTGACGTTTCCAAGTCATCGGCTGCTGCTTCATCAATAGGCGGAGGCGATAGCTCTGCAGTTAGTTGATCAGCATTGTCTAGCAAATCGTCAAAGAAGCCATCAGGTATTGTTTCCGGCATGCAAGAATCAGGTTCAGTTTTAACGCTAACAGTAGATGCCTTCGAAGCAGCCATTATGCTTGATTCCATATCAGATTGCGTAGAAGTCGGCTCAGCATCAGCTTCATTTTCAGGCAGTGCATCAGTGCTGGAGTTCACTGTTGGTGATTCAATTGGGGTTTCCGTTTCTTGCATAAGTGGAGCACTTGCAACAAGTTCAGTGGGTATTGCATAAGTTGTTTGAGTTTGATTTACCAAGGCAGCTGTTTCTGTTGATGCCGCTTTATTTTGGAGAGTGTTCTCAGAGTTGTCTGCACTTGTGTTTGACTGATTATTCGGTTCCATAATATCTTTTGGCTCCGGCTTCACTCGTACCATTAACTGCCCGACAGACAACACACCTGAAGCACTTTCTTTTTCTTGAACATTTCTATTAGTGACTTCATTTCCATGGGAACACTCATCGGGTTGTGCTTCAGCATTATCGCTGCCATTTTTCAATGCTTCCTCTTCAATTTGAGGCTCTTGTTTCACATGTACCTCCGATGCAGCATCGTGCACCACGCCTGCTGTTGAACATTTTTTTGCAGTACTTCCTGCGGTATCTGAAACAACTGCTTCTTGCAAACTTGAGTCATCTGCTGGTTGAGATTCCTCAGATCGTTCATTACTTGTGACTACATCATTCATTTTCAAAGATTTTATAAAATTTTGTTTATTTCAGAATCAAATTTTTACTGTCACTTTGTTCTTAAACAGTGCTGCTTGTTGGGAAAATAAATTTATCTCTCCCTAAATATTGGAAATATACACTACATACACACGTGCAAGTAATCACTTGCAAGTAGAGAATTATTGTCTTCGAAAAAGTTCGAAACTAACTGCAAGTTGCTTCAGCGTTTACATGTGAAGTGTACGTTTAAATTAATTTTTTAATTCAAATTTTTAATTATTTTTTTCTTATGATCAATTTTGTAATATATTAATTTTTTTTAATGTCACAAAAAAAATAAACATATCTTTAAAAATAAAAAAGTTGGCTGTAATAAAAAAAAAATATACTTATTAGAAAATAATGATGAATTACAATTAGTTATGCAGTAGATAATAACATTAGTGGTATTCGCTCTTTTGTGTATATATGAATACACTAGTGTACTTCTGTCAAAAAATTACACTAAATACACATGCAACAACAAATACCATAGCTTTTGAAGTTACACTTTATGTGTTTCTTTACAACATCAAAAGATGATTGTAATGTAGTTGTATGTGTTAATTGTATCATTTTGACATTACTTGGCAGCATTCTTGGCACCATTTCTTGTCCTTTTTTCGCCATAATTTTTCGCGCTAGCTCGTCACATCATATCGTTTTCTAATTAGAACTGTTTAAAATCCATCTGTAATGGAATCTGTAATGGAAAATGTTAAAATAAGGAAAAAACGTTCAATTGCCACCAGTGTAGCCAATAGTAGATACACTGCTGTGGAAGAAGTCACTCACTCTTTCCCTTGTATTTATCGGTACAATTACAATCAGTACATCTAATACACGAAAGAGCGAATACCACTATTGTTTTCTAATAAGTATAATATTTTTAGTACAGCCAACTTTTAAATTTTTTGAGATATGTTTATATATATGGTGTCATTGAAAAGAGAATTGAATAAATTACAAAATTGATTAAAAGAAGTAATTTCATTTATTATGCAAAATTGTGAGAAATTTGCATTCAAATTTGGTAGTTTCAACCGATTGATTTCATCTTCACACAAGCACAGCTCGATAACAGTTAAGTCGGTGGGGTTTGTTGATTTACCATTGGAAAGGTGATTTTATTGCCTTTGCAATGAGCCATAAAAATAAGTGTTCTGTGAGTTAGTTTTTCTGGCAGAAACGTGAATCAAAGTCGTGAAATATTATTTAACCCTGTAGCTTCTAAGATTGTGAAAATAGACTCCACCTCCCTTACGATTTTTTTCCTCAGCTCGACATAACCTCATTTCCGTAAATAGTTGCACTCAATTGCGGAACACCCAGTATATATATTTAAGTAATATTAATATAACCTTGTTATATTATACAATGCTTGCAGCGTAAAAGTGGGCATGGATGTTAGAAAAAAGTGGATAATGAAAAAAAAAATTGGGAATTTAAAATATTTTGACGAGTTCCTATTTCAAGCAAAAAGTATTCATAATATAATAAATTCTTCACTGTTCTGCTGTCACGCACACACTAGACGCGTTTTTTCCAATATCCAAATCGGATTTGGATTTGAAGTGCAAAAATCGATTTCACAGCTAGAAGGCGTTGCAAACATATCAAGGCTGGATTTTGTTTTGTATGCTTAATTGTAATCAATTTAAAAAAACAAAGTGACAACTATTTATTTAGTTCATTTTATTATTCATAATTGCACATTTTTAAGTTAGTTGAATTTGCCAATATAAAATGTTGATTTTTAAAAACATGAAGTTTTGAATACTCATTAAAAAATTATTTGTAGACCACAATATACACTACAACGCTCACTCAAATCTTTGAAAATAGTAAAAATTTAACAATGTTACGACGCAGATACTTGGAATACGCGCGTAGTTTGTCTTTTTTTTTAAACTGCAATAGCAGCGTCTTCACACAACAACAAAAAGAGCCGCAGATACAATAAAGAAATTTTAAGATTAATGCTGTTGTGCAATATTTTGGTCGAAATAGTGCATGTTGTGCTCATATTTAAAATTGAATGATATAAATATAAAAGCATAATTTTTTCTTATTTTCTAACAACTAAATAGTTGTAAAATACATCTAAAGCCAACAAGATTAAAATGAAAATACTTATTTTTTTGTAAAAATAAAATGTATAGCAACGCTCTTAAAACGGGATTTGGTTATGTTATCATTTGAAAAAAAAAAAAATAGAATATAGTATGGTTATAGATATCTCCTCCTTCTCCTCCACACCAAGTTAGCATGGATTTTAATATGGGTGCGTCTTGCGACGCTTTAACGTGCTAGCTGTATAATTAATGCTGCGCACATTTCAAAAAACTCCATGGTATGATGTCCTGTTGGCTGTTGAGGCATCGTACCACCCGAGTGTAGTGGTGGTGGAGTCAAGCTCTCCATGATAACATCATCGCCCTGCTCTACTTCTTCGTTGGTCAAAGACTTGAAATCTAGCAAAAAGCTCTTCGCATCTACTTGATACAGCTGGAGTGACATCTTTGAATATTTGCCGGTCAAAGTGTTCTGACGGCGTACACGCACATGATATGGATTGATGATCTTCCATTCATAGTCCAAAGCTTTCATGGCGCGATAAACCTCGAGCATGATGTCGTTCGGCTTGCTTTGAGAACGTATGCCAAGATGCCATTTGGCGCGTTTAATGGGAGTACCGCGTGCGGCCTTCTCCGGAAAAGCACCACCACCAGAATTCTGAACACACATGGCGAGCTGGCGCTCACGTAGAGGTGCAATGCGTTCGGGATGTGGACGCAAGCTTGATGAATTGCCGCTGCTATTGGGTGTCGATGAGCCTCCCGAGCCGGTTTCTTGAGAGCGTTCATTTGGCGAGAGAGTATGCACAGGCGGTGGCGAGCCAGCAACAAAGAAGTTACTTATCTCCGTCTTAGCTGCTTCATCCGCAAAGCGTTTGTTGTCGATAATCAAGTGATAGGCAATGGCCAGCTGATCGTGTGGATCGCCACTTAACAGAGCGTTGTGCACCTCAGTTTCTTTGACGCCGAATTTAGCACAAACCTCGGAGACTGCATAAGTATCAATAACATTAGAATCCGCCTCAATGGTCGAAGGAAATAGATACGAGGGCAAGTCCCTCTGGAACCACTCGTGTTTCTTGATCTCCTCAATATTGGCGCGCTTAAGCGGATCCACTTGTAGCATCTGGCAGACCAAGTTCACAACCTGCTTATTCAGATACTCTGGTATGGGAAAGATGCCAGACTTGATTTTTCGAAACAACGTCGGCACATGTTCATCATCGAAAGGCAGCGTACCGCAGAGCAGAGCATATAGAATAACGCCACAAGACCAGATGTCCACTTCTGGGCCCGCATAGAGTTTGCCAGAAATGACTTCTGGTGCAGCATAGTTGGGTGAGCCACAAGAGGTGCGCAAAAACTCACCATCCAGCATCATGTTGGAAAGACCAAAGTCGGCAATCTTCACATGCATGTTGTGATCAAGCAACAGATTCTCAGGCTTCAAATCACGATGCACAATCATGTGACGATGGCAATAGTCGACGCCTGAGATGATCTGCTGAAAGAAACGACGTGCTTCATGCTCTTGCAGCTTGCCGTGTTTGACGATGTAATCGAAAAGTTCGCCGCCGCTCACGTACTCCATAATCATGAAAATATCAGTTGGTGTTGAAATGACCTGCAAGTGGACAAACAAAAATAAAAATTTATGATCCATAAATTTTAAATATCACTTACCTGATATAACTTGATGATGTGCGGATGACGAAATAATTTAAGATTTTGAATTTCTCTGCGTATCTTTCCAACTACATCCAACGACTTGATTTTCTGTCTGTTTAGTATCTTAACGGCAACCTTATGTTTCGTCATCTGATGTTCGCCTATCTTGACCTTGCCAAACGTTCCTGTACCCAGCGTGGCGCCGAGCAGATAATGACCAATTTTTACCAGCGGCTGTGGTCCCGCCGTATTGGACACCACATCGGCCGCTGCAGCTCGTGCTTGTGGCATGCTGTTGACTTACAAGGTTTGTGTTAAGGCTTATTTGTTAATATGCTGTGCAAGCCGAAGGGTGGAAACAATTTTTTTGCTTAGTCGTTGGAACAATTCTTAACCTTATACTTTACTCTAGAAGGGGGGCTCTGGGGGCGAGACGACTGGTTATTTATTTCACTTGCGCTGCTCCACTGGCGTGCGCGTTTGCTGTTGAACGAAAATTATCCACAACACACATCTAAATAATATTTGTTATTCGTTGGATTTAAAAGATATTCCTGATCGTTTATTAAAAATTTGCTTTTAATTCGCACTTGATCGTATAATGGTCGTTGTAGGAAAATTAACTTTTCTTCAATTGACACTTGGGAATTTTCCATATCAATTGTTTGACAGTTTCTTTCACTTGGAATTTCCCGAATGAGGGAGCAAAGTATATGCGGAAAAAACAAAAGAAGGTTAAAGTTAGAGTAACAGTGGAGTTATAAAATTGTAAATTGTACTAAATTCTATCACAATTTGTATATAAATAGGGGAGTTCAAACGATGGGAAATGTTATTGAATATTGCATGATGGTCTTGATAACAAAAAATTTTGATCTCAATTTAACATGTCAGTCTACTTTTTCGAGCGTTCAAACTGTCAAATATCTGGTTTGTCCCACCATACGTGACAACATATGCTATTGTTTGAACCCCCCAATAAGGCATACAGACAAACGTACATGTCCGCCGACATTGTACGACGACAAAATAAAGGGAATAATTTGTTGAGCTTTCAAGCAATCGGATATGTACGACGACTTCATTTGTCAGCAAATTCTCGCGCAGAACACATCGGCGTAGCGGCTAAAACAGCAAACTGCGGATGCTGTTATAATTCATCGATATTTTTAGTCTATTTTTGTATGCTTTAGTTTGAATTTTCCATTTTTCAGGAAAACTAATAAATTCTATCCAAAATTCAGTGTTTGAAACGCTTGCCATATTTATTTTTTTGCGCTCTGTTGTTCACTCGCTGACGATTTTAATGAAATGAAAAATGCATCGAGTCGGACCAAGATACTTTCGAATGAAACGAAATGTAGGACCGATCGGCAGAGAAATAAAAAAAATTTTGATTTTCATTTGACCGTCTCATTTGCTTTCGAACGATCGTACATGTCATCGGACATGGCCATGTCGGCTGACATGTACGTTCACCTGAAAGACCCTAATAGGGGGTTTCAGACAATACTACATGTCTATCCGACATGCAGTTCGGCAGAATAACGGCATTTCTTGGTTAGCTTTCAGACATATTACATGTTGAACACATCATAACGATGGCAAAACAGTTTCTTACTGTGGGCTTAGACCGCCTGAACGAACGAAAGAAGCCTCGTTCGTTCGCTCGGTGTAAGCACTAAGTCCGAACGAACAGCGTTCTATATAAATTTATCACGAACGCTGTTCGCCCGGTGTAGACAGTAAGACCCTTTTTACATTGATCAAGACTTGAAGTCAAGTTTCAGAGTTTTTTGTAGGCAATTCGCCGCACATCGGAAGCGACGGAAGGGGAAAAAAAACTTGAAGCTGTACCGGCAATTTTTTCGTGTTCCTTTTGTTATTTTCGCGTTGTTGACAGTACTTTTTATTTTATTTTTCGCATATCAATGTGAGTTTGTTAGACTTCAGTTGCAGTAAAATTTGTGAGTTATTTAATGAGGTTTTGGTAGATATTTTTAATAATAATAAATATTTATAGCCAAAAATGTCCTTTAAGTGGAACAAGGAGCTAAAGCAAATTTATTAAAATTCAGTTTGCTTCAGTTTGCTTGCTACCTATCTCGCTTTATTTTTTAAGAAAACAAGGAAAGAAGACAAGAAATTGAATTCAAGTCTTGACCAATGTGAAAGCTTTCGTCAAGTTCAAAAGAGAACGTCAAAAAAACTTGACTTCAAGTCTTGATCAATGTAAAAGGGGTCTAAATAAGGGCGAACGAACTAAGATTCTATCGTTCAGACTATTCGGCCTTAATTCGATCTTTTTGGGCGAGTCCGGTGTTGCGCTGTTTTGAAAAAGTAGCAAAATTGAGTAGCTTAACGAAGAAATCATGAAAAGTACCAAAAAACGGACTGAATTTAATTCCAAAACAACGCAATGCAATACTGTTCAAGGCTTGGTTATGTTTTTTTCGATAATTTTCGCTTTTTTGTTGTAATTAATTTAAGTAACAATTAAATACAATTTATTTATACAAAAGCTGATATTGTTATGGAGTGGCAAGCCGATAATTGAGCTTTTTTAAGATAAGCCGTGCCTGTGGAATCCGCAGGATAAAAACTACAAAAAGAATGCATCGAAAATCATTAGTGACCAGATTAGAATAAACGGGATCGAAGTGAAAAAAAATGGACTTGGTCCTTTCATTCTACCCATGAAGCAAATAAGAAGATGATAGTGACGGTTCTTTTGCCTATCATAGGTTGTCAAAAATGGTACAAAGTAGAAAATTAAAAAGTAAAAAGAAAACAGAAAAAGTTAAATTTACAGGTAATTGACAACCTGTGCTCGCCGTTTGTGTGAGTATAGACTGCTGTCACTACCACCTTGTTAGTTTCATCATGATCCTACCGATGCGAAGGCAAAAATCCTTACTGACGCGTTCCGGAGCCACTAGTAGTGGTGTTTACATTTCAAAGTGATTCGCATTGATGTTCGGCCGAATGCACAATTTTCTGCTTACACCGCCTGAACATACAATATATCGGCTAATGTTCGTTCGCGATTGATGTTCGTGCGGTATAGGCAGTTGGTCCGAACGACGTTTTTATCGCAATAATTGGTCGCGATGAGTTTTTCGTTCGTTCAGGCGGTCTAAACGCAAGGTTACGGCTGTTGTTATTGATGATATTTTGGTGAAAGAGATGGAAAAACGAAGGCAAAGAAAAAAGAAGATTTGGGTTAACGAGTGGAGAAAAGAAAGGCTTATTTATTCAAATACTCGCCTTGTAAAAAACGGGAGCTCACTTGTGCAGAGGACTTCAAGAATTATTAAAGATTAGATGCCAAGGTATATATAAAACTGCTGGCAAAAGTTACACCAAACATTCAATGAAAAAACACTCACATGAGGGATTAAATTCTCAAAATGAATCTGGCCAATAGCCAAACTTTCTCTGAATTAAACTATGGCACCTAAGAAAAAAAGATTCTATATTGTTTATTAGTTCGTGGTACCAAAACTCAGAAAAAATGTAGTTATTTATTAAAAACAGTTCTAAATGAAATAAAATTAATGTAAGCTTAAGAAAAGTATGCATCAGAAAAAAGGTTATGTATAGAGATGTATTGCCTTGACGATTGTTGAGCTAGATTTGATTCTATGGCATCTGGGCTGTGTGCTTTAGCATATACTATGTTAGGCGATGGAAAATTGTTTGTTATAAGAACTTGGTTAATCACGATTTTTCTAAGCTTTTGTTGAAGCTGTTGCAATAATGTTTTACCACTAAGTAACCAAATGTCGTTGTCCTTTGAATTGGAGAGCTTGAGGTCTCAATGAGAACATTGAATTCGATGTTGATATTCGGTTGTGAATATCCGACTCTTCAAATGCTTTATGTGAATACTCATCGAGTTTTCCCAATTGGCCTTGACGAAGTACTTGCAGAATTGATCTGCTTGCATGTATTTGCTGTTGCTCACCCAGTTTCCTAAACATAGCAGCCCAGTTGTTGCCAAAAACCATGGCATCGTCTTCCTTTTTTTGCTGCTCCTTCCGTGTGCTACACAGGTTTAAGTAGAATTTCATTTCTTTGTATTCTTATTTGTTTCTCACTATATGCTCTCCTTGGTGTAGGCGAGGAAGGTATATCCATAGATGGAAAACACATCAACATTACCAAGCCACCGGGATCAGGATAATATTTATTTAACTATAAAAATACTTTCAGTATTGTTCTAATGGGTCTCGTAAATGCAAAGTACGAGTTTATAATGGTTGATTTTGGAGGTAATGGTAGGATTTCGGATGGTAGTGTGTTTTCGTCTGCAAAGTTCTGTGAAATGTTTGAGAAAGGTGAACTTAAAATATCATCGCCAAGTAAAGTTATAGTGTTTAACAAGGAATTGCTATTTGTTTTCGTTACTGACGACGCTTTTGCCATGGCAGAAAATGTTTTGAAGGCGTACAGCAAAAAAGGAGTGACAAAGAAGGAAGAATACTTCAACTATAGAGTTTCTCGTGCGAAAAGAGTTGTCAAAAAATATTTGGCATAATATCGTTACGATTTGGAGTTCTCCTGTGAACCATTATTTTAAGACCTGAAAAAAACAACAAAATTAGTACTGGCAATTTGCTATTTGCATAATTATTTAGGCTGCACGAAAATGCACCCCAGGAAATTACGCCCCAAAACCTAAAATGAAATTAGGCCCCAAAATTGGGGTATATCTTTGTTATTAATTGGGCTTTATCAGCCAGACATTCAGCTTGTAATTTCATATGACATCCTGAGCAAATCTTTAAATGTTTGCATGGCAATAGCAATACATTTGCGCATAGTTCCTTGCAAATAACGCAGTTGCGATCGCCCATTTCCGCAGATATAGACTCTACCTCAACCTCGAAACTTTATTCATTTTCAGTTCTTTCCTCTTCAAATATATTTTTAGTTGGTACCATGTCAACACAAATACCATTGCTCTCGTACTCCATCCTAGAAAGAAATGCTTCCACTATTATTTTTTCTTCTTCTAATAGGAGAGTAGCTTCATCTATCTTCGCGTTCTTCTTGAGATTATAAAGTCTTCTTTTTTTTACAAGTAGAACCTCCACTTTTAACCAACTGTTCGAATTGTCTAGTTTTAAAAAATTCCTCATCTCGAAATACTTTCACAAATTTTAAAAAATTCAATTTTTCATAGTAGAGCGTCCTAAAACACCGTTATACGCTTCAACAGCAGAAGCGTTTTCCTTGAAAACGCTGAGGTTTCGAAAATATTAATAATTTATGTATCTTACCTTAGTTATCCACTGCTTATGAAAATATTACAAAAACGATGCAAATAAATTGTTAGCATCCATCAGCAACAATTTTGATCGTATATTGCAAAAAGCTTTGTTAATTGCAGTTGGAGGAAGTAATGGCAGAGCCATAAGCTTATGGTAAGATACATTTGCTGGCTTTGAAGCTCGAATGTACTGCAGAAGAGCATATATTTCTCCTTACAGCTTGGCAAAAGTGAAACCTAACAGAGAAAACACGTTATTTTTTAACATTTAACCTCATTAAGATAATGTAAACTTTACCAGCATCCAACAGTCCTTGCTTGAGGGAAAATACTTTTCACAGCTTTCCTCATGCTTTGTTCATAATCCGTAATAAATTTTGAAGTCTCCAAGTCAAAAAGATTATTTTTGATGTATTTAAGAAGCTCTTCATAGCTTTTAGTTGTTTTTTTATCCATTAAAACAAAAAAAATTGGAAAAACCTACGGTAATTAAAGTGATGAAAAGTCAACATTGAAACACCATGAGAATATCAATAGAATATACTTCATCAAAATACACGATGTAAATAACAATAAGCTGTTTGAAGCATCCTTGTGGCACAACACTAAATGTTCCATCCATTAAATAATTTATTTTGGCTGGCTTTTTCTGATCATATCCAAAGTTTTCAGTGAGGAAAACAAGCAAAAAGCAAAGTCCTCTTCAATGATGCACGCTGTGAAGAAAGACCTAGCATTTTCTTCGATTTTTGAGATTCCAAAATTGTTCCACTCTGTCTCCAATTGGAAGGCTTCAATTAGCTGAACAGGAATCTTAGGCGACGTTACAAGAGATTTTCTCACCAAATATTGAAGGCCCCTTCTTATCTTCGGAAAAGATACATATTTCGTTTAACCTTTAAGCAAACAATACCGTTTTTAAAACTAACCGAAGTAGTTGCATTGCTTCTAATATAACGATTATGAATTATCAAAATGAAAAATTGTTATTAAAAATCGCACGATTCATGTATTTTACTTACTTTTCACACGTGTTCCGGAATGAAGTTCTGATACCACTTAAAGCATTCATTTAAGCGCCAAGTACTTCATTCATATTTAGACAATCTTGCTTTATTTTGTTCAGGGCCTTCAACGCATTATACGCTCTTTCATCCTTCTCATGATTGTGTTCTACAGGGTTCTATGGTAGAACACAATTGCCATCAGGTAAAAGGTTTATCCTCGCCTTACGTGAATCTTTCCAACACACATGTTTTACAGCATCTTTATACACAGATTTTTTTTTTTATAAATCATTTTTGTTCACACACATAAATTACACGACTATTTATTTTTTTCCCAATAATATGTTCACAATTCATTTATTTTTCTTAAATACGTCTTTACTCAAATAAAGAAATGCAAGAAAGCAAAACAAACTCCCACGATTTGTTTACATCGTCCCACAAAAAAATTTAAAAATGGCCCCAAGAAAATTAAATTACACCCCAATTTTAGTGGTTGTTGTTTTCCATATAATTTTTTGGGGCCTTTTTTAATTTTTTCTTTTTTTTGGGCCATATTTCCTGGGGTGTAATTTCGCAGCGCCATTATTGAAAAAAACGAAGTCCTAATTCTACCAATTGAACCTAATTGAACCAACAAATTCAAAAACATCAACAAACAATGGAAAAAGGAATAATTTCTCAAATATTTCAAAATACACCCGAAACAATTTTCGTGATTATTTCAATAATCTACTCGCAGTTGAGCAAAAACTAAATTTTTGAATAATTGAAATTGAAATTTGTACAAAAATTAACTAATAAACTATTATATGTTTAATAATAATGTTTAATAAACATAACATAAAACCAACAAAAAAAAATTTATTTTGAGTAAAAGTGTTATATTAAACTAAAATTTTAAAGTTAAAAATTTAGTTTAGGACTGCTATACACTGTTCTCTAGAACATTTGAAATTAATACTATGTTTTCACCTGGGCGAAGTCTTGTGATTTTGAGAAAGTGATTTAAAAGTGTGTTATTTAGCATACTGACATCTTGATATCATTTGACAATTAAAACGTCATTATTTCGTCTACAAAAATTAATTTGTGAATAAAAAGAGAAATTTGAGAATTTTTGTTTCTCGTTTGTTGAAATATTTAAAAAAAAAAATACAGGAACGGCATTTAAAAAATTTATCATTTTTGCTGTGGCCACGGAATTCATTAATTTTTTCTCCCCAAACTGCGACAAGCAATCGCTCCAAATTTGGGCTCCAAGACTTCTTTTGCTCGTATTTTTTTTCATGCTAGAGTCACAGAAGTAGATATGTTTTTTTTCTTCGAATTGTCAGTCAGTTCTATATAAACTTTCAGGGATGCCGCATTGAATTTGATGAGATATTGTATTCAATTTTGATAAAATCTCGAGATTTTAAAATCTTGGACTTGTATGAAAAATCTAGGAGATATTAATGTAGATTTGACGAAATCACGCGTAATAGCAAGATTTTGTGAGGATGGAACCATGGTATTAGCAATTACGATTACAGTAAACTCGTTTTGCTAAATTTTCTATTGATTTTTATTACCTTTTTTTAGGCAATTTCGGTTGTTATTTCTAACAAAAAATTAAAGACAACTTCTTTGTTTTTAAAGAAATCAAAGTAGACATAACATTAAGGGTGAAATGGTTTAAAGGAGCGTGGACCACATTGCATTTATTTATTTTTCGTTTTCACTTACTTCACAGGTCTCCAAAAAACTGTCTTAATTTAATTTTCTATTGAAAATTTTCCTTGGATTTGCGACTCTTTTAGGTCTTTTAGGAATGACAGATCTTGGAAATACCATAGCGACGATGTATAGAGATCGTATGTATCAGCTCCAGACTTCTCGCTTCTCTGCATCATCCTTTTTAATTCTCTCCTATAGTATCCTCTTAAATTGTTAATTTTTTTACTTTGTCTAATGATGCATTCGGCTCCAGCTCCTTGTATTTTTCCAACAAGACTTGGTACGCCTTATTCTTCACCACTTTGTTTTTATATAACTCACTTTTTATTTCCCATGTTTCAGGAAAACTTCTGTAAAGTTCAATAAACTCTTTAAAAAATTACTTGAGCGGAATGCTTGCCATATTTTTTCGCTTTGTTTTTTTTCTGCTTCGCGTAGTAATTCACTCCTCAACGATTATTGAAGAATGAAAAATTCAACGAGTCCGACATCGTACATGTCATCGGATACGCAATGTCCATCGGACATGTAGTATTTTCTGAAGCCCTCTAATGACAAGCCTCAAATTGTAAAAATGTCATGTAAAGTTTCTTGAGAGTATAAGACGTTCGGAGTCGGTCTAAAACTGTAAGTTTTTCGATCATTTGTGTACAAACATTGTAAAATTCACAAACAACACAACACAATTAATGAGAAAAACTCGGTAAATTTCTTTTAAGAAATTTATCGTATTGAAAGAAAACATTTAGCGATATATTCATAAAAGTAGAATAAAAAAATCCTGTGAATTGGTTACATCGAACAAATCTGTCGCGACAGATTATAGCTTCATCAGAGTTGGGTTGTAATGATTCCTTTTGGAATTAATTCCATCTCATTTGCAATTCCTTGGAAATGGTAAATTTCGACAAATTGTCGAACAATGACGTAATAACATGTCGCCACTGGAAGTTTTTCACAAATTGTTATTCATTTGTGAGCATCCTGTTGTATTTCCTTGCTGTATATAACGTTCAGAAATGCTTAAAGATACGACTTAAAAAAAACATAGGCAACAAAGTATAGTATCTGAGCTTTTCTGTCGTATTCCACCTGTGTATGCAAAACAACAACAGGTTGTTGTAAGAAAATATGCAATACCGATGTCGTATTTCAAATTATGGGAACAACTGAAGATGAGTGGAAATGGAATTTCTGAATTTTTTTTTAAAATGTGTATTTAGAGCTAAAAAAGCCAATAGTGAAAAAATTTCAGATTGGTCTGAAGCAGTTTAGAAGTTATAAACATTAAAAACTAAGAAAAATGGGCCTAAAAACGTGTTAGTTTTTTTGTTAGTTTCCCTACAAAACTAGACACTATGGGTACCAAAAGAAAGGTTATGATATTATCTATTCAACGAGGTTTTAACCATAAGAATCCATACATTACTTTTGAAGATATACCAATAACGCCTAGTTTGATCTCCAAAATACCAATAATTTAATGATACCAATTTATGCTTAGTTTTGTAGGAAATTTAAAAAGCAAATTACAATTTTTTTCAGGCCAGCTTTTGGAACTTTGAACCCTATAACTTCTAAATGACTTGAGACGGACCGAATTTTTCCAGATTCGGACTCAGAAGGTCTTAACACATACAATCCACACAAAATAAGTAAAATTTGAGTTTCCATTCATATTCAATTATGCCAAGTTGTGAAGACCTACATGCCTTTCAGGAAATGTGTCAGTCTGGTATTGTTTCTTTTGTAGAATTGTAATAGATTTTCTTTCTAACATCTGCACATCTCTAACCAAATTTTGACATTTATTTAATTATTTAAACAAGAAACAAAACACAAAAAGAATTAGAAGAAAACAATGCGAATCGTTGTCGTGTCCATGGATTTGTCATAACCGTCGCTGACTCCATTGCTCCAAAGCTCCAACTCGTTGTTTGTGTGAATTTATAGCTAAACTAAAAAAGAAAGTTAATTTTTGCTTCATTTCAAGTTTTTCAGCCGTTCTGCTGCAAATACAAATTGAATTTGTGCGTTTTAGCGTGTGAAATCAAGAAAAAAAATATCAATATCAAATTAAAATTATGTAGTGCAAATCGAATTTAGCAAAAAAAGTGATTCAGTCCTATGTTAATTTTTAGTTCTTCATGTTTGGTGTCTGAAACGGCGAGCGGTGATTAAAAAAAAATAAATAAAATAAGTTAAGAATTTTTGTTAAAGATTTCGAAATTATCGACGTCAGCAAAACCAGTCTGTATTAAAAGTGACGCCGCGTTATTCCCCGTGTACAAGGTAGTCTGAAAGTTAAATAAAAAACTAGTTAAAGAAAAAAATATCAAAAGTTTAACAAGTGCGATACACAAGTGTTTTAGAGTTAATCCACGTGAGTGTGTTCGTGAGCTCGCGTCAATAAGCCAAAGATACGATAAGTAGCTTGTCTTATAAAATGGCTTTTCCAAATGCTGCTTCTGCAGCTAATCGTCCGCTCTGTGCATTATTTATGTGTGCGCTAATTGTGTCTTCATTGGCGGTCAACGTAGAGAATGAATCATTTCTCAAAACATCATCACAGCACTATTTAAACAACCAAGAAGTGGGTGAATTATTCGCCACATTGCATCAGCAGTATCCGCTCCTGGCACACAAGTATTCATTAGGTAAGACTTTGCAGCAACGCGATATTCATGCGCTGGCGCTTAGTGCTAGCTCCGGCGATAGTGGTGATCTTTTGATTCCTGTTATCAAAGTCACTGCCAATATACATGGCGATGAAACGCTGGGTCGTCAAATAATACTCTTCCTGGCACAGTATCTGACGGAAAATTATGAGACGCTGCCTGAGGTGCAGCGTTTGCTGAATACCACAGAGATTCATTTATTGCCAAGCTGCAATCCGGACGGCTTTGCAGCAGCCAAGGTGAGTAATCTTCTGTTAATGTAAAGATGATTTCACTAGTTAGCGATAGATTCTAAAGCGATAAATTTGCGATAACCTATTTGAAATCAGAAATATAAGCACATAGTACATATTTTCGAATTCAAATAAATGGCATAGCGTGTTTTTTAAATTTTTCATACCAAAATATATTTATGTCATCCATACTTAAAAATTGCATAGAAATGCACTGTGTTTCCGAGATATAAATTTTATTTTCCTAAAAATTGTTCTGAGGTTAAGACTAGGTTTTAGACTAACTTCAATCTTCCAATTTGCATCACAAACATATATATACCAGGGATGATATTTGAGGGCTTTTTAGGGCTCTTTTTATTTCAAAATACCGGGGCCCATTTGTAAAATTCTAAGGAAAAATAATAGCAATTTTTGAAAAGTTAACTGGTAATCGCTGTACAAATTTAAATTTTATTTAAGTGATTTTGAATTGGGGAACAGGGGGCGAACCTTCACATGGCAACGTGTCTGACCGCCTCAACCTGGCGAGGCCAGCATTATCCATGTCGAAATCGTCTCAAGTCGACTCAAACCTCCAAGTGGTGTTCCCTGGGCAACGGCAAACTGGCATCCGTCAGTTTGACGGCTAATTTGAGCGGCGGGTCGATCCATAGACCTTAAACATGGAATGTGCGCAGGGTTTGGGTCCCGCCACATTACTACTGCCCAATGAAAACTAAACCAGCCTCGGATAAGAACCCCAATTACGTTGACGACCACCGCAAACGAAAAACGGACAATGATTTACGGATATGCACCTGGAATGTCCGGACCCTTTATAGGGAAGGTGCCATTATCCAACTGGCGGAAGCCCTCAAAACAATACAATCTGACATCACCGCCATCCAGGAAATGCGATGGAAAGGGCAAGGCTGCTCTAAACAAGCACACTGCGATATCTACTACAGCTGCCATGCGGAGAAGCGCGAATTCGGATGTGGATTCGTCGTTAGCCGGAAACTACGCCACCTTGTTTCCCGGTTCACACCTGTGAACGAAAGATTGGCCACGATCCGCATCAAGGCAAAATTTTTCTACATAAGCCTTATTTGCGCGCACGCCCCGACGGAGGAAAAGGACGAAGCCGTCAAGGACGCTTTCTACGCTAGTCTTGAGGACGTATATGACCACCTTCCGGTCCATGACATGAAAATAGTCCTCGGCGATTTTAATGCGAAAGTCGGAAGGGAAGGCATCTTTGGCCCCACTGTCGGTCAGTTTCGTCTTCACGAGACCTCCACAAACAACGGTCTAAGACTGATCGACTTCGCCGCGGCACGAAACATGGTAGTTAGTAGCACCAGATTTAAGCACCTCGACATCCACAAGGCCACCTGGCTGTCCCCGGATCAAAAAACGCGAAACCAAATTGATCATGTTGTAATCGACGGAAGGCATGCCTCTAGTGTTCTAGATGTGCGTACATTTCGGGGGGTCAACATTGACTCCGACCATTATCTTGTTGCAGCCAAGATCCGCATGCGATTATGCAATGCCAAGAACATACGCACAGGAATGCAACGAAAGCTAGATGTCGCTAAGCTGCAATTACAACGGACTGCCGAAGCCTACTCCGCTCAACTCTCGGTTAAGCTCAACCAACCAACCTCTGGACTCGACGACGCCGGCGGACTTTGGGCGCATATATCCCACTCCATGCGCGCTGCCGCTGAAGAAGTCATTGGTTTCCGGCGCCCGCAACCTCGGAACCAATGGTATGATCAGGAGTGTCGCATTGCGACTGCAGTAAAAAACGCCGCTTATAGAAAAACGCTGCAGTCAGCTGCAACGCGAGCCGTGCGAGAAAACTACCGCGAAAAGAGGAAGGAAGAGAGGCGCCTTTTCAGACGCAAGAAAAGAGAGCAGGAAAAGCGTGAGCGTGAGGAACTAGAGGTATACCAGGGCAAGAAGGATGCACGAAAATTCTATCAACAGGTTAAGCGTCTAACCCAAGGTTTCAAGCCCGGAGCATCCACTTGTAGAGACGAAAATGGAGATCTGAATACGGATACACAGTGTGTGCTTAGATTGTGGAGACAGCACTTCTCCAATTTACTTAATGGCGACGATTCCACCAATGCCGCCCATCGAGAGCACAGTGCAGTGCCACCAATCGACGATGACGGAGTGGAAGTATCACCAACTAGCCATGAAGAGGTTCGAGTTGCTATCCAACGACTCAAAAACAATAAAGCAGCGGGTGCTGACGGCCTGTCAGCTGAATTGTTTAAAACCGGCGGCGATGAATTGATAAGGCGCATGCATCAGCTCATCAACAAAATATGGCTAGCAGAAAGCATGCCCGACGATTGGAACCTCAGTGTACTGTGCCCTATACTTAAGAAAGGAGACCCTACAATCTGCGCAAGTTATAGAGGTATCAGTCTTATTTCCATCGCATATAAGGTTCTCTCAAGCGTACTGTGTGAAAGATTAAAGCCAATTACAAAAACACTGATTGGACCTTATCAGTGTGGCTTTCGACCTGGTAAGTCCACCATAGACCAGATTTTCACGCTACGACAAATCCTGGAGAAAACCCACGAACATCAAATTGACACACACCATCTCTTTGTCGACTTTAAAGCTGCTTTTGATAGCCCGAGAAGGGATTGCCTATACGCAACAATGTCTGAGTTCGGTATACCTGCAAAGTTGATTAGACTTTGCAGAATGGCGTTGAGCAACACACGCAGCTCCGTCAAGGTAGGCAATGACCTCTCCGAAACCTTCAATACCGAAAGAGGTTTCAGGCAAGGCGATCCACTGTCTTGCGATCTCTTCAACATCATCATGGAGGGGATCGTACGAAAGGCCGGTGTGCATCGTAATGGCACCATTTTCTATAAAGGTGTCCAGCTCCTTGCTTACGCTGATGATATTGATATTGTTGGCAGAACCAAGAGAGATGTTACCGCTGCTTTCGCCGCTATCGAAAAGGAATCAGCCAAAGTGGGTTTGACGATAAATGAGGGTAAAACAAAGTATATGCTGTCTACAAACAAGGGAGCTCGGCGTTTAGACTCCCACGTTTCATCCGGCAGCTATAACTTTGAAGTAGTCAAGGAGTTTGTATACCTTGGCACCGCCATTAATACTAACAACGAAATCAGCCTGGAGATAAAGCGAAGAACAATAATTGCTAATAGGTGCTACTACGGGCTCAGTAAGCAACTAAGTTCCAGAGCCCTCTCTCGATCGACAAAACTAACACTCTACAAGACGCTCGTTCTACCTGTGCTGCTTTATGGCGCTGAGGCATGGGTAGTTTCGCAAACTGACGCAGCCGCTCTGGGGGTGTTCGAGAGAAAAGTTCTTCGCAAAATCTTCGGTCCTGTTCGAGTCGGCGATGACTATCGCATCCGAATGAACCACGAGCTGTATGAGCTCTACGGAGACATTGACGTAGTTCGGCGTATAACTGTGCAGCGACTACGCTGGCTGGGTCATGTCCATCGTATGGACGACGAAGCTCCAGCGAAAAAGGTGCTCGAAGCGAGGGTCGCTGGTCAACGACGACGAGGGAGACCATGCCTCCGATGGATGGACCAGGCTGAGGAAGCCCTAACCGCACTTGGTGTATCCGATTGGAGAAGGCGCGCGCAAAGCAGAGGCGCCTGGCGAGAGCTGATGAGGTCGGTCGAAATCCGGACACGGGTTGTCACGGCCACCTAAGTAAGTAAGTAGATTTTGAATTGTCGGTAAACAATATCCGCCCAAAGATGAAATCGCCCAAGAAAATAAAATAAAAAATTCCCATCGACTGTGGGTGAGAGGACATTCTGGCATAGAAGAGAATGAAAATGCTGATTCTTTAGCAAGAGAAGGATCAGCAGAAGGATTCTGTGGACCAGAACCACGTATCGCCATAGGCGACAACATAGTGGCAGGCCTTATTAAGCAACGGACGTTCTCGGAACACCGTACAAGGTGGAAAGAAGCTGTTAATTGCAGGCAATCAAAGGTGGCCGTGAAGTGGTCGCGTAGTCAGGAAGGCCTTAAGCTGTCTTACCGCACTGGTCACATGAAACGGTGCCTACATGTACCATATCAGAAAGATGACTCTGACCAAGGACGATACGTGCAGATCATGCCTAGAAAAGCCGGAAACAGCAGCACACATTCTATGCCAGTGTCCGGCGGTGGCAAGCATAAGATTGACCATTCTGGGAAGTCCATTTATTGGCGAAGCCAAGCCTGGTCAACTGACCTACAAGGATATGCTTGAGGAGACAAAGGATACTTATATTAGGAGTATGCTTACATATGAGTGCCTCGAGCTGTATCATCCTTCGTCAAATAGGGGACGATAGGTTGGTAATAGCTTCGCTTATTGGTAATTTTTTCGGTAAAGGGTTGGTAATCGTTTCGATATTTGGTTGGTCGGTAATCAGTTCAGTAATCGGTTGGTAACTGCTTCGATATTCGGTTGGTAATTCCTTTGGTAATCGGTATTTGGTTCGGTGATCGCTTTGGTAATCGGAAATGGGTTGGTAATAGCTTCGGTAATCGGTTGGTAATCGCCTCGGCAATCGAAAATGGGTTGGTAATAGCTTAGGTAATTGGTTGGTAATCGCTTCGGTAATCATTTGGTTATTGTTTCGGTAATCGGTTGGTAATCGCTTCGGTAATTGGTAATCGGTTGGTAATTGCTTCGGTAATGGGTTGGTAATCACTTCGGTAATGGGTTGGTAATTGCTTCGGTAGTTGGTAACCGGTGAGTAATCTCTTCGGTAATCGGTTATTGGTTCGGTAATCGGTTATTGGTTCGGTAATCGGTTGGTTATCGCTTCGGTGATCGGTTCGGTAATCGGTTGGTAATCGCTTCGGTAAGTGGTCCTTTCTTCTTATGTCAAGTCATTACTACTGTTTATCCAATTTATAATTTTAATTTAGCTATAACATAAAAAAAAATTTTAAAACTACATACTATTATTTTTCCGATACAGTTTTCAGTGGGGGAAAAAAGGTATCCTGAAAAATAAAAACTTTTGAAGTTTAGGGACTCTGATTTTGTACATAAAAAATAAAAATTTTTAAAAATACATAAAAATTTTTTAAAAAGAAAAATTTTATATCCAAGGGAAAAAATGTTATGCGCCTACTTCTTTTTTCGTGTTAAGGGTACAATTTTTACAGAAAATGAAATTCGCAAAGGAAATAACTCAGGAGAAGTGAGTGAGAGGGTAAGGAATAAACCATGGTATCATGCATGGTAGAGTTATAAGGTAAGGCCGACTCGAAGAGGAATGGAGTGGAAAGCAGAATAAAGCGAGATAGATGTCAAAATCAGCTGTTCATCGCGAATTTCTTTATGCTCACGTCTCGTAGTTGTTTTTAGGTTAAAACTGTTACAGCTTTTTTTGCAATTTTAAGACTTCTTTCACATTTTGTAGTTTTTATTACACTTTTTTTATAATATTTTCACTGAAATAAGCTAAAATTTAACACCCTAAAATATTTATATTTAATAAATATTATTAGAAACCTAAAATATTTTCTTCATTTGCAATTTCTACGAAATTCGTCGTTTTGACATATATCTTCCTTCGCGTGAGAGCACTCAGCGAAGCGGCCTACCTAAACTGTCAAGTGCTGTTGAATTTGTTAATTTTTATAACAATCATGGTGAATAATACAGGTAAACTCGCTAGATGAGAGCGTACTGCCGCGAATGTCAAAACGAAGTTGACAACTCATATAAAATCTCAAATCTAAAAAGTTGAAGCTGTCTTCTTTCTTTGATTACAACTTGTAAAAAATGTTCTTTTTCGTATCTTTATCGATATTTAAGCAATAAAAAATTGCTTCAAGGCAAACATCATTGAAAATTATATAAAAAAAAAAGATATTAACTGCAAGCAGCAGGGAGTGCCATTGACAATATCGTCAGTAACGAAGAAGAGAGCACAATCAACGCTGCATCTACCTGTATTAACATATTCTACCATGATAACAATCAGCTGATCACTTTGACAGTTGAAACAAAGACATGAAAACATAACAAGAGAACTATGTAGATAAGCACACATTGAATAACACAATCAGCCTTCCTCACAAAAGTCCTCAAAACGCTTTTCAATTAAAGCGATTTCCTAGTGAATGTCCTGATGCACCACTACCAGAAAAAATTTCAAAAAACAAAAAAAAAACGTTCGATGTTGTCATTGTGACTTCGGTAATAAGTGGACTTGTGTCCGTGGTTCACAATATCCATGTTGTTAATGATTTGAAATTAAAAAAAAAAAACTGGTGAAAGTCTAACTATGCTTTTGAAATTAATACAGCGGTGCAACTAATTAAAATTGTAATGTAAAAAACCAATGTAGAAGAACAAAAAAAAAAAAAAAAAAAACAAACGGCATTTGAATGGGTGAAACCAAATCGTGCCAGACACGAGAAAAAAGATAAACTATGATATAAATATAACAACAATGAAGCAGTGACAACTACAAAAGTTAAAACAATAAAAGAACCTGAACGCGCTGCGTAATTCATTAACTTTCAATGGTGTTTTTTATCTTTTTACTAATAAAAATAAACTAAAAAAAACGCTTATCTGCTGTTTCTCACACGCTTGCAGCTTAAATATTGCATATTCTATATTGTTGGATTTGTAAAACAACAACCGTTTTTATTAGGTTCTTCAGCAGAACTGTTCTAAATATAAATCTGACTGGTTCTACACAATATAAACTTGTTTTTGTTTACACGTACCAGTTTTTGTTTGTTACACTTTTACACATTTTTTTGCCGGTTACATTTTATGACATTTTGATGATGATGATAACAATTTGTGTAAAACAAAAACAATATAATAAAAAATTTAACATAGTTCATTGCCTTGTTTATAGACTTGATTGGCGTGAAACAATATTTGTTTTTGAAGTGCGTGAAGATAAATTCGTAAATCCGACGCTAACTTAGCAAAGACACAAACCCATATTTCTTAAAAGTACGAATTTTAAATTCGTACTATTCAAAAGTACGAATTTAACTTTAAGTACGAATTTAACTTTAAGTACGAATTTAACTTTAGGTACGAATTTAACTTTTAGTATGAATTTATATGAAAAAACTACGAATTTAACCTTGTTTGATAAGAAATGATTTTTAATATCAACCAGGAAACTTTAATGTCAAAACATTAATAAAATATAATAAAAGTAAGGGAAAAATACAAAATTAGACCAGAACTGAAAATTCGGTACAGAATTGAATAAACTTCCGATTCAGGTCATAAACAATTTTTTAAAAAGTTACGAATCATATGTTTGTGATATTAAATTTGAAATAAAAGGTCGTAATATCTACATTTAGGATTATTATTTTTTAAAAACCAATGGACAGGTAATAAAAGCATCTCTTTAAGGGTATATGACTAATAGTGCCGCGATGAGGATTTTGGCCAAAGGAAATTTTTTAAAAAGGAGTAATCGATCGATTCATAGTGCTTAATTTTAATTAAAAAAATATCAGTTCCAAAATGTACGATTTTTAAATTTTTTATTTTAATAGACATGCAATTAAAGCACCTTTTTAAGGACATATGACTCATTGTGGCGCGCTAAGGATTTTGGCAACAGAAAATTTCTTAAAAAGTAGTGAAAAGTACTGAAGATCCATGGTGCTTACTTTGAATAAGAAAATCTCAGTTCCAAAATGTACGATTTTTAAATTTTATATTTTAATAGACAGGTAATTAAAGCACCTTTTTAAGGATATATGACTCATTGTGGCGCGCTAAGGATTTTGGCAACAGCAAATTTTTTAAAAAGTAGTGAAAAGTTCCATGATGCTTACTTTGAATAAGAAAATCTCAGTTCGAAAATGTACGATTTTTAAATTTTATATTTTAATAGACAGGTAATTAAAGCACCTTTTTAAGGATATATGACTCATTGTGGCGCGCTAAGGATTTTGGCCACAGGAAATTTTTTAAAAAGTAGTGAAAAGTACTGAAAAGTTCCATAGTGCTTACTTTGAATAAGAAAATCTCAGTTCCAAAATGTACGATTTTTAAATTTTATATTTTAATAGACAGGTAATTAAAGCACCTTTTTAAGGATATATGACTCATTGTGGCGCGCTAAGGATTTTGGCCACAGGAAATTTTTTAAAAAGTCGTGAAAAGTACTGATAAGTTCCATGGTGCTTACTGAGATATTCTTATTCAAATTAAGCATCATGGAACTTTTCACTACTTTTTAAAAAATTTCCTGTGGCCAAAATCCTTAGCGCGCCACAATGAGTCATATATCCTTAAAAAGGTGCTTTAATTACCTGTCCATTAAAATATAAAATTTAAAAATCGTACATTTTGGAACTGAGATTTTCTTATTCAAAGTAAACACCATGGAACTTTTCACTACTTTTTAAAAAATTTCCTGTGGCCAAAATCCTTAGCGCGCCACAATGAGTCATATATCCTTAAAAAGGTGCTTTAATTACCTGTCTATTAAAATATAAAATTTAAAAATCGTACATTTTGGAACTGAGATTTTCTTATTCAAAATAAGCACTATGAAACTTTTCAGTACTTTTCACTACTTTTTAAAAAATTTCCTGTGGCCAAAATCCTTAGCGCGCCACAATGAGTCATATATCCTTAAAAAGGTGCTTTAATTACCTGTCTATTAAAATATAAAATTTAAAAATCGTACATTTTGGAACTGAGATTTTCTTATTCAAAATAAGCACCATGGAACTTTTCAGTACTTTTCACTACTTTTTAAAAAATTTCCTGTGGCCAAAATCCTTAGCGCGCCACAATGAGTCGTATATCCTTAAAAAGGTGCTTTAATTACCTGTCTATTAAAATATAAAATTTAAAAATCGTACATTTTGGAACTAAGATTTTCTTATTCAAATTAAGCATCATGGAACTTTTCACTACTTTTTAAAAAATTTCCTGTGGCCAAAATCCTTAGCGCGCCACAATGTGTCATATATCCTTAAAAAGGTGCTTTAATTACCTGTCTATTAAAATATAAAATTTAAAAATCGTACATTTTGGAACAGATTTTCTTATTCAAAATAAGCACCATGGAACTTTTCACTACTTTGTAAAAAATTTCCTGTGGCCAAAATCCTTAGCGCGCCACAATGAGTCGTATATCCTTAAAAAGGTGCTTTAATTACCTGTCTATTAAAATATAAAATTTAAAAATCGTACATTTTGGAACTGAGATATTCTTATTCAAAGTAAGCACCATGGAACTTTTCAGTACTTTTTGAAAAATTTCCTGTGGCCAAAATCCATAGCGCGAAACAATGAGTCATATATCCTTAAAAAGGTGCTTTAATTACCTGTCTATTCAAATATAAAATTTAAAAATCGTACATTTTGGAACTGAGATTTTCTTATTCAAAATAAGCACCATGGAACTTTTCAGTACTTTTCACTACTTTTTAAAAAATTTCCTGTGGCCAAAATCCTTAGCGCGCCACAATGAGTCATATATCCTTAAAAAGGTGCTTTAATTACCTGTCTATTAAAATATAAAATTTAAAAATCGTACATTTTGGAACTGAGATTTTCTTATTCAAATTAAGCATCATGGAACTTTTCACTACTTTTTAAAAAATTTCCTGTGGCCAAAATCCTTAGCGCGCCACAATGAGTCATATATCCTTAAAAAGGTGCTTTAATAACCTGTCTATTAAAATATAAAATTAAAAAATCGTACATTTTGGAACTGAGATTTTCTTATTCAAAGTAAGCACCATGGAACTTTTCAGTACTTTTTGAAAAATTTCCTGTGGCCAAAATCCTTAGCGCGCCACAATGAGTCATATATCCTTTAAAAGGTGCTTTAATTACCTGTCTATTAAAATATAAAATTTAAAAATCGTACATTTTGGAACTGAGATTTTCTTATTCAAAATAAGCACCATGGAACTTTTCAGTACTTTTCACTACTTTTTAAAAAATTTCCTGTGGCCAAAATCCTTAGCGCGCCACAATGAGTCATATATCCTTAAAAAGGTGCTTTAATTACCTGTCTATTAAAATATAAAATTTAAAAATCGTACATTTTGGAACTGAGATTTTCTTATTCAAAATAAGCACTATGAAACTTTTCAGTACTTTTCACTACTTTTTAAAAAATTTCCTGTGGCCAAGATCCTTAGCGCGCCACAATGAGTCATATATCCTTAAAAAGGTGCTTTAATAACCTGTCTATTAAAATATAAAATTTAAAAATCGTACATTTTGGAACAGAGATTTTCTTATTCAAAGTAAGCACCATGGAACTTTTCAGAACTTTTCACTACTTTTTAAAAAATTTCCTGTGGCCAAAATCCTTAGCGCGCCACAATGAGTCATATATCCTTAAAAAGGTGCTTTAATTACCTGTCTATTAAAATATAAAATTTAAAAATCGTACATTTTGGAACTGATATTTTTTTAATTAAAATTAAGCACTATGAATCGATCGATTACTCCTTTTTAAAAAATTTCCTTTGGCCAAAATCCTCATCGCGGCACTATTAGTCATATACCCTTAAAGAGATGCTTTTATTACCTGTCCATTGGTTTTTAAAAAATAATAATCCTAAATGTAGATATTACGACCTTTTATTTCAAATTTAATATCACAAACATATGATTCGTAACTTTTTAAAAAATTGTTTATGACCTGAATCGGAAGTTTATTCAATTCTGTACCGAATTTTCAGTTCTGGTCTAATTTTGTATTTTTCCCTTACTTTTATTATATTTTATTAATGTTTTGACTTTAAAGTTTCCTGGTTGATATTAAAAACATTTCTTATCAAACAAGGTTAAATTCGTAGTTTTTTCATATAAATTCATACTAAAAGTTAAATTCGTACCTAAAGTTAAATTCGTACTTAAAGTTAAATTCGTACTTAAAGTTAAATTCGTACTTTTAAATAGTACGAATTTAAAATTCGTACTTTTAGGAAATATGGGTTTGTGTCTTTGCTAAGCTAGCGTCGGATTTACGAATTTATCTTCACGCACTTTTGTTTTTGTTAAAATAAAAAAATGCGAAAGAGAATAAGAGCAAAGACATATTTTAACAAAGATTTTACAAAGATGCTTATTGGAAAGGTCTGTTTACACTAGTCCCACTACACCGATTCATTTTGAAGTGAGGCAGCTGCCTTACATGTGTTCACACACACACATCACTGGTCTCACTTTAATTTTGATTGATTATGATACAATTAGATACAGTCATGGTAGAATAATTACAGGTACTATAAATAGCGACTGCGCTGTCGAGCGGTGGGCATATAATGTAAAAAACAAGTGATGTACACCGAAACAAAAATAAAAGGGTAGTTTTTTTTTAACAAATATTTTCACACCAACTTCTTAAATACTGCGAAATTTTCTCGAAGCTATATTAAATAAATCGATGACAATATTATTGATTGAATGTGGTTTTTATGTACGATGTGGGATTATAATAAAAAATTTATAATTTTTATTTAAAATCAATTGACTAATAAAAATTTTTATAAAAAATTTTTGAGATTTTAATAAAAAAATGTTGACATATAAATAGAAAATACGACTGTCGTTTTTTAATTAATTTTTTGTGGTTTTTTATATGTACGATGTGAGATTAAAATGCAAAAAAACAAATTGACTATAAAAATGTAAAAATACAAAAAATATATATTTTGACAAATAAAGAGTTTATCAAAGAACTATAAATTTTCACAATTAAAGAGTTTTTAATAAAAAATTTTTTTAAATTTAAATTTGGGGATTTTAATATGCATTTTTTAGAAATTTTAACAAAATGAAAGATGCGAGAATTTGTAATGTTAAACAGAATTGATTGTAGATTTTTTATATGCACTATGTGGGATTAAAACAAAAACAAATTTAGGCAAATAAAGAATTTAAAAATAAAAAATAAATTTTGACAAATAAAAAGGAAAATATGTATGACAATTAAGGATTATAATGAAGGCAATACGGGTCTTGTTCTAAAAAAAAATTTATAAAAAAAAATTTTATAAAAAAAGATTTTATAAAAAAAAAAATTTATAAAAAAAAAATTTATAAAAAAAAAATAAACAAAAATTTTTTTTCTATAAATTAAAATTATAAAAAAATTTATGAAAAAAAAATTTATAAAAAAAAATTTTTAAAAAAAAAATTTTATAAATATTTATTAAAATCCCCAAATTTTAAATATAAAATCTGTATTGCCATATTACCCCCTTGCCAAACATTTATTTTTTTCTTTTTAAAAAGTTTGTTTGTGAAAATTTATTTATTTTATTTTTATACACTTTATTTGTCAAAATTTATTTTTTCTTTTTGAAACGCTTTATTAGTCAAAATTTATTTTTAATTTTTTAAACTCTCAAAATTTATGTTTGTCTAAACCTCCATCGTTACAAACACATAAAAAAAACAACATCGCACATTTAAAAAAACCACAATCAATCAATATATACTCAATTTTTGTTGTTCTGCCTTTTATTTTTTATGATGGTTTATTCGATGGCTTGTGATAATTTTAAGATCGAGTCGCTAGCCATTTGTTACAATAACCCTTTCGTTACAATCTTCCGATCCTTTAGTAAGGAACCGCTGCCCTAGTGTACTTGTTTATTGAGATATATTCCTATTTATCCCCTCCGACCCCTCCTTAGGGGAGCTCCCATACAATGAACCCTAACCCCCTACAGTTAATTAAATCGATATTTACCCTTTTCGGAAGGGGAGGAGAGGGTTAATATGTTGGACCCACCACAATTTCTATTCAAAGGAGAACATTTTTCTTCTTGGGGCTTATTCCTTCCGACCCCTCCTTAGAGGGGCTCCCATACAATGCACCCTACCGTTACTGAAATCAATATTTCCCCTCTTGGGAAGAGTAGGAGAGAGTTAATATGTACCACCGACCTCCATTACTTTTTCAAGTGTAGCATTTTTCCCTTGGGAATCTATCACCTCCGACCTCTCCTTAGGAGGGCTCCCATACAAAGCACCCTACTGTTAATGAAATAACATGAAATACCATTGTATGCGAGCCCCACCCCTAAGGAGAGATCGGAGGGGATACGTCCCAAAGGGAAAAAATACTTGAGGTCCGTCGTACATATTAACCCTACCCTCCCAAAAGGAAAAATATTGATTTCATTAACAGTAGAGTGCATCCCCTAAGGAGGGGTCGGAGGGAATAAGCCCGAAGGAGAAAAATGTTCCTCTTTGAGAAGTAATTGGGGTCGGTGCCACATACTAATCCTCTCCTCCCCTTCTGAAAAGAGTAAGTATCGATTTAATTAACTGCAGGTATTAGGATGCACCCGCATTGTATGGAAGCCCCCCCTCAGGAGGGGTAAAAGGGAATAGATACTAAGGAAAAAATGTTCCTCTTGGAAAAATAATGTAGGTCGGTCATATATTTTAACCGTCTCCTGCCGTCCCCAAAAAGGGAAATATTGATATCATTAATTGTAGGGGTTTAGAGTTTACCCTGGACGCTCCTCTAGGGAGAATCTTACGTGACCCGAAAAAACTAAATTTATATTCAGTTTCAGCGATCTCGAAAACATAAAAAAATACGGGTTTTTTTTTTTTTTTTTTAAAATTGTTGTTCAGTGTTATTGTATCATGGATACAGTTAGATGCAAAGAAGAAAACGTAGTCTCAAAACTGTCAAATCTTATAGAAAATAATATAACAGAATGAAAACAAACTGAAGAAATTTCGAACGATTTTGACAGCTATGGTTGTCAAAAAGGGAGGTCAAGCATCCCTGCAGTTAGCTTTTTCATTATATCAAGGTTCAATCCAAGAATTCTTCATCTTTTGAGTTATATAGATGCTTAAATTGGCGTTTTATTGTACTTAAATCAATTCATTTGCATTTGAATCAATTCTGACAAAAATTACTTGCATTAAAATGGCAAAACACAACAAAGAAACTAACCAATGCCAAATGTCAAAACAAAGAGAAAAAGAATGAGTTGAGAAATTTTAAAAAAATCATCATATAATCTATCATATCACAATATCAGCCAATCATGTAACATATCACATACCCACTTCACCTTTCTTCTAGTGATGTCATAGTGAGTTTGAAATAAATATTTGTGTTGATACACATTAATGTCCGGCACTTTAGTTATTTTTGTACGCTTCTAACTACATTGTGGGTGTTTCCTGTGCCTATTTTTAGAACTACGCATGTTTACAACACTGTGTTGTTTGATCAAGCTCATTGTCAAGACTTTTGAGAATTCCACTGTGACGTCAATCAAAGTTCAGCATAGCAAAATATATATATATTGATGTCAGCACAAAACTATAGAATAGCAGGCAAATTTGCCAAAAGTCCTTAATAAACAAATTAAAAAGGGAAACAATAATGTTTTTAGCAAATAAGAAATAAACAACAGCTGGTTTAGATATTTTTGTTGCTCAGTCTAAATTTATTTATCCAGGTAACAATCTCAGCTAAATAAGCCCTGAGTAAAGCTTTATATAAGGAATGTATGCAGGGAGCAGAATTTAAAATTCCTTGAATAATCCTTGAAAAACGTTTTATACAAGGTCTATGCAAACAAAAAAGGAGTATGTAATTAGTTTCTTTATTCGAGAACTTATATAAAGTTTTATATGTATTTTATATAAGCACATGAATAAACTTTTGCATAAAGTTTTTATTCAGGGCTTATTCAGGAACTCGGAAACTTTAAAAAAAAATATCAGATTTTTTCATTATCATTTTTACGTAGGGTGAGGTGAGGTAATGTGCAGACATACATTTCATTAGAGTTCTTTAAAAGCGTGAACATTTTTTGTTAGTTTTTTTTTTAAATTTACAAAAAATAGCGTTTTGGTTAAAATTTTCTGCAGATATAAAAAGTTAGTGGATGTTAGATGTGGTATTGTTTAATATCTTTAAATATAACAAAAGTTTAAAACTTATTTTTTTAAATTTACAAAAAATAGCGTTTCTGATAAAATTTTCTTGATATTCTAAATGTGAGTAAATGTAAAATGTGGTATTATTAAATATCTTTAAATATAACAAAATTTTTGCATTTTTTTCACATTGTAATAAAATACCATCAATGAGAAAACAGTGACTTACATTAGGGTGATGTGTAACACTCATGGTGGGGTGATGTGTAACACATCTTACACATTATAATTGCCATTAAAGAGCCAACAACGTCAGCCCAGACCAAAATCGTCAATGAAAAATTGTGTTTTAACAACGTCACAAACGTTTACAGTTGCAGGTGATGAAATTAAGTTCTTATCGTAATAATTTTATTAAACAGAAAAAGTCAAAATAAACATACAAAATTTAAGTTCCTGGTCCTTAACCCAACATTTTGTTGGTGTTTGAAATTTTTGTTCTATTTCACCCATTTCTCAAAATATTCAACAGCCATGAAAACACTCACTTCAAATTGGTTCTTTTGCAAGGGATAGGCCTCAAAAAACCAATAAAAAATTCAATTTCTTAACACTTTTATTGGAGCAAATAAAAACGTGCTACACATCAGCCCACTTCAGCCTATATTTCTATAAGTACATTTCATTTAAATTTTTCCATTTTAGAACAGAAATTTTGCGCATTGTAAAAATTTTTGTATATTTATCATGGTCACCCAGCGTGGTTTGAACTCGGGAACTTTGTATCGGCAGCCGCACACACTATCCACTCATCTACTCAAGAACTTGCTTGAATAGCGTTAAAACTTCATCTCTTTTTATTTGAATTTCCTTGAGTAAAAGTTCATAAAAGCCTCATATATGGAACTCTTTAAATACTTCCTAAAAATGTATCCTTGCACTCAAAAAAGAGAGTGTTTGTCATAAGCAATAGCTTACGTAAACATTAATAGTGTTTGGTGTTATGTTCCTATGAAACTATAATCAGTGTTAATGACAAACAGTAAAAATGTTCTATGTTGCTTACTTCAACTAAAATCATTTCATATAAGCACTTAATTTGCTGGCCAAAAGTTGCTTCGGTGGCCCTGCGGTCTAAGCAAATAGATTGCCAGTCAATTGGTACATGGTTCGACGCCGGACACAGCTAAGCTTTTTTTATTTTTTTTCTATTATTGAGGGTAGTGACTATTTCATTCAAATATAATGATCGAGGCCCTTTATAAGCAAAGTTAAACTTTCGTTTATAAGCCAAGTAAAATTTATATCGAGTATGATAGCTTTTGCTACTTAAAATAAATTTACATCATTATCTGATTTGTAGTTTTTGTTCATACTTTCTGAACCCTATGGAGGTGTTTCAACCCCTTAATCTGTTCCCCCTTGATTACGAGCCTGCCTCCTCATGTTGTATTTGCGAATATAGTGAACGCCGGTACAGACAGCCAGGCAGATTAGATCAGAAAACACATTAGAGCAAAAGAGATGGATAACTTGGTTGCTTTATTACTCCAATGTGAAAATCTGATCTGATCTGCCTGACCGTCTGAACCGGCGTTCACTATGTTCGCAAACTTAATCATTTTTACTGCGCACAAAATAATGCAACTGTGGCCAACCACCACCCACGTAATAATAATACGTCCAAAATCAACAAACTGCCGGTTTACCCACTGCAGCTCATTCATGATGTCAATCATGTGTTCAAAAGAGTCAACCACAACTTCACTGACAGCTGAATATCGATAACTTTGAGTTAATTGTAGAGCGAAGCAATGCAAAACTTTTCCCTCTCATATGTGTGCTCTGCAAAAAAGGTTACTGCTTTCATTTATTTAGTACTAAAAAAGCTTTTCACATCTAATTAAAAAAGACCAAAGCTTATAACTACTGTAACGGTTGTTGGTTAAAAAAAAAAAAATCGTGTACTTGTTGACTTTTGGCATTAATAAACATTTTTGTAAACTTTTTCTGCAAATAGCTTTTATTAGGTGTTTATTTTGTTTGTTGTACTTTATTTTTATGTTTCTTTTAATACATTCTTCCAAATAAATATTAGCTTCGAGTCAAAGTTTTTATAGAAACTCAATTTTAGTGACATTGTTTCTTGAGTTATTTTTTTGAAATATTTCTAAAGCAAGATATTTTGTCGTGGAATTTTTACGAAACTGTACCTATATCAAGGTACAATATAAAGTCTATTTCTGTAATGACTGCAAATGCAAGCTTTTAAATAATAAAGAAGCTTTTGCATATAAAGTTCTGCTGCATTTATGAGTGCATCCTTTATAAGCTCTCAATAAATCTTATTAAAAGCATTTTGCAAGGAGATGAAATTTTTTGTGTATGCTTCCAATACACATCAATGCTTGCCTACGCAAATATATTTCGGCATTAGGCGGATGGTGTAAGGTGAGCAGAATTTTTCAATAACCATACCCACGTTATTTGTATATTCCTAGATAACCAAAACATTAAAAAATCGAACAACCAAACATTGAGTTATACATTTTTTTTTCTGGTATAAATTCATATACATTTACTTGCCATAAAACAAGTCTAAATTTCGATAACCTTTATCTAACTGTGATCAATTTTAATTAAAATGCTTGCTTATACAAAAATACAGGGCTGGCATATTTTTCCCTCCTGGGTTTTATTGGGTTTTCCCCACCTAAAAAAAAAACCTGTAATTTTTGGGTTTTTCTGGGTTTTATTGGGCTTTTTAGAAAAAAAAATCTTACAAAAATCTTGCTTTTTCATAATAAAAAATTACTTTATATCAGAGTTTAAAATTATACACACGCATTTTTATGATTGTGTTGTTAAGCTTTTACTTTTAAAATTTGCACTTAAAGAAAAGTACGAGTTCGCCATCAAACAAAAGCAACAAACTTTCAGTAGTTGTCCAGACTTCATGCTAGTAAGTTGCGGTCGATTGCTGTTCCGTTTCTATATTTTGTATGCGCGATCTAAATGGGGTGAACATTTAAGAAAGTTTTCTAGTCTTGAGGGAAAATTATAGGCGTTTTTTAAAATTTCATAAAAAAAAAACTAAAAAAAATCCATTTTTTATTATATGTTTATTAAAATTTCAATTATACAAAAAAAAAAAAAAAAAATTTAAAACAAAAAAAAAATTTCAGTCTGGTGCTAAAATATGATTGCCTTCATCTTGACAAGATTCAAAAAAATCGGTCGACAAAAAAAAAAGATTCTTAATAAGTAAGAATATACCGGACTAGGAAAAGAAAAATAAATTTTTTATTTTTTATTTCGCAAAATGGCGACTGTTTGAATAAAGAAGCAATTTTTAACACTTTTTCAAAGTTTTGAATTTTTTAAAAATATTAAAAACAAAATTTTTTTACATAGTTCTAGTGTGTGGCTCATACGCCAGAGATCCCAGGTTTGAATCCCCCATCTGACACAGAAAGTTTTTTTCAATTGAATACATTTTTCTGTTCGGCCGTCACCTCTCTGCAGACAAGGGCAAACCTCAGAGAGTAAAAACTGCCATGAAAAGCTTCTTGAGAACATAAGCCGTTCAGAGTCGACGTAAAGCTTGTAGCTCCAGTTCTTGATGATTTGTGTTTAAACATTTCACAACACACACTCAACACAATTGATCATAAAAAGCTCGTTCAAACTTCTTTCAAGGGCTGAAATAGCCATTTCGTTTTTTCCATTTTTTTTTTTTAGTTCTCGCCCTGGTCGTAGAGGGCCCATACCAATTTTAAGTTAATCGGTACATTACAACTTTGGTTATCATGTCAAACGTGTTGGAAAAAGTAGTTTAGAGAGAAATGGGCTTAAAAATTTCAGTTCCGTTATTACTCATTCTTAATTAGACGCCCACCATTATGCCGAAGGGCATATTTTTGAATGTCTAAATTTCGGATTTTTCAAAATTCTACACTAGAATACTGCCTTACACAACAAACTACCCAGCAAAGTAATACTCTTAAAATACTCTTTTAAGACTCATATAAATGAGTATTTATCGTCATAGTGCGCTCAAAAAAGTAACTTTTATGAGTACATTTTTGTAGGTTTTGAGCTCCAAAATATGATTCATAATAATTACTGTTTTCTGTATTTTTTGGACTCAAAATTAAGCTGCTTTTAAGACTCAGGGTTGGCAACTAAGTAATTGCGGATTTCACTCATAGAAGGCTTTAGTTGAATTTTTAGGTTTGCTGACATTTTGTTATTTGATAGTTGGTACTTCAACTGTCAATCAGTAAAAACATTTTTTTTATCGGTTGTGTAGTTTTTGTTTGGCATCCGGAAAGGAAAAAACGCATCGTAAGCTCACAAAAAGTTATGTGCTGTTAATGGTGACGAAGCTTTAAAAGAACGGCAGTGTCAAAATAGGTTTGCCAAATTTCGTTCTGGTGATTTTTCACTCAAAGATGAAAAACGCTCTGGTCGTCCAGTTGAAGTTGATGACGACCAAATCAAAGCAATAATCGATTCCGATCGTCACAGTACAACACGTGAGATTGCAGAGAAGCTTTATGTCTTACATACATGCATTGAAAATCGCTTAAAACAACTTTGCTATGTACGAAAACTCGATATATGGGTTCCTCACGAACTAAAAGAAAATCATTTAACACAACGCATTAACATCTGCGATTTGTTAAAGAAACGTAATGAAAATGATCCATTTTTAAAACGATTGATAACTAGTGATCAAAAATGGATTGTTTACAACAATGTCAATCGGAAAAGATCGTGAAGCAAGCCAGGTGAACCAGCTCAAACAACATCAAAAGCTGATATTCATCAAAAGAAAGTTATGTTATCAGTTTGGTGGGAGTATAAAGGAATTGTCTACTTTGAACTTTAACCACCCAACCGAACGATGAATTCAGATGTCTGCATTGAAAACAACTAACAAAATTGAACAATGCAGTTGAGGAAAAACGGCCCGAATTGACAAATCGAAAAGGTGTTGTATTCCACCATGACAATGCAAGGCCACACACATCTTTGGTCACTCGGCAAAAATTATTGGAGCTTGGTTGGGATGTTTTGCCACATCCATATAGTCCATGTAGTCCAACCATATACATAGTCCTGACCTTGCACTATCTGATTACTTTTTATTTTGATCTTTGCAAAACGCCTTAAATGGTAAAAATTTCAATAATAATGATGATGTCAAATCGTACCTGGTTCAGTTTTTTGCTGATAAAAACCAAAAGTTTTATGAACGTGGAATTATGATGGTGCCTGAAAGATGGCAAAAGATCATTGCTCAAAATGGGCAATACATTACAGAATAAAGTTATTTAGTTCCATGAAAAAAATTATCTTTTATTTTCAAAAAAAAAAAAAAATTCGGAAATACTTAGTTGCCAACCTGATACATACTCTTTTTAGAGGCACTCAGAAAATTAAATTGCAGGGTATCTTTAATTTTTTTCTTTTTCCAATTCATTTTTTTCTTTGTTGTTGAATTATATGTCGGTATGAGAACAACGATTAAAATTCGTTTTAAGAAAATAGTCAAAGGAAAAAAAATTGTTTTCTTTTATACAAGAGTTGTACAAGAGAAATTTGAAGCGTTTTTTTGAGGTTTTTAAGCCGATTTTCTGACTTAATAAATAAAAATAATAAATTTACTTTATAACTTTTTTATGACAATTACTTTTTTGACAGTTTCTTATATATTGGGTTGAAAAAATAAAAGTCAGAAAATAGTTTTTATTGAATTTCCCAGTAAAATTGAATTTCCCAGTAAAATTGAATGATGCCAGTTTACCTTTTCACTTTCTTGCCTACATCACTGATCCTCTATATAGAGCCGAAGACTAATTTTTGAGCCAGTGGTTCAAGCTGAAAATTGGTTAAGTGGACGTTATCCTGAATTCCATACAATTTTTTTTTAACTTTCAAATCGAAAACAATGAGTTTTTTCCACCAAACATGTTTAAAGAAAATATATATGAAACATTTGCTATATCCAAATGGTGGCAAATAATTGAGATGAAAACTGCAGTTGCCCCCCCTGAACATTAGAAAAATACAAATTTTAGTATTAAATTAAGAAATTCAAAACATTTTTTTCTTATAATGACTACGCCCATGACCCTTAAGTTAATTCAAATATTATGATCGAGACTCTTTGTAAGCAAAGTAAACTTTCGTTTATAAGCAAAGTAAAAACTTTTGTTACTTAAAATTAAGTTTTTTTATTACATTCACTCACTCATTTGTATTTGTATTTTTTGTTCATACTTTCTGAACCCTATGAGGGGTTTCAATCCCTTAATTCATCCTCCCTTGATTACGAGCCTGCCGCCACATGCATAAAATAATTTCTACTGCGCACAAAATAATGCAACTGTGGCCAACCACCCACGTTATAAAAAGAAGCCCAAAATCAACAAACTGCTCAGTCTAACCACTGAAACTTATTCATGACGTCAATCATGTGTTCAAAAGAGTGTTCAACCACTGACAGCTTTATATCGATAACTCTTGAGTCTATTGTAGAGCCAAGCAATGCAAAACTTTTCCCTTTCATATGTGTGTGCTCTGCAAAAAAAGCTTACTGCTTTCAGTTATTTAGTACTAAAAAGCTTTTCACATCTAATTAAAAACGACCACAGCTTATAAACTAATGTAACGGTTGTTAGTTAAAAAAAAAATAGTGTTGCTATTGACTTTAGTTATTAATAAACATTTTTGTAAACCTTTTATGCAAATAACTTTTTTAGGAGTTTATTTCTGAGTTTGTTTCTCTTAATACATACTTGCAAATAAATATTAGCGTTGAGACAAGGTTTTTATAGAAACTCAGTTTTAGTGACATTGTTTCTTGAGTTATTTTCTTGAAATATTTCTAAAGCAAGATATTTTGTTGTGAAATTTTTACACAACTGTACCTTGATATAAGTAATATAAAGTCTATTTCTGTAATGACTGCAAATGTAAGCTTTTAAATAATAAAGAAGCTTTTGCATATAAAGTTCTGCTGCATTTATGAGTGCATCCTTTATGTGCTCTCAATATAACTTACTAAAAGCGTTTTATTTGTTACTCGTTGTATGACGCAGTACTGCTTTCATATTTCGTCCTGTTTATTAGTGTCCTTGGTGATTCCAGTCACATTTTTATAGCAATTGAGCGCAAGGAGCTGAACTTGTTCTGCATGCTTCCAATACACATCAATTCCTACCTACGCAAATATATTGTTTCGTTATTAGGCGGACGTTGAAACGTGAGTAGAATTTTCCAATAACCATACCCATGTTATTTGTTTATTCCTAGATAACCAAAACATTCAAAAATCAACTTTTTTTGGAATAAATTCATATACATTTGTTTCCCATAGAAGAAATCTAAATTTAGATAACCTTTATCTTACAATGATCAATTTTAATTAAAATGCTTGCTTATACAATAATAACAAAATAAAATAAGTTGAGTTCCTCAACGTTTAGCTTTCAGTTATGTTTACTAAGTTTTGATTAAAAAAAGCTTTTTTGTGATAACAAAATTCTGGGTATTTTACAGTTTGAGGGAAATTCCCCGTATTCAAAATAGCATCATTGAAAAATTATAATTTCAATACTGACTTTTAAAAAAATATATAATTAAACTTTATCAATATACTGATAAGATGCCAATGCATAGATACAATAAAGCAGCAACAACAACATAATAGAGAATAATTACGTAGTAATACAGTTTTTGTGAAAATTTGCGCTTTTGTCAAAACGATTTTTAAACATCGAATTAAACATTTTAAGCATGATACAACCCAGTGGGCATTGGCAGGTATTCGAAAGGCTACTAGCAGACCTTGAAATGGATTTCGGAGGCCTACCCTACTCGTAGCCAAGCCCATATACTTTTTTATATGAAATGGTCAAATTTTCCATGCCTTCCGCTCTCCCTGCTTTAAAGAGGCCTGCTATAAGCACTCCTTTGTAATGACTTAAAGAAGGGGTTAACCAAAAAAATTAAAAAAATATTTTTGTTTTATTTCTTTTTATGTATACCTATTATATATTCTGTGATTTTGATTTTATTTTATTTTACATATTTTTGTTAGATAAGAATATTTCTAAGTCATGACGTTGATTATTATTCAAATTTTGAATGAATATATATTTTAACTTTTAACGAAAAAGTAACCCTGAAATATATAAACAGAACTAGTTTTTGTAGGAAAAATATAATTGTACTGCCTCGAGTATCGAAAAATGAGGCCTTATAGAAGCGCTCGCAGAAGCAGCGAGGATGTCATGTGTCTTAACGCAAGGACATGGCAATTTCATTCAAACCATTCCAGCTCACAAATGGCTATCGCTAGAGTCGAAATATTTGGGGAATCATCATAACATAAACCAAGCATTATTTTGAGGAACTTTTTTTTTTCGTGAGGCGCCTTACTGTGCCTTACTATTAAAAAAAACACGTTTATAATAAAATATTTCTCCAGAAGTTGTAATGAATCAAATGACACCAAATTTGGTCACTTGTTAGTCTGGCCCAAATACACATTTTTAAAAATTTTGGACCCATCAGGTGGCGCTGAGTATATAAAAAAACCAATAGTTTGTCAGTCTATCTTACTACCATAGATTCCAAAACCGGTATATAATGTTTTTGGGTTCAGTTAGTATTTTGGGCTTATCTATTCTGTTCTATCTCGAACCCCAGAGGCCGCTGTAGTAAAAAACCTTAAAAATCCTAAACTGCTCCATCATGCATGAACAATTGTATTTAGCGGTTTTTTACCCTAAACTGGTCCACTTGGTTATACTGTTTTCAAAAAAAACAGAAAGCATATTTTTCTCATTATTTCATGATTCATTCTCTTACGCTCAGCACATTTCAAGCTTTCAGGTGTGTGCCAGGGATGATATTTGGGGGCTTTTAGGGCTTTTTTGAGCCCTTTTTAATTTCATAAGCCCCGAAGCACTTTCGATTCATTTTAGGCCCTTTTGAAAAATTCTACTGAAAAAATGATTTTAAATCGATCTCAGTAAAATAAGTTCTGCTGAATTTTTTGAAATTATAGCTTTAGAAAAACTAAAAACTTAAAAAATTCTCCTCAGTTTTGTTTTTTAAGCTTTATTTAAGCTATATAAACCAGGTCCGTTTCGGGTTGACTCCAGAAATGGTACATTTGAAATATAAACTTCTATTAAAACTGAGGAAAATTTTTAAAAAACTGACGTTCTAATATTTTGTATAAAGCCACCATGTTAGTATTACCATGAATAACCACTATTTTCTATTATTGACAGGAAAAATTCCTTACAAACATTTGGTATCTACTATTATGGAGGAAGACTGAAGATTCCTGCACATAATTCAAAAGAATGTCTAAATTCGAACCAATTTTTCTTTTAATAGTATCCAAAAGTAATTCTATAGGTTTAAGAATGGAAATTTGAAGTGGAGAGCTTTATGCGCGATACATTTCTTATATATTCTTTTCAGGCATATATACGAGTATGAAAAGGCGAACCTGTAAAAAAAGCTCCATCGTAGTATTAAGTAGCCTTAACTGATTAAGTATTTACCGTCGTAAATTTTCAATGAATTTTCATCCATTTTTTCTTCCGAAATAATTTCCGACAAATGATATATAAAAATTCACGCTTTTTCAGATTATAGCGTCAGAATTCATCTTAAATAAATCCTTAAGAAGTAATAATCAATTATTTGCATAAAAACGCGATTTTTCCACTTAAAAAAATTTTAGATCTAAAAATGAAGTCGGTTTTATAAGCATTCTTTTCCGAACAGGAAAGTGTTTTCGAGTCATAAATTTTAATAAATGAAGGGCTTGGAAAAAAATTCAACATAGTGGCCTCAAAATGGCATCCGAAATGAAAAATTTTCAATTTTTAAACTCTAACGCAAGAACTATAAGCTTTTTAAAAAAAAATGGTGACTGCGGACATTTATCAAATCATTCTTTATTAATCCCGCATCATTGATTCGTCTTCTTACAAGTCTTAACGCAGACTCTTCGTTGAATTTCTCATATATTTCTGACATTCTTATGTATATAACCTAGGACTCGAAATAATACACCTGAGGCTCTTTAACGATGAATATATCGATCCGATTTGCGGTTTTCTGTGGAAATGCTTTTCTACTTTTATTTGTATTGTAAACATATTAAATTGTTAATTGGCTTTGTTAAAAATTTTGAGAAATTAAATATAGTGATTATTTTTTTGGCATATTTTTGACTTTTAATGAAGTCTTTTTTTTAAAGTGCAATGGGACCTCTGTAAATTAAATAAAATCTATTTAAAAGAATCTATTTAGACGAACAAACTATATCACTTTGACCTAAAAAAATGCTCACCAAACATGTTTGCCTAGCATTACCACGGCATTAGCAATGCTGTACAATGCAACAGAAATGAACAGCTAAAAGCGTGATGATATCGCTAACAGCGTGATGATATCGCGAATCTATAGTTTTGCTCTCTACCAAAAAGTGCTCAACGCGCCTAAAGAAGTTTTCGCTTCAAAAACATAAACTTTGGTAGGTACCAGAGATCTGCAACGAGTCACGTTTTTGCGACTTATAGTGATTCATGCAAAACCGAGTTGTAGTGCGTGCACTTCAAACAAAAACCACCACTACTACTCGAAGCACTCTTGCTACAGAAAGAAAATCATAGTTCAATGTTTGATTCGTCAATCGAACGTCAAAGTCTACCAAATACTCTGCAACATCAAAGAACTTGTTATAAATCATACCGAAAACCCATAGCTCAAACAAAGTACTCATAGCTCAAGCTAAAGTCCCATAGTTCATTAGGAATGCGTGCGAATTTTTCCAGTCAAACGCAGTGGCTGTTTTTGAACTTACGCTCGCTGTTAGAAGAGAAGCAGGGTTACCATAGAATTTTTTATAACGAAATACATTTAATTGGATTTTAAGATGCAGAGACTTTTTTATAGAATTTCGCTGTGCGTTTCACGAAATGGTGTAAAAGTAAAATAACACACCTTGTATATAAAGGGAACTTCTCCAAAAGAAACAATAAAAATAAATTTCAATTTAATAAAGTTTGTTTATTTAAATTCAGCAAAATAATTATATAAGTAACTTCACGTATATTCACATAAAAAAAAGAAAATACATTATTTAAATATGATAAATCAGCAGTTCTGACTCAATTGATAAATCAGCAGAGTGTAGTGATTCAATTGTTAGTTATGTAAAAAAAAATTATTTTTTTAAATTTTTATAGTGAGAATTTAAAAATAATACACTGTCAACAGATTTTGGAGCAATTCTGTTGCGCTTTTCTGTTATGATGTTCCCAGCTAATGAAAATAGACGCTCTGACGCTGCGCTACTTGCTGGAATGGAGTGAACCCTTAGAGCAAGTTTTGAAAGCTTTGGATAGCTGCTAAAATGGATTTTCCACCACTCCATCACATCAAAATCTGCATTTATTGTCACATTTTCTCTTGAATACCTCTCAACCTCATCTCTTAGACTTTCTGATGCAGAAATGTTAGATTCCATTAATAAGTCTGGGAAGAAAAATCCAATATCTTGTGAAGGAAAAGGAATTGCAGTTGTTGAAGTGTTTTAAAATTTGTTTGTTGTTGTTTGTGTTTGTTGAATTTCTGTTCATAATATTTATATAATAATTTATTAACTTACTTATTTAGCTTTGTTCCGTTTAAAAAATGAGACACACTTCACTTCAACAAATTATAATAAAACAGAAGCGTTGACCTTCATTTCGTACCGTTATAGGAAGTGTTACCATATAGTCAATAGCATTAGAACAATTCAATAATAGCATTTATCAAACTAAAATTCTTAATTTATACCAGAGCTGGTAACCCTGAAAAACACATCATTCCTTTGAAGTGCTTGTGCATGTTGTTCACAACATGTTGTACTTATTGAAATGAAGTTAGAATCATACCGACTACGTTCGACTGTGAGTCAGAGTATGACTCTTGAAGCATTGGATTTAAGTTGCGTGTTATGAATGCTTCAACATTTTTGATAAGTCTGAATATGAAGTAGAAGCCAAATTAATGCGTATATACTCGAGTCAACTATGTTTATAATGACTTGCTGCAGATCTCTGGTAGGTACATAAATCAGGTATATGGTATATGTACAGCTGCGAGCAAAATAATAGCAGTGCATCGGTAGAGGTACAAATAACAGTAATAAAAAATAGTTTAAAGCATTTTCAGAAAACTTTTATTTAAAAACTACTTGACCCAACTTAAATACAAACTTTTATAAATAAATTATTTTTGTTCACTTTATTATTTTTTTAAATTATTTCAATATACGATTTAGTACGCAAAATTAGCGAGCAAAAAAATAGCAGTTCCTTCTTGGCTTTACGTTTTAAGGTAATTAACATTTAAAAAGAAAGCTGATTCTCAATTTTTTAACAAATTTTCATTAATATTTAGTGGCATTTCCTTTATTTTTTATAACAGCAGAACATCTGTCCCTCATTGAGTCAACAAGGCGTTGACATCTTTCCAAGGGAATATTGTACCAGGCCTTTTGTACTACTTCCCACAGTTCCTTATTATTTTTGGGCTTTTTCATCCATACTGCTTTTTTTAGATCTGTCCACAAGTTTTCAATAGGATTGAGGTCAGGCGACTGCGCTGGCCACTCCATAACCTCAATCTAATTCTCGCGAAACCACTGCTTAGCAACTTTACTTGTATGTTTTGGGTCGTTGTCTTGTTGCATTACCCATTTCAACGGCATTTCGTATTCAACATAAGGCAGCATATTATTTTGCAATATATTTACGTACAAATGTTGGTCCATAATTTTTTCAATCAAACGTATTGGACCAACGCCGTGAAAAGAAAAACCTGCCCATACCATAATAGACGATCCTCCATGTTTAAATGTTTTTGTAGTATACCTAGGATCGTATTCTGCTGCTGATGGGTTATTTTTGCAAGCCCTTATAACGCGCCTTGCAAGAACTGTCGACAAAATTTTTTTGCGACCACGTGTTTCAGTTTTATTTTGATGCTTTAAAGCATTGGCTATCATTTTTGCAGAGCAATTTAGTAAATTCTGCACTTCCTTATACGTTTTTCCATCACTTATTAACTTTTTTATCAAACCACGCTTCTCATCCGTACAATGTTTTCCACGGCCCACTTAAAAAATAAATATTATTATCAAATCTTTTTATATTACAGTAAAATTCATTAGAAAAATCTGCTGCTTACTTTTGACTGTATAATTAGTTTATTTATTTATGTAATGCTAATCAATTGAAATAACTGCTATTATTTTGCTCGTGTCGAATCACAACCAGCTCCACAAAATTAATAAAAATTAATTATGCAAATAATTTTACCGTTATTCGAATATGTCGGAAGAAAAAACAAGTGTTGACAAGTGATTGTGAAAAAAAGGGGGGCGAAAAAAGTAAAAATTAGTAGACTTACAAAAGACAATATAAAAGAATGTAGAGCACTGCTATTATATTGCTCGCAACTGTATCATGTATATTTCTACGTCACAATTTGTTCTTTTCACTAAAAACCTAATTATCATCATTTATTTTTCTTTTTGTACATAAAAGTAAAAAATACTTTAAAAATATACGTCTTTTGCATTTAAAATTAATTTTTTTTTCAAATAAAATTCAACCTTTACATTTTAAATTCAACCTTTACTTTTCAAATTCAACTTTTTATACAAGTACTACAAGTACGCTAACTTTGCAAATACACAAACCCATATTTCCTAAAAGTACGAATTTTAAATTCGTACTATTAAAAAGTACGAATTTAACTTTAAGTATGAATTTATATAAAAAAACTACGAATTTAATTAAAATATCGCCGTTGCGCCAACAAAAACAGTTATATTTGTACAATTAATCTATAAATATGTGATTTTTGTACAATTTTTTTATTGCATATTTTATTGCTTGCAGTACTGGAAATACTCTGAAAAAACGGTTATATGTATGCTGACTTGCTTATAATTATTTTTGATCGCAGGCGAAACAAATGCGTGTAACTACTTTGATTTTGAGATAAAAACTAATTATAATACAACTACATTTATACCACAGGCTATACTACATATATTCTACTTTTCCATTTGTCCGCATGCAATTGGAATTTGACCATTAACAAAGGTAAAATGTGTTCTGATAAAAATCACCCCTATCTAAAAAGATATTTTTGTTTTGTAGTCTAATTACACGGTGTGGCCGCCAACATTTAACTATAATAATTTCAATGATGGTGCGTACGAGCAGGAGTGCAATGCAGAGGGTTGGAACTCTGAATCACGTCAGTGTTCCGAGATTCAGACTTTTTTAAAATTTGAAAGTTGCGTTCATCTTTTTACCTTTTACAGCGTAAGTTCGTAAAAATACCAAAATACACTTTCTTTATGTAAAATTAATAGCTGATTCCGAGAAAATTATAATTTTGGCAAGAAAATACCAAGTCCACCCTTCGGAATCTTATACAAGACGATGAATTCAATGTTCAGCTTTCTGCAGAACAGTTAGTAACGTGTAATGCAATGAAAGCAGTATTCTCGATAGTTTTCTTGAAAAAAAAAAACGCGCATAGAAAATTATGCAGTTCTTTTATGCGATATGTTGGACGCATTCAATGTAATTCACTTCCGTATGTTCTGAAAATTTATTCATTGCACTATTATTTGAACGAATTCGAGCGTCCTAATACGCTCTGAATCTGTTTTCTCGCAAAAATTATAATTTTGTTCGGAATCAGCGATGAATTTTACATTAAGAAAGTTTATTTTGGTATTTTTTCTCGTTTCGAAATTACGATGTAATAGGTGAATAGGTGATCGCAACGTTCAAATTAGAAGAGTCTGGATCTCGGAACTCCAACGTGATCCAGAGGTTCAACCACTTGCATTGCACTGCTTCAGGTGCCCACAATCATGGTTTTTTTGGAGTAATTCTAGAATTGTTTTTTTCTTAATTTAGTCACACCGTGTTATGGAGGAATACAATTGTACTTTCAATGAAAAAACTTGCATTTTTTGAACATTGAAGGACGAGATAGAACATAAAATATTTGAAGAAAACGAATTGAATGAAACCATGTATAAAACAACTATGTGCTTTAAAACGGCGCAAATGCTAACCACATCGTAATGTGTCAAAAAAAAGAGAATTTTTCCACAAATCAATATCATATTTTTAATATAATTAAATTTAAATATGACGTTGGCAAAATATTGCCTATATTTTTTTGCTCTCCTAAAAATTTACTGAAAAACACATAACCGTTTTTGTTGGCGCAGCGACGATACTTAATAAAGAACATGATTTTTTTGACCTTTTTAAATGCTGTTAACCTGTTCAGATTATAGAAGTATGGCTGAGTTTCTAAATGCATTTATGCAAAGCATCAGTGACATTTTCTTCGAACTGGTGCTTCGTAGATTCACTAAAGCTGCGCAACTAAAGCGTGCTTAAAAATAAAAATCTAGTAGCACAATTTTGGTGAACCAACTACGCACCAATTCAAAAAAAAAAAAAAATCACTGATGCTTTGCATAAATGCATTTAGGAAGTCAGCCTATGTTCACAAGAGTTGCTCATTGTTCTTCCGCCTACAATTTTTCTGAAGATATTTGGTTAAAAATTTGCTACATTAGGAGTTATCGTCGAAAAATTGCAAAAAAAGGCCTAAAAATCGAATTTTCACTTTATAAATGATCTTTTTGAGCTTTTTACGTACTGTTGACCTGTTCAGATTATATAAGTATGTTCACAAGAGTTGTTCATTATCCTTCGCCTACAATTTTTGCGAAGATATTTGGTTAAAAATTTGCTTAGTTTAAGAGTTGTTGTTTGAAAATTGCGAAAACAGCCTTAAAAGTCGATATTTTTCACTTAAAAATTATCTTTTTAAGCTTTTTAAGTACTGTTGACCTGTTCAGATTATATAAGTATGTTAACAAGAGTTGTTTATTATCCGTCGCCTACAATTTTTCCGAAGATATATGGTTAAAAATTTGCTTAGATTAGAAGTTACCGTCGAAAAATTGCAAAAAACGCCCTAAAAATCGAATTTTTCACTTCATAAATGATTTTTGGAGGTTTTTAAGTACTGTTGACCTGTTCAGATTATATGAGTATGTTCATTATCCTTCGCCTACAATTTTTCCGAAGATGTTAATTGTAAAGATAAAAATTTGCTTAGTTTAGGAGTTATCTTCGAAAACTTGCAGAATAAGCCCTAAAAATCGAATTTTTCACTTTAGCTTTTTAAGTACTGTTGATCTGTTCAGATTATATAAGTATGTTCACAAGAGTTGTTCATTATTTTTCGCCTACATATTTCCAAAGATATTTGGTTAAAAATTTGCTTAGATTAGAAGTTACCATCGAAAAATTGCAAAAAAAGCCCAAAAAATCGAATTTTTCACTTTATAAATGTTCTTTTTGAGCTTTTAAAGTAGTGTAGACACGTTCAGATCACATAAATATGTTTACAAGAGTTGCTACATTTTTCTGCGGCTACAATTTTGTAGAAAATAGTATGGAAAAATATGGATTCCCCTCAAGTTATGCACAAAAAAGCGAAAAAATTTTAAAAAATTCACATTTTCACATTTAAATAAAAAAAAAATATTGTAACAAATGATTTTAGGAGTATGTTTTGTTTTATGTTTGCTTATTGGACAAAAAAAATGTATGCATAAATTGAAATAAGTTCTTTTGTCAAAATGACGTTACATATCTTTTTTGGATCTATCAGCTTATGTGGAATTAAGTTTCTTTAACAGTAATAAGCGTTATCAAAAGTTTTCTTTATAACAAAAATTCTGGAAAATTTTCCTATCTCGAGATAAGTTGTTCTGCCAAAAGGCCACAGAGATGATTTTTCCCATTTTCCCTTTTGGGTGGAAAATCCCCAAAAGATGTAGAAAATTACCTCTGGCAATGCTACATGCAGTACATTAAATGTTTTGTAGTAAAAAAACCGCTATCTATACTTGCTTTATCAACGGTGGCAAAGAGACACATTGAACGCAGAAAGAGTAATGAGCAAATAGAGCGAGAGGGAATAGCATGAAAAATAATATTAATCTATAAAGAGGGCAAGCTTGGCGCCAACTGCGCATGTCTTATTTTAGAGCTTTTGGGCAATGTCTTTCCAGTAACTCCAAAATAAGCTCGACTCGTGCTTGCAAGGCCACCTACAGGCTGCTTTCCTTGCTTTTCGATTAAATGGCTGGCTGGTTGCCCTCTTTTGGAGCGCCGTTTAGTGGTAGAGGAGGAGGCAGTGTATTCAAGACCCAACACATAAGGCATAAATCAGACTACAACAACGAGACAGCGCTCAGTCGTGGTTTGATTTCAATTGAGTAAGAAGCAATAAGCTGGAGAACGTGAAAAAAACAAATTTTTTTGCTGCACAAGCGAGCTTAGCTCGGCTGCAGTGGTGCTTGATAGAAGTTTGAAAAATTTGTAAAGGCAATTTTATGCGAAAGGGACGCTAATAAGACAGAAAACAAAAAAAAAACAACCAGTTCAACGATCACAATCTATAGATAATAACAACCAGCATAACATCAACGCTGTTGAACTCATTCATCAACAGTTTTGCTATCAACGTCGTGCTCTGCAGCAATTTGCAAGCTAGTGATAACAACCAAAACCAACAGAGTTCAGATAGAGAACTAGCGGCCAATCAATTTGCTCCAGTTTTGGACGATTTAGACGCTTGGACGACGTTTCAGTTTTGACGCAGCATCTAAAGAAGTAACGTCAACGCATTGCAAAGGGCAGCAGCAGTAGCAGCCTAAAAATAGGATCAGGAGAAATTCCCAGGAACAAATTGTGCAACAGCACCACCAACACAAAGCACTGACGCACTGACGCACTTGAACCACTAGTATACATAAATAAAGTTTTGCAACGCCAAGGCCAACGCCAACACCAAAAACGCACAACCTCGACGCAGGTCAGCAAGGAATATGTTAGCAACAACAACACAGCTCCAAAAACTGGCCACTGCATTGCTTGTGGCACTTGCAATTTCACCATTACTCTGCCAGGGATTCATTATAAAAGAGGATGAAACGTTTTTGCAAAATCCTTTCTATAACAGTCAGTCGGAGCTCGAGGATCTCTTTGCACGTCTAGCCAAAATCTATCCGGAAAATGCAAAAGTGGAAAACATAGGCCGCTCGTTAGAGGGACGAGATTTGCTGGTGCTGCAAATAGGCAAAAATATACAAAATCGTAACCTGTTAACGCCTAGTGTTAAATATATTGGCAACATGCATGGCGATGAGACAATCGGCCGGCAACTGCTCATCTTTCTGGCACAATATCTGCTCTTCAATTATGAAACTAATCTGGATGTGGCGCGTTTAATTAATTCTACAGATATCTATTTGATGCCTACCATGAATCCGGATGGTTTTGCGATATCAAAGGTAAATTCTTTGATGTTAAATTAGTGTTGAATGTGTGTGTGTGTGTGTCTGAGTGTTTGCACTGGCTGAAACAAGTTAAACGTTTGAAAATATTGCTTGCCTGTTCTACAAAATAATGCAGTGTGTCAGTAATGTAGTGTAACGATAGAATTTCACAAGCATTAAAAGGGGCTACAAAAGTGTTATAATAGTTAGCTTCGCTATTTTTACTTAATTTAAAACAAAAACAAGTTTGTGCTGCAATGTGCTCAATGTGTGCTATCATGTGACATATTGTGAAATACATTTGTGCGTAAGATTTAATTTTTATGAGCTTGTATAGTAAGATGCGCAATTTTTTAAAAAATTGAAATTTGTGCTGTAATGTGCTCGAGTTGTGCTGCCAAGAAAGTGTTGTAGAATGTTTCAATTTTTTTCTAAAATACCAGCACTGCATTTTTCCCAGCTCAAAAAATTTAAACTACGAAGTTAACTGTTAAAATTTGCTATGCTATTGTATGCACTAAGTAGTGAAATATTGTAAAATAAATTTGTTAGTATGATTTCATTTTCATGAGCTTGTGTAAGAAGATGCGCCTCTTTGAAAAATTTTAAAATTTGTGCTGTAATGTGCTCGAGTTGTGCTGCAAAGAAACTGTAGTAGAGTGATAAAAAATTTAATATTTTGAGATTTAAGAGCGTTTCTATTTTTTTTTTTTCTAAAATACCAGCACTGCAATTTCCCCAGCTCAAAATGTAAATCAAAAAATTATTGCACATAATAGCATATGATAAAATCAACTTATCACATGCTATAATGTACAATAGGTAGCATATCCTGTGTCATAAATGCAAATTTTTTGGCTTAAATGTGGCTTTAAGCAACACTGTGCATGAATCGGGCACTTTTTTTTTGCAAACAAACTTGCGACATAACATTTCAGCATAAATCAAGACTGATGAATTTAATAGCGTTTACCCTTTTTTAATCCGTCGTCGCATTTTCGAAAAATTCGAGTTTTAAGGTAAAACTTTTGTTTTATTAGCTTTAGCGGCTTCCTGTCTTCAGGTGAAATATTAACAATTATCTGGGAAATAATATCGTAGAACAGTTAAACCCTCAACATCAAGCCCTTGTGGTCAAAATTGACCCCATAATTTACAAAAAGACGCTGTTTCGTATAAAAGCTTTAAAAAAAAATAGAGTTCTTTCAAGCAATTATAGTGCCCTAAAAAAATATCGTTAAATAAGAGTACAAAGTAACCCAAAGTAACCAATTTTTTGTGTTTCCAAAATGAGTCAAAAAATATTAAAATTAAGTCTCTGGCTATTGTGGTCATTTTGAGGTCTTATTAAATTGGTTTCTTTGGATTAATTTATGTTTTTGTTTAGCGTTGTTATTTAAGGAGAATATTATTGCTTAAAAAAAGGTTCATTTTTAAGGGCGCATTAAAAGTGCCGGCTGGTTGGTGTGCTGTGCCGAACCGAGAAGGAAAGCTGGAAAACGCTGCATATATAATCCATACGAAAAAAGCTCAAAGTGCGTTTAGTGCCAGCCGAGCAGGCAGCTTAAAGCGACTTGTGCGCTGGTATTCAGTGTGTCGATTGTTGCTTTTTCGCTCACTCGCACGCTTAAATATAAAATAGTGAAAAAAAAGTCAAAACAGCTGGTGAAGCAATTCGTCAATCGAATATTAACCCTTAAATGCCTGGTGGTACCGCGAGGAACCAACAACTTCTACTATTTTTTTCGCGTCTTTTCCATTTAATTTTTGTTAATTTTATTGTATATTATTGTTCTTTGTTCTAAGCGCCACCATTTTTGATTTGAAGACAGGTACTTTTAACTCGTTTGACAAGTGTTTGAGTTGGTCAAGAGATAACACCTCAGAAAAACGAAATTTTAGTAAATTATAAATTTACGGGACGTTGTTTCTTTTTTAAAAATTGTCGTTATCGCGATCGAAAAATTTTTTTATTTTTCCAATAGTTTATTTAATAAGCAACGTAAGTATTGAATATGTAAATTAAATAAATTTTCTGCAAAAAACTATCAAATAAAAAAAGTTTATAAAAAAAGTGTATGACCAGGTAATTTGTCTGCACAGGGAGTAAGACGCACCTGTAAAAAAAGTCGTAGAACAAAAGTTCTTCAGAATTCAAAGTTACATAACATATATTTATTTCCTGTCAAGCAAAAACTTGGGCATTTAAGGGTTAAAAAATTTTTTATGTATGCTTCCCATTTTCGCGTATAAAATGGATGTGTAAAGAGAAATTGTTTATTTCGTTACTTCTTTCACAAAACCGAAACAAAATTTTTTTATGCTTTTCAATAAGCTTTTTACACCTCGTTTTGTGGTTTTTTGATCGTACGTTTATGTACCATTTGTTCCTTCTACCCATTTGATTTTGTGCACAAAAATAAACAAACAAAAAGAGCAGCAACAGGGCAACAAAAACTGTTTTTTTAGTTAAGTTTTGTATTGCTTTGTAGCAAAATCAACAATAATACAATAAAACTTTAAACAAAAAAAAAGTTAAATCAATTCAAACGTGTTGGAAGATCAAGCGACTTTATGCGACTTGAAGTGCGTTCCAGCTGAGGCATAAAATCAAATAATCTTGGGTTCGCAGCTGATGTACGTTTTTTGTGTGCGTTATGTACTTCTTTTTAGTTAAAAAAAAAAAAATAGAAATAAAAACGCAGCAGCAAGGCGACAAAAAAACGAAAAAAAATTGCAAAAAAGTCGAAACAAGCTGGAACGGCAAGTGACTTGAAGCGGCTTGCAGAGGCTGAAAGTGCGTTTCAGCAGCGTTTTTTTGCATTTTTGCCTCTTCACTTTACCGCTGGTTTGAGAAAGCAAAAAATATACACGAAACCACGTGACTTTTCTAATGCTTCAATGACAAAAATATAAAAAAATAAATTAAAATAACGATATTCATATATACAAACAAACATAGGTAACACAGCAAAAAACGCTGCGTTGATACACCAACTCAAACGCAGTTTACTGTATCAGCGAAATGCGTTAACGCAATTGCGCCATAGCGTAGTTTGAAATTCGATATTTCCTGTATCAACAAGAAGTTAATACACGCAATGACAGTTTGAGTTGACAAACGAGTTGCGTTATGTGGTAATTTTTTCGAAAGCGAAACACTTAGAAAAATTAAAGGAAATCTAATAAAAATGTTCAATCAATATATCTGATTTAAAGAAATTGTATTGCCAATAGATTCATTAAAGATTATTAAATCCATAAGTAATTAATGAAATTTAACTAAGCGAAGCGCATATTACAACATCCACCAAAAATTAAGATATGTTAAACTTCAAGCATGCAACCAAACTGTATTTCGATTTGTTGCGAGTTATCAAACAGATACGAAAGTTCGAAGTTGCATTAAAATTTACTTCTACTTCGAACACCAACACGTTCAACACTTTAACGTTCAACTCACTCCAAGCATTCTTGCTTAACTGCATCTGACCCGCAAACCCCTTGTCTTTATTTATACAGAGAAATAATGATCGCTTTGAACTTTCTGTCCCTATGTTCGATGCACCGTACAACTTATACAATTTTTGCTCCCTGTGTAAATATTTTTTTATTTTTGCTTTGATCGCGTCATTGCGTTATGGCGCTATTGCGTTACTTTTATTGAAACCAGTGTATCAACGCAGTAACGCATTTAAGTGCTTCAACTCAATAACGTAACGCAGCGCTGCGTTATCCATGTTTAAAACACACCCAAAATAAACCAGCTGCTTAAGGTATGGCGCGTTTTCAGCTCGGCACGACACTGTAACCAGTCGGTAAATAAATAAAGCGCAAGATCAACAAATTTAACGAAAAGGTTAGGGATCTTAAGCCCGAGGGAATTGTTGAAATAAAGAAAATTGGTTGACTCAGTGAAGAATGCAAATAGTTTTGTCCTTAACAAATCCTTAGAGGGAAAACAGTTAAGGGCTTTTATTCCTAGGAGTTTTGCTGAGACTTTTGGGGTATTAAGGGATGTCCCTATTTATCTCTCGGATGAAGTCTTAAAGGCCAATATTATATCACCGGTTGAGGTAATGTCAGTGTTTCGGTTTTAGAAAAAAAATCTGATTGACCGTGAAAAAATTTCACTCAACTTATGCGGTTAAGGTTGGTTTTGCCTCAGATTGTTTACCGGAGAAGATTATTCTGAACTACACAAACATGAAAGTTAATCATTACTTCCCGCCTGTAAGGCTATGTCGATGCTGTGGCAGACTTGGTTACACTGAAAAATCGTGTAGGTCAAAAGAAAAACATGTTTAAGATGTGGCCGTGAGGTTCAGTGCTGCCGCTCGTGCAACATCATAAAATTTATTTTGTGTAATGGGTCTGATCACTCGTCTGGTGACAAAAAGAAGTGTCAAATTATTCGGTCAGCTCCAACAAATTTCACTTGCTTGATGATTATGAGGAAAATTTTCCGGCATTTAACGGAAAAGGGGAAAAAGTCAAAAACAATGATGAGGAGGTTAACAAACTCTTAACCAAGAGGAAGTATTCAAAGATTGTTATGCGGGCTGTTGGTGTCGTGCCACAAAATTCACAATTTGAGCTCCCTCCACAAACTCAATTTTCTCCTGTGGGGCTGCCCTTGGATAGGCCCAACTTTGAAAAGGTGTCAGCCTTTGAAAAAACTGTGTAGGAGCTGACTAAATTTATCTCTGATTATTTTATAAAGAAAAATAATCACATCTGCTTAAATGCTGTTAATCGTTTTAAGAAACAACTCAATCTATTAGCTCTTGGTATTGATAAGGATTTTGTGACGGATGGGTTAGCTGATTCCCAAATCATAACAGAAGATGAAAGTTCTGCAATATAAGTGACAGTCGCAAAAAAAGAATAAGTCATATATTGAATACTTTCTGAAAAACAATGATATTGATATATGTTGTCTTTCAGAAGTTTATTCACATGATTCAGACAATCATAAAATTATTAATTATAATGTAGTCACTAAGACGCGATCTGAGGTGTTATGGAGGTGTTGCGATGGCGTTAAGAAGAATATTCTTTTTAAAAAATTAACTTTTTCCTCTTCATATGACAGTTGAAATAAATATTTCAAACTTGCTGGTTAGAGGTTTAAAAAAATCTGTATTTTGAATAACTTTGAGCCGCATTTTAAATTTTAAACGACCTTAAATTCTTATAAATGTTGTTATTTCCATTAAAAAATTTACCATTTTAGTTGTTATTTTGTCATTATTTGTAGTAAAATCTTTAGCTGTCATACATTGCCATTGATAGTTGCTAGGCTCATTCTAAGTTTTCGTTTTATTGCTTTTTCAGTGCCTTATTTTAACAGCTGTTTTATTCAATTTTTTCTGAACAATATTTTAGCTACTCAAAAAACAAATAATTATTTTTTTGTCAAACTGTACCATATTGATGTCTATAATAAATATGTGCGCTGACTGATTGTAGTTGTAGCTAACATTTGAAACACCCACTTAATTTATTTGCTCCAACTATTTTATCAATACGCGCTACCATTTCTACTTTTGCTGACGTCCAAGCTTAATCAAGCTCATTTATCAACAGTGCGATACAAATATCTCATAACTATAACTAATAATAAATACAGTTCTAGGAAAACCCTCGAAATTCCTGCAATATGTTCACCATTCTCACGCTGCCCACGCTTTAATCCTACGCCTTCTCTTCCACCTTCTCCTTTCCTTCGTTCTAGTTATCTACCCACGCTTGAATCCCATTTCAGTTATCTACCCTAAAAGCTTCTAGAAATGCATCGCCATGTCGAAAGTTATGTATACCAAGTACAACTTTAATTTTTTTTTTGGTAAAAATCAATATTTGGCCAAAACAGCCCCGTTCTACTTGCCAGAAAATGCGTTTTAGTTTTTCACATTTTCCAACACTCTGTCATAAGTCAACTGCTATCAACATCAAAACATGCTGCTGTTACTGCTGATGTGTATCTAACTGTCTAACTTCCATTTTAAACTCATCCCATAATAGCTTTTGCTTGTATCTCTTCGAGTTTCATACTTAAAATACTGATGTTTTTGTTTTCTTACATATTTAATGCTTATCTTATTTTGTATTTTTTCCAACAATTTAAGTATTGTTTCGTTTCAATTTTGATTTTTTATTTTTAATTGAACTGTAGCGTGTTTTTCAACAATTAGTCATGTGAAAAATAATTCTCTTTTGTTTTTTTTTACTAATTATTTTGCCCCTACTGTTTAGTGTTGGGTGTTTATTCGAGATTTAATTTTCGATTGCCTTGCTTCTATTTGATATTCGCTATTCGCTTATTTTGGCATTATTTTTGAAAGTTTCGTGATATCAGATACACAGAAGTACCTGAAAAAAAGAATCCTAAAGTTGCTCCTCCACTCATTAGGATGCCAGGATTTTCCTTAGGAGGGAAGAGTTTTGATAAAAATTTGTAAAGTACCAGTAAAAAATTAAGCACAAGGTTGTGGGAATTTTTCAAGCAAAATAGTTTGGGTTGAGGTAGGGTAATGTGCACCATAGGGTGATGTGTAACACGGCGATTTTTTGTACAAAATGTTAACATATAAGTGAATAAACTGCTGCGATATGTTTTTCGTTTGACAGCTTCCACCCTTTTATAAGGGCTGGAAGTAGGCAGAGATACATTTCATTAGAGTTCTTAAAAATCGTGAACAATTTTATAGCATTTCGAATAAAATTTTCTTCAGATTTTAAAAGTGAGTTGATGCAAAATGTGCTATTGTTTAATATTTTTAAATACAACAAAAGATTTAATATTTTTTCATGTTGTGGTAAAATTCCATCAATGAGAAAAAAGTGACATACATTGGGGTGATATGTGACTTACTCATGGTGTGGTGATGTGTAACACATCTTTCACATCATAATTGCCATTTAAGAGGCAACAACGTAAAACTCTGAAATGCAATCACATCAATGACATTAAAAGAGTTCGTTCGGCCCAGTTCATACTATTCAGCCCAGAATAAAATCCAATCGTGATAGGAAGTCAATAAAAAGCTGTGTTCTAACAGTGCCATAAAAACGTTTACAGTTGAAGGTGCAGGAGATTTCATTTAGTTCTTATCATAATACTTTTACTAAACATAAAAAGTCAAAATAAATATAAAAAATTAAAGTTCCTGGTCCCTAAACCAACATTTTGTTGGTGTTACACATCAAACCACCGATTTGAAAAAGACCAAAAAAACTATATTTATAATTTTTGTTCTATTTCATCCATTTCTCAAAATCGATTTGGTTCTTCTGCAAGGGATACACTTTTATTGGAGCAAATATGAACTTCATATTGGAACTTCAGCCTTCTTTTGAAAATATTCTTGAATACGAATTTTTTAAATTAACCAAAAGAGAGCTCATCAGGGTTTATTGAATTTTATATCGAATTAATTTTTTGCTTATAATTTTTGAAAAATGAGTGAAATTGAGAATTTTTTATTGCCTTTAAAAAATATAATTGTGAAAATTAACACTAACAGTAAAAATTGTTCTCACAAAATTTCACTTAGTTATATAAAAACAAAAACTTAAACAAAAATAATAAATCAATAAATAAATAAATAAATAAATTAATAAATAAATAAATAAATAAATAAATAAATAAATAAATAAATAAATAAATAAATAAATAAACAAATAAATAAATAAATAAATAAATAAATAAATAAATAAATAAATAAATAAATAAATAACTAAATAAATAAATAAATAAATAAATAAATAAATAAATAAATAAATATATAAATAAATAAATAAATAAATATATAAATAAATAAATAAATAAATAAATAAATAAATAAATAAATAAATAAATAAATAAATAAATAAATAAATAAATAAATAAATAAATAAATAAATAAATAAATAAATAAATAAATAATGAAATAAATAAATAAATAAATAAATAAATATATAAATAAATAAATAAATAAATAATTAAATAAAATTTAATATTTTACAAATATAATAAAATCTTTGCAGTTTTTAAAAATCAAAATTTTAATAAATAATAAAAAGTAGAAGTTATAAATCAACAATATGAAGAAGAATATGAAGAGGACAACCTAAAAAATTAAATTTCTTAGACTGCTTTCCTATACACCTTCATTGATATCTAGCTTGTGAAATTTTAGCTCTGTGAAACCCGAACTAGGGTATCGTCAAATAGTGGAATAGAGTCCAAATTGGTTTTTTTTTTAATTATTTCATCGACTAAAATTATATCCAAAAGGAGAAATTTTAGAATAATTAAAAATTAAATTTTGTAAATTTTTCGATATACTTAGTTAAAAATAATTTTAAAAAATGTAATAATTTAAAAAATTTAATTGTTTAATATTCTAATGCTACTATGTCTAAAGAAAATTATCCAATTCTACAAAATTTTTTATACAAATTTTTTAGGTATATTAGTATCGTGTCTTTACAAGACCTGTAATTTGGCAGCTAGTCTTAATTCAGTACGCATATATATTATATCACCAAAAACCAAATATTATTTTTGTTTTAAAACGTTTTCTCAAGTTATTAAATTTGATATAAAAAGAACTAAACAGCAAATTTTTTAGTGTAAACTTGATCATTTTGAAATTATTATGATAATAAATTTGAAATTATTAAAAAAAAAAAATTAAAAATTAAATTTTTCGAGTTTCAAGTTTGTTTTTACTTTTTTGATATAAAAAAATAAATTTTTAAAAAAATTTAAATTTTTAAATGTAAAAATTAAAAAAAAAATTTAAAAAAAATTGAATTGTTTATTTTTCTTATGAAAATTTGATACCATGTAATTGCAGATCTCTGATGTACATCTAGTGATTACAATTCTTTCTTCCGACCTTCAATTTCTTCTAGCCTCATACCCCTTAGGGCGCGTTTATAGTGCCGGCTGGTTGCTGTGCTGGACTGAGCTGGAAACACGCCAAGCTTTAAGCAGCTGGTTGTGCGTATAGTGCGTATAGCTGACTTTTTGCAGCTGTTTTTTGACTATTTTGGGTTTGTTTGTATATATATGGTTTTTTATTTTTGCAATCGAATCATCAAAAAATCACGTAATTTCATATATACTTTTTGCTTTTCTCAAACCAGCGGACAACAAGTGAAGAGATAAAAATGCTTAGAAACGCTGTTGAAACGCACTTTCAGCCACTGCAAGCCGCTTCAAGCAACTTGTTGTTCAAGCTTGTTTCGTTTTTTTTGCCTTGTTGCTGCGTTTTTATTTCGAATTTTTTTTCAAACAAAAAAAAAGTGCGTAGAAAGAACGCACACTACAAAAAAGTACATGAGTTGCTGACCCAAGGTTGTTCGTTTCTTTGCTTCAGCTGGAATGTACTTCAAGCCGCATAAAGTCGCTTGTTCTTCCAACTGTTTTGAATTGTTTTAACTTTTTTCTTTTAAGTTTTGTTGTATTAATGTTGATTTTACAACAAAGCAATACAAAACTAAACTAAAAATTTTTTGTTACCTTGTTGTTGGGAAGCATTTTACAACACTCACTACACAAATGATCATTAGAAGGTCGGTTAAAGTCCTTTCAAGGGCTGAAATGGATATTTCGTTGTTGGGAAGGAACCGAACATAAGAAATTTTGTTAATCTTCGATTCTTTGTTTCAGTTGCAAAGCACTTGCAGATGCTTATCGACGAATTGCTTCACCCGCTGGTTTTGTGTTTATTTCATTATTTTTCTTTTTTGTTTTCTATATGCAACAGTTGCTAGGAATTTATCTTCGTTACATCTTTCTAATGCTGTTTATGTGCGTATTTTTTTGCGGGCAAGAAAAAACAATACAAAAGCGCAGCAACATGGGGGAAAAAACAGAACATAAAAAAATAGTGGAAAAAATATTCAACCGGCTCACAATGCGTCGACCCCATACAAGCAAGGGACAAAAATAGAAGGAGTGCTTTTATGATAATGAAATTTTGTATACTTCTTCAGTTTAAGCTATTTAAGAAAAATTTCAAAAATTGTTAAAATTGGTCAGTCCCTGGGGGTACCTCCTTTGGACCTTTAGAAATTTTTTTAAGATGATTTTGTATGGGAGGTATAAACAAATCTTGACCGAATTTAACAAAACTTGGTCAAAAAGTAAAGCAAATAGACGTATAGATGTGTACTGAAAATGGTTGAAATCGGTTGGATCCTAGGGGTATCTCCCTTGGACCTATATTAATTTTTCACATAATCTTGTAAGGGAGGAGGTACATATAAAAGCTGACCGATCTTAACGAAACTCAGCCAAAATACTAAAAAAATATAGTTATAGATGCACACTAAAAACAGTTGAAATCGGTAAGACTCTAAGGGCACTTCTCCTGGGCCTATATTAATTTTTTACATGATTTTGTATGGGAGGTGCATCCAAAAGTTCACCGATCTTAACGAAAATCGGTCAAAATACTAAAAAACTAAAGTTATAGATTTGTAGAAAAAAGTGATATGATAAAAAAAAAAATGCTGAAAATTTACTTATTCAAAAATTTTTGCTTAATTTAAGGCCTAATTTCATTCTGATGCGAAGAAGAAATTGCCTGATAGAGCATTTTTAAAAAGTCAATATTTTAAAAAAGCGGAAGAAAGTGGAGTATATTTTACATGTTTCAAAGAGTTAAAAGTGTATATTTAATTGGCCCTGTGTTTACATTTTTGGCGATTTTTTTTACTGACCATTAAAAATGGTCAAATTTTATATATTTTGCAGAAAAAAACTTCTCTGCTTATCGATATATAACATTTTTGTTTTTTAATTTTTTTTCCAATCAAATGAAAAACATATTTTTTGTCTGTCTTTTACCTTTTTAAAGATATTTTTTTTTTTTGAGAAGTTTTTAGTAACTATTTACGAAAGCAAACTGTGCATATGATAATTTAAGCAAGAAAATTTTTTGAGTAAAAATTGCTATTGTTCTCCCTTATTTGAATAATTCCCTTTAAAATGATATGAAACCTGATGGGTTGCTTCTTTATGAACTTTTTGTTTTTTGTCCACGGAACGGAGCACTGGAGCTGGTAAAGCGATTCATCGAAAGGCTTCCTGAACATTTACCCTAATGCGTAATGACTTCATTTTTCAATCCTTCTTTCTGTGATAGATACAAAATGAATATAAAACTGCGTTCTCGTTATCGTGCGTTCATTCTACACACTTGCTTTTGCACACAAAGGCGCAAAAGGAAAAATAAATAACATATGTACGTATATTTAGTTTATTGGAGTTTTTTCTTTTTGTTGTTGCTTTAATGTTGCTTTTTTTATATAATATTTAATGAAAATAGTAGGTGAGCAATGCGTAAAGTGAAATAAAACAAATGCAAGCCGTGCGAGCTAGCGAGAAAGCAACAATCGGCTCGCTGGATACCAGAGCACAAGTCACTTTAAGCTGCTTGTTCGGCTGGCACTACACGCACTTTAAGCTTTTTTCATATGGTTGTATGTGCAGCGTTTTCTAGCTTTTCCGTCTTCGATTAGGTCCGGCACAGCAACCAGCTGACATTATAAACCCATGCCCTTAGCCCTTAGTAGCTATAATAGTGGGAATATCACTACAAAAGCGTTTATTTGACACTCTGAGAACAAAATCAAAATCTACTAGTTAGTTATGTTGTCAAAATTTAAATTTTAAACGTGTTAAGAAGATTAGAAAGTGAACAAAATACTTCATAAATTTATCTCAAAAATAAAGACATCGTACGTACGTGTACTAAAGGAGGTAGAAATTGTTCGACTGGAAGATTGTTTTTATCAATGAAAATTTGCATTTTCCTCATGACTGCCTGCACACTTTGTTATGTAATGTTTTACTAGAATTCTTTGACTCAAAATAAATATTGAATGAAAATAATCAATAAAATAAGTTACAACAGCTTAATTTATTATACAACAAGCATTGTAATATTTTATGTTGAAAAATTTATTCCCATTTATTCATTCTCTAAATATTATTTGTTGGTTTCTATGTTGTTTCACCATGAGGGACATCCTTCTGCAAACGCAACTGTTTGATTGACAGTCGTGTGTCTTTAGAATGTGGATACGTATTTATTTTCTTTTTTTATGACATCGTGCATTATCTTGATGGTTTTGAATATTATTTAAGGAGGAGTTCATAAATATTCATTGCTTGAAAACAAAATGAAAACAATAACAAAAACAATAACAAGAGGAGCTAGCATGTTGTTGAATATTTGAAATTTTAAATATTGATGTATTGAAAATAATACCTTAAAATGTGCTTTAATTAATAAAAGTGGTATACTTAAGTTTATATTAATGAAACATTTAATAGTGTAGCGATTATAATTGAAGATTATTACAATTAAAAATGGCGACACTCATTTCATGTTCTCGTAAAACATTGACCTTATATGTATTGCCAATACAAACAAATTCTTGATCAAACAAATTCTTGAATTGTAATTTTGATCAAGCAACAAAATACACATATTAAATTGTTAACTAAATGCTACAGTTTATTAACGTTTTATTTTGCAACGCTCTTTTTACGCGATTTTAAAATTTCGATGCCAAATATCAAAAATGGTGACATACTTTAAGTTGTTTTTTGACATTGATATGTCAATTACAAATTATGTAAATCTGACAATTGATTCAAGTTTCGGAATGTCGCTTCATTTTAAGCGACTGTATTTAAGTGCGTATGTTGCAAAGTCACGTGACTTTAAAAACGTTGACTTCATTAAAGATCGTCAATCGTAAAATCGTAAAATATCGTAAAATTGAAAAAAAAGTAGGCAGGGGGGGGGGGACTGCCGACCAAAGTGAAAACTTAAAGCTATGAAATAAAATAGCTGTTATAAATTTTCGAAATAGCTAGAGTCGGCAAATCAGACGCGTTAACTTTCTTAACTATTTCAATCAATTTATGCGTTATTGAATGTATAAACTGCTATTTTTTAATGTTTATATAAATTCGTAACACAATTACTTTGGTTGGGTTATCGGTAATTGGCTCGGTAATCGGTTGGTAATCGCTTCGGTAATTGGTAATCGGTTGATAATCGCTTCGGTAATCCGTGATGGGTTGGTAAGCGCTTAGGTAATCGGTTGGTAATCGCTTCGGTTATTGGTAATCGGTTGGTAATCACTTCGGTTATTGGTAAACGATTGGTAATTGCTTAGATTATTGGTAATCGGTTGGTAATCGCTTCGGTAATCGGTAATTGGTTCGGTAATTGGTTTGTAATCGCTTCGGTAATAGGTAATTGGTTCGGTAATCGTTTGGTAATCGGTAATTGGTTGGTAATCGCTTCGATAATCGGTAATTGGTTCGGTAATCGGCTGATAATCGCTTCGGAAATGGGTAATTGGTTCGGTAATCGTTTGGTTATCGCTTCCGTAATCGGTAATTGGTTCGGTAATCGGTTGGTAATCGTTTCGGTAATGGGTAATTGGTTCGGTAATCGTTTGGTAATCGGTAATTCGTTGGTAATTGCTTCAATAATCGGTAATTGGTTCGGTAATCGGCTGGTAATCGCTTCGGTAATGGGTAATTGGTTCTGTAATCAGTTAGTAATCGCTTCGGTAATCGGTAATTGTTTCGGTAATCGGTTGGTAATCGCTTCGGTAATGGGTAATTGGTTCGGTAATCGTTTGGTAATCGGTAATTGGTTGGTAATCGCTTCGATAATCGGTAATTGGTTCGGTAATGGGCTGGTAATTGCTTCGGTAATGGGTAATTGGTTCGGTTATTGTTTGGTTATCGCTTCGGTAATCGGTAATTGAAATAATTGCGAATATGCCTGGGATAAGAACAAAAGGTGACCTAATTTATAACTTCTCATCACATGGAGGTTATGATGTTTTTATTTTCATCGAAACTTGGCTAAATCCGGAATTTTTTGATGGTGAATACTTTAATCTGACCCTATAGCGATAGGTCACTTGCGTGGTGGATTCTCATAGCCGTTAAGCGTGTGCTATGCTCGACTCTTGTCTCATTGAGTAATTCTGACCAAGTGTGTCAAAATAACGGATGCAACTGGATTTTTATTTATCTGCGCATCTTACATCCCACTAAATAGCAGTGAGGCGCTCTATACAGCCCCCATTGACAATATATTGCATATTCACTTTTTGATTGATGATAACAGTCACTTATCCGTCCTGGGGGATTTTAATTTATGAAGAATCATACATTGCTGACGAGCTGACATCGACTAATACAAATCAGGCACATGTAATTTATTTTATCGATAGTTTTTCAAGTCTTGGTTTGTGTCAAATTAATAATGTTTTTAATAATTTATATAAATTGTTAGATCTAATATTTATTTCTTCTAATATAAAATATGAGTTGTTTGAATGTTCTTGTCCGATTTCAAACCAGGATATGCATCATAAACCGCTTGTAATAAAATTTGAATTTTATGAATCTTGAATAGTTATCCAGAGAAAAAATCGTACAATTACAATTTATGTGATTTTGTTCATTTAAATAATCTTCTTTTCAGACATAATTGGAGGGAGCGCTTTATTTGATGGTAAAAAAGCTGATGTTTGCTATGATTTATTTTAATCACAATTAGCTGTTATCAGTGAAGCTAAATTACCACGATATAAGAAAAAAAAAATCAAAAGCTGCCTTGGTATACTAAGGGGCTTAAAAAACTTAAGCCTCTTAATAAGTTTCTTAAGTTGTTTCGGGCATCAGATGATACCCAATATCAAGATAATTGTTTGCATTATAAGCGCGAATTTTATTTTCTTAACAAATTTTTATACAAGCAATACATCATGCGTTTCGAATATCGTATATAAAAAATAACCCAACATCTTTTTGGAATTTTATCCAGTCCAAAAAAGGTGGCTCACATATTCCCACTTCCATGTTTTTTGACAATAAGTCCTCCGCTACGTTAACATGTTTGCAGATTTTTTCAAATCAAACTTTGTGGTTGACGACGAAGCTGCTACTGTAGATATTGCTGATTCCATTGATTCATTTACTGACTTGGAATCTGTAACCATATTTATTGGTGATGTCATTGAGCACTTAATTGATATGAAAAGTTCTTTCAAAGAAGGTATTGATGGTTTCGCTTCCATTTTTCTTCTAAAATATGCTTACTCTCTAGCTACTCCGTTATGCCAAATTTTTAATAAATCCCTATCTGAAGGTACTTTTCTAAAATATTGTTTTGATGCTGTTGTTGAAGCTCATACTGCTAAAGCTCCTGCTTCTATTGCTTTTTCAACTATTTCTAACAATGCTGTCTCTCTGCCTAATGTTCAAAATGAGAATGATTGTTGGGCAAAATGTAAACAACGAGTTAGCAGTATTCGAACGCAAGATATTTTTACATTTATCTTCATTTAAGCCGCCTGTTACAGAAGATAATATTATTGATTTTATTGTAAAAAATACTACAGTTCCTAAACATACACTTAGCTGCTCAAAACTGGTAAAACGAGATGTGCTGCCGCAATCACTACGTTTCATTAATTTCAAGCTTGGAATTTCAAAAAGCCATTATAATGAAATCGTCGATTCAAAACTATGGCCAGCTGAGGTCAAAATTAAACATTTTCAGTTTTTTCAAAGGCCGTTAATCCAACAAATGTTGCAATAACAAAGTCGCGATCTCTTTTAGAATTTCAATCCATAAAGGCTTACTATCAGAATGTATCCGGTTTGAGAACTAAATCTTTGTCCATTTTTGCTGCCACATCGCAGTGCGATTATGACATTTTTGTGCTGGTAGAAACATGGCTTAATAATATGTTCAATAATGAAGAATTCTTTGACCCTATCTGTATAATGTTTATCGCAAGGATCGTGATGCATCTGCTACTGGATGTGTTTGTGGTGGTGGTGGTGTTCTTATTGCCGTTAAAAGGAATTTTATTTCTTCGTATGTTGCACTGTTAAATACTAACGGTGTTATTGACCAAATTTGTGTAAAAATCAAAGGTTCGTCTGAATCCCTTTATATTTGTGTTTCGTACATTCCACCAAATAGTACACTGGAACTTTATAAAGCGCACGTGGATAACATATTATCTTTGTACGCAAACTTTCAACACCAAGAGGATCAGCTAATGGTACTGGGTGATTTCAATCTTCCATCTATTACCTGGAATATTAAATCTGATGATAACAATCTTACGCGTTCAAATGTTAAGAGTGATATTGATGTGTATTGTATTGATAATTTTTTAAGTATTGGCCTTATTCAGATAAATAATTGCTTTAATATGTTAAATAGATTATTGGATCTGGTTTTTATTACTAACAATTTCAATTATAATGTAACTGAATCCGCCTTTCCAATATCTGCTGCTACTATTCACCATATTCCTCTTTTTATTCAATTTAATTTTTATAACTTTTTTAATTTGGCTAACTCAAATGGCATGTGTACGAATTTCAATTATAAAGCTTGTAATTTTGAAACTTTAAATAATGCTATTGGTTGTATTGATTGGGATAATGAGCTTGAACATTTAAATACTTCTTCATTTTTTAATATATTTAAACGTCTAATATCATCTGTGTGTTTGCAACACATTCCTAAATTAAAGGAACGTGTTAGTAAAATTCCTTGGTACACTCTAGGACTAAAGAAATTGAAAAATCTCCGCAACAAATTTTATAAGAAGTTTTTATTAACAAATCAATAATTTATTTTTCCTTAAATACCGGCATTACATGAGGGAGTTTAATTTCTTAGACAAATTCTTATATAAACAATTTGAAAGTAATATTAAAACTAATCCAAAAGCTTTTTGGCATTTTATTAAATCTAAGAAGAGTTCGTCTAATATACCTTCATGTATGTTTTTAAACGACATGACTTCAAACAATGCGTCAGATATTGCGAACATGTTTGCTGATTTCTTTCAGTCGAATTTTGAAAATGTTACTATTAATAATTTTGATTGCGTTGACAACGTACTTCCTGTTATTGACATTGGAGCTATTTCTTTGTCTACTGCTGATGTTTTAAATGGAATCAGTAGTCTGAAACCTTCAACTCGTTTGGATGCCGATGGTCTCTGTTCTATTTTGTTGAAAAATTGTGCGTTGAGCTTAGCTTATCCGTTAACTCTTATTTTTAATAGGTCCTTGCGATCTGGGACTTTTATTGATTGTTGGAAAATAGCTTTTATTACTCCAATCCATAAATCTGGATCTAAACAAAATATTGCGAATTATAGACCAATTTCTAAGCTCACTACTGTCTCTAATTTTAAATGACATTGCACTTTTGCAGAATGATGTCGATAAGCTATATTATTGGTGCTGTAATAACGGTCTTTATTTAAATCTTAAAAAATGTGTTTTTATGACTTTCTCAAAATCTGTAACTTTCCGTCCGTCCGCCTATCATATTGCTCACTCTCCATTGGCATCCGTTGATCAATACAAGGATTTGGGTGTAGTTTTCGATCGTAAATTTTCTTTTATTCCTCATATTGATTATATTATACCCAAAGCATATGCCATGCTAGCATTCATCCGAAGAAACAGTGCTTGCTTTTCAGATCCATATACGATCCATATGCGATCCAGATTAGAATATGCAGCAATAATATGGAATCCATTTTATGAGTCTCACAAAATTCGACTGGAACGAATTCAGAAATCGTTCACAAGGTTTGCCTTGCGCTCTTTTTATACTTCTGGCTTACTTCCCTCATATAATACCCGATGTCTTTTGATAGGATTGAAAACTTTGGAGAGTAGAAGAAGTGTTTTGTCCTTGATGTTTGTCTTTGATATTATCAATGGTTTGGTGGATTGCCCTGCACTTTTGGGAAAGATTGATTTCAATGCGCCTTCTAGGATATAAAGAAACTTTGATCCTTTTTACTTGGAAACACATCGTTCAAATTATGCTGCTTATGCACCAATCAATCGAGCATTAGTATTGTTTAATTCCATAAATTCTATTCATGATTTAGATTTTTCTGTCTCAAAAAATTATATGAGATCAATTTTAAATTCAGTTGTTTAAACTTAAAATTACTATATGTAAGGCTTTTTATACCTTTTAGTCTGTAAGTAATATTGTTGCAGAGACTAATTAGTTTAAATAAATAAAAAAAAATAAAAAATAAAAAAAATATTGCTAAATTGCTTCCATCATACCTATTTTCAAGTCGGGCAAAAAAAAAATTATATTACAAATTACCGTCCAATCTCTAAACTAATGTTTCAAAATTTTTTTAAAGTATAATGAAAGCGGAGCTATATTTTGTAATCAAACGCCATATTTGCCAAGAACAGCATGGTTTTGTTGAGGGTCGCTCTACGGTAACAAACCTTGCTGTTTTTTCCGAGTACTGTATATCATCTTTCGAGCGTGGTTTTCAAGTTGATGTGGTATACACGGATTTTTCGAAGGTATTTATATATAAAGTCGTATTTATCTGATAGAATGTGCTTTGTTCGCCTTAATAATGTAAAGTCTTATGAATTCGCGGCGTTTTCGGGAGCTCCTCAAGGGTGTATTCTTGGACCAATGTTTTTTGCTCTCTTTATAAATGACATCTTTAAAGGCTTTGGTAACTCACGATTTTTGCTTTATGCTGATGACCTCGAAGTTTTTAAAAAAATATTTTGTTTTTAAGATGTCTCTGACTTGCAGTCGGATTTGAAAAGGGTCGTGAAGTAAATGGTCTGACTCTGAATTTTTCAAAGTGTTTCCACATGACCTTTTTCAAACTCACTTTACGTACCCTTTATCTAGCTAATATTCCACTCCAATCGATTAGTTCATATCGAGATCTTTGAGTTGTTTTTGATTCTAAATTCACATTTGTAGATCATTTAAATGTTCTTATTCCTTCTTTGCTGGCATTCATTCGAAGAAATAGCTTAGAGTTTTCTGACCCCCACACCTTAAAAATGTTATATAATGCGTTTGTTAGGTCGCGGTTAGAATATGCTTTCGTTATCTGGAGTTCATATTTTGATAACGCCACTACCAGACTTGAAAAAATTCAAAAACGATTCTAAAGGTTTGCTTTTGCGCTCCTTAAATTTTAATAGGCAACTTCCACCCTATTACTCACGATTATTGCTTTTACGTCTTAAATCACTTGAGTCAAGACGTAAGATCGCCTCGCTTGTATTTATATATGATATTGTTTCCGGAAATCTTGACTGCCAATCACTGTTAGAGCGAATTATGTTCAATGTTCCATCCAGGCAACTCAGATTTTATAATGTATTTTTTATAAAAAACATGTTAGGGTAAATTACTCTCATTATGAGCCTATCACAAGGGCATTGTTACTTTTTAATGAGCTGTCCTCTAATCATGATATCGATCTCTTAATACCAAAAAATATTTTTAAAGATTCAAATAATAATATATCGTTCATTTAGTTATAAGAACGTTTGCGTTACACCATATAAGTTATATTTTTGTAATTATTTTTATAATCACTAGTCTGTAAGAATTGTATACTTCCATAGACTGAATAAATGAAATGAAATGAAATGAAATAATTGGTTCGGTAATCGGTAATTGGTTCGATAATCGGTTGGTACTCGCTTCGGTAATTGGTGCTAACAGCGTGATGATATCGCGAATCTATATTTTTGCTCTCTACCAAAAAGTGCTCAACGCGCCTAAACAAGTTTTCACTTCAAAAATATGCAGTGACAGAAAACACTTTTAACAAGAATAACATTTCTACATATACTCCACTTTAGACTACTATTGTAGATCGTAGCAACCCTGGTTATCATATTCCTTCATTCTCACATCTTTGTTAATTTTCCTGAAAAGAAATTTCCCAAAAAGAAATTTTTTTGTGTGTTCTCTTCTTTATTTTGCGTCGTAAGCAGCTTGCCCACTCCGATGGCCGCTTATTGTGTAAGTTAGAGGTCATCAGTGTTTTAGTTGTCATGTTCAAATAAATGTAATAGAGAATTGTAGCAGACGTACAAGGCAGCTAAATCGTATTTAAGAAATAGTTGAAACGCAAATGAATGCTTTCGTTTTGCAAAATAATGCATTTAATGGAAATATAACTAAAAGAAAGCCTAAATTTAAATTATATCATTGCTCTTATACACATCCGTTGTGTTATCTCCATCTCAAAAAGTCCACAAATATGCACAAGAGCGACGATATGTATATAAAAATAAATCTTGCACTTAATCAAACTGCCTACTTCAAATATTTAGCTACATTTTCTTTTAATGCCAACTATCAATTAACTAGTTTTTTTTAATTCATTCTTTTTTTTTTCTCTCTTTCAGGAAGGAAATTGCGAATCTCTGTCTAATTACGTTGGACGGACCAACGCCGCTAACATAGATTTAAATCGTGATTTTCCCGATCGTCTCGAAAGTCAGCACATGGTACAACTTCGTTCGGAAACGCGACAACCAGAAACATCAGCCCTGGTCGAGTGGATTGTAAGCAAACCGTTTGTTTTGTCAGCAAATTTTCATGGTGGTGCTATTGTCGCCAGTTATCCATATGATAACTCTATGTAAGTAAATCTAGTTGGGAACAAACGCCGCAAGTTGGTTGGTTGGTTGTTGGTTTAATAAGTTATTTTTTGTACCTCACTTTGTATGGGAGGTAAGCGTAACATACTTTCGATCCGATTGTGCCCATTTTATATACATCATACAACCATTATAAACAAAAAATACAACCAAAATTTCAAAAACATCGCCTGACTAATAAGGGAGAAAATGAGCAAACCTTTCACTTACAACAATACAGCATACAATTTTGCAATACCTCGTGAATTGCCTAATTATTTAATTTAAAGTAGATGCTTATTTAACACTTCTACCTGTATATTAGTTTTTCTATATGACTTTAATAGAGCAACAAAGATTTTTGTTGGAAACTTGAACACTATGCTCGGCAGATTAAGTATTAATGTATAAATTATAAAATACTTAGTTAATTTATCACCCAAATTAATATCGATAAGTTAACATAATAAACTTTGATAATATGATGAAGAAACTAGTAGGTAAAAAACTGTCAAAGCCAGCTTATAAATTACACTTGGTTTTTTGTTAATATTGCATAAGTTTTTTACTCGATGTAGGTTTTAAACTTTGGCTCTATAATTTTTTAACGGTACTTAAGAAAATTGGCCAGCGCAGGCAATTAATATCGGAAGACACACATTAAAACCAGACTAACAACTAGCTTATACTGCAACGCTAGCTAAGCTGCAACGTTAGTTGCGAGTTTTAGGTCAGTTCGTTCATTACGACATGAAATGATAAAATATGATAAAACTTGACATTTTTTGTTTTTTTTGTACCGTGTGTTTGCAGTTGATTTTTTCAAATCATTCCTTAACACAACAAGTCGATTTTGTCAATCATATCTCTGGCATAGCAAGTTAGAAAAGCAAAAAGAAAAACCAACCAACCAACCACCAGCCATATGTATAAACGCCTTTCCAAATCCATTCGATATTGATTTAAACCCGCTCCAAACTAGTGCCCACCATGAATGCTGCGAGGAGAGTCTTACACCAGATGATCGTGTATTTAAGCTGATGGCGCACACATATGCCGACAATCATCCGATCATGCGACGCGGTAACAACTGTAACGATAGCTTCACAGATGGCATAACCAATGGAGCCAACTGGTACGAATTGAATGGTGGCATGCAGGATTTCAACTATGCCTTTAGCAACTGCTTCGAACTCACCATTGAGCTGTCGTGCTGTAAATATCCAGCTGCCGAAACATTGCCGGAAGAATGGGCGCGCAATAAGAAAAGCATGTTAGAGCTGCTCAAATTGGCACACATCGGTGTGAAAGGGCTAGTAAAGGATGCCAGTGGTTATCCAATAAATGAAGCAAGCATTTTAGTCTCAGGATTGGAAGACAAGCCGATACGCACAACAAGTCGCGGAGAATATTGGCGACTTTTGACACCCGGTCTATATACAGTGCAAGCGATAGCTTTTGGGTAGGTGCTGTTGGGTTGTTTAGCCCCCTTCCCCCATTAAATGTAGCAACAGTTACTGGTTTTGTGTAACAAGCTCTATTAACATGATTTTGTTTTTTAAATTTGAATGATTTTTCTAACTCTCTTCTCTCTCTCTCTCTCTCTCACACACTCGCTCGTTGCTGTGTTTAGCTATCAACCTAGTGTGCCTCAACAAATTCACGTGCTGAACGACAAAAGCGAAGCTATGCGTCTCGACTTTACATTGACACCAATCGATGCCAACTATGATGGTATAAGCAGTTTTTATAGCTCCTATTTTTTTAGACATTAAAATTTAATTTTTTTACACTTATTATTTTACTTGTTTTTTTTTTGATTGTGCGCTGAATCTAAGCGTTAAGTTAAATGTTTGGGTTTTCACACTTTTTACTATTTAACCATTCACACACACACACACATACACACATGATTCACTGATGATGCACTTTTATACATATTTGCACACAATAACATGTATATGCTAAAATATTTTACACACGCAATTTTATATCTATAAATACTAACATAGTAAAAAAAATATACCGTCATCTTAGATCAGTTATGAGATGTTCAGATGATGTTCAGATGATGAGATGTTGAGGGTTAATCTTATAAATTAAGGTGTATTTTAATAAATAGTTTCCATAGCATCAAAGATGATAGAAATATATTTTAATAATTAAAACAAAAAAAAAAAAAAAAAAATGTGCAAGAAATATCAAAAATTAAATAATTTTTTTTTTTTTACCATAAATTAAACAAAAATATTCATATATAAATTTAAAAAAATTAAACAAAAAACTTTAGAAATTAAAACCTATTGGTTTGGTTCCAAGCAAAATTTAGTCAAAAAAAAATTTTAAGAATAAGTTTAAAGTTAATCTTATTTTAAGCCAGTTAAAATAAAAATCAGAAAGCTGAAGGCCCTTTTTATACATTTCATTCAACTTCAAAAATATCAATAATATTCAGTGATTACTTCAGACATTACAAGAAAAATACTAAAACTAAACACTTGGATACAAAAGTAAATCTTTAAAATTCGTACAATATAAACATTACATAAAAAAAAAATGATAGGGCCAAATGAAAGAAAAAATTTGTGTTTTTAAATGCAGGTATTTTCGATGTTATTTTTCTTTTATTATATAAGTGTTACATCTATAAGATATTATATTTTAAACTAAAAAAAAACTTCAATTATAGAACTTTTAAATAACTTATTTACTAACACATTTTGTATTAGAACGAAATAATGATAAGGACAAGTATGAAAAAATGTGTTATAAAAACAAAAATTGAAAAAAAATGAATAATCAGTAGAAGGTCCCCTCGGCATGGAATCCATAATTTTTTTTATCAATGGCTGTTCAATATTGGACCATTCACATGGTATCGATTTCTTTAATTGATTCACGGACTCATACTAGCGGCCATATTGGAAAACCCTTTCCGAGAGAATGCTCCAAAGGTTTGCTATTGGATTTAAGTCTGGACTACACGCAGGCCAGTCCAGTAATGGGATTCCTTTACGCATAAAGAACTCCTTTGTGAACTCCTTTGAAAGTTTTGTGCAGTGTACATCTGCTTTTAAAATCTGCTGCACACGCCTCATCGTTACATTAAGATTTAATGTACGCCGAATTTCTGCAGGACTATTCGATTTGTTAAGAGCCAGGCGCTTGACTTCTCGGATATTCCTTGGGGAAAGTACGGACTTCCTGCCAGAACTATTCTTTTCTCCATACTTTTCTCGTAACTTTAGAAAGTTTAGCACCACATTTTTACTCCTGTTAATTTTAAGTCCAATATTCCTCGATGTCATTCCAGATTCAAGATACGCCAACATTTTTCCACGTGTTCCTTCAGTTAACTCTTTCCCGCGGCCCTTTTAAATATTTTTGCTAGTAAATCAAAATATTAATTAACTTAAATTAGCATAATTATTAGTATTAATTCATTAAATTTCAAGTATCTTAACAATATTTTTTTTTATATATATTTTAAAATAAATTTTCACACTTAAAGCACGTCTGGCCCTATCAATAGTTCGTACTGCTTTGATATTAATCATCATAACAACAAAGAGCAGAAAGCGAAACTTCCGATATTTTACCTTTATAATACATAATAGAGAGCCAAGAGTTTAATTTTATATATAACAACTTTCGTTATGTAAACAATAATTTTATAAATAATATAATATGTTTGGCTCTATCATTTTTTCACAGAGTGTAGATACCTTTTTTTTAAAAACATTTGTCGCATAAATGCTTAAAATACAAAATGTGCGTCGTTTACTATAATTATAGTCTTCCTTTTCGAACAGCTTAATGAAAACATTACATTACGTCACTAAAATAGTAAAAATTTTAAATTCATTCACCGGACTTAAATGAGTTGTTGGACAATTTTTTTTTAGTAAAATCTTAATAAATAAACTTTTTGTGCAATATTATGTTTTTGTAATTTGAAAAGCGATTTTCAGGTTTGAAATTCGATTTTCAAAAAAGTATTCTCTCTTGAAAACAACAAATTTTAGTCTAACATTAACGTTGCGAGCTCACTAATCGTTTTGATGAATGGTTAAAAAATCGAATTTGATTTTGAAAATCGATTTTCAATAATTTATTCTCTTGCAAAAACAAACAATTTTAAGCTGACTTACGTCTCAAATTTACTAATCGACTTGATCGTAAGATCTAAATACACTAATCGAAAATCGATTTTCAATTCAATTTGTTCTCTCACTAAAACTAGAAATTTTAGGCTGACATTTAAGTTTTGAGTTTGCACTACTATCGGCTTTACAACATGCCTACAATTAAGGAAGATCTGTGGAAACGGCCCTACGGCATACGCTGGTCGGGACCATAGAAAAATTCTTCTTAAATAATGAGTTTACTTTGGTTGTCTTCTTAGATACAGAGGGAGCTTTTAATAACGTAACACCACAATTAATATGACGAGCATTCGCCGAACTAGGAGTGAACAAGATCATTACAGCTTGAAGCTACTCAACAGTAGAATAGTTCTATCGGACCTGTGCGTATACAGCGCTATAAGATCTGTCTCAAGAGGCACACCTCAAGATGGTGTTCTCTCTCCACTCCTCGGAATTTGGTAGTTAACAACGTACTGCTATCTCTTGAGAGATATGTATGTGTACGCCGATGACCTAGAAATTGCAGTCAGAGGCAAGTTTCCTACTACTCTATGCGACATTATGCAAAGAGCTCTTTGCAGACTTGAACAATGGGCCAAGCCCTGTGGTCTTCTTGGAGTAAATCCGACTAAAACAGAGCTGGTCCTATTCACCAGGAAATACAAGATTCCGTCCTTAACACCAATTACACTAAATAGGTCTGTTCTGTACCTTACGGATAACGCAAAGTACCTGAGACTCATACTCGATAGGAAGCTCAGCCGGAAATTAAACACAGCAGATCGCACTAAAAAAGCCACAGTGGCACTTTATACTTGCAAAAAAGCTATAGGGGCAAGGTGGGGGTTCTCGCCTCGTATTGTTTACTGGCTGTATACTGGGGTCATAAAACCTATTCTTCTGTATCTCTTCTAATATGGTGGCCGTCCTTAGACATGGTCACATATATGAAGCAGCTCCAAAAAGTGCAGAGAATGGCATCTATATGCATCAGCGGTGCTATGAGAACAACAGCTTTAGAGACTATACTTCATCTTCTACCACTGAACCTGGTTGCCAAACAGACAGCAGCCTGTTCGGCGTTAAGATTCAGAGAACTAGGTGTATGGAAAAGTCTGACAGCGGGTCACTCATTCATACTTAATAACTTCAACTTCATTCCATCAAAGACTGATTACTGTAAGCCCTCGCTTTCCTTCGAAGGAAGTTATGATACGCTAATTCTGCCTAGAACATACTGGGCCAATGGTGCGCCATGGAAACGAGGGTGTCTACATTTCTATACAGATGGATCAAATTTAAACGACAAGGTTGGGTACGGGGTCTACTCAAAAAATCTTGGGGTTTCTCTGGCTCGTAGGCTTCCTGATTACTATAGTGTGTTTCAGACCGAAATGATGGCAATAGGGGAGGTTGCATCATGGCTTTCAAACAACGTTGTCTCAAAACGGTATATTTATCGGATTATCTTATAGCCAGTCTGCGACCAAATCGTTGCAACAATTAGCCACAAACTCTAACGTAGCCAAAGAATGTCGTGCTTCATTAGATGAAATGTCGAACTATTTCAGCATCAGCCTAATATATGGGTACCTGGGCATAAAGGCATAAAAGGCAATGAAAAGGCAGACGAGCTTGCTAGGACTGGAACACCAGCGGAATCAGCGGTGCTGAACTCACCGGGTATCCCATTAGCGACTCTTAAGCTGCTAATAAGCGACAATATTACATCGAAAGCCAACACTAGGTGGACTGAACTCTCGACATGAAGAGCATCAAGGCTTATCTGGCAGATACTAGATCCCGGGCGATCGAGAGCCCTTCTCTCACTGGCAAGACCAGATTTAGCCACAATAGTGGCTGTCATCACAGGGCACTGCTTGATAGGCAGACATGCCCACAGGTTAGGAGTTATCTCGAATGACTTCTGTAGAAGCTGCAGGGAAGAGGAAGAAACCATCTCCCATCTTCTGTGCTCCTGCCCTGTGCTAGCCAGAAGAAGGCACAAACATTCAGGCTCTTTCTTCTTTCATGAGCTTGACGATCTGTCAACGACTAACGTCAGGCGTCTAATAGGGTTCATCAAGAGCTCAAGGTGGTTCCATTTTGAATGAAGGCCTGTGTGCAGCGGTATCACAATGGACCTTTCTGGTCTAAGTGAGCTGATGTATGGCATTGTACTTATATCGGCTGCCGCCTCTACCTAACCTAACCTAACGTTTTGAGTTCACTAATCAACTTGAAAGTTTTAAAAATTGAATTTTATCTTGAAAAGCGAATTTTAGCTTTTATTATTTATTCGAATTTGACTTTGAAAATCGATTTTCAAAAATTTAGGCTGAATTTTACGTTAAGAGTTCACTTATCAACTTCTGAATATTAAAATTTTATCTTGAAAATAAAATTTCAGCTTGAAAATCGAATTTCAAAAACATTTTTTTTCTCTCGAAAACAACAAATTATAAGCTTATATTTAAACACAAATTTACTAATCGACTTGATCGAAAAAAATCTAAATTCACTAATCGAAAAATGGAATTTAATTTTGAAAATCGATTTTCAAAAATTTTTTCGTTTTCTAAAATAACAAAATTTAGGCTGACATTTACGTTAAGAGTTCACAAATCAACTTGAAAGTTTTAAATATGGAATTTGATATTTGGAAAATCGATTTTCAAATTTTGGTTCCGTCACGAAAATAACAAATTTAAGGCTGACATTTACGTCGCAAATTTCGAAAATAAAAAAATTTCATCTTGAAAATTGAGTTTCAGCTATTTTTCTTAGTTCGAGCTTGATTTTGAAAAAAGATTTTTAAAAATTTTGACTGAGATTTACGTTAAAAGTTCACTTATTAACTTCTGAAAATGAAAATTTTATCTTGATAATAAAATTTCAGCTTGAAAATCGATTTTTAAAAATTTATTTTCTCTTGAGAACAAGAAATTTTAGTCTGACATTTACTATCGACTTGATCGAAAAATCTAAATCTACTAATGGAAAAATCGGATTTGATTTTTCGAAAATAACAAATTTAAAGCTGACATTTACATCTACAGTTCACTTAAAAATTTTTGAATTTTATCTCGAAAATGGAATTTATTTATTAGAATTTGTTTTTGAAAATCGATTTTCAAAAAATTTGTCAACACATATCAACTTCTGGTAATTGAATATTATCTTGAAAATAAAATTTCAGCTTAAAATTCGATTTTGAAAAACTTATTCTCTCTCGAAAACAACAAATTTTAGACTGACATTTACTATCGACTTGATCGAAAAATCTAAATCTACTAATGGAAAAATCGAATTTGATTTTGAAAATCGATTTTCAAAAATTTGTTTTCTCTTTCGAAAACAACAAATTTAAAGCTGACATTTACATCTACAGTTCACTTGAACGTTTTCGAATTTTATCTCGAAAATGGAATTTCAGCTTAATTTATTTATTAGAATTTGTTTTTGAAAATCGATTTTCAAAAAATTTGTTGTCTCCCGAAAACAAAAAAAAAAAAAAAGAAAAAATTAGGGTGAGGTTTACGTTAACTTCACTAATCAACTTCAAACTTTTAAAATTAAAATTTTTCTTGAAAATCGCATTTCAGCTTGAAAAATTGATTTTAAAAAAGTTGTTATCTTTCAAAAATAACAAATTTTATGCTAACATTTACGCTTACATATTACTAAAAATCAACTTGAAAATCCAATTTTAACGAACCAATTTAAAAAGACAATAAAAGCATTTCAGTCAGTTGATTTTCAGCCCAAAATTGATTTTCATTTATTAATATCGATAGCCTTATAGCTTCTAGGCAAAACTAGTAAAATTTTTGAATAGTAAAAAATACTGTACTCTATTTATTTAACATATTAAGAGCATTTAAAATTTTTTGACGCACATTTTGATTTAGGCAAAAATACGCTTTTTACTGCATAATTTTTAATAGAGCTATGCTTTAGTAGCATACATTTCTTAACGCATAAAATATGAGTAATGCTGTCGATAATGTATTTGGTAATCGTGTTATTTAAAAAGTTTTATGAGACATCAACCTACACTTAACTTTACTAAATTTTCTCAATAATTCGCTTAGGATTTATCATACCTTCACATAAATGCCCACATTTTATACACATTTTGTCACATTTCATATATGCCTTTGCTTTAACACCATGCTATCTATGTGCACTAATGTTTCACACAGCAAAATATTTATATTTACTATAAATACATTCCCTTAAATCGTCTTTATACTCGTATATTTGTATAAAACGCCAAACACATACTTATGCCAAGCATATCTAAAATATAAATATGAACATACATAAAAAAGTTATTCTTACTATATTAATTTAATAATGAATTAGTTAATATTTCTATATATGTACAAAATTCAAATTTTGTTAAATACAATAAAAAAGAAAGACATTTTACATTTAGAACTATTTTATAAAGTTATAAATTATGTTAAAAAAAAAAAAATTACATATTTTTGTTAACAGTTTTATTTAGGCTTAAGGTATTATATTTTGACAAATGTATGCAAAAGAAAAAAAACCGATTCTTAGATTTTTTTTTTTTAATGACAACTGGCATACTTTTCTTTCTTTTTCCCGTTCTTTTGAGCAAGCAGTAAAGGTAAAATGCGTTCTGGTTTTTTTAGAAATTTTTCTGGTACCTCTTTTTATTTTATTTAATTTACAATTTTTATTTTACATTTGAATCTGTTTACTTTCTACTTTTAAGTTTTACTTTTTTTGTATTAAAAATATGACATTATTTAAGATATTAATTCAAAAGTGTACAATTTTTTAATTATAATTTTTTATAAAGAATTTTTTGATTATAATTTTTTTATGAAACTATTTCAATTTTGAATTTTCTCTAAATTTAATTTGAGATTATTCTGAAATTAATTAATTTTGTGTTAAACTAAATTTGTTTTATTAATTGTAAATTTAACTTTAAATCTAAATTTTAAAATTGATGTTTATTTATAATTTTTTTCATTTTGACTTTAAATTTGTTATAATTCAGTTTTAGTTAAAAATTTTAGTTTTTATATGTTATTTATTAATATTAAAGTTGTTAAAATTTTTAAAATAAATAAATTATATTTTTTTTTTATTTTAATAATTATTTTAAATAATTTTTTTAATAATTTTTTTTAATATTTTTGTTTAATGTATTAATTATTTTTAATAATTATTTTTTATTTCAATAAATAAAATAAATAATTTTAATTTTTTGTTTAATTTTAATGCTTTTTTATTTTTTATATACTAGTGTCTCCTTTTTATTTTTTATTTATTTTTTTTTTTATTATTTATTTTAAATTTAATTTTTTATTAATCTAATTAAATTTTTCATTTTGTTGAATATATTAAAATATATTGGGTTATTTAAATCTTTTAATGTATTTATGTATATATTAAATTTTCATTTCGAATTTTTATTTGATTTCGAATTTTTATTTGATTTCGAATTTTAAACACTAAACACAGGCTTGTGTCAAGGCACTATTTAACATACCACCTTGTTCAAAAAGAAAGGTTCATTTATTGAAAAAAATTAAAGTACAAGTTTATTCATCCAAATCAATATTGTCGTCCTCAAAGTTTCCCCGTCGTCGGCTGCAACGCACTTATGCCAGAGCTTGATCCAGTCACGGCCTTCAGAGCGTTCACCGATTTTTCCATGACCTCTTCTTTGCTGGTAAAACGCGTTCCTGGTGAAGCTGTTTTTTGACTCGATCGAACAGGAAAAAATCACACGGAGCCTGGCCAGGTGAATTTGCCGGCTGCTGGATGGTTATCGTGTTGTTTTTGGCCAAAAAGTCACGAATAAGATGAGCATTGTGCGATGGTGCATTATCGTGGTGCAAAATCCATGATTTGTTTTGCCACAACTGCGGTCATAACGGCCCAAATAATACTGTTTATTGACCGTTTGACCATCTGGCAAAAATTCATGGTGAACTTCACCATTGTAGTCCATGAAAACAGTGAGCATCGCCTTCTTTTTTGACTGAAAACGACGTGGTTTCTTCGGTCTCGGTTCGTCTGGCGACCGCCATTCACTCGCCTGATGCCTGGTTTGCGTGTCATACTCGTATATCCATGTCTCATCACCAGTAATGATGGATTCGATGAATGATTCGTCGTTTTGACCATTTCCAGCATGTCTTTTGCGATAGCAACTCGGTCTCTTTTTTGCATGAAATTGAGTACTTTCGGTACCAACTTCGCAGCTACACGTCTCAAGCCCAATTCATTCTTCAAAATGTTCTGAACGGATCCAATTGAAATGCTGACGTCCTCTCAAATCTCTCAAATCGTCAATTTGCGTTTTTTGACCAACATTTCTTTGATTTTTTTCAACGTTTTCTTCGGTAGTCGAACACTATGGCCGCCCGGTACGAGCGTCGTTTTCTACTTCGTCTTGGCCACTCACAAATCGGTTAAACCACTTGTTTGCCTTCTGATACGATAGAGCAGAGTCACCGTAACATTTCACCAACATTTTACGCGTATCGGCGCAGTTGAAACTATTTTTCACACAAAATTTGATACAAACTCGTTGCTCAATTTTTTCTTCCATCGTAAAAATTTAAGACACGAAAAAAGTTTTTGTAAACAAAACACTGTCACTTTACCAAATGCCAACGAGAGACGCTGATATTTGGCAGCCTTGTCATACGTATACACTTCAACGCCAATACTCAAACATGTGAGTTTAATCCGTCAATCAGCTCACACAAACGACGCCTTCAGCAGCATAATTTTATTTTATTCAACGTCAACACTCGTTCACTCAAGCATTGTGAGTTCGATCAGACGAACTCAAACTCAAACTCAAACTGACACAAAAGACGCGTTCGCCAGTATTGTGCTGATTTTATTCAACGCTGAACTTTGTTGAATGAGTTGAGTTGAGTAAGAATTCCAGTAAATGATTTAATCAATCAAAAAGTGAGTTTTGCAGTTCTCTGATCCAGAATACACGCAAGCTTTATGAATGGTATAAATCTACAGCTGTAGAATTATGCACTTTTTCTTAACATGATAAAAACTAAATTCTACTTGCATGACCTCTTCTGAGTTCTTTAAAACTGGCTCTGAAGCTCTAAGACTTCTGAAAAGGGCTTCTGGAAAATAATTTTTTTCTTTTAAAATAACGAACATTTTATTTGAAACTGAAAAAAGGCCTTTGAACATATAGCGAACCAACCGTTTTTTTAATGGGCTTTACTTATTTGAACCAAGCTAAAAATTTCAGAGCAGACACTTACAACTAGGCTCTAGGTTTTAAACTTAAAAACATTATCTCAACACTATTTTCACTTTTTAAAATAACTTTCAAATTTATTCATAATACTAAAAACATATAGAAATTGTATTGAAATTGTGGAAGCATACAAGAATACATTCGAGTATATCACTCTGAGTACTGATAGTCTTAACAGATTTAGTTTAGAAAGTACAAGTTTACATTTTATAACTTTTAAAGTTCAGAGCATACGTTTGACATTAAAATAAAAAAGCTAAAATCTAGTTTTTAATCTTAAAAAAGTTATTTCAAATCCGCACTTTTTTTTTTGAGTTAGTTAACTTTAAAACATATTCATTTTAAACGATAACGAAACGACTAAAATACTATAACGAAATACTTATGTAATATTATACTTGAGAATGCTTTAAAAGTTTTTTTCAAATTTAATATACTCGTATATTATACATTTCTGAGATAATTTTAACTTAAAACTAAACGCTCTGAGCCAAAGCTGCACGATGGCGATTTTTCAATGAACCACCAGATTTGAACATCATAATACACTGCAGCATTGGAAAAGTTTGTATAGCCTATTTTGTTTTTTTTTTAATTAACAACAAAGTAGTTATATGTATGTGTTTTAGAGTATCTCAATACAAGCGAGGCGAAATCGGTTTTGTATATATTTGAAATAGTTCTAGCTTAGATGTTTAACGAAACGAGTAAAAGAATATTACGAAATACGAAATAGTTATAGTGTACTCGAGAATACTTCAAAAGTTTGTCAAAAATTTATGCTATACCTCAGGGAAATAAGTATGTGTGCATCAGCTTAGTTGGAAAAAAAAAACCTCAAATCATCAGAATGCATTTAATTTGTAATTAATGTATAGTAACAAAAAATTAAACAACTTCATTTCAATATGCTTACAAGAAGAAAAATATTAAACTAAATATTAATGCTTCTTAGAAAATAAGTATATGTGCATATCATTATTCAATTAATTGCAACCAAACCATTTTTTTTTTTTTTTTTTTTTTTTTTTAGTAATCAATATGTGTTTCAATATATATGTAATCAATATATATGGTGGCGTAGTGGGTACAGTGTGTGACTCTGACGCCAGAGAACCCATGCTCGAATCCTCCATTTGACAGAAAATTTTTTCAATTGCTTTAATTTTTCTGTTCGGCTGTCAATGTCAACCTCTCTGCAGACAATGGCAATCCTCAGAGAGTAAAAACTTACTCAGAGAGTAAAAACTGCCATGAAAAGCTTCTTAAGAGCATAAGCCGTTCGGAGTCGGCGTAAAACATGTAGGTAGCAGGGATGATATTTGGGGGCTTTTAGGGCTTTTTTGAGCACTTTTTCATTGTAAAAGCCCCGAGGCCCTTTATTGTCGTTTTAGGCCCTTTTGAAAAAATTTAACCGAAAAAATTATCGGAATTTTTAACAAGAAAAGTTTAATGGTTAATGTCTGTTGACAACAATTGTGTACTATGCCATCGTTCTACAAAATTTAAAATTTGGAGGTAGGAAATATCGTCCACAGAAAAATCGCACTAAAAATAATATTAAAAATCACTAAAACGAAATCACTAAAACGAAAATAAAAAAAATCACCCAATAAAATCGAAAATATGTCCAAAATTTTGGAAAAATTGCCTATAATGCAATCTTGCGGTGTCGGAGTGCTTGACAAGAATAAGCTCTCTTTTCATTTATGAAATAATTAAATAATTGAAAATATCTGGAGAAAGAAATAAATATTATTCATTAGTAATTATCAAAAGGTATGACTACAGCAGGGCACCGATTTTAAACTAAAAACTTTTATTTTTTTTTTAAAAACATGATGATCGAGTGATAGTATAGTTACCATTTACCATTTCACTAGTAGTCAATGTGAACTATCACTCGAAAACAAAAAGTGAAATTTAGTCATAAAAATTAGGTGATTTTTGTATGGCAAATAGCCAAACCAAAAACGAAATTTCGACCAAAAACGTACAAAACCGCATATTTTTTTTTTTGCGGTTTCTAAACGAAAATTGACCGAATTTCTTATGGAGAAATTTTGGGTGATTTTTATTTAAATTCTTTTTTTCCTATCGCCTTTTTAAATGTTCTCATTAAAATAAGTTCCGTTATATACAACCATGATCACTTAAAAAGCATACTTTTTAGTAATCTCAACTACAAATTTAGTTTGGTTTCCAAGTTATATGAAAAGAGCGATCCCTAAAGCTCCATCGTAGTCCTGACAATGCTTTAATATACATACAAATTAATCCATTTTGTTATCAATACAATATTAACGCTACGAAAATCAGGCCAGTACCATCTCTCTACACCCTGATAAAGTTTTGGTGGCAAATTTTTAACTTATTTCTTGGCGATTGTTTTGTCATCTTATCAGATATAATTTGACTCAATTTTCTTCTTGCAAAATTCTTTATTCTAAAATTGTGGTCATTTATAAAACTATTTTTTGTTGAATTCCTCAACCTCAATATATTTTTTGACAGGAGTGAATTTTTTTCACTCAATTTCGTTCCGCTTCATTGATTCGTCTTCATACAAGTCTTAACGTAGAAGAGTCTATATTAAATTATTCATTAATTTCTGACATTTTACGACTATTTAAAGGTGGATATAACCGATTTGCGGTTTTATGTGGAAATGCTCTGCAATTTTTTGCTAACATTTTTTTTGGAGAAATACAATATATCTAAAGATTGTTTTTGCCATTTTTTGACTAAAAAAATTTTGACACAAATAAAGCGTAAAATAAAATGTATTTCAAAGAATCACCTTAAACACTATTAAGATGGAGAATGATTTGATTTAATCATTTAAATTAGAGTGTGCTATTTTTGTGATCAACCAAGAACTTCCTTCCATGACTGATCATGACTGTGATCAACCAAGAACTTCCTTCCAAAAAGTTAAAGTTTTTTTGATTTCCCAAAACTGTTAATTCGAAATTTCGACTATTTTCACCAAAAAAAAACTAGACTTGTTGAGATTATTAAAAAGTGTGCTATTTGTGAGACTATGGCATGACCGTGTGACCAAATAGAAAGTCTTGAATATTGAATTGCCACTTTTTAAAACTAAAACTAAAAGCCCTATTAACGTCAAATTGGCCCAATTTTTGTTTGAATTTTGACCCTTTTCCAACTAAGTCTATATCATCTCTGGTAGGTAGGTCCAGTTCTCGATCATTTGTGTGCAAACATTTCACATCACACACAACACAATCGGTCAAAGTCCTTTCAAGGGCTGAGATGGCCATTTTTTTTTTTTTTTTTTTTTAATCAATATGTTTTCCTTTTTTTGTAAACACTTGAGTAATTCTATTTGGCATTGACTGTAACAATTGCTTTAAGGTTAAAGGGCTTATTTGACGCCACTCACAAAGTAAAGCCTCTCTAAGCTGTTTTATGGTCTCAAACTGACGATCGTTCTTATAAAATTTGTTCGAAAGTATCCCCCCATAGGTCCTCTATAGGGATTAGGTCCGCACTGATTGCTGGCCACTTCAAAACTGTTATGTTCCTGGATAAAAAGAACGAACTTCTTCGTAGTGCGCTCTGTGTGAGTTGGGGCATTTTCCTGCCGGAAGGTCCAATCATCTCCATACAGGTAATCAGCATCTTGTCAAAAATTCCCTATTTTTGTATAAATTTTGGCACTTTTACAACTAAGCCAATATCATCCCTGATATGTATACGACAGAAAAGCTTACTTCTCATTTTGTGCGTAAAAAACTTACAACTAAAAAGCTCACCAAACATGTTTGCCTAGCATAACCACGGCATAAAAAGATTTAGAAAAGCTTTTGCGTGGGGCAAAGAAGCATTACATATAACAAAAAAAAAACTTGCGTACCCAAACAACAAAAAAAAAAAAAAAAAAAAATGCCGCTACAAAGAGAGAAAATACCCTATAGGAACAAACTAACTTGTTTTTAAAAACAACTAATTAAAAATCTAATTTAAAATAAACCAGTATATGAACTACTTTGAATTATATTAAGGCGGCAACTACTCTGATTATGACATGTTTTAATTGCAATTAAAATGCATTAATTGCATTAGATTACAAGTTTATATATATTTAACCATGTTATTTCATCAAATATTATTAACTTTAGGCCATCAGTAATAGTTTTCAATTTGTTATTTTAAAGTCATTAAAAAATAATTTAAATATAACTAATTTAACAAGCAGTGGAAAATATATGCAGACGAAAGTCAATTGACTTATTTAGCGGACATCACCATACAAAATTCGTGCGTTCTATGGAAAAAAGTCCGAATTTCAACTAGTTGTGGTTGACAAAAAACTACTTTATCAACTACTTTTAAATTAGTTGATTTTCCTACAGGGTAATGATGAAAACAAAAATGCACATATACTTATTACTTGTTACTTCCCTGAGGTATGTAGAATACATTTCTGAGTTTGTTTTGAAGTACGTTCATATTCGCTTAACTACCCAGCAGAAAACTCGCTCAGGCCTCTCTCTCAGTCAAACTGGAATTCAAGTCTGAATATCTAAATATAATCAGGCCTGCATTTTTCAGTTCTAATATCAAAGCTGAAATTTAACTATAATACAAGCATTCATTTCCAGAACTCTATTCTAAACGGAAAATTAACAAAAAATCAGTAATTTTTTTTTTTATAAAATTTTATATCTGAATTTGAAATAAAATTTTATATTTAGGTCAGAAATCATAGATGAACATTTAAAAAAAAAATAAAGTAAGACCCGATATCATAAATGAACATTTAAAAAAAAACAAATTAGTAATATGATGTATCTGATGAAAAAATCAGCACTATATTTTAAGCAAGATCAGGCCTGAATTCCAGTCTGCTGCGAGAAATTTTACATTTTCTGCTGGGCTATTACTAAAAACAAATAGAAATAGTAAATTCGAGAAAATTTCCAAACGCTAGTCTTAATATTTTTACTACATAGACTTTTTATATAAAAAAATAAAAAAAATTTTCACAAAAAGTTATTTCTGCATTATTTTAAGAATGTTTAATAAATGAAATAAATAAAAATGTTTGATATTGTGACACAAGTTTTTAACTCTAACTGTTAAATCGGTTTTGAAAGCCGTTAATGTAACTTTGTCTTAAATTATTATAATCATATCTTAATTACAACAATTCAAGGCTATTCACAGTTTAAGTACGCAGGCCTGTTTAATTTACGATTTGTTATTTTTACGCCAACTTATGTAAGCGTATTTTTCTATGTTGTTGTTGTTTTGCATGCAAACGCAAAGACGCGTAAATAAAAGTAGCCCTTGGACGTGTTTTTTGTGTCTTGTATTTTTATGCCCTATCAACAGCACATATAACAGCGTTGCAAAATCATTGAATTGAAAAATAACAAATGCTATAAATACGCTGTGTTAATAAACGTTTAAACTGTGAATAGCCTAATTACAAAACATGAAATATGTATGTATATTCTTAATATAAGAAGAAAAATAAATTTTTTCCAAAACTGTTTGTTACAAAAAAAAAAAAATGCTTTTATATAATAAAAATAAAATAATGCTTGAAATATGAATGTAAACACAGTGTTTTAGCTCAAATTGATTTAACAGTTTTTCCTGTTGGGAGGTGTTAGTATTAGATTATTAGTATTAGAATATAACAAGAACAAAAAAAAACTATATAATAATATTAGTAGCCACAGGTTGCTTAAACATGAACAATTTTAAGCAGTCAAAAAAAAACAAAATTCAACTTTAACGGATCACAATAATATCAGCACCTACCTAACGCTTAGTCAATATTAAAAGCTTTTTTGCATAAACCGCTTGAGAATTATATATATATATATATGTCAACAAAAATTAGTACAATTTTCATGTTTACATACAATAGAAACTGTTTTTACTAAAAAAAAAAAAATCAAATGTTTTTAAATAAAATAAATTTATCTATGTATGGATGTATATCTTTGTCTATCAAATGAAATAAGTGGCTTTAAAAAGTATATATATGTAATTTAGTAGTTTCTATTTATAACATAAATAAAAATTTAGTCAATAATATGTATTAAATGTGTAAAATTACAATAAATACATGCATTTATTCAATATATTTATTCAATAACATGTTTTCAAAGCATATAAGTATGTTGTTTGGATGTGAAAATAAATATATTCTTTATTATTCTATATGTATAACATTGTGCATAAATATATTATAATATAAAAAAAATATATTATTAAACACAATTAAATTTTTATATATGTAATAGCTACTATATTTATAACATTTTTCATTAATATATTACAATAACAAAAAAAAAAAACACAATTAAATTTTTATATATGTAATAATATCTATCTATATATTTTAACATTGATATATTGAAACATTTTAAGCATAATCTTGCTTTAAAAGCTAAGAGAATAACAACAACAACAACCATTTAAATATTTTCATTTTGTATCACAAATAAGCACACCAACAACAACATCAACAAGGCACGAGGCAAGCACAACTCGTGTCGCTTATTCGTTATACAAAATGCAGCAGTTAGTGCATTTATTACTTTTCAGTAAATAAAAATATAAATTATAAAATATACTTATAACAAGTAAAAAAAAATCTAGTTTCATTTTGGCAAACAACAACAACTTTCATCTTGGTTTTTTTTATGGACATTTATCTATATTGCTGGATCTGCTTGCGCGCGTCCTTTATTTGTAGTTCTTCTCTGCATCATGGGTTTTTTATTTATTGTTTCTGCTCATTTTTCCATCACTGCACTGTTGTTTTTTTTTAAATATTATTCTTCTTATATACATAACTACATATTATTCAACTCCTGTGGTGTTGGCTCATAATTATTTTACATATATTTTCATCACTACTTTTTCGCTGTTTAATCATTCATTTATTTTCTTGTCTTCACAAATTTTTTTTGATTTTCTTTATTTTAGGTAATTTTCGCAAGCTTAAAACTGAACGCTCCGAGCCAAAGCTGTACGATGGCGATTTTTTAATGCCCACCAAATTTGAACATCATAACACTGCAGCATTGGAAAAGTTTGTATAACCTATTTTTTGTTTTTTATTAACAACAAATTAGTTATAAGTATGTTTTAAGCGTATCCATATTTAAGCGAGTCGAAATTGTTTTACGTATTTGGATTAGTTCTAACCTAGAAGTTCCTATTCGGAGTTTTATTTTTTATTTTATTAACTTGTTCCCACAAGTTTTGCGTAAGCGCGCGTTGTTTGTGAACGCTTACGCTGAAGCTTATTTGCGCTTTTACCTAAAGTAGCTTTCTTGAGCTTATTGCGTACACAGTGCGCGCTTATTACTTATGCCTTGGTTATGCTAGGCAAACATGTTTGATGAGCTTTTTTGTTGTTAGTGTTTTACGCATAAAATAAGAAATAAGCTTTTCTCTTGTGATCATTATCTCGCGTAAAACAGTAACAGTACAAAAAAGCTTACCAAAACATGTTTGCCAAGATTTTACACCGACAAAATTTGTTGTTGTTTTTGCGAGTAAAAGGAAAAACTGACATTGAAAGAGCTTCTGTTTCATCTGAAGATTTCCAAGCAATCGACAAATTATGTATACGGTCCGAAGCTGAAAACAATTTGTACAACAGGTTTTGAAAAGAAAAAAGAAGATATAACGTTGCTATGCGTATAATAACGTTGATAAAATAATAAGCGAGAGAAAAAAAAGTGAATTTTTAAAATTTGGCTGACAGGTGTACATTAGAGCCCTGCATTAGTATGCTTTTTCGCCTCCCTGAATATATTCTCTTGCTATAGAATAAAAAAAATTTCCTCTATACCAAGGTTGATTTATAAGGTTGTCGCAGGGGGGCTAATCGCACTCTCTTCTCAGTACCCATAATTGTCAAAATCAGCCAATTTTGCGAATGACTAGACTACGAAAGAAAAACAGATGATAAAAGAGAGCACTTGCAGATTTTCTATGAGCTGTCAACTTCGATTTGACAATTATGGGTACTCGCTCTCTCCCTTGCGACAACCTTATAAATCAACCTTGCTCTATACCTTTTCTGCTTTGCTCATACTTCACTCATACACTCTCTTTATTTTATTCAGATATAAGAATCGAAGAGAAAAAGAACACTATGCTTTACTAACACCAACAGGTAGCAAATAAAGCAATAAAAAATAACAAAAATATCAGTGTTCATACCCTGAATGTTTAGCGAATATTTTTTTATTCGTTCGTTCGTAGGGACCCAAAGAAGGGTGGTAGATAGGGCGTAGATGTGTTCAGAAGAAATGTTGAGGGGCAAAAAATAATATGACCAACTCATATATTTGACCCCTCTAGGAGTTCAGCTACGGCCGATATAAGCTATTATAGACAGCTTTTGTGTTTTTTGTATGGGAACCCAAAGAAGGGTGGCAGATAGGGTGTAGGTGTGTTCGGAAGAAATGTTTTGGGGTAAAAAATACTAGGACCAACTCATATAGTTCACCCCTCTAGGAGTTCAGCTACGGCCGATATAAGCTATTATCGTCAGCTTTTGTGTTTTTTGTATGGGAACCCAAAGAAGGGTGGCAGATAGGGTGTAGGTGTGTTCAGAAGAAATGTTTTGGGGTAAATATACTAGGACCAACTCATATAGTTGACCACTCTAGGAGTTCAGCTACGGCCGATATAAGCTATTATCGACAGCTTTTGTGTTTTTTGTATGGGGACCCAAAGAAGGGTGGCAGATAGGGGATAGGTGTGTTGGGAAGAAATGTTAAGGTGCAAAAAATAATAGGACCAACTCATATATTTGACCCCTCTAGGAGTTCAGCTACGGCCGATATAAGCTATTATCGACAGCTTTTGTGTTTTTTGTATGGGAACCCAAAGAAGGGTGGCAGATAGAGTATAGGTGTGTTCGGAAGAAATGTTTTGGGGTAAAAAATACTAGGACCAACTCATATAGTTGACCCCTCTAGGAGTTCAGCTACGGCCGATATAAGCTATTATCGACAGCTTTTGTGTTTTTTGTATGGGAACCCAAAGAAGGGTGGCAGATAGGGGGTAGGTGTGTTCGGGAGAAATGTTAAGGTGCAAAAATATAGGACCAACTCATATATTTGACCCCCCTAGGAGTTCAGCTACGGCCGATATAAGCTATTATCGACAGCTTTTGTGTTTTTTATATGGGGACCCAAAGAAGGGTGGCAGATAGGGGGTAGGTGTGTTGGGAAGAAATGTTAAGGGGCAAAAAATAATAGGACCAACTCATATATTTGACCCCCCTACGAGTTCAGCTACGGCCGATATCAGCTATTTTCGACAGTCTTTGTGTTTTTTCTATATAAGGTAGCGAATAAAGCAACAAAAAAGAACGCAAATATGCATTAAGAATAACAAAAAGTTTATTGCGGGGTAAACCCAACATATTAACTCTTATTCAGGTCACTGCAGCAGATACCTGAGTATTCGTGTAGTTTATTAAGTGCTCAGAAAAAGAACTGAAACAACGCGTAGATCGCAAGCTCACCTCAGTGCAAGAATATATGAAAAGAGAACAGAGAACAAATAAAAATTTATTCTCTTCCGCTACACGACCTGTTGCTGCACGGCCTGTTGTTTCCATTTATTCGCTTGCAGCTTTGCTTGCAGTGACTGCTACAGCAGAGAATCAGGTTATATTCACTTGATGAATATATTCATGCAGAGCTCTAGTGCACATTGGGTCAGAAATTTGGAAAAGTGGCCAAAAATTATATCTTGACGTTGAATAGACAGAATTAAATAAAACTTGGTGCAGAATACTTGGAATAAAGCATCTTTTCCAAGCACGATGGACAAAGTGGGCAGGATTCAACAAAGGAGTGCGCCACTATTAATAATATACTGTATCTGAGTTAATGTTGAAAATAGAGTATTGAAATTAGGTATAGTGGTGGGTAGGATCATTTGTAAACATGTAAGAAAAAGTGGGAGGGATTCAACAAAGGGGCGTGGAACCAACAATAAAATACTGTATTTGAGTTATTGTTGGGAATAGGGCATTAAAATGAGGTATAGGGGTGTGTAGGATCGTTTCCAAGCATGTTGGAAAAGATGGGCGGGCTCCAACAAAGGGACACATTGCACTATTAAATTAAAACTGCACACTTCTTACCGGATTAATCTGAAAGCTTGTTTTGTACGAGGTGATAATAAAAGAGGTTGAACGAAGAAAAAAAGAAGTTCAAAAGATTATTTAGGAGAAGTTGGCTCTCATTGTGGACAAGCCCAAATAAGAAGGTTCTGGCTGCACTAATGGTGGTAACACTGCGCAAAGGGCTTTTAATAATCCAAAATTATACGCGAAGAATCTTAGCTTAGAACCTAAACTGCTTTTGAACTTCAAAACGATTCATATGAGGAAAAGCTCAAAGCGCGTATAGTGCCAGCCAAGCAGGCAGCTTAAAGCGACTTAGGTTGCGAACATAGTGAACGCCGGTTGAGATAGGCAGGCAGATTTCACATTGGACCAATAAAGAAATCAAGTCATGCATCTCTTTGTCTGTCTGAACCGGCGTTCACTATGTTCGCAACCTTAGGTTGACTGAAATTTTAATTATTAGTTATTTACATGAGATCTGACTGAAATTTTAAATATAACTATTACATCATTGCTGTTATTTACTTCCGCTTAGCCGCTTAAAGCCACTTGATCTTGCAACTGGTTTGAAATGTTTTAACATTTTTTCTTAAGGTTTTGTTGTATTATTGTTGATTTTGCAACAAAAAAATACAAAAATAAACTAAAAAAAGTTTGTGTTGCCTTGTGGCTATTCTTTTTGCTTGTTTATTTTTGTGCACAAAATCAAAAGTCTAGGAGGAACGCACGATAAAAAAAAATCACAAAACGAGGCGTATAAAGCTTTGCTTCACCAAACAGCAAAGAGGCACAAATACAAGATGTAACTTATTTTGTGTTTTTCATTTGGGCTTTGTTTAATAAATATTTGAATTTAGAATTAATGGACCATCAGAGCTTTAAGGCATATATCGAACAAATGTCGTTGGAGTAACGAATTACACCAGTATGGCATAAATGTTACAGTTATTTTTTTAATTGCTAACATCTCAATACTATTGCAGTTGTTTTTTTTAACAAAATCACGTAAAGTTTTTTCTATGACCAGGAAAGATGCACACAGTTTTCCACCTGAAACTTTTCAGCTGTGAGGGTATAGTGGATTATGAATCTTAAATTTGAGACATAGTTTTTAAAGAACATTTCTACTCCCCTTTTCTAGTAACGCCCAGGCTTTGCATGTTGCTTGGAACATTTTCCACTAACTCCTATGCCAAATATTAATACAATGGTGCAGATATTTACTTAGATAAAGTATTCGAAATAAGAAATAACTCGCCACCTTGTCCAATCCCGCCCACTTTTCTAGACTACGGACCACTCATTATTCCAAAGAATATATGTACAACATTTGGTGGAAGTCAAAAAACGGTGTAAACTTGATTGAAGTCAGAAAAATGTTGTAGAAAGAGTTCGATTAAAATTAAAGCGCCACTCCCCATGGCTTATCCCGCCTACTTTTCTGGAATAAGGACTGCATATTATTCCAAAAACTATTGGGAAAAATATGTTTGAAGTCGAATAAACCCTAAAGAAGTTCGTTTAAAATTAAATTGTCACGCCCCTGTCTAGTCCCGTCCACTTTTCTAGAATACAGACTACTCATTATATCAAAAAAACATATATGCAAAATTTGGTTGAAGTCGAAAAATCGGTGCAAGTGTTAGAAAAACATTAAAGTGCCACGCCTCCCCGCCCCCTTTCGCCCTGTCTAATTCCCACTACTTTTCTAAACTCATGAAAATTTGGTTGAATTCATGCCAACGGTGTAAAAGAATTTCGTTTAAAATTAAAATGTTAGCTTAAAACCACGCCCCTTTTACACCAAAGAATATATTTGCATAATTTGGTTGAAGTCAGAAAAACGTTGCAGAAGGAGTCCGATTAAAATTAAAGTGGCACGCCCCCTGTCTATTCCGCTTAATTTTCTGGACTAATCGCTGCTCATTATTCCAAAGAATATATTTGCAAAATTTGCTTGAAGTCAGAAAAACGGTGTAGGAGTTCGATTAAAATTATAGTGCCACACCCCCTGTCTAATTCCACCCACTTTTATAAACTACGAACTGCTCATTATGCCAAATAATATATGTGCAAAATTTGGTTTAAGTCGGACAAACGGTGTAGAGGAGTTCGATTGGAATTAAGTTGGCACGCCCAGTGTTGTTGGCTTAAAACTTCTCATTATGCTAAAGAATATATGTGCGAAATTTGTGCGATTACTGAACCAATTACCGAAGCGATTACCAACCGATTACCGATTACCAAAGCGATTACCAACTACCGAAGCTATTACTAACCGATTACCGAACCAATTACCGATAGCGTATACCAACCGATTACAGATTACCGAAGCGATTACCAACCGATTACCAACCGATTACAGAAGCGATTACAAACCGATTACCAAAGCGATTTCCAATAACGGAAGCGATTACCAACCAACCGAGCCAATACCCAACCGAAAGTAATTGTGGTACAAAAATATATTTCCTATATGTATATAAACATTAAAAAATAGCAGTTTATATACGTTCAATAACGCATAAATTGATAAAAAGAGTTAAAAAAGTAGAACGCGTCTGATTTGCCGACTCTAGCTGCTTCAGAAATTCATAACAGCTATGTTATTTCATAGCTTTAAGTTTTCACTTCGGTCGGCAATCCCTCCACTGCCTATATTTTTTAGAAACCACAAATTGAAGAGTTACCAATTATTTGATCGTACGTTTATGTGCGTTCCTCCTACCCATTTGTTTTTGTGCACAAAAATAAACAAACAAAAAGAGCAGCAAAATCTTTTTTTAGTTTAGTTTTGTATACCTATTACAAAAACAAAACCTAAAGAAAAAAAGTTAAAACAATTCAAACCACTTTTAAGCTCAAGCGGCTTAAAGCAGCTTAAAGCGGCTTGAAGTGCGTCTCAGTTGAAGCATACCAGGGCCGCAGCTAAAGAAATTTTGCTTCTAGAGCTAACAAATTTTTTTCAAAATTAGAAAACGGTTAAATAATAACAAAAATAAAAACTTCTAGAGGGAGGGAGGAGGAGGGGGGGAGAGGGGATTTGAGTTAAATTTTTATCTAAAATTATTTAAGAGGTAATTTTAAAAATATAAAAAAAAATTTTTTTTATAGATAATTTCGTCGATAAGTTTTGCACCAAATAGACAAATTATTGATAAAACTGCTTTCCCGAACGTCGACAAAATTTTTTTTTATGATTTTTCGATGAGTTTCAATCAAAAAAAAAAATTCAGTTCATAAGCCCCCCCCCCCCCCCCCCCTTAAAGTTTCCATTTTTATTATTATTTTAGCGTTTTCTAATTTTAAAAATTTGTAATATTTCGCTCGCTACGGCCCTGTAGCATACAATGAAATAATCTTGGGTCAGCAGCTGATGTACGTTTTTACAAACTTCTAAATAAAATCGCAGCAACAAGGTAATAAAAATAGCAGAAAACAATTGCAAAAAAATCGAAACAAACTTGAACGGCAAGTGGCTTGAAGCGGCTTGCAGTGGCTGAGAAATGCGTTTTAGCAGCGTTTTTTCGCATTTTTGTCTCTTCACTTGTTGCCCGCTGGTGGTTTGAGGAAAACAAAAAGTTTATACGAAATCACGTGACTTTTTTGATGCTTCGATTGAAAAAATAATAAATAAAAAAATCTAATATGTGGGCATTTTCAGAAAAAAGTCCACCATGACAGGAAAATTAAAAGTTATTTAAAACTTATTATTTAATGATATTATCTTAGAAAAACATTCAAATTTTATTGATTTAAGCAATTTGAACATAAACTCATTTACCATGATGATCAAATCGTCTGCACTGTTTCACAAATGTAATTTTTCGTTTTAGTAAATGTTAAGTAAATGTTTCGTAGACGTTTTTGTTTTAGTAAAAATGGAAGGCATTGGCTAAACATAAAGAAAAATGGCTGAGGCAAGAAGAGGCAGAATATATTAAATTTGTTTTGTATTTGTATTTGTAACGTAACGCTAGTAACGTCACGCCAGATGACTGAGCCTAATAATAAAAAAACGGGAAACGATTTTTAAAGTTAATTACTTGGAAAATAAATTTATACTATTTCAAAACCTTATAAAAAAGGTTTTATAAAAAAAGTCTTGCCTACTGATGTCTAAAACTACTTCGGTTTTTTGTAACATCACGCCAGAGCATATTTTTGCTTATATCTTTTTTTTGTAATTCTTTTACTTAATAAAGAGCTACTTAATTACTACGCAAATATAAAAAAATCTTTTTAAAAATTTCACTTTTTCATTCGTTTTCTTATTATTTTTTCGTACAAATCGTACGTAACGCCAGTTTGGAAATGCCCATATACAAACAAACCCAAACAATTGTCAAAAATAAGCTGCAGTCAGCGGCGGTAAGCGCGCACTACCAGCTACTTAGAGCATGAAGCGTTTTCAGCTCGGTCCGGCACAGTAACCAGTCGGCACTATAAATGCGCCCTTAGATTGTTTTTCCAGTACAGTCTCTGGAAGCTATAGGGACTATTTCGCACATGAATAGAAGAAAAAATCAAATTTACATTAAAGAAGAACGAAAAATTTTCCTGAGAGATTACCGAACTGTCTGAAATCTCACTCGCAACTTTTAAGAGATCATCAAGTTAAAATTTTTTCAAAGATTGCAAAAAATGTGATCCAAAAGGTGTATATTTTGGATTTAGTGTTTTATTCAGTTATTTATTATTAGTTTTAGCTATATGCAAATTTAGGTTTTATATAAATGCACTACAAAAATCTTTCTTCATTCAAATTCATACCGGATTTTCTACTTTCCACAGGTTTATACGTGACATAGCTGCCACATATCCCAGCATAACACGGCTCTATAGCATCGGCAAAAGCGTTCAAAATCGCGATCTATGGGTAATGGAGATATTTGCCACGCCCGGACAACATGTACCCGGTGTGCCAGAATTCAAATATGTAGCCAACATGCACGGAAACGAGGTGGTGGGACGTGAAATGCTCTTGTTACTTACAAAATATCTATGCGAACATTATTTGGTGGATCCACGCATTACAACATTGATAAATACGACGCGGATGCACTTCCTCTACAGCATGAATCCGGATGGCTATGAGTTGGCGCAGGAGGGCGACAAATCAAGTGCATTGGGACGTGCTAATGCGCATAAAGTAGATTTAAATCGCAATTTCCCCGATCAATATGGCACGGATAAGTTTAATAAAGTTACGGAACCAGAGGTACTGGCCGTAATGAATTGGACACTGTCGCTATCATTTGTACTGTCGGCGAATCTGCATGGTGGCTCGTTGGTGGCCAATTATCCGTATGATGATAATGAAAATGATTTTCTTGGCCCAATAACGCGTTTACGTGTTTCTACTGCCAACGGAAAGAAGCTCAATCCTACCGAGGATAATAAGCTTTTTCAACACTTGGCGCTGGTCTATTCAAAGGTGAGAGAAAATGAAATTTTGTATAAAACTTTTAATTAAATCCGCTCTTTCGCTTTTTTTCTTTTCCACAGGCTCATCCCACAATGCATCTGAGCATTCCTTGTCCAATGTTCAAAAATGAAATGTTTTCGGAGGGCATAACGAACGGTGCCGAATGGTATAGTGTTACGGGTGGCATGCAGGATTGGAACTATGTGCGTGCTGGTGTCATGGAACTGACGCTTGAGCTGGGCTGCGATAAATTTCCCATGGCTGCGGAGTTGCCCAGCTATTGGGCTGCCAATCGCGAGCCGCTTATACAGTTTATCGAACAGGTACACTTCGGCGTGCATGGCTTTGTAAAAAGTTCAATTGGCCATCCTGTAGCGGGCGTCATGATCAGCATGGATGGTGCCAAACATGGCACTTATAGCGGCACCTATGGCGATTATTGGAAGCTAGCATTACCGGGACGTCACAACATCACCGTTTTAGCGGATGGGTGCGTGCATTAATTTCGCAGAAAAAAAAAAACTGAATTAAATCTAATAATCTCTTCTATTCCCCCAGTTTTACGCCACAACGTGAAGAGATTGAAATAGCAGATGATGCGCTGCGTTCCATGCGTCTGGACATCACACTCATGCGTGACGATCCGCAGCACTGGGCTTCGGCCAATGATTACCGCATTATTGAAAATGTGGTGCACACGCGATATCACTCCAATGTGGAGCTGCGTCAACAGTTAGCTGAGTTTGAAGCGCGCAATGGCCAGATTGCTACCTTTGTTTATGGGGACAGCGAGTTCGGCTTCTATTTCAGCTCCATTAAGCTAACTGCAGATGTGTGTAGCCAGTTTTGATAACATTAAATAACAATTTAATAATTCTCTCTCTCTCACTCTCACTCTCTCCATCGCTTAATGTTTTGTTTCAGATCGGTGAACCGGAGGAGCGCAAGCATAAAATACTTATTTTAAGTTCACTCTTTGATGCAACATCGCCTTTGGGACACGAGATGACCTTGAATCTGGCGCGTCATGTCATCGAGGGCTACAAGATAAGCGAACCACCCATCGTGAATTTATTAAAGACTAGCGTTTTGTACTTCCTGCCTACCACCGAGAGTTACGATGAAGTTTTTAGCATTTTCAATAGAAAGTAAACAATTAAGTGGAGTCATATTTTAAAGCTGCTATTAATGCATTTGTTTTTGTTACTTCTCAGCCATTCAGTGTGCGATCCTGTCGTTGGCAATGAGCTGGCTGAACGCATACTCAGCCCGGAGTCAGAGAAACGTCGAGATCTATTTTTACAATTTTTGGACGCAGAACGATTTGATTTAATGCTTACTTTCACTGCTGGAAGTTCGGAATTGAGGTGAGTTATGCTCAACGTCGCTATTTCGAGGATAATCTTCTAGATTTTGCTGCTAAAAGATTTATAGATCATGAATGTTGGCTATATCTATTAAAAAAAGTGGCAATTTTCGAAGCATAATTCTTGAATTTCTTGAATTTAAATTAGAGAAATGGTTATGAAAGGGGAAGAAACATGTTCGAAAGTGTACCGGTACTTGTTCCTATAGATGCTCGTGTTACTTGGCAATTTATTATCTACTAGTTCCTACCAGCTGCTTCACCTGCGATAAAAATATTAAATACCATTTACAAATTTGAAATTTTAAAATTATAGTATTTACTTGTATCTTCAAATGCAAAATATAAAATTAAAATTCACTTAGGGCGCGTTTATAATGCTGGCTAGTTGCTGTGCCGAACCTAACTGCAAATGGAAAGCTGTAAAATGCTGCACATTGAATCATATGAAAAAGCTCAAAGTGCGTTTAGTGCCCCAGCCGAACAAGTAGCTTAAAGTGACTTGTGCGCTGGTATCCATTGTGCCAATTGTTTTGCTTTCTCGCTCACACAGTCTACATATGTTTTGTTTCATTTTAAGTTTTACCTATCTTAATTGGAATAAAAATAATATGTTGCAAATCTGCTCGAAAATACCTTTCCATCACACGCTTTGCTGTTTTATTCAGTCGCCCTCGTTTCAGTGTTAAAAACCCGTCTCTGTTCTATTTCATGTTTATGCTTGAATTCTACTCGCCGTGCTATTTGACTGCTATATTTCAGTCCGACTTCGCGGTCATCTGCCCACATAAATACTTCAGACTCTGCTCGCTGCGCTGCTCCGGTGGCCCTTGCAACAGAATTCGAGTGTTTATAGCAGTGAACTTTGTAAAATCGTATATTTTCTTGGCTGCATAACTTCTGCTAGCTGCGCCGTCTGACCTCTGCCTGATACAGCTTTCAGACGCCCTCACCGCAGAACTTTTGTTGTTGTTCATAAGCTCATAAGCTCACATATTTTATTCTCGAAACACCGCTGTTAAATGAACCGCTTACCCGACATAGAAAGAACCGATCACTCGTCATAATAACCGATTACCCGGCATGAGAACTGATTACCCGTCATTTGAAGCGCTTATCCGCAATAAGAACACGTTATGAGATCCGCCTACCTGTCATAAGAACCGATTACCAATCATGAGAACCGATTACCCGTCATTTGAACCGCTCACCCATCATAAGAACCGATTACACGTCATAAGATTCGCCTACCTGTCATAAGAACCGATTACCCATCATGAGAACCGACTACCCGTCATTTGAACAGCTTACCCATTATAAGAACCGATTACACGTCATAAGATCCCCCTACCTGTCATAAGAACCGATTACCCGTCGTGAGAACCGATTACCCGTCATAAGAGCGGATTGCCCGTCATAAGAACCGATTACCCGTCATAAGAACCGATCACCCATCATAAGAACTGATTACGCGTTATAAGAACCAATTGTTCGTCATAAGAACCGACTTCCCTCTATAAGAACCGACTTCCCTCTATAAGAACCGACTACCCGTCATAAGAACCGAATACCCGTCATAAGAACTGGCTACCCGTCGTAAGAACCGATTACCCGTTATAAAAACCAATCACCCGATATGAGAACCGATTACCCGTCCTAAGAACCGTCATGAAAACCGGTCACCCGTCATAATAACCGCTTACCCGTCATAAGAACCGATTACCCGTTATAAGAACCGATTACCCAAAATGAGAACTGATTACCCGTTATAAGAACCGATTACCCAATATGAGAACCGATCACCCGTCATAAGAACCCCTCATAAAAATTCGAATACCCGTTACATACAACCGCTTCCTACTGCATGCGCTGTACTGCAAAAATTTTGTATATTATAATAAGAACATTCATAAGGAATTGGAAATGTTCAATAAAGATTGAACATATAAATTCAAATTGTCTTCCTATTTGCTGGAGATTAGGCTGGATCCTTCAGAGAATACTGGGTCTACTGAGTTTTACATCAGCCATAGATAAAACCACATTACATACTTAATCGGAACATTTCTACTTAAGAATGCAATAAAAAGATGCACTCTTATAATTACACGCTTTATATTTTTTTTTTATGTCTAAGCAACCCTGATCGAGTGCGTCCGATAAAATAGGAAAAAAGCAACAACAACCACACAACTCTGTTGGAGCTTTTGGCTTTTCTTTCACTCTTGCAGTCTACTCTCTCACAGCAAAGCTGTTCAACAGAGCTGTGTGGCTTTGTATTTTGTTGTTGTTTCTTGTATATGGGGGGAAAAACGTGTTTTTCATTTTTAATTTTTAACTATTTTAATGACAAAAAAATTTAATAAAAATTATATTGTGCATTTGGTATGAACCAGAGCTTTTAAATGATATAACTTTCATTCGTATATGTTGTCTTTAAAGTGGATACAAAGGGAGTTAAATTTTTGTGTTAAATTTTGTGTATTAGTATATAGATAAAGAGGCCTGCATGAATATATTAAAAAAAAAAAAAAAACAAACGAAGTGGCCATTTCAGACCTTGACAGGACTTTGACCGAGCTACTTATGATCAATTGTGTTGTGTGTGTGTTGTGAAAATGCTTGAACACAAATGATCGAGAACTGGACCTACATGTTTTATGCCGACTCCGAACAGCTTATGTTCTCAAGAAACTTTTCATGGCAGTTTTTACTCTCTCTGAGGTTTGCACTGCAAGCGAATAAATGTAAACAACAGGGATCGTGTAGTACAGATCACTACAGATTAAATCTGCGCAAGAGAATAACTATTTATTTGTTCTCTGTTCTCTTTCCATACACTCTTGCACTGAACTGAGCTTGCGAACTAAGCTTTGTTTAATTTTTTTCTGAGTATTAGTAAACTACACGAATATTTAGGAATTTGAACTGAATATATGTTAATACATATGTTTGGTTTTATATGGTGATAATAAGCTTTTTGTAATTTTTTAATGCGAAGACATTTTGATTTTGGATGATAGGGACGTTGGTAAACGTATTTATTAAAGTCTCTCGCATAACAAGAGATATTTGCGATAAATATTGAATATATGTGTAAAATATTCAGTGTATGGAAAACTCATACTTGGGTTCTCATAACGTGTTCCTACCAGCGCCGCTGAAAGTACTACAATTGTAGTATTTTACTCCTATTGGATCGTTCGTACTACTATACTCCCCAAAATATGAATAATACTAATATTTCTTGATAGCAAAAAAATAATCTAAATTTATTTTTTAAATTTATCATGAGAGGAAATTTTTCTGATAACTATATTATATATCTGATAACTATATATATATCCCAACGCTTACTGCGTAAGGGGTATATTAACTTTGTCATTCCGTTTGTAACGCCAAGAAGGAGGCGTAGCAGATATAGAAAAATATATACAGTGAACGCTCCAATAAACGGACGCTCTAATAAGCTGACATTTCCTATAAGCGGACACATTCTTGGGAACGAACAATTTTTGGTTGTGGCCACGACATTCCCACAAGCGGACATCTCTCATATGCGGACAGAAAGTAGGTTACCATCGGTGTCCGCTTATGGGAGCTTTCACTGTATATTTTTGATCAGCATCTGTCTGTCCGTCTGTTGACACGATTTTACAGCCGCAAGTTTAAAGCTATCGCGATGAACTTCAAAATATAAGTTTATTTTTAAAAAAGAAAGATCAAGTTCGAAAATGGGCCAAATTGGATGAAAACCACGCCTACCTCCCATATAAAGTGACTTTATATTAACCGTAAAAATTAAAGAAATGCCTTGAAATTTGGCACGTAAGCTTTGCTCTTCAATCTTAATCCTGGCTATGAAATTTGGAAAAATCGGATGAAAACCACGCCTACCTCCCATACAAAGTCGCTTTATTTTAAACGGAAAATCTCTCAAAAATCTGCAAAAATTAAACAAATGTCTTAAAATTTTGCACATAAGCTTTGATATTTAATATAAACCATCTGTATGATATATGGCAAAATCAGATGAAAACCACGCCCACTTCCCATGCAAAGTGGCTTTATTTTAAACGTACAATCTCTTAAAAATCCACAAAAATTAAGGAAATGTCTTGAAATTTTGCACATAAGTTTTGATATATAATAAAGACCATTAGTATGATATTTGGCAAAATCGAATGAAAACCACTCCTATCTCCCATACAAATTGGCTTTATTTTAAACGTAAAATCTCTTAAAAATCTGCAAAAATTAAAGAAATGTTTTAAAATTTTGCACATAAGCTTTGATATATAATATGAACCATCTCCATGATATTTGGCAAAATCGAATCAAAACCACGCCTACCTCCCATACAAAGTGACGTCATCAAAATAGGAAAACTTTTGTTAATATATTAAACTGAATGTCATCGTGTATGTCGTGGCTAAAGACTTCGAATATATTCCAATATGGCAGCGAGGGGGTATTTAAGCTTCGGTACCCTGCCGAAAATGAAATGAGCTATCAATCTTAGTTTTATGTAAGTTAGTTTTTTGGCTAGAAACAATAACGTGAATCAAAGTCGTGAAGTATTAATTAACCCAGTAACTCCTTAGAATGTGAAAATAGACCCCCCCCTCGCATACAATTTTTTGCTCAGCTCGACATAACCTTTTAGCTCCGTAAATAGTTGCACTCAATTGCGGGACACCCTGTATATAATACAACATAAATCAATTAGCTCATTGAATCCTTGTTTGCTTTCAGCTATCCAAAAGGTGAAAAAGTTTTCGAGAAACTAGCACACAATATCGAAGAAACCGAATTCAACTTTTCACCGCTACAATGTCCAACCACATCAACGCGCACGCTGCAGCATGAGTCCACTGAACGCATCACCAACCTGCTGCACAAAATATACAATATTCCAATGTTTTCACTTGGACTCTCCTGCTGTCGCATGCCAACACAAGATAATATCGCTGTGATTTGGCGCAAAAATTTGGATAAAATGAAAAATTTTCTCAATCTTATTAATACCGGTGTAACGGGCCATGTGCAAAATGACCAGGAACAACCTTTGCGGGATGCCTACTTACGCCTCATTGATCATGAGACTCTATATAATGTAACTAAAAATGAAGCACTATTCCAAATAATACTGCCCGAAGGTGAATATGGGCTACTGATCAGCTGTACTGGCTACGAATCAAAAGTACAGCGCATCACTATCAAACATGAAGAGATTCTAGATGTGGGCAATGTGCAGCTGAGCACCTTTAAATTGCTGACAGGCACCAGTGAGATTAAACCGGTTGGCAAAGCCTTTGTCTCACCCTCCTCTGTGGCTGAAGCCACAATATCTGGCTTTGTGCTTGATTTTTCCAATCATCCGATTTCGAATGCAAAGATTTCTATCTTAGCACCGCATAGCAAACACTATTTGCGCAACTTTACGGATAGCATGGGGGCCTATAGCATTGCACACGTGCCCTATGGTGACGTCAAAATTAAAGTTGAAGCACCACGTCACTTCGAGACAACGCGAGATGTGCACGTGGGTGCACAGGGCAGCACAAATCTGCGTGGCATAGTTTTTCGACTTAAAGTGGATGAGCAGGTGTTTGGACTGCCGCGACTAGTCTTTATCATGGTGGCCAGTATAACCATCATAATGGTGGTTTCAGTGTGCGTGCTATGTGTGCAGTTCTTGCTGGCGAGACGCCATCGCACCGACAAACCATACTATAACTTCTCACTGCTGCCACAAAAAGGCAAAGATTTGTTCGAAGATGATGCCGATGGTGAAACAGAACTCTTCCGCTCGCCCATAAAGAGTAAGTTGATTGGTTGGTTGCCAATTTTAGCAAGTTTTTCACTATTATTTTTTTTTATCTCACCCTTTAGAAGGCATGATTATACAGCCCTACTTTGACGACGTGGCAGAGCTTATAGATGACACCGATGACGAAGAGTTCAATGAAGAAAGTGGCGATGAAGTAGTGATGTTGGATAAGGGAACGCATTAACTGTGATGATCAGCAACCAAGTGTTTATTTAAAAAAAAAAACGTAAAATCTAATTTAATGTATTATAAAAAGCATAACATCACAGAAATAGAAACAAACCATGTGATGAGGTAGGGAATAACTTAAAAATAAACTAAGCATTACAATGTAAATTTTCCAAAGTGTCTAAGCAGTTGTATAAAAAAATTTACAATGTTTACAAGAGAACACAATGTGGTAGTTTGTAAAATTTTATAAAATTTTGTTGTAGTAGAACTTAATAAAAAAAAAAAAAAAAAAATTAAAAACAGAATCTCGCATTTCGGCTGAATATTTTAAAATTTTAAAAACAAAAAAATCTTTTATAATTTTAAAGTCAAGACTGTGCAATATAAATGACCTCAAACAAAATTTTAGCAACTTGAAAACATTCCGTCTTTTTTATAGTTTTTATAAAAATAAGATTTTGCTGCTTGTTTGGAGCATTTTTTGTACAACACATTTTGCATATTTATTAAATTATACTAAAATTTCCTTCCAATAAATTTCCTTAGTTAAAATTTGTAACTTAAATTATTTGATATAATTTTTAAGCTTAACGAAATATAGTTATTTTTTATTAAAACCAACTTATTTTAATAAAAAAAACATGCAACATCTGATGAAAAGTTTTTGTTTCAACAGAAGAAAAACGCATTTCAAAATCTTATTAGTTTTATTTTTATAAAATTAAAATTTTTCTTTCATTTCAAATTTTTACATATATAAAAAAATTATTTTTTTTTTATTTAAAATATACTTTGTTTGAAATCGCGTGGTTTTTTAATTAATCAATTAATGTGTAAATTTAAAAATTTCCACAAGACAGACACTTTTAAGCATGTCGTACAACTTGTATGAAAGCAATATATATACTTTTGATTTTTTGTGTTTTAGTTTTTTATTTCAATAACATTTAAAAAAAATATTCAAAGTCAAATCAATGCACTATTTGCTGCTTAGATAGTTTTTATAAACAACAAAACTGTTTTTAAAATATTTATATGAAAATATTATAAATATATTAAATAATTTTAACACACACATTATACAAATTTATAATAAATAAAAGACAAGCAAAACATTTCAACGAATACATTATTTCTTGGTTTTTTGAAGTGAAAACTTCTTTACGCGCGTTGAGCATTTTTTGGAAGCGATTACCGACTACCAGGCCGATTACCGTAGCTATATTCAACCTATTACCGAACCAATTACAGATTACCACCCATTAAAAATCTTCGGTCCTGTTCGAGTCGGCGATGACTATCGCATCCGAATGAACCACGAGCTGTATGAGCTCTATGATGACATTGATGTAGTTCGGCGTATAACTGTGCAGCGACTACGCTGGCTGGGTCATGTCCATCGTATGAGCGACGAAGCTCCAGCGAAAAAGGTGCTCGAGGCGAGGGTCGCTGGTCAACGACGACGAGGGAGACCATGCCTCCGATGGATGGACCAGGCTGAGGAAGCCCTAACCGCACTTGGTGTATCCGATTGGAGAAGGCGCGCGCAAAGCAGAGGCGCCTGGCGAGAGCTGATGAGGTCGGTTGAAACCCGGACACGGGTTGTTACGACCACCTAAGTAAGTAAGTAAGTAAGTACCGAACCAATTACCGAAGCGACTACCAACCGATTACCGAACCAATTACCGAATACCGAAGCGATTACCGAACCAATTACCGAAACGATTACCGAACCGACTACCAACCGATAACCGAACCAATTACCGATTACCGAAGCGATTACCAACCCATTACCGAACAAATAAAAAACATTAAAAACAAACAAAAATGAAATAACCATTTCAGCCCTGGAAAGGAGACTTTGACGGAGCTTCTTATGATCAATTGTGTTGTGCGTGTTGTGAAATGTTTGAACACAAGTGACCGAGAACTGGACCTACAAGTCTTATGCCGACTCCGAACAGCTTACGTTCTCAAGAAGCTTTTCATGGCAGTTTTTACTCTCCGAGGTTTGCCATTGTCTGCAGACAAAATTAATTCAATTGAAAAAACTTTCTGTGTCAGGTGGGAATCGAACCAGGGTTCTCTGTCGTATGGGCCACACACTCTACCCACTACGCCACGGCCACCACTCCAACCGATTACCGAACCAATTACCGAAGCAAATACCAACCAATTACCGATTACCGAACCAATCACCGATTGGCGAAGAGATTATCAAAAGCGGTTGCCGACCGATTACCGAAGCGATTACCTACCAATTACCAATTATCGAAGCGATCACCAACTGATTACCGAATCGATTACCCACCGATCGCTAATGTAATTACAAACCGATTACGAATTACCAAAGCGACTACCAACCCATTACTGTTGACCGAAGCGATTACCAACCGATTAACAATTATTTCGGCGATAACCAACCGATTACTGAAGCGATAACCAACCGATTACCGATTGTAGAAGCGATTACTGAAGCGATTACTAACCGATTACCGAAGCGATAACCAACCGATTACCCAACCAATGTAATTAACCGATTAACAATTATTTCGGCGATAACCAACCGATTACCGAAGTGATTACCAGCTGATTACCGAACCAATTACCGATTACCGAAGCGACTACCAAGCGATTGCCAAAGCGATTACCAACCGATTACCGAAGCAATTACCAACCCATTAACGAACCAATTACCGACTACCGAAGCGATTACCAACCAATTACCGAACTAACTACCGAAGCGATTACCAACCAACTACCGAAGCGACTACCAACCGATTACCGAAGCGATTACCAACCCATTACCGAACCAATTACCGAAACGATTACCAACCGATTAAAAAAAAACAAAAATGAAATAACCATTTCAGCCCTGGTAAGGAGACTTTGACAGAGCTTCTTATGATCAATTGTGTTGTGCGTGTTGTGAAATGTTTGAACACAAGTGACCGAGAACTGGACCTGCAAGTCTTATGCCGACTCCGAACAGCTTACGTTCTCAAGAAGCTTTTCATGGCAGTTTTTACTCTCCGAGGTTTGCCATTGTCTGCAGACAAAATTAATTCAATTCAAAAAACTTTCTGTGCCAGGTGGGAATCGAACCAGGGTTCTCTGTCGTATGGGCCACACACTCTACCCACTACGCCACGGCCACCACTCCAACCGATTACCGAACCAATTACCGAAGCAAATACCAACCAATTACCGAACCAATTACCGATTACCGAACCAATCACCGATTGGCGAAGAGATTATCAATAGCGATTACCAACCGATTACCGAAGCGATTACCTACCAATTACCAATTATCGAAGCGATCACCAACTGATTACCGAATCGATTACCCACCGATCGCTAATGCAATTACAAACCGATTACGGATTACCAAAGCGACTACCAACCCATTACTGTTGACCGAAGCGATGACCAACCGATTACCAATTACTTAGGTGATAACCAACCGATTACTGAAGCGATAACCAACCGATTACAGAAGCGTTTACCAACCGATTACCAATTACCGAAGCAATTACCAATCGATTACCGAGCTGATTACCGATTACCCAACCAATGTGATTATGTTAGAAACATATATATCTATATTTCTATATCAATGTTTATATCTATATCTATATCTATATCTATATCTATATCTATATCTATATCTATATCTATATCTATATCTATATCTATATCTATATCTATATCTATATCTATATCTATATCTATATCTATATCTATATCTACCAAGTTAATCAAGTTAAAGAGCGTGCAGCTAGTCTCTCTTACTGAGTGGAGAGAGAGATAGAGCGCAAAAGCTTCAAGCTGAAGGTCGTCAGTGAAGCTGCCTTAAGTGAACGCTACAGTACCCTAACACACGCTACGTTTAGCGTCTATTTTCGTTTCCTGATCTTAGCGCCTAAACGACTGCGTTCCATTCCCGCTTACCTATTGCTACGGCTTTCATCTATTGCCACGTTTTGTTGACTTTTCCCCCTTCGATGTCAAATTCTCTACCTAGGTGGCTATCTAGGTGGTTTCAGTCTATGGCGTTTCTGGTGATATCGTTCTGGGGTCTGCGCGGGGTATGTCGAATGCAACGCCAATTACGCTTTCGGATTTTGAACTCGACTGGTACCTGTCTGGTTTCGGTCCAATGCCTTTCGTTGCTAATGGTGTTTGGTCGGTAAGTTTTTAATACTTGTAGGGCGTTGATATCAACGAGCTGGATTCCATGATCGCAGCCATACAGTGCCCCACAAGCCACACAGCGAATGTCACAATCAATTTATTGAAAATCAAGTTTGGTGAAAATGTTATCTCACGAAATGGCCCAGTCGATTGGCCGCCTCGGTCGTGCGATTTGACGCCGAACAAGCCAGCGGCGATTGATGAACTTCGTACGAATATCGAACGTGAAATTGCAGCAGTATCGGCCGATTTATGCTTGAAAACCATCGAAAATTGGGTTCAGCGTCTGGACTTCTGCAAGCGTGCCCGTGGTGGCCATGCAAAAGAAATCGAGTTTCATACATAATGGCATCGATGTACTTTCACAGGAATAAAGAATTTCATTGATATCCAAAACCGTTTTTGTTTTATTTAAATAAACTTTTTTAGCGCTCTTATTGAAAAACCCTTTATATCACATTTTATATCAAAATCTATAATATATTTTTTTTTTATGGTCAAAGCCCTCTTCCCAATGAATATTCTGGCTACAAGTCTGCACTAAATAATATTAGATATTTATGTTAGGGTATTTTTAGTTTAAGGCGGTCTTCTCATTCAAAACCCGTTTTTTGGACCCTTTTTAAAAAAATTCTTATTTGAAAACGCAAAGAATAATTGAAAACTTTTTCTATTTATTGTATTACAAAAGGTTCAAAGTAAATAAAAAAATTTTTTTTGCCTCGATACGTGGGCTGTTCAAAAAGTAATGAGACTTCAAAGTTGGTGGTGAAAAAAAAGGTGTCGTCACGGCGGCCACGATTCCGGGTCTCCGGAGCGTCTGAAATGAAAAAAAACGGGGTTATAATCAGTATAGATGTAATTCTCGGGTGAACCTCAAGCTTAATTTTGTGATTTTTTTTGACAAAATGGCGGCCATTCAAAAAAAAAAGTTCAATTTCGGGTTTTTTTTTTGTAGTTTAGTGTAAAAAAAAATAGTAAAAAATTTTTTAAAATTATGGTCGAGGTTCACCCGAGAATGGTGACAATTCTGCGTCGATTCCATTTTGTTTCATGAAAATCGGTTCAGTTGAACTGGAGATATCATGGCCGCCAGTTCGAAAAACGTGGGTTCGAGATAAACGCGTTTAAAGTTTGAAGTAATTTTTTTGGGGAAAAAAAAAAAAAAAATCAAAAATGTTTAAATGCAGTTTTAAAGAGCTGACAATTTTTACTTACAAATATTAGTCGGCGATGCCAGCTCCATACAGGCCACCTTCCTCTTTTTCGTAGAAACTGCTTTCTGCTGCCCTCTCTGCTCTGCGAGCCGTTCTGCCAGCTTTTGATGATGCCGCAGCTCGAGTCTCTGATCGGTTCAATCTGTCTTCATTGCGAGATAGTGCGTATTCGTATGCGTTTTTGCCAATCGCAATACCCATCAAACCCATAATTTTAAGTATGGGTATAAAACCGTCGTTGAAGAGGCACGTTGCAATGAAATTGGTCACTTCGATGGTGCGTGCGCCTGAGTTGATGTGTTTGGGCGAAAGTGACCAAAGAACAGAATTGTAGGACTCATTGGAATTCTGAGTTTCAGATCCAAGGCATCTTTCAAGCAAATTATCTGCCGACAGCGCTTCGTAAGCTGGTTTTATTCCCTCCATCACCTTCTTGTCCATCAGACCTTGTTTCACAAAAAAAGCTGTATCTTCTAAAGTATTTCGAATTTCTAAAAATCCTTTTAGGGGCATATTCACAACTACCCAAACTATAAATAAATGCAAAACAAGTTGAAAAAAAAGTTGCTCAATGAGAAGACCCCCTTAACCCTCATCGGTCCCCTGCTCATAAATATTTATCATAAATATATTCATTTCTTGATGAATTCAAAAGCTTTAAAGGTCGGCGCTAATATAATTAGACTTTTAATTAGAAGCGCCAACTTCAAAGCATTTGTATTCATCAAGAAATTAATATATTTATGATAATAAAACAAATAAGAAAAAAAGTAAGATAATAAGATTTCATATATAATAATATGTTTAAATAAATTATCAAATATGACCAAGAAGTTTAAAGGAAAAGTATTTTTTTAAAATTAATTTTTACTTTGTAGTGATTTTGTAGTCGGTTGTTTTTTTTTTAAAAATTTTTATTTCATCCTTTTTAGAGAATATGATAAATTTTCAAAAAAAGTGTATAAAAAACATAAATACAATCTATTAAATTCTGAAAGTTTGTTGGTTATTTCAAATATCTGCCTCTTAAATTTAAATTTGATGTCACATGTTTTGAAATTATTATACCCCTTCTTGTAGCGAGTTTTATTACAATAGTGTCAATATTATTCGAGATATAGTGTTTTCTTATATTTCCACGCCCCTTTGTTAAATAAGCGCCCCCTTTCTTGAGCGTTATTTGCAATAATTGTGCCTACCTCTGTACTTTATTTCAGTACCCCAGCGTCAATATTAACTGCGATAGTGTTTATCTAGTATTGCCACGCCCATTTATCAAATAACGCATACTTTATTGGCCATCATTTTTAATAATGCTGCCTACCCCTGTACTACAATAAATTTCAGCGCCCTAGTGTCAATATTATTCCAGATACACTGTTTTTCTAATATTGCCACGCCCAGTAGTCGAAATCCGCCCACTTTCTTCACCTTAATTTTTACTAATAATGCCTACCCCTATACCAAATTGCAGTACCATAGTATCAATATTATTCGAGATATACTCTTTTTCTAATACTGCCACGCCCATTTGTCAAATAACGCCCATTTCTTGACGGAAATTTGTATTAATTGTGTCTACCCCTACACTAAGTTTCAGTACCCTAGTGTCCATATTATTCGAGATACAGTGTTTTTATAATATTGCCACGCCCATTTATCGAATAACGCCGACTTTATTGACCATAATTTGTTATAATAATGCCTACCCCTATACTAAATTGCAGTACTCTAGTCTCAAAATTATTCAATATACACTGTTTATCTAATATTGCCACGCCCATTTGTCGAATTACGCCCATTTTCTTGCCCGCTATTCGTAATAATTGTGCCTACCCCTACACTAGATTACAGTACCCTAGTGTCAATTTTATTCGAGATACAGTAGTATTTAGTATTGCGAGATCTATTATTGCCACGCCCAGTTCTCGAATACCGCCCACTTTTTTACGGGCATCTCCATGTTTATGATATCTATCTGTTCCCCAAAAATTATGGTAATCAGACATATGGCTTAGGAGTTATTGATGTACATACATTTAAAGAAAAAAAAAAAAAAATAAATAAAAAAAAACAGAGAAACCAACGAACTTGAGAACCTCCTCCTTTTTGAAGTCGGTTAAAAATTGTATCAAATTGATACGAGGGACCGATGAGGGTTAAAGTTTAAATATTGCGGAAGTAAATACCTCTTGATTCAACTAAAAAACCATTAATAATTTGGTAAACATAACTATTTTTTTTTTGTAATAAATTTAGAATAATAAACCATTTAACAATAATTTTTTCTAAGCCTTTAAAATAATTAATATTCGCTACTCAGTTTGGCTTTGAAAAATAGCTTTCATTTTACGTCTCTGTCTATACTAGAAGCCAACCAAAAAAAAAAAAAAAAAAAAAGAATAAACAACAACCAAATTGAATTGTGGGTGTTCGTCCGACGTAAATTGAATGCCATTGAAAGCAATTCAAAGCGCCACAAAAACAACATCGTGAGAGCAAGCAGCAGCAATAACAAAACAACAAAGCTTTTTATTACTCTAACCAAATCAAAACCCAAAATATTTGAGAGAACATTTCTTATCATATTAAAAATGGAGAGCATGGCTAAAGTGGTTATAAGCTTTTGGGGCTGTTGGCAGCATTGCCAGATTTTAAAAGAGATCATTCCCATTTTGTTCATGAATTTTTTTTTTTTATTTATTTATTTCTTTATTTTTTTCTTTATTTTATTTATTTTTTATTTATTTCATCATTTATTAATAATTTAAATGTTTGTCTGTTGGGAATGTCCAGTGGTTCTGAGGTAGAATATCTGAATATTGAGGTACGTATTTTGCTAAGGTATTTGTGTCATGTGTCTATAATCCCTATCGTAACTGTTGTTTAGATCAATTGTTTTCCACATTGTTAAATTGTTCAAATGGGTATGATCATTATGTAGTATGTGGTGATTTCAACATTAATATTTTATGTTGTGATAGCCTGGATGGACACTTCGTTGCTAGACTTACTGAAGTAGGACTTCGTATACTTAATACTACTATTCCTACGCGCTATGCAAATAACGCTTCTCTTAGTTTATTGGATATATTTGCTGTCTCCGATATTTCTGCTGTTTTGCTTTTTGATCAATTGTCGTCTATTTCTGACCATGATGTTGACTCATTGTTTAGTGACTTGTCTACAATAAATTGGACGAAATGCTGGTTGTTTAGCTCCATTAATGAGAAACTTCGGTTTTTTATGAATAAAATTTGTGAACTTTTGGAATTACATATTCCATTAATCACTCGTCAAGTAACAAACACTACTTGCCCCTGGTTTACAAATAATGTTAAACTAACCCAACAACATCAAACTGGAAGCAGCACAAAAGATCAAGAAACCTAGCTAAGTCTATAGTAAAATCAGACAAACGCATATTTTTCATGTCCAAGTTAAGTTTCGCACAATCATCCAAAAAGCTATGGAACAATTTGAAACAGCAGGCGTATGCAATTTGAAATCTAACGAATGCCAGGTTGAACCTAATATTTTAAACGAACATTTCATTTCAAACTCTACGCCTGCTGGTAATGTGTTTGCCTTTAAGATGGGACCTGTGATTTCTGAATCTCTTTTTAATTTTTTAAGTTTGTCGCTGTCGACGAGTGTATTAATAGGATAAAATCCAACGCAATGGGTGAAGATGGATTACCCATTAAATTTATTAAGCTCATTTTGCCGCACATCCTCAGCCCGCTTACCCACATATTTAAACATTGCTTCACAAGTTCGTGTTTCCCTGATGCTTGGAAGGCAGCGACAATCATTCCAATAGCGAAAAAATCAAATCCTCATGATCCGTCTGATTATCGTCTTGCTAGTTTGTTATCATCTTTGTCAAAAGTATTTGAATCTCTCATGGCCGCCACAAATCTCAGAACACATTAAAAGATTTGTTCTTTTGTCTCCACTTCAATCAGGCTTTCGGTCAGGTCACAGCTGCTCTACTGCTATTACTAAGACTTTAGATGACATCAGAGTGTCATTTGATGTGGGACGCATAAGCCTTCTTTGTCTCTTAGACCTTTCGAAGGCATTCGATTCCTTGATCATTCAATACTGTGTCGTAAATTAAATGCTAATTTTGGTTTTTCTAGCATTGTCGGTGCGTTTGTTATATACATAGTTACCTAGTTGGTAGGTCTCAAAGAGTTAGGATGAGAAATAGTCTTTCCGCTTTCCGTTGCTTCTCCTGTGGGTTGCCTTAAGGCTCAGTATTTGGTCCGCTTTTATTTTCTATGTTCATAAATGATATCTTTAGCAAATGCCGTTATTTCACTATGCATGCATATGCTGACGATCTTCAATTGTATTTGTACAGCCCTATTGGGCTTGTTGATCATTTATGTTTAAGATTGAATGAGGATTTGAGCGAAATTTCTAAATGGGCTGCAGCTAACAAACTTAATCTTAAACCACTTAAGTCATACGTTTTGCCGATTGTCAAAACCAGATATTCTATGTCTAATATACCAATGATTTATTTAAATGGCGTTGAGCTAAACTTCGTTCCACCAACGTTCCAAAAAATCTTGGTTACCACATCAACTCTTCACTTTCTTGTGGTGAAGATCATGTTCATTTTCTTGTGTGTAAAGTTTACTATGTCCTACGGAACCTGAGGTGGACTGCATCATTTGTTCCTCTCGAGACTCGAACAAAGTTAATACTCCAGCTTATAATGCTTATCATAACGTACTCAGAAGTTGTGTATAGTAAACTTGATTCCAGGTCTAAACTTAAGTTGCAACATGCATTTAATAACGCTGTCAGATATGTATATGACCTCAGAAAATTTTACCGCATCAGTCAGGTGAGCAATCAAATTCTTGGTTGCAATATTTTCAACTATTTGGATGCCAGGAACTGCATATTTTTACAAAATTTGATTTATACAAAAACTCCGAAATACTTGTTTGAAAAGTTACAATTCTGTAGATCGAACAGTAATTTGAACCTTATAATCCCTGTGCATAATTTTTTGAACTCTAACAGACTTTTCTTTGTAAACGCCATCAGAATTTGGAATTCATTACCTGTAAGTATTAAATGTATTCAGAATAAACGCAACTTTAAGTATGAAATTTTCAAACACTTTTCTTAATACTATTTTTTTCTCTTGTTCTTTCTTTTTCTCTTCTTTTATCCTATAAAATTAGATTAATTAAATTATAAAAAAAATGTTCCCATTTTTAAATTTTAAATCCAAATTATTTGTTTATTATGTATATTTACTAGCTGTTGTTGATATTAATACTTTTTCATACGTTGAATATTTATTATTTTTTCTCTTAATTTATTACTTACATTTTCTCTATGTTTGTTTTAAGTCACATTAGTTATACTTGTTAAGCTTATTCATTTGATGTTTATTACTTGTTGTTATTCTGTAATTCTTATTACATTTAAAAGGCTATGTCTTATATGTAAACGTTTTTTAAAATAAATTGAAATTGAACTTTGTGAAATTGATATTTGCGTGACAAGGGATACGAAATGTTTATTCGATAATTTTTACTAGACTTAGAGCCACTTTTTATAAAAACTGAAGTTTCAGTTCTAAAATTGAAAATTTTATTAGCAGAAATAATGAAAAAAAAAATATGTGATTGAGATTGGACCCATTGATTGTTCTGTATTGGAGGATTTATACTGCCGTCATAAGGAAGAGTGTGACAGCAACAATTTTCAAAAATCGAAGCAAAACGCCTCACAATAAAAAGGCAATATTTTATGAAAAAGGGATGAAATAATTATTAAAATTTTATTCTTCAGTAAAAAGAAGCCCAGGACACTATAAACTATAAGGTTATTTAAAAGAATTAACCAATAATTCAAAAAAATTTAAAAAAAAACAACCGACTACAAAATCACTACAAAGTAAAAAATAATTTTAAAAATACTTTTCCTTTTAATTTCTTGGTCATATTTGATAATTTATTTTAACATATTATTATATATGAAATCTTATTATCTTAAATTTTTTCTTATTTTTTTTTATTACCATAAATATATTAATTTCTTGATGAATACAAAAGCTTTTAAGGTTGGCGCTAATATAATCAGACTTTTAATCAGAAGCGCCAGCATTTCAAAGCATTTGTATTCATCAAGAAATTAATATATTTATGGTAATAAAACAAATAAGAAAAAAATTAAGATAATAAGATTTCATATAATGCCCATTTTGTTGACCGTAATTTGTAATAATTGTGCCTACCACTACACTAAATTGCAGTACCCTAGTGTCAATATTATTCGAGATACAGTGTTTTTATAATATTGCCACGCCCATTTGTCGAATAACGCCCACCTTATTGGCCATAATTTGTTATAATTGTGCCTACCCCTACACTAAATTGCTGTACCCTAGTGTCAATATTATTCGAGATACAGTAGTATCTAGTATTGCGAGATCTATTATTGCCACGCCCAGTTCTCGAATACCGTCCACTTTTGTACGGGCACCTCCATGCTTATGATATCTATCTGTTCCCCAAAAATTATGGCAATCAAGCATACGGTTTGGGAGTTATCGATGTACATACATTTAAAAAAAAAAAAAAAAAAAAAAACAGAAACCGACGAACTTGAGAACCTCCTCCTTTTTGAAGTCGGTTAAAACTGTGGCATAAAACACTGTACTTGCCGCTTTTTTCTTTTTTATTCCCCGATTTTATTCAAAACATTAAAAACATTGAGAAAAACCGTATCTGCATCATTTTTCGCATTTATAAAGAAAATAATTTGCTTATTTTAATTTAAAAAGCCTCAAAACCATCTTACCGATATATATGATCCATATTATTAGGGTTAAAGCGAAGATATAATAAATATGTGCAACACGTAATTAAAAAAAATTTATATGACTCAAATTCTATTTTTTATGACTGAAAAAAAATTGTTTGTATAAAATAAAGATATACGTACAGCATTTTTTACTCTGTTTATGTAGATACTGCGTTTCATCCTGGAATGATATCTAAATTTTGTGTAGATATGACAATTTAGGTTAACCCTTAAATGCATAGTGTGCCATATATGGCACAACCAAAGAATTTCGCTCCCTGTCTGAGCGAGAGTAATTTTGGGAAAAATAATAAACTTATTGTGTCAAACTGGCTTAAGGCTTTCGTTTTTTTCCAACGGCCACACTTACAGAACTCAGCTGACTGAGTTATTTAGCGCCAAAGTGAATAAATGCTGACTTAAAAAAAAAAAAAGCAGAAGAGTATTTCAATAAATAAAATAAAATAGTTAAGTGTACATTTCGCCTAAAAAAAAAAATCAAGTAACTAACATAGTCTATAATTTACACATATTTATTGTTAGATCGGCGTTTCATGTTTTTTAGAGCCTCTTATTAACAAAAGTATGGTTGTGCCTTATATGGCACTCTATGCACTAGGCGCACTTCGTACTAAAAGGCATTTGGATGAGATTTTTTTGTTTGTTTTATTTAAAATCGTTTTCTTTGTTTTTCCAGTCTTATTTATTTTTCTTTGCTTTATTGTTTTATTTGCTTTACTTCTTTGTTTTTTTTCGTACTACGATTTTTAACAGACACTGAAATATGAGTAGAGGTCGTAGATTCAGAAAGGCATCCGATATAGAGGAGTACATCTTGGAACTTATAAATTTAGAGCCCATAGGAATATAACAAGGATATGGGCGGTGTTGGCTTGCAGGATTCGTTTATGAGCCGTAATAAAATGCACATGAAAAGTGGCAAATGGACTAGTCGAATATTTTACCACCTTCTCGATATGGCCGTAATAAATGCATGGGTATTTTATAATCGAGTGAATAACAATAGGAAAGATCCACTAAAATTATTCAAAGCTTAGCGAGTTTCGAAGAGAGGTTGCAGAGGTACTTTGTGGAGATTTTTAAAATGCGCGTGAGCCACCAGGTAATTGAAATATTTTACTTACATAAATAGTACGAAGCTAAACATTTTTTTGCTATGATTATAAATTTTTGAGCTAAAAAAGGTCGTTCATCAACTACTTTGGAAACAGAACTGCACCAAAGGTCAAAAAAACCGAATGCAGCACGCATTCCACCTAAAGAAATCCGTAAGGACGCTGTCGGTCATTGGCCAATGTACGATTCGAAGCGTCAACGATGCAAATTGCCATCTTGCAAGAAAAAATCATTTATGTATTGCTCAAAATGTGACACGCACCTATGCCTGAACGCAACCACCAATTGTTTTTATGATTTTCATAATAATTAAATAGTATTTTATCATATAATTTAAATAATTCATACACTTTCAAAACTTTTCTTTGAATTCCATATATGAAACTTTGAATTACCTATGCTGCATAGTGTGCCATATGTGGCACAACCTGGAAAATGCAGTTAACACCGAAGTTACAAGTTTGATTGAAAAAGAAATAGCATATTCGTTTTTAGAATCGCGACATGGTTAGGTTAGGTTAGGTATGAAGGGTCGTGCACCGTTACCGGATCTTCCGCGGGGGCCTATAGGTCCATTACGAATCCCTTTTTATAGTTGTGGTACCAAGTTAAACCATTGTTCCTATTTGTTCCTCAAACCATCCTGTGCTTTTTATGAACCTCCAGATGTCTAGCAGTGGTGTGTTCACCAACTCTTCCAAGTCTTTGAAAAATCTGTTCCCCATGTGTCGGAGTCGACGATTCTGTAGACTTGGACATTCGCATAGTAGGTGAGTTATTGTTTCTATTTCCTCCGGGTCTTTGCAGCTCCGACAAAAGTCTGGCGCTGTTATACCTATTATATTGGCCATTACCCCAATGGGGCAATGACCCGTTAGAACTCCAACAAGGATCCGGATTTCCCGTTTGACCAAAAGCAGAAGGCTTCTAGTTCTTTTCTCATTTAGCTCAGGCCAAAGCCTTCGAGATATGTTGCAGTCACCTCTGGAAGCCCAGTTTGTGTTGGCAATATCTCTGGCTTTTAGTTCTATACTCCTTTTGACGACGCCTATTGGAATGTGCACATCTGTGTCAGCTCTGTTTGTACTTGCGGTTACTCCACGCCTTGCCAGTTCATCTGCTGCGTCGTTCCCTTCAATATTGCTATGTCCGGGAACCCAGCAGAGAGTGACGTTGTGGGTATTGCAGATACTGTTCAGTGCAAGTTTACAGTTTTGCACCGTTCGAGCCTTCGTCGTTTTACTACTCAGTGCTTTGATGGCCGCTTGGCTATCCACAAAAATTACTACCCTTGTAGGGGTAAGATTTTTCCTGTAAATGGCCCGTGCAGCTTTTTCAATAGCATATATTTCTGCCTGAAAAACGCTACAGTAATCCGGGAGTTTGTAACACTCTTTGATTTGTAGCGTTTCACAGTATACACCCGACCCAGTTCCGTTTTCCATTTTGGAACCATCAGTATATAAATGGAGATTGCCGTAGGATTCTACAGCCGTTTCTTCCCATTCTTGTCTGCTGGGAATGGATGTGGTGTATTCTGTACCGAATCTTACACTGGGTATGATATAGTCGGTTGCTCTTTTCGATTCCTCGGTTCCAAAGAGATTTAGAATAGATGCGTGTCCGAATGTGCTGCTTTTCCAGGCTCGTGATTCGTTGAGGCGAATCGCGCTCTTGGTCGCCGAACATTTAAGGAATTCTTCTACGGAAAGAAGATTTAGCATCATATCTAGACCCGCCTGTGGCGTAGATCTCATGGCTCCTGTTATTCCTATGCACGCTAACCTTTGAACTCCTGTTAGGAAGCTAAGGTAGCTTTTTTTATGCGTTATCGTCCACCATACGAGAGCACCATAGGCAAGGATGGGTCTCACGATCGCTGTATACATCCAGTGGATTATGTGCGGTCGCAGTCCCCATTTCCTGCCAAATGTCCTCTGACAAGCGTACAAAGCGCACAGTGCTTTTTTCCTTCTTTCCTCTGTGTTGCGTTTCCAGCTCAGCTTGTTATCAAGGATAATTCCAAGGTATTTGGCTTCCGTGGAAAGCTTTAGAGGTACTCCGTTAAGTTTCGGTGAACAGAACGAGTTCGGTCTTTACTGGGTTAACACCAAGTCCATTCGATTCTGCCCACCGCGATAGCTTATTCAATGCCGCAGACATTAGTTCGCTAATTGTTTGCAGGTATTTCCCGCATATTAGGATGACAACGTCATCGGCATAGGCTACCACTTTTGTTCCTCCAGTTGTGAGTGTGGTGAGAATTTTGTCAACCACAATTAGCCAGAGAAGGGGGGATATGACTCCTCCTTGCGGTGTGCCTCTTGTGGCTTCTTTCCTCACCACGCTTATTCCCATTTGTGAGCTTATACGTCTGCTTTTGAGCATTTTATAAATCCATTGGGTTATTTTACTGTTAACTCCTTTGTCTACTAAAGCATTTCTTATAGAATCTGTATTGACATTGTTAAATGTGCCTTCGATATCTAAAAGCGTTGCTAAAGTATATTCTTTGTGATGAAGGGTTCCTTCTATGACCGAAACCACCTCATGCAGTGCCGTTTCTACCGATTTACCCTTAAGGTAGGCATGTTGTACACTACAGAGATTATTATCGTTCACAGATTCTCTTATGTGAAGATCTATTATTCTCTCTAGCGTTTTCATCAAGAACGATGAGAGACTAATAGGCCTATAATCCTTTGGTGCTGAGTGTATCGGTTTCCCAGCTTTAGGAATGAAAACAACTCGCACATCTCTCCAAATTTTAGGAACATATCCTGTCTTGAGGCAGCCGGTGAAGATTGCTATAAGCCAGGGCATGATGCTAGGAAGGGCATGTTGCATCATGGCCGGTAGGATACCATCTGGCCCCGCAGATTTGTAGGGCTTGAAGGATCCGATCGACCATTCTACAGTTGACCTTGTAATAATGTTGGGGAGTTCTTGTAAAGGTTCTGGCATTGTTATTTCCAAGTTGTTGTTAGCATCGTTTTGACACGGTTCTGTACAACCTGGAAAGTGAGTTTCCATGAGTAGCAAAAGCGTTTCTTGGCTGGATTCTGTCCAGGATCCGTCGGACCTCTTAAGGTATCCCGGGACCGTTGGGTCTTTGGATAGCGTCTTTCGAAGTCTGGCGGCTTCACTGGTGTCCTCAATGGACTCGCAAAATTTTGTCCAAGATGTTCGCTTAGCTATTCTTACATCCCTAGTGTAAGCATTTAGCATGGATCTGTTGTTTGTCCAGTCCTGCTCTAGTTTGCTTAAGATGGCCTTCCGGTGAAGTTTTCTAACCTCTGATCGCCTCTTTTTGAGGTCGCTGGTCCACCAACTCGCATTTGCAGGTTTGCGACTTCGAGACTTTGGGCAGAACTTCTTGAAAGCCTGGTTCATTTTTCCCGTTATAAACTCGACTGCATTGTCAATAGATACATCGGTTGGGAGGTATTCTGTGTCAGGGTCTGCAATATTTCTGCTTATCCAGACTGAATACCTTTCCCAGTTAGTTTTTAAAGGGTTCCTAAAATGTTTCTTTAATTGGGGATCGTAGTCAATAGTAAAGAGAATCGTGAAGTGGTCGGAAAACGACTCCTTCTGTGAAACCTCCCAGTTATCGACTATAATCTGTTCGGAGTTACTAGCTAAAGTGAGATCTATTACCTCTTCCCTGACTCTATTCTGAAATGTTGGCCTATTGCCCCTATTGCATAGAATAAGGTCTGTGGTAAGGATAAATTAAAAAATAGACTCACCCCTTTTGTTGATGTCTTTACTGCCCCATTGCGAGTGATGGGCGTTAGCATCACAACCGATGACCAGGAATGCCCTGCTTGTGTTAGAATGTTCTGCTAACTCGCGGACTGTTTGCACTGGTGGGTTCGCCTCTTCATAGGGCATGTACGCAGAGCAAAGGATCAGTTTTGCTGACCTTGTTTCTACGCTGGTTGCCACTACGTCTCCGTTGCTGAATCTAGGGAGAAAAAACATATTAATAGATTTTTTCGCAAGTATACAGCTCCTTAACTTACCTTCATTTGTAGAGTGAAACAGGTTGTATTGTTTCGACCCTAGGCCTTGGATCTTGTTGTTGATGATCCAAGGTTCCTGGATGAGGGCCACATCTACATTCTCCTCGGACATGCACAGCATCAAGTTGTCGGTCGCTGCCTTACAGTGATGCAGGTTGATTTGCATCACTTGCAGCTTCCTCCTCCTCTCAGCTATTGTTGGTTCAGCCTCTTCACCTTAATGGATCCGAGGCCGAATTTGAGCATGTCCGACTGCTCCTTAAGCCAGCCCGTGGAAGCAGCGTCTACAGAAAAGAGAAGAATTTTCCCTTCGCTGCCGTGACTCTTCTGCGACCTGACCAGCTTCCACTCCTGAATTCTGGCGTCTTTATTCTGCGCCGCCAAAAGCCTCTGAATAGACTCATCCTCGTGCAAAGCAGGAGGAGGAATCCATACAGAAACCTTGTGGCGAAGCGAAAGCGTGGATTTGGAGATCACCTTTAGTGAAGCTCCCTTCCAAATTTCACCAATGTTGGCGATGGTTTTGGTCAAGAACTCCAGGGATTTCTTCGATCCACATCCGACGACTTTGACTCCTTGTTGCCAACCAGTACCGTCGAACTTGTAATCGTCGGGATCACCGTGTTCGACGCTAGCCATCATAGCTTTAAGGATCTCATTCTCTACAAGCAGCCATTTTTCCCACGTCATGGAGCCATCGCGACATACATATAGGTGACTTTTTTGAAGGCAATCGCTGAGGTCATGCATTTAAGGGTTAACATATTAAGGTTTGGTTTAAAATATAAAGTTTATTTGTGAAATAAATTTAGGGAATAAACTTCTACAACAAATCTTAAACAAACAATCTTAAAGAGAATGGATGAATAATAAGGAAAATACAATAAAATGAATTTTCATGCTAGATGTCGCACTCTTCCTTATGACGGCTGTATAACTTTCCATACATAATACACACCCTAGAAGCTACACCACCTCCGGGTGTCGCCTGATATTCCTTCTAGATTATTATACAGGTTGCCCCGCAATTGAGTGCAACTATTTACGGAGCTGAAATGTTATGTCGAGCTGAGAAAAAAATCGTATGGGAGGGAGGTCTATTTTCATATTCTTAGGAGCTACAGGGCTAATTAATATTTCACGACCTTGATTCACGTTATTGTTTCTAGCACAAAAACTAAGTTACGGAAAACTTTTTTTTTATAACTTATTGTAAAGGCAATAAAATCAGCTTTTCAACGGAATATCAGCTTTTCAACGGTATGTAAACTACCAAATTTCAACTTTGAGTGCAAATTTCTCAGAATTTCGCGTAATAAATGAAATTTTTTTTATAACCAATTTTGTAATTTATTTAATTTTCTTTTCAATGACACCAAAAACATAAATTTATCTTAAAAAATAAAAAAGTTGGCTGTACTAAAAAAATTATATCTATTAGAAAATAATGGTAAATATATCGTAATTTTCTAATTAGTATAATTTTTTTAGTGCAGCCAACTTTTGTGTTTTTTAAGATACATTTATGTTATTGGTGTCATTAAAAAGAAAATTGAATAAATTACAAAGTTGATTATAAAGAAAAATTTCATTTATTACGCGTAATTCTGAGAAATTTGCATTCAAAGGTAAAATTTGGTAGTTTCAACCGATTGATTTGATCTTTGAACGAGCACAGCTCAGTAACGGTTAAGTTGGTGGGGTTTGTTGATATACCGTTGAATAGGTGATTTTATTACCTTTGCAATGAGCTGTCAGATAAAGTTAGTTCCATAATTTAGTCTTTGTGCTAGGAGCAATAACGTGAATCAAAGTCGTGAAATATTAATTAACCCTGTAGCTCCTAAGAATGTTAAAATAGACCCCCCTCCCCCTCCCCCTCTCCACACCCATACGATTTTTTGCTCAGCTCGACATAATCTTTCAGCTCCGTTAATAGTTGCACTTAATTGCGAGACACCCTGTATAATCGACGATGTAAAAACATATTTGATTGATTTTGTGACGAAATTAAATTTTGCGCGCAAAAGCTCGGCTGATTTAATTTTTGTCTTTTTTTAAGAATATTTTTACAGTTTTCCCTTTAAGGTTTGAAAATTGCCGTAAAACGGGCACAATTGCCTCTTCTGGCAGCACTACCTGTTTGTTCAGCTGAAACAGGTGGGTAGCAGCACGAGTCACAGCTTTAGCACATGCTGTGTTGTTGCTTTTGAGAAAATCTCTTTATTTGTTGCTTTCATTGTTGACCGAACAAACCAGCTATTATTATTGTGTATATCTTGAGCGTCATTGAGAGAAAAGTGTGGTAGATTTTTTATTCTTGTTTTTTTTTTTGTATTATTTTGATGTGTGGGTATTTTTTTGCAATGCCAGCAACAACCCTTCATTTGGAAAGCTTCGCCAATAGTTTCAGTTGCAAAACGAACGTCACGCGAATATGCGAAAAACTCGCTAGAACCAAATTGGTTGAAAAAAGTGCAAATATTTTAAGAATAAAAAAAAAACAACATTTTTAATTAATTGTGATTCAGCGTAAAGCAAAGAAATTTTTCTAAGAAACTTTTTTTTTTAAACATTTATATATTGTATAAATTTATATAATTTTTTTAAAAAACAAATTTTAACTAAAAGTGCGCGTTTTTTCATATATATATACATATATATATAGTGTATATATATAAAACTATTGCAAAATTTTTGAAATATTTTTGAATAACAAATAATTTTAGTTAATTTGTAAGGCAATTAAAAGTGTTAAAAAAAAACAAAAAAACTAAAAAAAAGCGTTGTCAACAACAACAACTTCAATTGCAATAACTAAATAAGACACACTCTTAAGCGCAGCAGAGAAATCAACGAAACTTCCTTCAGAATGTCATGGAGATATGCGGTAGGTCGCCATTAAGCAGTTTGTAAAAAAAAACAAACTCCTCAGGAGTGGCTGAAATGGGGGTGAAGGGCGAGAGGATTGTGATAAAAACAGTAGCATAAAAATAGGCAGAAAGCAAAGCAGCGGTATAAAAATAAGCGCTGTTTATATTTGCAATTTAATTACAGCCACTTCCTGCTAAATGCATGCATGTGTTTGTGTGTATATTTCTGTGTAGTTTGTGTGTGTGTGAGTGTGCTGAACTGCTTTGATGTCCTTAAAATAGTGTTGCGGCCATTTTTGCTTTGGGCATTATGAGCAGCATTGCCATGAAATGCAGTTTTTTTTTCAAAACAATTTTATTTAAAAAAATTAACTAAATAAAAGTTCAAAAAATAACCAAAAAATTTACAAAAAACTAAAAAAAAAAAATTAAAAAAACTTAAAAAATTAAAAATATATTGAAGAGTAGCAAACTTCTCTTACATTTTTCGAAATCTATACAAAATTATCTTAACAAATGATCATTGTTTCATTACAAATATATATATATAATTTTTTTTAACGTTTTCATAAATATTTGAAATTTTTATTTACATTTTATAGGCCTGTTTCCAGCTCTCAAGTAAAGCATAATTTTCATATAAAAAAACTGAAAAGTAATTCATACTCCACTGGAAAGATCCATCATTTTTTTTTTAAAGATACAGATTGGAAACTATGCTGCAAGTCTTACACATCGTGCATTATTTAGAAAGTTACCGTAAAATTGCCTTGGTAAAGGCTTTGCGACGTTTGATCCACACTTTTCGATCACAACCGAAGACTGTCTCTAGAAATTCAAGAAATTTCAGTAAAAGCAAAAAAAAAAAAAAAATTAAAAGCCAATAATAACGCATAATCCTTGGTTTAAATTACCCAAAGACAATAATCAGTAACAAAAAACGGTTATATCCTCTTCATATTGTTTCTTCAAGTAAATTTGGTGACTTAAAAGTTACAATATGGTTACAAACAACTTCATAGACCTATTCAACAACTTTTTTGGGTTTAAGGAATGGTTTGCTGGGATGATCAGAGAACTAGAATTATAGCGACATATTTGACGGTCGAACGAAAACAATTTAGGGAGCCAACCAGCTTAGACATACGCAATGTAGCCATAGGCTATACCTCAAAATATCTATTTAATTTCTACTATGACTAACTGCTGTATACCAACGTTGTCCTTCACGAAAAACAATGGAACTTTTAGTCCACTCAAGTACAGGCAAAGTATACGCAAAAAAATTTTCGGTTTTATAAAGATTTTCCGCAAGCTGACCATTGCTCATAAGGAAACTATCAGTACCTCGTTTCGAGTTTTGTAATAGAAGGATAATGGGGCAACTACTGTCAGGCTGTACCAAAAACGTATTGTGGTAAAAGTATATGGCCGTGTTCGCAGTCTTTCACATTACATTTGTACACACTAATTTGAAAAAATTTTCTTGAAATTAGTTAAATGGTAATGTTTTATGCATGGAAGTTATAAAACCTAACAGTGTGCACATTTTTTTCAAAGAAATTTTATTCCAGGTCCTATGGTTTTCATGGTATAAGCAGTTAAAGTCGGTCTTTCACATTCAAATTTTGGAAGTCACTTTTGAGGTAGACAGATACTTTCTAAAAGTTCTGCTCTTATAGACAACTGGTTGTCTCCGTACTTTTGGAGATAAAAGTTGAATAATAAAGAAAGGAAATTGCATTTCAACGGTTTAAATATGTTGCTTAGAAACCTCAGTAGGACTAAAAATATCAAGTCTTTCACATTACATCGAAAGTCTTTCACATTACATCGTACAAATTTTTGCATTTAAAAACGATTTTACTGCTCATAAATGCTTATTAGAGACATTTTTTTACAACCAAAAACCAATTTTAGGTCTTGGGGCTAAGGGATCGTAATAAATATCATAGTTTGGAAGGTGGGGGTAGAGCGATTTGTGACAGGTGGGACAAAACCACATTTTTATCAGCTTTTTATGACAAAAAAAAAGAAAGGAGTCAAAAAATTCGAAAACAGCATGACAATATTTAAGGGCGGGCCCACATCTGGGCGTGTTCGCGAAAATTTTTTGGTGTGTATGAAATAAGAAGTGTCTAATATTTTAATATTTACTTTCTGGCTAGTAAGATAGTAAATCTAGTAAGCTTTAAAGTTTTATGTCACCATTGTTCCGCATGCCAAATAAAACTATAACATTCTTTTGAAAACAGTTATATTTGCGGAATTATAAAAAAAATGCAAAAACAAAGTTATTTAAACTCTATTTTTATTTTGTTTCTCTTTTGATTTTTAATTTTATTTTTTTTTTTATTTTTTAAGATTGATTATATCCTTCTTTGGAAGTTGAAAAAATGCGGATATTGCCGGACTCTTGCTGTATTTGATGGGCCGACGCAATATCACGAATGTTTTTTGTGTTCAAAAAAAATTCCGCAACATTTAATTTATTGTTTATTCCACAAAAGTCTTCATCAGTGACTTCTTCGACAGAAATGGTTGAAGGTGTAAGGTTGAATGCATTTACGAAGTCTGCAGCGGAATTGACACTTGCTTGGCGTGGTTTTATGTGCTTTCGCACCACATTTTTCACCGTCGCACCAATACCGTCAACACATCCCTTTCCATGGGACGTAGCAAAATAATTCCAAAAAATCGATGTGTTAAAAGTCGACTCTAATAGACCAATTATGGCGGCGATAAATTTAGTTTTAAATTGTGAACTGGGTCCATCGCTCCAAATTTTGACGATTTTAACTGTTTCTGGTAAGCTCGAAAGCAATTTATTTACGTATGGGATTATAGTTTCTTTTGTGTGATGGAGGTTGTTTGACACAAATACTTTAGAAAACGTTTTTCCATTATAAAGCAAAGCCGACGTGAACAAACTTAACTGACGTTGATTCCAATGTGCATTTTGGACTTCGTCTTGCGCTTCGCAGACATAATTTTCAGCGAAGTCCACTTGCAGCAACGCTTCATCATAAAATTCTGCACTGAGTGCACGGGGGCGATCGTACGTGTTAAACATTTCAGACTGCGCTCTTTTGATAAAGCAGTGCTTAAGAAACTGTGGTGAAATCTGTGCAATGTATTTGACAAGGTCAAGGAGTGATCCGTGTTCTTTAACTTTTTCCGTTCTTTTAGAAGTAGTGTCCTTTTTCCACGCCATCCACGAAACAGTTTTTTGCAACAAATCGTCAGTAACCAATTGTTTGAGTTTTTGCACCGTTATCCCATCACAATTACCACAATCGCCAAACCAGCAGGAAGCTGTGGAATTTTCACAAAGGAACGTATCGATAAAACCGTGTTCATGATTCGGAGTACTTGGAACAGCTTTGTGTAAAGCAGCCACCGCTTCTATAAAGTTTGAATGATATGCACATAAACATGTATTAATGGGTAGATTATGGACGGTTTTGAAGTTCAAAGGAACTCCACTGCAAAATTTAGTAAGTCCACAAAACTCTAGAAAAAAACAAAAAATAGCCGTTATTAAAGCCCGCTCGACCGAGCCACCTCTAGGGAAACTAACCCTTTTTATCACGTTTCCTCTCTTCAGTAAACAGAGCGTGCGCTTCTCTTAAACTTAAAAGCATGAACCTCTTTCAGAGAAACACAAGAAACATCATCCCGTGAGAAAAACTCCCTGATTTCAATTTCAAGTTCACTTAGTTCTCTTGGAGCTTCCTCCGTAGTTCCGGTAATCGAAGCAATAACGTCTTTTTTGTCATTTTCTTCCAAATTTGCTATCATTTTAGCCAAAACTATTTTTTTCTTTCTTGGCGAGTTTGGCAAGGCTCTTGTAGCTTTATTAACAGCCTTTCCAAGCAATTGTCTTGTTTTATAGCTTTGGGAGTTTCGTGATTCGTTTTGGCAATTTTTGTTCAGCTTTTTTCTTTCACGATATTTTTTTACATTTTCCCGGTTAGCTTTGCGACGTCTTTCTACAAGAGACTCACGGTCCTTTCTTGGCATTTCACTTTCCTTTAGTTTACGGTTTTCTCTCAATTTACGCATAGCTTCTGCCCTCTTTCTTTTGTGTTCTTCGTATTTACCATTCTTTTTTAGCTTTTCGATGTAATTTTTATTTTTTTCTGCACTTGTGAGTGAATCCTACCAAAAAAAAATTTAAGTAATTTTTTTTCTTTCAAGTGGTCTTTCTCATTACACACATTTGATGGCAATTTAAACTGAGAAACCGCCATTAATCTTCGGAAATACCACCAATTCCAGATATTAGGAACTCGTGCTCAGAAAAAGTTTTGTTTCCATAACAAAACACCAGCGTGCAACCACCGTTATAAAACTTTTCCAATTTTAGTCTTTCACATTACACCGAAATTGCGAAGTTTTCAGCACTATAACAATTCTTTATCTATATATTGCAAAAGAAAACAATGCAATTTTCTGAGCAAAATAGTTTGTTTTTACCTTTTTCTGTGAGCTATCCATTTTGTTCGACATCTCAGATCAAAGCTTATTAGAAAAAACATGCAAGGGCTGTCACTGTTTTGCAATTTTCGACCAAAAAACAGTGTTGACAGATTTATCAGACACTACTTATTTCATACACACAAAATTTTTTGTAAAAGTCACAAAAATGTTTTTCCCCTCTGGTTGACATTTTCGCGAACACGGCCATATGCAACATTTGATCTATCTTTTTCCATCCAAAATACTTAACTCGCCCGTAAGTCAATTGTATTTGTATCCAAGCTTGAAAAGAGAGTATTTTTAAGTGAATTTGGATATAGAATGCAAGAACGTTTCGTTAGGTATATATTTACACAGAGTTTCTTTAACAGGCAGACCAAAATTCACCGGATGCAGAGCAGCGTAGCACATTTCCAAGCTTCGTATCAAGCTTATCCCGTTGATACGGACTAAAAAGCTGACACTGCTAGTTCAGGTTAATCCTATTGCTTAACTGCAACAGCTTTTGTCCCAGCCAACCCTGATTGGAAGACAGGGCAGAGAGAAATTTCCCCGCTGCTCGATTATCCAACGAAATGATATATATTTCATTCAAATAAAATGAATTTATTTTTGTGGGCTGTGAAAAATACTTTCTTGCTACTTTTTTCATTCAAGAAATATGTAGAACATTTTACTTGACTCATTACTTAAGAGCTGAAAAGAGGCCTTATATGTAGGTAAAAAATTTTACTTTTTCAGAAATCATAAGTTTTCGAAAATTTTTATAATTAATTTCGGATTTTGTAGTTTCTAAAAGAATTTACTTTTTAGAAGGAAAAAAATACATTTTTTTTTTTTAAACTAACTACCCATAATCTATCCAGAGTTCAGCGTTTTGTATGTATAGGCGTCACGGTGGGAATCCTCACCTACTACCCATCGACCTACACATTAAACTAACTGCATCCAGTAGTGCAACTAGACTAAAGGAGTCTAACAGCTGGAGATACAAACTTTATGAACATGGAAAATCCTAAGTTTACTATCTTCAGAATTGGCAAACAACAACGCGGACTATGAAATTCTCAGCCTTGGCTTTACTAAATCCAAGGTATATTTAACATGGTAGTGTCGTCTGGGAGCGGTGGGTACCGCAGCTATGAAACACTTGCTTGCATTTGTTTTGCTTTTATTCGAATAAACCTGGTTTTGACAGCTGCGGTACCCACCACAAAAGAGAATTTTAACTACTAACACTACCTTGTCTAATTATAACGAAAAGAAAAAAACGAAATGGCTATTTCAGCCCTTGAAAGGACTTTGACCGAGCTTCTTATGATCAATTGTGTTGTGTGTGATGTGAAATGTTTTGCACACAAATGATCGAGAACTGGACCTACATGTTTTACGCCGACTCCGAAGGGCTTATGTTCTCAAGAAGCTTTTCATGGCAGTTTTTACTCTCTGAGGTTTGCCATTGTCTGCAGAGAGGTGACGGCCGAACAGAAAAATTAATTGAATTGAAAAAAACTTTTCTGTGTCGGATGGAGGATTCGAACCTGGGTTCCCTGGCGTAAGAGTCACACACTCTACCCACTACGCCACGGCCGCCATGTCTAATTATACCATGACTAAAACATTCATCACCAAGTACCCGACTAGAGCTGAATGACACTATGGGGGTCCGGATGCTGTTTATGATATTACCTTCTACACTGATGGGTCCAAGATGAGTTGTGGAGTTTGAGCGGATATATACTCAGAACAACCGGGTGTGTGTCCAACTCCTTCCGCCTACCGTACTCAGCCAGTGTCTGCCAGGCAGAACTTTAATGATAAGATGTGCCAACACCAACAATCTAAACGTAGCAATCCTGAGGATAGCCAGGCAGCTATAAAAGCATTAGCTACAATAAAGTCCAACTCTAAGCTTATAAGGCAGTGTAAAGAGGAACTTGCCTGACTAAGACGACTGCTTGACATTACTTTATTTTGAGTTCCCGGGCACAGGAACATTTATGGTAATGAAACGGCGGATGAACTGGCCAGGTTAAGCTCTTTCCTTAAAGTTTGAAGAGCAAAACCAATCTCAGTTCCACTGAATGCTGTGAACGGAGGAGTGCTCTCGCACTACCTTGACATAGCTTATATCAGATCCCAAACTGATATAGCAAGAGTTACGGCATCAGCACGGGGAATTGGAATAACCTTCAACCCTCACTGTCGCAGCTGAAGCGACCCTAACAAAAGGGAAACATTGCCTCATTTTCTATGTGTTTGCCCATCATTGGCAAGATGTAGATTAAGCACACTGGGGAAATCCCCTTCTTCGCCAACCTAGAGCAACTTTGAACTTTAAAAAATCAATGACCTTCTTATATTCATGCCACTGCAATGTAATAGTATTTACTGAGACATGGTTTAACCATACTTATACTTTCAATAATGAGAAAGTTCTTGACAGCAATTGGACTGTCTTCAGAAATGATCTGGACTGCTCTTCAACAGGGTTTTCACAAGGAGGAGGAGTGCTGATAGCATCTCACAATTCGCTCTCAAGTGAGCTTATAGATACACCTACCCACAAGCTCTTCGATCACCGAATATTTAGAATTTGCTTAGGAAATAGTCTATATATGTACATTGGTGTTGTTTACATTCCTCCCGGCTGAAGTGAAACAACATACAACGAGCTATGTATGCACACTGTCCGCCTTTATCTCTACTCTAAAAGAGGATGATAAGATTATTATGTTATTCTTGGTGACTTTAACCGTCCAAATATATCTTTTGTTACAGATGAAAATGGCAACTATATTCTTCCTGTTAACTTTTTTAATATCATAGATTCCACATTGCTTAGTACTTTTTATGGCAGCAACCTGCAGCAAGTTTCTTCTCTACAATATCAAAATGGGAGATGGTTGGACCCTAATCTTTACTAACGTATATTAGGAAATGAAAGTTAATCCATGCAGTGATGCAGAAAATTTGTCAGCTAACTCTGTTCACCATACATCCTTAATGGTTGCTTTCTATTCTAATAAAGTTACCTTTACCCAATCTTTGCTTACGATTACTTTAACACCGATTACGAAAGCATAAAATGTTATCTTAATGCTCTAAACTGGAATTATATTCTTTGCAATTTAGACGTAGACAGCGTAGACGCTGGAACTGTTGTTTGTTACACCAGATACTTCGTCTTATCTGCGTTCACTGCAAGACCCATGCGACTTGATTATTTTTCTAATTTGGAGAATACTGCACTGACTACGCGTGTATTATGGCCAATGATATCAATATCAGCAGCATACGCTAGCAGCATTACACTCTTATAGAATATGGTGCCGCTTTGTCTCAGATCAGCAGCTCGAATGATCTTCTCCATAATTAGGTTCCAAAAGGTCGCACGATAAGGAATACCTTTGTTCGAAACCTCGTTTGATAAGAAATGGGGGGAGGGGGGGAGTTCCTTTCCGATTTTAGCTGCGTTGCTGGTGTTGCTAAGTTTTATTCTGCATAGACGGATTAATTTGCAGGTATACCAAATTTAGACATGGTGGAGTATAGGTCATTCCTTATTAGACTGTCGAAGGCGCCTTTTTAATCAACAAAAAAATGGTGGGTGTCGATTTGTTTCTCTAGGGTCTTTTCCAGATTTGTCATAGCGTGAATATATTGGTCGATGGTGTATTTATGTTTGGTGGCGGCCGTGGCGTAGTGGGTAGAGTGTGTGATTCTTACGTCAGAGAACCCTGGTTCGAATCCTCCATCTGACACAGAAAGTTTTTTCAATTGAATTAATTTTTCTGTTCGGCCGTCATCTCTGTGCAAACAATGGCAAGCCTCAGAGAGTAAAAACTGCCATGAAAAGATTCTTGAGAACATAAGCCGTTCGGAGTCGGCGTAAAACATGTAGTTCCAGTTCTCGATCATTTGTGTGCAAACATTTTACATCACACACAACACAATTGATCATAAGAAGCTCGGTCAAAGTCCTTTCAAGGGCTGAGGCGGCCATTTTCATTTGTTCGATGGTATATTTTGCAGGCCTGAAGCCACACTGATAAAGTCCAATCAGTTGGTTTACGATTGACTTCAGTCGTTCACATAAGACGCTTGACAGGACCTTACATGCATATTTAAGAGGCTTATGTCACGATAGTTGGCACAAATAGTGGGATCGCCTTTCTTGAGGATTGGGCAGAGTACACTAAGGTTCCAATTGTTTGGAATGTATTCTTCCGACCACACTCTGCATAGAAGCTCGGGAATGCATTTAAACAGAGCTTCACCTTCGTTCTTAAACAGCTCAGTGGGTAGACCATCGGCTCCCACGGCTTTATTGTTCTTAAGCTGTGTTAGGGCTGTCAAGACTGCATTATAGTCGGGCAGTGGAACTTCAATGCTGTCATGCATAATTGAGGCTTCCGGGATATCATTTCTATTGGCGGGATTGTTGACATCATCGCCATTCAGAAGACTAGAGAAGTGCTTCCTCCATAACGTCAGTGTACTGTGGATATCTGCCATTAGATTTCCGTTTTCATCCTTGCAGGAAGAGGTCCCGGTTCTAAAACCATCGGTCAGGCATCTTTTCGAAGAATTTTCGGGCCTCATTTCTGTCGCCATACAACCCAATCTTCTCGCAGTCGCGCTTTTCTGCGTCTCTTTTTTTTTTGGCCTCTTTTGTCCTCTTCTTTCTGTATCACTCCTTAGCAGCATGCGTAGCAACCGACTGCACGATGGCGGCGTCTTTCGCTGCAGTGACGTCGCGACACTCTTGGTCTTGGTCATGCTACTGGTTTTGACTAGGGCGGTGATAGCCAATAACTTCTTCGGCAGCCTCACGTATGGAAATGTGTATTCGTTGCGCGTATATATCGTAGATCGAACGAGATGAAGAATTGTAAACAAAATAAGCATCGAAAACGACACCGCCGAAAGAGCGATAAGTTTGAGGACAATTTTCAATGAAAAAATAACAACCAACGGAACCGAGAAACAAATGATTCTCTAAGTTGTAGAAGAACACCAAAAAATCTTCCCTATGAATAAACAAAAAAAAAAAAAATCAACAAAAATTAACAAAAAAAACTTTCGAAAATATTTTGAAAATTAAATTAAACAAAACAAGTGCAATGAAAAAATAATTTAATTTTTGAATAATTATTAAATTTTTTTTTTTTGGATTTACAAGATAGGCAATAAAATTGTCTTCAATGTGAATTAATTTTTTTTTCTAATAGTATTACTTTCCATGACGTGGCAGATGATTGAATTCAAAAATATTAAAAAAAAAATTAACAAATTTCGCAGGCTGCATTCCCTTACAAATTAAACCGCTATCACACAGTTAGATTAAGTGTACAATTTTGCTTTCAAACGATTTAATTTTTGTCTATTTTTTCCGTAGAAAAATAGTGATTACAAAAGTTGCCTCCCTCAATTTATAATTTAAAAAAAAATTTTTAAAAAAAATTTAAGAAAATATGCCTCAGAATCTGCATTCCGAATCTGTCTGCGGAGAGAGGCTCTGAGATACTTTTGCAACATGTATGAAGCAAAATGTACGTGTTTTTTGAAATTGTTCCTCTTAATAAAAATCGTCACATACACTAAAAATAAAAAAAAAAAAAATCAACAAAAAACCTTTGTTGGACGTATATTGACAAAAATTTATGAAAGCTTTTCTGGAAGGATAATATAAAGGAACGTGTTAGGAAGGCAAACATAGCTCTTTTTGCCTGTAAAAAATCGATAGGTAAAAAATGGAGTTTTTCCCCCAAAATAGTACGTAATTGTCCGACCCATACTTACTTATGGCTAACTAGTGTGGTGGAGGACCCTTGATAAGACAACAGCACTTCAGAAATTTGCAAAGGTGCAAAGAAGTGCAAGTCTATGTATTACTGGGCATTGTCAACAACACCAACTAACGCTTTGAATGTCATGCTTCATCTTCCTCCTCTTGATATCTTTGCCAGAGAATGTGCTAACACAGCAGCTCTCAGACTATGAGAATCAGGAAATTGGATAGGCAATGGTTGCGGTCACACAACTATTCTGAACTCCTCTGTCCCAAACAAAACAAACTACTGTGTGCCTTGCTTAAATCTTGAAAAGAACTACGAAGTTCTCATCCCTTCGCGGCTAGAATGGGCTAACAAAACCCCACTTAAAACAAACGGCATAAAAATTTTTACAGATGGATCAAAACTTCGAGAACAAGTAGGGGGAGGTATTTACTCCTAGGACCTTGAAATCGAAGTATCTTTTAGACTCCCAAATTATTGTAGTATTTACCATGCGGAGATGGTGGCAATTCACGAAACCGCCAAGCTTCTGGGTCAAAAAGACCTTGAAGGAAAAGTATTTTCATCTTCTCAGATAGCTAAGCAGCGCTCAAGGCGCTGAATTCACATACTGATAACTCTAAAACTCTCACTGAGTGCCGCACATCTCTTAACGAGATAGCAAGGCTTGTCAGGACCCACCTCATATGGGTACCCAGAAACAGGGATATCGAGGGCAATAACTTGGCAGACGAATTGGCTAGGAAGGGTACGACCTTAAACACCCTCTTAAATGAGGACCTTATTGGTTTACCCATATCCTCCTATAAACTCCAGTGCAGGAACAAACCTTTAAGCACAAGAACACTGGGAGCACCTTGATAGATGTAGGATTGCTAAGCTGACGTGGTCTTCCTACAACTTAAAACGCACCAAATCACTGCTTGAGTTAAGCAGGGTAAACCTGTCAAAAATAGTGGGAAGCCTCGCGGGTCATTGCCTAATTGGAATACATGCTCTTCGGTTGGGACTTATAGCAAATGATTTTTGCAGAAGCTGCAGATGTGAGGAGGAAGTAGAAAGTGTTCAGCACCTCTTCTGCGAATGTCCGGCCCTTGCTAAAAGAAGGATGGCAACTCTGGGTCATCCCTTTCTAAACGGACTTGCTGAAGTCTCATGCCTGGAAGTTAGGCATATTCTAAAATTCATCACCCGCACGAACTGGTTTGAGGAGGGAAATATCTAGGGTTCAAAAGAGATTATGTGGTATCACAACTGGCCTGCACTGGCCTAGGTGTCGAGTCGGTTATCGACTTAACCACTTTAACCTAACCTAACCTAACCTATGAAATCAACCTAGGTTTTTGTCAATTTAATAAAAAATTGTTCATATTGACTAAAATCTAGGTTGATTTGACAAATTTTTGTCAATATACGTCCAACAAAAGTTTTTTGTTGATTTTTTTTTTTTTTTTTTTTGAGTGTAGCCACCTAAGAAGTTCACTTCAAAAAATACTTTACTACCTCTTCAAGTTTTAAAAAAAGACTACCTTTTATTGGATACCATAGATCAGCTCTTCATTTTGGTTTGATATAAGCAGCTTTTACAGCTGAACCAATAAAATTACATTGGAATTATAAAAAAACAAATATATATATTTTATTTCTACAACATGTGCACAACAGCTGACAATGCTGCGAACATATGTACATATTTGCATTAATATTTCGAGCATAGGACCGACCTACCAAGAAACTGACTATATGCAAATTTTGATCCTTCCAGCTGGTTATTATATGCATTTCTTATTGTTATTTCCTTTGTCGTTGTTGTTGTTGTTGTTATTCTGTTATGCTTGGCGCCCTTGAGCAAATGTCCTGCTAACCTAAATTCAGGTTAACCCTAAATTTGTGCATACGTAGTACATATATCATCTATCTATGCTGTTTATATGTATACAACATGCACATATATAGCTTTAGGCATAAAAAAGTATTACTACGGTGCTGCTGCACCTCTTTCGATATCCTTTTAGCCAATATTGAGGACAATTCCGGCCAACTATAAAAAAAAAAAATTAAGCTTTAAGGATTTCGCCCCATAGTAAAAATTGCGCATATATTGTTCTATTCAATCTATTGTTATTGTTTGTTTTGTCTTTGTTGTGTTTATTGTTTGTAGGTTTTTTTTTTCATACATACATACATACAAACATGCTTACAAACATAAATACTGTACATAAGGTTGTTGCGATTTATTGGTTAGCTACTAAGTAGTCACATTTTGTAACTCTTACCAACAACCCTCTTACTAACGCTTTCTTATAATAATTCAATGTTTTCGTAATTATCTAGTTAATGAAAATTTTTTCATTTTCTATGGTTTCTCTGGGCAGTGTTGAAAAGCGTTTATTTTTTTTTCTACTGTCATTTTATGAAGCACGTATTTGAAAATGATTGGAAGTTCGAAAATATATTTTGCGAAAAAGTTTTAAAATAGACTTGTTTGTCACACCAAATATAACATTTTGCATGTATGTAATACTTTCAATACCTGGTGTGCATTGCTTTACCCAGCAACTATATTGAACTTGATTAAACAGGATATTACCAAATAGTAACTCTATTCTGAGTTTCAATGTTCTCTGACTTCTGCGTCCAAAGCTATTCGATATCAAAAAATTTGGCTTGTATGGGCAGAGTCACATTCCCCCGTTCAATACCTGTCTCTAACTTCATTCTGAATTTCAATATTCTGTGACTTTTACTTTGGAAAATTTGGCTTGTATGGGCGGAGCCACCTCCTGTTTTCCAATGCCCACCCAATTTTTCAGTAGAAAGACCTGACCAATAAGTAACTCATTATAATAGTAGTAATATCATTATATTATTTTTATCACACTTTTTATTATATTTTATATCCAATTTTATTATTATTTTTTCTCAACAATTTTTTTATAACTAACAACACGGTGTTCGAGCATATTTTATTTTTTTCTTTTCTTTTCTACCATATCAGCTACTGCCTATACTCTTATAATATTTTCTGGTTTTGTTTCTATTCCTTTATCTATACATTCATATATTTTGTGCCTCCGTGGCCGTAACAGATAACACGAGAGATTCATTGGTCGGTAATGCAAATAATACTTTATTTACAATGCTTCGTGTTCTTATGAACTTAAAATTTGTAATTTTAATGCACAAAGCCTTCGTCCTAAGATTGATGAATTTAGGCACCTATTTCTCAATTCGGGTATGGATATTATCTGTATATCGGAGACATGGTTTCACCCAGATATCTCAGATGGCATTATCAACTTGGATGGGTTTAATGTTTTTCGATCGGACGGAGTTCGGCGCTTGGGCGGAGGTTCTGCAATATATACTAAAAATAATATTAAAAGCAAATTAGTTTGCAAAAATGATCCGGCATGTCCACTCGAATATGTAATAACTGAAATCTCAACCGATACTCCAAAGCTTCTTCTTTGCACTCTTTATAGGCCCAACAAATCTGTTAACCTCGATTCTCTATTTTCGGTTCTTGAGCAACTCTCTTGCCATACCCCTGATGTCTTGATTTGTGGAGCTATAAATTGTAATCTTCTGAACAACCCCGAGTCTAAACCATTTCTTGATTACATTAAATCTTTGAATTTGAGTCCAGTAAACATATCCAGCCCCACTCACTCACTTACTAATCAGTCCAATAGCCTAATAGATCTTTTCATTGTAAGCAGTATGGAGAGGGTACTTTTATACGACCAACTAGCTGTACCTTGAATTTCTTGTCTACTTTTTTAACATAAGATTTTACAAGCTGCAATGAAAATAGTACAATACAATACAATAGGGATTCTAAAAATATCAACCTTGGAAAGTATTTACTATGATATATGCCCTCGGTTAATGAACAAGTGGTATATTTTCAGGATCAGGTTAAAAACTTATTTATTAAACATGTACATTTAGAAACAAAAATCATTAACCGTGTATATTCGTTTGCTTATGCAAAAACGTGACGAAGCGCATAAAAAATGGAAAAATTCAAGTTCGATGAGTCAATCAAGTAACCACAAAAATTAGAGCTGAGAAAGCTATGTTCTATAAGAATAGGTTAGAACAACCTAGCATGTCAGGCAAACGATTGTGGAGCAATATACGCCAGATTGGAATAGGAAAAGAATCGCCAAGTATACCCGAAGACATAGACTGTAACGGAATTAATATAAAATTTCTTACGCCCTTAGTTTCTTCTACAGATAGTCTAATTAATACAGCCTCTTTCGAACATATGCAATTTGATGAAGATGAATCGGTATTTTAATTTACGTGCCTTAGAGATGAAGACGTTGCATGTGCAGTTGTAGATATCAAGTCGAATGTTACAGGAATTGACGGAATCAGTCCAAAATTCATAAAGTTAATATTACCTTTTATAGTATCATATATTACGTACATTTTTAACTCCATGGTAACTTCTTCAACTTTTCCCAATGAATGGAAAAATATAAGGATAATACCAGTACCGAAAAAGCCAAAACCTAGTCAAGCAGATTTAAGGCCAATAGCGATCATACCTTTCCAAAGTCTTTGAAAAATCTATACTGCCTCAAATCCTTTACCATCTCGAGAGTCAAAATCTTTTAAGCTCTCACCAATCAGGCTTAAGTGCCAAAAGAAGCTGTACTATCGCTCTTCTTTTGGTAGTAGAGAAGCTTCGGAAAGCTATGGACAAATCAAAGTTTTCATTTAATTTTAACACTTTTAGACTTTTCGAAGGCCTTTGACACTGTCAATTATTTGACTCTGCGCACAGAACTTAAGCAAAACTTTAAATTCTCCCTGCAATTATGCAATCCCGTATACTCTTATCTAACTGAAAGGCACCAGTGCGTTTTAGCGAATAACACATCTTCTGCATTCCTTCCAGTTCATAACGGCGTTCCACAAGATTAAATCATTTCACCCTGTACGTCAACGACTTGCCTACTATTGTAAAAAATTCCTCGCTCCATATGTATGCTGATGACTTCCAACTCATACTTAGTAGCGCTCTGAACGACATTGAGAATACAGCACAAAAGTTAAATGATGATCTCAAATCAATTCACAATTGGGCTTAAAAAAATGGTCTGTGTCTGATTTCCCTCAAATCGAAAGTATTAGTTATTTACAAAAAACCCCAGAATCTTACCGATTTTCCAATAATACGAATTGGCCCAAATAAAATTGACTATGTAGAAAGAGCAAAAAAATCAAGGAACAATCTTGATCAAGGAACAAATATCTAACATGGTCGACTCATATAAACTCTGCAATTGGTAAAGTATATGGTAGTCTTCTTCCAACAAAAACAAAATTAATGTTGGCCAAGACCCTCTTATTACCAATACTTTTATATGGAAGCGAGATCTTTTGCGATATGGACTATGCCACTAGGGACAAAAATTTATGTAGCCTATAACAATATAGCACGCTTTATATATAACATTAATAGCAACATCAGTATTTATTCTTTCTCAAAAGATATTAGCGGATATACGTTAGATAATCTGCTAAATTGGGTCATTAATCCTTTCCTCATAATATATTATATTCAGGGCAGCCCAATTAACTTTTCAATACATTTCAGTTTCTTCGCTCACGCAGAACAATAACGCTAGTGCAACCTTGGTATTCGAGTATAAATTCTATGCGCCAATTCTTTGTAAGCGTTAGACGACTTTGGAACTCTCTACCTTCTAGTCCCAAAGGAATTAGAAACAAAACCACATTCAAATTAGAACTTCTTACTTACTTGAACACCGTATAAATTGCCTTATAGCCACTATGTATAACTCTTTTGTTGTTTTAATTTTGCAACATTATCGACCTTTTACTTTTGCTCATATGCGTTCCATGTAATTCATCTTTATAAAGGCTTCCATAAACTATAAGATATAATATCTTGCTATGGCAAGCAATCATTATAATAAATAAACAAACAAAAAAACAAAAAACTCCATACTGAGTTTTATTGTTCTGCGACATTTAATTCTAAAGCTATTCGGTATTTCCAAAGCAAAAATTTTAATTATATGGGCGGTGCCACGACACCGTGTCATGCCCCCCGTCCAACGTCCATAAAATGTTCTCAGTGGAACGGCACCTCTAAATTAAGGTCGAGTACCGAATTCTGAGACTGTGCGACCTATAACTCCAAAGCTATTCGATATCGCAAATTTAGTTTATATGGGAGATGGCACACCCCCTTCTTCAATGCACTCCCGATTGATTCGATTGGCATCAAACTTCACAGAAACACTCTCAAAACTTTGCTACAGTTTGCAGTATGCAAATTTTCCTGCAAAAATTCCTGCAAATTTTATAGAAATTGGTTGACGGATTTCGGAATCTATACCTGACATATACACCCACATGCATACATCAATTTTTATGTATATATTATAGATTATACTCAACAAAAGTCTTCGACCAAGGAAAGCATTCCATCCAATGACATGCGTATGTTAAAAGAATGCCTTCTGGCTATGAAAGTGGAAGGGGTGAAATTCAGTAATTTTCATTCCACTTTCACTTCTTTTGGAAGCACTTTTTTGCTGGGATGTTATCCACAATGAAACACAGACTTAATTGATTTCATTTTTGCTGAAATCGGCTCAGCTGTTCTCACTTTATTGTGTTTTTTTTTAATTTTTATTTTAAATAAGGTGAGCGGGGCAGGCACAGATCTGGCAAACTATTCAAATAAAATACAGAAATAGTTGATAGCTTCTTTCGTTTAAATCGATTCAGCCGTTCTCGTCTTGTTATAATTTTCAATATTGTGAGCATTGCAGGTAGGCGTGGCAAATTTAATCTACATGCAATCAGAATTGTTTGATTCGTATTTTTTTCAAGCTGATCCAGTCGTTCACTTAATTTATTTTTTCAATATAGTAGGCGTGGCGGTTAGGCATAGAAAATTGTATTTTTACTTTGAAATCGGCTGAGCCGTTGTCGTGTTATTATGTTTTCCCAATATTGGGCGTGTGGCAGGTAGGCATGCTCAATTTTGTGTAACTTCTGTTTTTTTAATAAAATAACATCGGTTGGTGTTTTTTCCGTTCAAATCTCCTAAGTATTTCTTGCTAATTTATGTTTTGTGAGTTTAAATGGGTGTCGAAAATGGGCGTGGCAACTTTGATTTAGCCTATGTGTTAACTGATTACCATAGCTATCCAATAGAAAAAGAATTATTGAAATAGCGCCGGCCGTTCTCAAGCTTTGCGGTCCCGAACATACATTCGGGAACATACAGTTGTAATTCCCCTTTTATACAGGGCGTCCCGCGACTGAGTGCAACTATTTACGGAGGTGAAAGGTGATCTGGAGTTGAGTAAAAAATTGTATAGAAGGGGGATCTATTTTCACATTCTTAGGAGCTACAGGGTAAAATAATATTTCACGACTTTGATTCACATTATTGTTTCTAGCGAAAAAACTAACTTATAGATAAGTTCTTTTGGGAGCTCATCGCAAAGACAATGAAATCACCTTTCTAACGGTATGTCAACAAACCCCATCGACTTAACCGTTATCGAGCTGTGCTCGTGTGAAGATTAATCCAATCGGTTGAAATTACTAAATCTCAACTTTGAGTATTTCTCAGAATTTTGCATAATAAATAAAATTTTTTTTATAACCATTCTTGTAATTTATTCACTTCTTTTTTCAATAACACCAAAAACATAAACATATCTCTTAAAATAAAAAAGTTGGCTGTACTTAAAAAGTTATACTAATTCGAAAACAATGAAATACAATGACAGTACTATTAGTTATGCAGCAGATAATATCATTGTTTTCTAATAAGTAGGCTGATGTGTAACACATTTTTATTTGATTCAATAAAAGTGGTAAGAAATTTCATTTTTGATTGGTTTAAAGGCCAATTCCTTGCATAAGAACAAATTCAAAGTGAGTATTTTTATGGCTGTTGAATATTTTGAGAAATCGATGAAGTAGAACAAGAAACCTCAAAGTAGAACTGATGAGTTGTTTCGTAGCGGCCAACGAAACAGGTTTGTCTAGTCTGCTGTTGTATGATTGCTACTCTATACAAAGGGTATTGTTGTTGTTGTGCCTTGTTGTAGCTTGAGCTCGAAAATATAACTCATAATGAATATTTGAAAACATAACATAAAACTTATGAAAAAGAGGTAGAAATTAATTTACGTAGACCAAAAATTTCAAATATGTTTTTTTTTTGGTCTTTTTCAAATTGGTTGGGTGATGTGTAACACCAACATAATTTTGGTTGAAAGAGCAGAAACTTAAATTTTTTTTATTTATTTTGAATTTTTAATTTTTAGTAAAAGTATTATGATAAAAACTTAATGAAATAAAAGCAATATTTCGGTAATCTATCTGATTCTCAATGCACACACACTCACGCTAAAATGAAAAAAACTGATCGTTAACTTCAATAGAATATATGAATGGCTTTATTAATTGTAAAAAAAAACATTTCAAATCTAAAAAGTCGGGGGGAAAAAAATGACTCACAAAAAATAAAAAAGGGCGTTTGCATTTGTTGTATTCAAGTGACTTTTCGTAATTTAAATGTTTTGGCAAAAAATCGCATTAATCATGCAAAAATCTCGATCTTCTACGGATGACGATGAAGAACGCCAGTTTTGCGGTCGAGCACCTGCAGCTTTCTTTGTTATTTGTTTGGTTTTCTTTTCTCTTTTGTTTTTTTTTTTTTGCCACCTCCTGCAACTGTTAACGTTTATTTGGCGATGTTAGAACACAGATTTTCTTTGACTTCCTACCATGATAGGATTTTGGTCTGGACTGAATAGTATGAATGTCGTTGATGTGATTGCATTTCAGAGTTTGACGCTGTTGCCTCTTTAATGTCAATTATAATGTGTTAGATGTGTTACATATCACCCCACCGTGAGTGGTACACATCACCCCAAAGTAAGTCACTTTTTCTCATTGATGGTATTTTACCACAACGTGAAAAATATGCAAAACCTTTTGTTATATTTAAGGATATTAAATAATACCGCATTTTACATCTACTCGCTTTTAAAATCTAAAGAAAATTCTTTTCAAAACGCTATTTTTGTAAATTATAAAAAACTTATTAACAAATACTTTTCACGCATTTTAAGAACTCTAAAGGAATGTATGTCGGCCTACTACCGTGAGTGTTACACATCACCCCAAAGTTAGTCACTTTTTTCTCATTGATGATATTTTACCATAAAGTGAAAAAATGCAAAATCTTTTTTTTATATTTAAAGATATTAAACAATATCACATTTTACATCTACTCACTTTTAAAATCTGAAGAAAATTATATTCGAAACGCTATTTTTGTAAATTAGAAGAAACTTATTAACAAATATTTTTCACGCATTTTAAGAACTCTAAGGGAATGTATGTCCGCCTACTTCCAACACTTATGAAAAACTAGAAGCAGTCAAGAATTATTCACTCATATGTCAACATTTTGTACGAAAAATTGCCGTGTTACACATCACCCCATGGTACACCTTACCCCACCTCACCCTATAATTTTTTTTAGCACAGCCAACCTTTTTAATTTTGTATTAGTTTTCGCAATTATAATTATTAAAAGATGGGTAAAAATTCTCAAGTTGGACCATTTCTCAAAAATTATGGGTAATCATCAAGAACTTATTACTCAAAATTTATTTGATAAAAAAATTCAATAAACTCTTGTCATCTCTCTTATGGTAAATTATTGTTAATTTTAAATTATCTTAAAATTATTGTTGAATGAATAATTTTTTGAAAAATGGTGCTCAAAGGCACATTCAAGAATAATTTGAAAAGAAAACGGTTTTGCTTGAAAAAATTCTTTTACCATTTTGCGAGTACTGGAACGCTTCTCGGACTAAAACCTGCAAAACTGATAAATTGGACTAAAACTTTAAAATATAGACCTATTCTGTATTCTGCGAAAAGGCACACCAACGATAAGCAAGACGCGAGAAGTAATACTATGCACGAAAAAATGTTTTATTTTTATGCTTTTTCGTTATACAGAAAACGGGAGTTAATTTAACGTGCTTTTTGTCTCTTTTTACCTTCAACAACACACTCACATAGAACTACATTTTTAACGTTTTTCAACACTGTCATTAATTGACACATGCATGAGTAGAAAATTAGTTCAATGTGAATGTCATAAATTTCTAAAATTACAAACTGAAACTAATTTTCACGCCTCTAAAACAAGTGTCTGCAAAATTTTGCTATAAATATTAACAATTTATAAGCAAAAGTTTTCGGAATATTTTGAAAATTCTAAAAATTTATAATAATGCCAAAATTGACGCGCATTTAAGATATGTACAATGTTCAATTTTAAGAAACATCTTAAATATATAAAATAATTAAGATGTTTTTGTAATAAACAAAAAGTATCAATTAATCATTCAATGCCATACAAAGCATTTTAGCAAAACTCAAGGATTTTTCAGTTCGGAATGTTCAATGATTTTTGTTTTTTTTTTTTTTTCTACTTAATGTATAAATTGAATTTCCAATGAATTTTAGTTTCAAGAATGAAATAAAAATAATTGGCTAGCACATAATTGTGAAAAAACTTTCAATTGTTTAATGATAGGTAGCCTTGTCAGCCTAAAAGCATGCAATAGTTGAGTAAACAAAATAAAATAAAACACTTCTTTATCGCTTAATTGATCAATAATTGAATAAGTTGAAGCAATGCGGAATTTATTTTAAAATAACTAAGAAATGAAAGTGAAGCACTTTATTTAATAGACATAAAGTTATTAAAGGATAATAAAAAAGTCGTATAAAAAATGTGCAGACTTCAACAAAATAAAACTAGAGTTTGTTTATTAATTCTATATTTGCTGCTGTTTTGTTTAAAATTGCTCTTTAAAGTTTCATGCAATATCATGAAATATCAAATTATTTCAAGCTGACTCAGCTTATGAAGCAAAGTTGTGAAATAATTTCAGTTCTAATAAAGATTTAATGTTAACTGTGCTCATATTACGCTGCTCATTGCTTATTGCTTAGTTTATCGTTTTATTATTATTATTTTTTTTTTTTTTGCTCTCTATACATTTCAGCATCCATCCCATCAAAGATATCAAACCAAATCTGATATATACAGAGCGCTCTATCGTCAGGTTAGCTTTATATGTGGTTAATACTATGTATGTAATGTAAAAATGTTCGTTTGAAATTAAAAGAATAGTATTGAGTGGAAATGATCTGTCGATGTGGTTTGTTTATGTTCTAAATATTTACACATGTGCACAGAAAATTAATGCAAAAAAGAAATACACTTTTGCAAAAATATTAAAAAAAAAAAACAATTACCAAGTGTTAAAATTATTTCTAAATTTTCCGTTATCTTTTCATCCTTACATTAAAAGCTAGATAATAACGATGTATCTTTTAAATGGTAAAGCAAGCCATTTGTTGAGAAATAGTTGCTTTTTGAAGTGAAAACTTTTTTAGGTAGATAGCAAAACTATAGATTCGCGATATCATCACGCTTTTAGCTGTTCATTTCTGTTGCATTGTACAGCATTGCTTATGCCGTGGTTATGCTAGGCAAACATGTTTGGTGAGCTTTTTTTTTTATTACCGAGACGATTACCAACCGATTACCGAGCAAATTATCGATTACCGAACCAACTATCGATTACCGAAGCGATTACCAACCTATTACCGAAGCGATTACCAGATGATTACCAATTACCGAAGCGATTACCAACTAATTACCGAAGCGATTACCCACCAATTGCCGACCCAATTACCGACTACCGAAGCGATTACGAACCGACTACCGATTACCGAAGTGATTACCAACCGATTACCAATTACTGAAGCGTTTACCAACCGATTACCGAAGCGATTACCAACCGATTGCCGAAGAGATTACCAACAGATTATCGAAGCAATGAGCAACCGATTACCCAAGCGTTTACTAACCGATTACCGAAGCTATTACCAACCCAATTATCAAAGCGATTACCAATCGATTACTGTAGCGATTACCAACCGACTACCGAAGCGATAACCAACCGATTACAAATTACCGAAGCGATTACCAACCCAGTACCAATCACCGAAGCGATTACCAACCAATTACCAATTACCGAAGAAATTACCAGTCGATTACCTAACCAATTACCGATTACCGAAGCGATTACCAATCGATTACCGAACCAATTACCGATTACCGAAGCGATTACCAACCGATTACTGAACTAATTACCGAAGCGATAACCAACCAATGATCGAGTCAATTACCGATTGCCCAACGAAAGTAATTGTGTTACAAACATATTATATTTAAACATTAAAAAATAGCATTAAAAAACGCATACATTGAAAAATAGTTAAAAAAAAAGAAACCGAAGAATATGTAAATCACTATGTAAAAAATAATTTGAAAATAACTTTTCCTTTTAAATTCTTGGTCATATTTGATAATTTATTTAAACATATTATTACATTGGAAATCTTATTATTTCATTTTTTTTTCTAATTTGTTTTACTATCATAAATATATTAAATTCTTTGTGCATGCAAAAGCTTTAAGGTCGGCGTTAATATAATCAGACTTTTAAACAGAAGCGCCAACTTCAAAGCTTTTGTATTCATAAAAAAAATAATATATTTATGATACGAAAACAAATTGGAAAAAAATTAAAATAATAAGATTTCCAATGTAATTATATGTTTAAATAAATTATCAAATATGACAAAGAAATTAAAAGGAAAAGTTATTTTAAAATTATTTTTTACTTTGTAGTCATTTTGTAGTCGGTATTTTTTTTTTTTAAAGTTTTTATTTCTTCAGTTTTAGAGAATACGATAAATTTTGAAAAAAGTGTATAAAATACATAACTACAATAGTTCTTAAAAAATTTGTTCTATTAAATTCTAAAAGTTTGTTGGTTATTTCAAATAACTATCTCTTAAATTTAAATTAGATGTCTCGTGTTGTGTCATAATTATACCCATTCTTGTAACGAATTTTATAACCCTAGTGTCAATATTATTCGAGATATAGTATTTTTCTAATATTGACACGCCCCTTTGTTGAATAAACGCCCGCTTTCTTGACCGTTATTTGTAATAATTGTGCCTACACCTGTACTTCATTTCAATACTCCAGCATCAATATTAACTGAAACACAGTGTTTTCTAGTATTGCCACGCCCATTTGTCGAATAACGCCTACTTTATTGACCGTAATTTTTAATAATTCTGCCTAGCCTGTACTAAATTTCAGTACCCTAATGTCAATATTATTCGAGATACACTGTTTTTCTAATATTGCCACGCCCAATTGTAGAGTAACGACCATTTTCTTGACCGTAATTTGTACCATAGTCTCAATATTATTCGAGATACACTGTTTTACTTATATTGCCACACCCATTTGACGAATAACGCCCATTTACTTGACTGTAATTTGTATGAATTGTGTTTACCCTTACACTATATTGTAGTACCCTAAAGGCAACATTATTTGAGATACAATGTTTTTATAATATTGCCACGCCCATTTGTCGAATAACACCCACTTTACTGACCGTAATATGTAATAATTGTACCTACCCATATACTAAATTGCAGTTCCCTAGTGTCAATATTATTCGAGATACAGTGTTTTTCTAGTATTGCCATGCCTTTTTCTCGAATAGCGCCCATATCTATCTGTTCACCAAAAATTTTGGCAATCAGGTACTTGGTTTAGGAGTTATCGAAGTACATACATTTAAAAAAAAATAGAGAAACCGACGAAATTGACTGCCTACTTTTTTTTATGAATCAAAATGAAATTTATGAGTTACCTTCTTGTATATATATAAAAATGGATGTATGTATGTGGGTATGTGGGTATGTGTGTATATCACGTATAGACTCCGAAACCGCCGAACCAATCTTTATGAAATTTATAATTTTTAGGGAGATTGAAGCAATATTTTGACAGTGTTCCTGTGAAGTTTGATGTTGATCGAACAAGGGGGCGTGGCACCTCCCATACAACCCAAATTGTCTCTATCACCCACAAACCAAAAAAAAAAAATGCTATATATCAGACGGTTTTAATCGTATAAAACTAAAATTTGGTAATTTTGTTCAGATGGTTACTGACGGCGAGTGTACAAAAAAAAAGGCGTGGTCACACTATATCTACGCCCACTTTTCAAAAATAATTTTTAATCCTGAGATGTTCAAGCTTTGATAGTGAATCTTGGTATGCAGGTGCTATGGAGCCAAGTGGCAGTCACCTTGTACATATAATTGTTGTCACGCTCACTTTTACCGCCCACAAATCAGTAAAAATGCTGAATATCATACGGCTCTTACCGTAGATGACTAAGATTTGGTAATTTAGTTCATATGGTTACTGTCGGCAACTGTTCACAAAATGGGCGTGATCGCCCCATATCTACGCCCATTTTTCGGAATCATTCTTATTACTGAGTTGTAGAGATTTTGATAGTAACACTTGATATGCAGGTGCTCTAAGTGGCGGTCAATATATATATATATATATATAAAGTTTGCCACGGCCACTTTAACACCCACAAATAAAATAAAAACAAAACGAAATTGGCGGTCACTTTTTACAGAAATGTTTCCACGCCCACTTTTACCTCCCACAAATCCGTAAAAAGGATATATATCAGACTTTTTTTCCAGTAAAAGACTAAAACTTGGTAGATTAGTTCATATGGTTACTGCCAGAACCCTTAAAAAAATTGACGTGTCGCACTTTATCTACAGCGACTTTTCAGAAATCGTTGTACTTTCTGAGCTGTACACGTTTTGATAGTGAAACTTGGTATGCATCCGTGAGCTGGAATGGTTTGAAATAAAAAAAAAAACAAAAACAAAGACGAAATGGCCATTTCACCCCTTGAAAAGACTTTGACCGAGCTTCTTATGATCAATTGTGTTGTGCACAATGTTTGAACACAAATGATCGAGAACTGGACCTACAAGTTTTATGCCAACTCCGAACGCTTTATGTTCTTAAGAAGCTTTTTATGGCAGTTTTTACTCTCTGAGGTTTGCCATTGTCTGCAGAGAGATACTTTCTGTGTCAGAAGGGATTCGAACCTGGGTTCTATGGCATACAAGCCACGTACCTCAGCCAGTATGCCACGGAATAGTTTGAAATATCCTTTAAAAATCCTTTAAAAAAGTAATGAAAAAGTTCTTCCAATCTGCACCAATAAATTTTAAATTTTTGCAGTCGGACCAGAGGCAATACGGATTTTCATAAATTTTTTTTTATATTATTTTCACTAAAATTCAAATTAAATTTTTTTTTTTTTTTGTTTTGCCATGTAACTTTTAGTCAAATAAATTATCTATTGATGATAAAATATAGTGTAAAGTAAAAAATTAAATTGAATGAAATTACAAAAAAATGTCAGCATTTCTTACATTTTAAAATTTATTTGACTAAAAGTAGTATGGAAAAAAATTAATTTGAATTTTAGTGAAAATAATATGAAAAAAGTTCAACGAATCCATAAAAATCCGCATTATCTTTGGTCCAACGGAAAAAAATTAAGATTTTTTTGATGCAAACGCACTTTTTCATTACTATTATTTCTGACCGTTTGTTTTTTTTTTTAACAACCATACCAGCCATTATTTTTAGTTGAATTTTTGAAGAACCGGACCGAACAAATTTTTTTTTTAAGTATTTCATTAAGTTCGTATCATAATGCTTTTACTTAACATAAAAGTCAAAATAAACCTACAAAATAAAGTTCCTGGTCTTTAAACAAACAATTTGTTGGCGTTACACATCACCCCACCGATTTGAAGAAGACCAAAAGAATCATATTATTATTCAATATATTAATATTCAACAGCCATGAAAACACACACTTCGAATTGCTTATTGTGCAAGGAATAGGCCTTAAAACCAATCAAAAATTCAGTTTCTTAACACTTTAATTGGAGCAAATAAAAACGTGTTACACATCATCCCACTTCAGCCTACCAAAAGGGATCAGTTTGGAACTATTCATTATGGAACTAGTTTAAATATGTGGAAAAACGAATGAATGCTAATGGGAAGAATTGTCTTTTCCTAACACATCAACCCGTCGTAAAAAGCGTCGTCAATTCGATCAATGTAAAATGGTATTCTTATGGTACCAGTATTGGTATTTTTGGAACTAGCTCAATACTAACCCACTTACTGTAGTAGTCACTTGAGAATGTAAAGAAAGCTTAATGCTTTTTGGAATCAGCATAAAACTTGTGCACCCAATTTTCGGTAATTTTTATATACCTAAACATCAAATATTTTATATAAAAATAATAAACATCATAAAAAACTCGGTTCTCTCAAGCCTTTATATGAGCAAATTTTTTCTTATAATGAAATTACGATAACTTTGATTTACTAAAGTTTTTAAACTTATGAAAGCAGATAAATTATGATATTCAAAGAGCTTATCTAAATTATTAACTAAAATTTCATCTAAAATAAATATAATAATAAAAATCTTTTGGCAAGTAAAAAAATTTAACAACATTCGCTAGTGCAAGGTTAAATGCTGATAAAAACAAACTATTCGACCACATATCTCCAAGCAAATAAATTAGCAAAACGTGCCACCCTCATCTTGTCTACCAGTTTGTACAACATTTTATTACTAATGCCAAGAAAAATGTCGCAGCTACCTATGATTTCTTTATTTGTATTCTATTTTTGTGTCTAAGAAAAGTAAAAACAATTTAAATAAAATAAAAAGAACATAATGATTTAAAAAAAAACTTGAAACCAACTTAAATTAGAATTATTACTAATGAAAATGAAAAAGATCGTGCATTCACACCAACGTGAAAATTTGTGAGAGAAAACATGAGCGATCAAAACTATAGCAACGCATCGCAGTAGGTTTCTCTTCGAACTGGTATAGGTGGCGAAAGGGCGGGAGCAGTCGACAAAAATTAGTTTTAGATGTATTTTTATTTTCTATAGCATTAGTTACGAGCTCAAGGTCAAGTATTTAGAATGTTCAACGTATGAGCAAAAAGCAATCCACAAACAGATTCTTGAAAATTAATATAAAGCTAAAACAAAAACAAAAATGATCGTGCATAATGAAAAACTTTTCCGACACAACGTGCAAAATTAAGCGCTTTCCGCTCATTAAACGCAATGATCGAACTTTGATCATTTGGAAATAAATAAGCTTTGGAGGAGGGACAAGCTTAAATTGTTTACTTAAATTGATGCAGAGAGACATGAATTGAGATTTGTATGCTTTTTACTCTATATAAGTATTTGAGCAAAGCAATTAACTAGGGATGGAAGTGATCAATCAACAAATTTTTAATCGTTTAATTAATTTCAATCAATCGTTCACTTATAATTGTTTTATATTATTAGAAAGTAATAAAAAGTTAACAGAACACATATGGAGGAAATGAATTGCTCGCTGCGCGAATGCAACCCAAGAAAACATGGGTAAACAAATAAAAATAAAAAGAGGCTCCACAAAATTTGTACAGAAACCAACAACAAAACAAGCGGGGGAACTCATTTTATTATTTGGGATCAAATTTCATTTGACAGAAATCACAAATGAATTGAGGCCCCGAGGAACTAGTTTGGGGCATATTTCCTTTCGATTTTCGAGATTTAATGCAATAAAAAGTGTCAGTAAAACATCAATTTGAGCAATTTTTAATAACAGCTTTTCGTAGCTTTATAAAAGAAAAAGCACCGCTGCCGAAAAATTGTTAAATAAAGGTTTTTTCAATAATAACGCTACAAAAGTTTTTTTAAATAAAACAAAAACGGTTTTGGATATCAATGAAATTCTTTATTCCTGTGAAAGTACATTCGATGCCATTATGTATGAAACTCGATTTCTTTTGCATGGCCACCACGGGCATGCTTGCAGAAGTCTAGACGCTGAACCCAATTTTCGACGTTTTTCAAGCATAAATCGGCCGATACTGCTGCAAATTCACATTCGATATTCGTACGAAGTTCATCAATCGTCGCTGGCTTGTTCGGCGTCAAATCGCACGACCGAGGCGGCCAATCGACTGGGCCATTTCGTGAGATAACACTTTCACCAAACTTGGTTTTCAATAAATTGATTGTGACATTCGATGTGTGGCTTGTGGAGCCGTCCTGTTGAAACCACATATTGCCCAAGTCCATATCATCCAATTCGGGCCAAAAATATTCGGTTATCATTGAACGGTAGCGATTCCCATTCACAGTAACGTGCCGGTCTTGATCATCACGGAAGAAGTACGGCCCAATGACGCCGCCGGCCCATAAACCGCACCAAACCGTAATTTTTTCGGCATGCAATGGTGACTTATGGAGTACGTGTGGATTGTTGCCTGACCAATAACGCATATTTTGCTTATTGACGAAGCCATTCAGCCAGAAATGAGCCTCATCGCTGAAGATGATTTTTCGATGAAAATCCGAATCATTTTCAAGTTGTTGCTCAGCCCAATTCACGAACATACGACGCTTTTGGTGGTCAAGCGGATTCAGTTCTTACGCCAATTTGATCTTGTAAGTATGCAGTCCAAGATCGTTTCACAAAATTCGACACAACGACGTCACAAAGATGCCCAACGCTTGAGAACAACGTGTGAGAGACACATTTGGGCTTTCTTGAACTGAAGCCTCAGCGGCAGCAATATTCTCGACACTTCTTTGTCTCACTGGCACAGGAACATTTTGTACTGTGCCTGTGGACTCCAATTTTTCCACTAGACCCTCAATTGTTGATCTGGTAGGACGATTATAAATTGGACGTAGCGCTCTTAAAATTGAGGCCACTGACTCCGAATTTGGGTAGTAAATTTTAATAATTTCGACTCGTTGTTGGCTCGTATATCTTTCCATGATGAAATGGCAAACCTTACTGAAGAGAAATGTCAAGAAAGCGGGGAAAAATCTGGCGTCGTTTGCTGTCCCTATCGGTCTACTTTTGTAGCGTCCCTATTGAAAAAGCCTTTATAAAAATCGCACGTTTCTGAAACTTTTTCAAATTTTGTAAAAATTATTTAACGCGAGTAGTTTTTAAAAGTAGATATGTCGAACTACTGGCTGATAATAAAATAAATATTTTGGATATATTTGAATTTTTCTTATTTTTTATGTTGTAAAGAACTTGTAACGTGGTTTAATCTATGGCTGAGGTAAAACTCAGTGGCGCCAGGATTCTATGAAGAATCCACTTAACCTCCAGCAAATAAAAATGTAATTTGAATTTATATTTTCAATTTTTATTGCACAACTCAGTTCCTTGTGATAGTTCCTATGATAATTTACAAAAATTTTTGCAGTACAGCTTATGTAGTCAGAAGCGGTTATAGCAAGTGATCGGTTGTTTTAGCAGGTAATCGGTTTTTATGACGGGTAATCAGTTTTTATGATGGGTAAACGGTTCTTATAATAGGTGACCGATTCTCATGACGGGTAATCGGTTCTCATGTCGGGTGATCGGTTCATATGACGGATAATCGGTTCCAATGGCGGGTGATCGGTTCTTATGACGGGTAAACGGTTCTTGTGACAGGTGATCGGTTTTCATAATAAGTAATCGGTTCTCATAACTACCCATGCCTCAGCGCCATAAAGCAGCACAGGTAGAACGACCGTCTTGTAGAGTGTTAGTTTTGCTTACTGAGCCCGTAGTAGCACCTCTTAGCAATTATTGTTCTTCGCTTTATCTCCAGGCTGTCTTCGGTGGCGTTGGCAAGGTATACAAACTCCTTGACTACTTTAAAGTTATAGCTGCCGGATGAAACGTGGGAGTCTAGACGCCACGCTTTCTTATTTGTAGATAGCATATACTTTGTTTTACCCTCATTTATCGTCAAACCCACTTTGGCTGCTTCCTTTTTTAGGATAGCGGTGAAAGCAGCGGTAACATCTCTCTTGGTTCTGCCGACAATATGATTATCATCAGCATACGCAAGGAGCTGAACACCTTTGTAGAAAATAGTGCCATGACGATGCACACCGGCCTTTCGTACGATCCCTTCCATGATGATGTTGAAGAGATCGCAAGACAGTGGATTGCCTTGTCTGAAACCTCTTTCGCTATTGAAGGTTTTGGAGAGGTAATTTTCTACCTTGACGGAGCTGCATCTGTTGGTCAACGTCATATTGCAAAGTCTAATCAACTTTACAGGTATACCGAACTCAGACATCGTTGCGTATAGACAATCCCTTCTCGGACTATCGAACGCAGCTTTGTAATCGACAAATAGATGATGTGTGCCAATTTGGTTTTCGTGGTTTTCTCCAGGATTTGTCGTAGCGTGAAAATCTGGTCTATGGTGGATTTTTCAGGTCGAAAGCCATATTGATAAGGTCCAATAAGTGCTTTTGTAATTGGCTTTAAGCTTTCACACAATACGCTTGAGAGAACCTTATATGCGATGGAAATAAGACTGATACCTCGATAGTTGGCGCAACAACCTGGTCTCTTTTTTTATGTATAGGGCAAAGTACGCTGAGATTCCAATCGTCGGGCATGCTTTCCGCTAGCCATATTTTGCTGATGAGCTGATGCATGCGCCTTATCAATTCATCGCCGCCAGTTTTGAACAATTCAGCTGATAGGCCGTCAGCACCCGCTGCTTTATTGTTTTTGAGTCATTGGATAGCAACTCGAACCTTTTTATGGCTAGGTGGTGGTACTTCCACTTCGTCATCGTTGATTGGTGAAATCGTCGCAAGTACGTAGATTAAAGAAATGCTGTCTCCATAATTTCAGCGCACACTGTAACCAGATCTCCATTTTCATCTCTACAAGTAAATGCTCCGGGCTTGAAATCTTGAGTTGATACCTGTTAACCTGTTGATAGAATTTTCGTGCATCCTTCTTGCCCTGGTATACCTCTAGTTCCTCACGCTCACGCTTTTCATGCTCTCTTTTCTTGCGTCTGAAAAGGCGCCTCTCTTCCTTCCTCTTTTCGCGGTAGTTGTCTCGCACGGCTTGCGTTGCAGCTGACTGCAGCGTTTTTTTATATGCGGCGTTTTTTACTGCTATCGCGATGCGACACTCCTGATCGTACCATTGGTTCCGAGGTTGCGGGCGCCGGAAACCAATGACTTCTTTAGCGGCAGTGCGCATGGAGTGGGATATATGCGCCCAAAGTCAGCCGGCTTCGTCGGGTCCAGAGGTTGGTTGGTTGAGCTTAACCGAGACTTGAGCGGAGTAGGCCTCGGCAGTCCGTTGTAATTGCAGCTTAGCGACATCTAGCTTTCGTTGCATTCCTGTGCGTATGCTCTTCGCATTGCATAATCGCATGCGGATGTTGGCTGCAACAAGATAGTAGTCAAAACGGGAGGCATGCCTTCCATTGATTACAACATGATCAATTTGTTTTCACGGGTTTTGATGCGGGGACAGCCAGGTGGCTGTCTGGTGCTACTAGTTACCATGTTTCGCGCGGCGACAAAGTCGATCAGTCTTAGACCGCTGTTCGTGGAGGTCTCATGAACACTGAACTGACCGACAGTGGGCACAAAGATGCCTTCCCTTCCGACTTTCGCATTAAAATCGCCGAGGACTATTTTCACATCATTTACCGGAATGTGGTCTTATATGTCCCCAAGACAAGCGTAGAAAGCGTCTTTGACGCCTTCGTCCTATTCCTCCGTCGGAGCGTGTGCGCAAATAAGGCTGATGCAGAAAAATGTTGCCTTGATGCGGATCGTGGCCAATCTTTCGTTCACAGGTGTGAAGCGGGAAACAAGATGGCGTAGTTTCCGGCTAACGACGAATCCACATCCACCACATTCGCGCTTCTCCGCATGGCAGCTGGGTGATGTCTGCCTTTATTGTTTTGAGGGCTCCCGCCAGTTGGATAATGGCACCTGCCCTATAAAAGGACCAGACATTCCAGGTGCATATCCGTAAATCATTGTTCGGGTTCTTATCCGAGGCTGGTTTAGTTTTCATTGGGCAGTAGTAATGTGGCGGGACCCAAACTCTGCGCACATTCTATGTTTAAGGTCCAAGGAGTGACCCGCCGCTCAAATTAGCCGTCAAACTAACGGATGCCAGTTTGCCGTTGCCCAGGGAACACCACGAGGAGGTTTGAGTCGACTTGTGATATACTGCATCTGTTAATATGAGACATCAAATCTATGACTCTTTGTAACATATGTGTTTGGATCGGTGGGAAGAGTGTAACTGTGAATCGGTGGAGTACAGAATCGATTCTCACGGTGGGCAGAGAAACACTATTTTTTTTTTGATGTGAATGCGTTTGATGTGAATAAATGTAATACAATTTACTGGTGTGAAGACTAACGTGTGTTTTTTTAATTTACTTTATATTATTTAACATTTTTACATTTAAAAGTTATATTATTACAATTGGTACTTGGCTTAGGTAAATCAGATATTTTTTTTTTGTGGGGTATCCAAGTATGTGCTTTTAAAGCAATGTAAAAAAAAAAAACGTTATGGCCATTTCAGCCCTTGAAAGAACAATTGTGTTGTGAAGTGTTAGAACAGAAATGATCGAGAACGGTACCCTCAAAGCTTTATGCTGACTCCGATCGGCTTATGTTCTCAAGAAGCTCTCCATGGCAGTTTTTTTCTCTCTGAGGTTTGCCATTGTCTGCAGAGAGGTGAACAGGCCGAACAGAAAAATTAATTCAATTGAAAAAACATTCCGTGTCAGACGGGATTTGAACTTGGGTTCTATTGCATACAACAATTAATTGCTTGGGTTTATAATTCCCATGCAATTCTCTCTACCCAAGCTGACTTAGGTGATTTAACTATTGCTTTTTTTCTCGGTTTAGAATTTGCTCTAAAAAGCTTAGCACCACATGCCCTGTATGTAGAACTTTGTCGCGTTAAGTTTTAGGTATAAGTTTTAGAATCTAAGGTTATTACCCTGCGATCTCTGCCTTCCAAAATTCAACTTCTACAAAAACTTCCAAGTTTCCTTCACAAACAGAACCACATGGGAAAAAGAGAGTCCACGGTTCACTGGTGACTTTCAAGCCTGGTATACTGACGGCTCAAAGACAGATGAAGGGGTGGGAGCTGGAGTTTTTAGCTTAAGGCAGGGAAAATCTATATTTGCCAGCATGGGCACAGGTAATTCAGTCTTCCAAGCTGAAGTCCACGCCATTTAGATCTGCCTAAGAGAGCATGTAAACAGTCCCACGAGGAACATCACGTCCAACTCGTATGGGATTGCCTACAGCTACTTATTAAGGTATCTACTCATAACAGAGTCCATCTCATTTGGGTACCAGGTCATAGCGGCTATTTAGGCAACGAAATCGCGGACGAACTAGCCAGGAAAGGGGCTGCAAGGTCCTTCATAGGCCAAGAACCATTCTGCGGGATACCATGGGATACTATGCGCCATAACATTAAAATGTGGCTAAACAGAGAGGCACTTCATTACTGGAGGGGAAACTGAAGGTAACAGACAGGCGAAAAAATTCATGCCAACCACTTCGCTCCAAAGAACGAAACAATTCCTGACTCTAAGTGAAAGATCTATCAGACTTGTCACAGGTTTCCTAACTGGACATTGTAAGGTAAATAAACACTTATCAACCATGGGTATAGTCCAGGAAGATCTGTGTAGACTATGTAATGAAGATGAAGAAACAGCACACCACAGCTTGTGTCACCGTAACGGTCTAATCAGGACCCGTCTTCGTTACTTAGGTGCATTGTACCTAGAATACATTAAAATATTGAAGGTACAAGAGTTCCAAGAAATGCGAAAACAATTTTCGCTTGCATGCAATAATGTTTTTTAATATATTAAAATATTTTGTTGATATGCAAAACAAAAGTGATTGCTCCGATAAAATAACAAAAAAAAACACAAAAAAAAATCTTTATAATGAAAACCAAACCATGTTGAATTTTATTACTTTAATCTTTATTGTTTAACTTTGTAATGATTTCATGCAAGTTAAAGACGTTTTTCATAAAAGAGCCTAGAACTTGGGCTTAAAATTCCCATGCAATTCTCTCTACCCAAGCTGACTTGGTTGTAAATTTTTTTGTTTTGTTGATAAAGATCAAAATTTTGGTTTTTATTTATTGTTTCTTGCATTTTGTTACATCTCTAATCATCTCATCTCTAAAATTACGTACTTAACTTTGCATTAAAATTCTTAAGTTTTCCAAAAATTAAAAACTCTATGTTGTAGGTAGACTTTTGTCCTTCACTGTATACATTCCTTCCCAGAGAAAACAGATAAAACAGAACAACAGTTAGTATTCTATATATTTATTTTTTGAAATTTTTCACATTCCATTGCTCTGATTTTCTCGTGTTAAAATGTAGCTATTTAGCTGTTTTTTCAACAATTTTGCGTGCTAATTACTTTTACGTATTAATATAAATATTTGTATGAGTATCTTTCAATTACGTATATCTTCTTGTTTACATTAATGTTTGTATATTTGTGTCTATTACTCTTAATTTGTTTTTTTGAATTGTATTTACTTTAGATTTTTTAATTATTTTCTACCTACGCACATACAAACATTCTTATATGAATATATATTTTACCTACATATATCATTCTTTTTTTAATATTATTTTTATGCCTATTTTCAGTACCTCAACGATAGATTTAATATATCCGATAGATACAACTCGCTATACAGCCAGGTTTGCAAATTTATAGCAACAAATCGATAAATTGCCGTATATATGTAGCTAACATAAGCCAAAACAGCTTTTAATTAAAATTTAACGCATTTTTAATTTTACGCTATTTTAAAGTATGTATTTTGTATAAAAACTAACAAAATATTGTTCAAATGAAATACATTTTTTTCGTTTCAACATTTTGGCTATATTAAATACTGAAACTCCTAACTAACTTTTGTGTACCTTTATAAAGGTCACGCTTACAGCGCATTTTGAGCATGTTCAAATATGACACTTTCATCATTGATGGATTTGTATTTTGCAAAATAATTGACAGCATTATTTCTCATATTGACATTGCATATTATATATTATATAAGCAAGCATATGCAAATATTTGAGAAAAAAAAAGAAAAAAAAAAAAATAAAAACAAAACAAACTGCATTTTATTGCATGCATTGCATGACTGACTGCTTGCTGGTAGAATACATTAAAATATTGAAGGTACAAGAGTTCCAAGAAATGCGAAAACAATTTTCGCTTGCATGCAATAATGTTTTTTAATATATTAAAATATTTTGTTGATATGCAAAACAAAAGTGATTGCTCCGATAAAATAACAAAAAAAAACAAAACACAAAAAAAATCTTTATAATGAAAACCAAACCATGTTGAATTTTATTACTTTAATCTTTATTGTTTAACTTTGTAATGATTTCATGCAAGTTAAAGACGTTTTTCATAAAAGAGCCGTTTAACGTAAAAATGACTGGCAGAACTATTTTGTGGTTTAATCACCTCGTATTGAAACTTGAGGTAACCTTGTTTTTTATTAAATGACTGCTTTTAAACTAAAGAGTAAATTTATTTTTTCAAATTTTTCAGTAGAGGTAAAAATGGACCCAGCAGAAAACTTGCTCAGACTCTCTCTCTCTTACTCAGACTCGGACTCAGGTCTAGTATTCTGCATATAATCAGGCCTCCATTTTTCAGTTCAAATTTCAAGACTGAAATTTAAAATATATAATTCAGGTTTTCCTTCTGCAGGCCTGTATTCTAACGTAAAAGTAAAGAAAAAATCAGTTCTATTTTTTCAGGCCGGATTACATATCTGATATTCTGAATTTAAATTTCATATTCAGACCAGAGAAAATTGACAAAAATTAATACCAAATTTCAGGTGGCCTGAAGAGGTGGACACTTGTATAAAAAAAATCATGACTGTTTTCAAGGAACAGTCAGGACTGAGCTCCAGCTTGATCAAGCATTACATTTTCTGCTGGGGACCTACTCTATTTTTGAACTTTTTTTTTAACTTTTGAGTATTGTTGTTTGTATATATGTGTATATTTCTTAATACTCAAATATTAAATTAGCGTCCTTGCGCAAGTTGAAAGATGAATAAGTTTAAAAAATTAGATATGCTATCTGCATTTATTCCGCGACGTTGAATTTATATGTTTTTGTTCAAACACAAGTTGGGTTTATACACTTTTGAAAAAAAGAGACAGAACTAGGGGCACGATATCGAAAGAAATAAGTATCGATACCTCCTTTTTAACCGACTTCAAAAAGGAGGAGGTTCTCAAGTTCGTCGGTTTCTCTGTTACTCTGTTTTTATTTATTTTTTTTTTGTTCTTTTTTTTTAAATGTATGTACATCGATAACTCCTAAACCATATGCCTGATTGCCATAATTTTTGGGGAACAGCTAGATATCATAAGCATGGAGGTGCCCGTAAAAAAGTGGGCGGTATTCGAGAACTGGGCGTGGCAATAATAGATCTCGCAATACTAAATACTACTGTATCTCGAATAATATTGACACTAGGGTACTGCAATTTAGTGTAGGGGTAGGCACAATTATTACAAATTATGGGCAAGTAAATGGGCGTAATTCGACAAATGGGCGTGGCAATATTAGGAAAACAGTGTATCTTGAATAATTTTGAGACTAGAGTACTGCAATTTAGTATAGGGGTAGGCATTATTATTACAAATTATGGTCAATAAAGTGGGCGTTATTCGACAAATGGGCGTGGCAATATTATAAAACACTGTATCTCGAATAATATGGACACTAGGGTACTGAAACTTAGTGTAGCGTAGACACAGTTAATACAAATTACGGTCAAGAAAATGGGCGTTATTTGACAAATGGGCGTGGCAATCTCGAATAATATTGATACTATGGTACTGCAATTTAGTATAAGGGTAGGTAGGGTATTACTATTACAAATTATGGCCAATAAAGTGGGCGTTATTCGACAAATGGGCGTGGCAATATTATAAAAACACTTTATCTCGAATAATATGCACACTAGGGTACTGAAATTTAGTGTAGTGGTAGGCACAATTATAACAAATTTCCGTCAAGAAAATGGGCGTTATTTTACAAATGGGCGTGGCAATATTAGAAAAAGAGTATATCTCGAATAATATTGATACTATGGTTCTGCAATTTGGTATAGGGGTAGGTATTATTAGTAAAAATTACGGTGAAGAAAGTGGGCGGCTTTCGACTACTGGGCGTGGCAATATTAGAAAAACAGTGTATCTTGAATAATATTGACACTAGGGCACTGACATTGATTGTAGCACAGGGGTAGGCAGAATTATTAAAAATTATGGTCAATAAAGTATGCGTTATTCGATAAATGGGCGAGGCAATACTAGATAAACACTATCGCAGTTAATATTGACGCTGGGGTACTGAAATAAAGTAAAGATGTAGGTACAATTATTGGAAATAACGCTCAAGAAAGTAGGCGCTTATTTAAAAAAGGGACGTGGAAATATTAGAAAAACACTATATCTCGAATAATATTGACACTAGAGTTATAAAACTTGTTACAAGGATGGGTATAATAATTTCAAAACATGTGACATCTAATTAAAATTTAAGAGACAGATATTTGAAATAACCAACAAACTTTCAGAATTTAATAGAACAAATTTTTTCGAAACAATAGTACTAATGTTTATACTCTTTTTTCGAAAATTTATCATATTCTCTAAAAAGGAAGAAATAAAAATTTTTTTAAAAAAAAACAACCGACTACAAAATCACTACAAAGTAAAAAATAATATTAAAAAAATACTTTTCCTTTTAATTTCTTGGTCATATTTGATAATTTATTTAAACATTTATTTATTATATATGAAATCTTATTATCTTAATTTTTTTCTTATTTGTTTTATTATCATAAATATATTAATTTCTTGATGAATACAAATGCTTTGAAGTTGGCGCTTCTGATTAAAAGTCTGATTATATTAGCGCCGACCTTTAAAGCTTTTGAATTCATCAAGAAATGAATATATTTATGATAATAAAACAAAGTAGAAAGAAATTCAAATAATAAGATTTCATACATAATATGTTTAAATAAATTATCAAATATGACCAAGAAATTAAAAGGAAAAGTATTTTTAAAATTATTTGTTACTCTGTAGTGATTTTGTAGTCGGTTGTTTTTTTTTTAAAAAATTTTTTTGGTATCAAAAGAATAAAATCGACAACCACAAAATATTGAAAGAAAATGTTCGATGTTGAATACTTTTTCGTACTATTTTCTGTGATAGAATAAAGAAGTTACACCTTCGAAAAGAAAATTGCTTATTGTAACAATAAAATACCAATAATCTTAGTTAAAATCGAACAAGGGATAGTTTTTGATTTAAGAAAAATGGAGAAAATTATATAAATTTAGTGGAATTTAAAAAAATGTACTTGAGCGATGAATATTCTTTGACCAAGGAAGGTTAAACTTTACTTATAAAGTTCACACTCATTTCATTTGAATTAACTATGAAAAATGTTGTATATTTAAGTACCATTTTCTACTATGGCTTTCAATGCTGTAAATCTCTCTGATATTCGAAAAAAATATAAAATAAATTATGCCTCGAACGAATATAATTTTATAAATTTCATTAGAATGACATTTTTTTATGCAATTTGCATATACAGGGTGTCTCGCAATTGAGTGCAGCTATTAACGGAGGTGAAAGGTTATTTCGAACTGAGCAAAAAATCGTAGGGGAGGGGGGGGGTCTATTTTCACATTCTTAGGAGCTACAGGGTTAATTAATACTTCACGACTTTGGTTTACATTATTGTATCTAGCAGGAAAACTAACTTACACAAAACTTATTTTGAGAGCTCATTGTAAAGGCAATAAAATCACCTTTCTAACGGTATACCAACAAATCCTACCGACTTAACCGTTACCGAGCTGTGCTCGTGAAAAGATGAAGTCAATCGGTTGAAACTACCAAATTTCAATTTGGAGTGCAAATTTCTCAGAATTTTGCGTAATAAATGAAATTGAAAAAGCTGAGTGCAACAGCTTTTTTAGACCTCAGGGGATGCCCCCCTATAAATGTGAAAGCATTGTGTTGATTCGGAAGACGGGTGATAGTTAGTTGGAGGGTGGAAAGATGGAGTAGTGTCGGTGAAGATTTGATTTAAATTTACACAGATTGAAACTGCCGGGAAACACGATAGCAGGGAGATTGTTCCACAATTTTACTGAGCGACCGAAGAACGAATTATCTCGGTAATGCGATGTTCTATTGGGCAAAGTTGCAATGGTTAAGGGATGGGCTTGGAGAGCAGCCCGAGTGGACCTAGGAAACACACGAGCTGGTGCCGTCAGGCCATGTATCTCCCTTGAACACTTCCCATGGTAGTACCTGTACAGAAAGCTTAGGCAACCAACATTGCGACGATGCCCAAGAGAGTTGAGAGAAGATGAAATATTTCCATCATCTATCAAATATATCGCACGTCTTTGAATCCGGTCCAGAAGCTACAAATATGATCTTGAAGCCTCTGCCCAAATGTGCGAATTGTACTCAATTTTCGGCCTAATATATGAGGTATAGATCAAACGAAGATCAGATGGAGTGAAGTATTTCTTACACTGTTTTAAAAAACCAAGGCACTTGGCTGCTTCTTTTGACACATCAAAAATGTGATCATTTCACCGAAGATCTGCTTGTATTGAAATGCCTAGAACGTCAAGAGCATCTGATTCCGTAAGATCTACACCGTTCATATTGAAGGGAGCTAAGGAGCAATTGATTCGCTTCTGGGTTAACAGACAACACTGGGTCTTGCTAGCATTAAACTCTACTCTATTAGCAAGACCACACTCGGAGATTTTTCCCAAGTCATTGTGAAGTGTGTCATTCATATGTTGCCTCTTCCTCTCAATCTCCAAAGAGCTCGGGAGTTTTTTAAACGAATATAAATGGCAAAAGCCGCTGTCATCCGCAAACGAATGAATTGGGTTGTGAGTCAATGACAGAAGGTCGTTGATAAAAACCAGTAACAAAGTTGGCGATAGAACTGAGCCCTGCGGTACACCTGCGTTGATGGCGTGCTCTCTGGACGATATGCCATCGACTACAACATGGATCGTTCGATTCATAAGAAAGCACGTGATCCACCGAGCAAAGTTACCACCGACACCATATGCAATTAGTTTAGACACGAGCGCTTTATGCCACACTCGGTCAAATGCCTTAGAAATATCCAGAGCAACAACTCTGCTCTCAACGAATAAGTGAATGCATTGGTTTCATTTTTCAGTTAGGAACGCCATAAGGTCACCAGTAGAGCGGGCCCTACGAAAACCATATTGACGGTCACTAAGCAAATCATTGTGCTCCAGATAGTTCATAAGATTGAAGTTAATTACGCTCTCCATAACTTTGGCGAGCGTAGAGCATATCGATATGGGTCGGTAGTTTGCAGGGTTCGTGGCATCGCCCTTTTTTGGTACTGGCTGGACCCTTGCGACCTTCCAACAAGATGTAAATACTCCTGTCCTGTAGAAGATGTTGAACAGGTTACGCAAAGGCCGAGCCAGACTAGAAGCACACGCTTTAAACACAAGTGGTGGTATGCCATCCGGACCAGAGGCTTTGTTTATGTTGAGGTTTGCAAGGGCTTTCGTACGAAAATATATCTCCTGCATTACCGAAGACGTTCTTTCAACGAGAGGTAGTGGCTGATGATTGCTTACTGTGATTGTGGAGATATGTGCAAGCAATCCGGCCAACAGGTTTGCTTTATCAACCGAGTCCGTGAAGATTTGATCATATTTTAAAAGAGTTGGAATAGTCGATGACGTCTGATTCTTTACTCTTTCAACAAATGACCAAAAGTTTAGAGAAAAAGGGATAGGGACCAGAATAACATCTGTACTGAATCTAACACCGTTTACTTTTTCCATTTCAGATGATCCGAAGTCGAGTTATCCGGGCCGCAAGCAGCATACCTTTTTTTTCGACGCCCAACTTTGAAGGCTGACAACTTTTTGAACAGCCCTCGTACAAAGGAAAAACAAATTTTTTTATTTAATTTAATATGTTCTTAATTCAATAAAGAAAACAGAATTTAAATAACTCATAACTCTTTGCGTTTTCAAATGAGAAGTTTTTCAAAAACGATCCAAAAACAGCCTTCCAACCAGGAATACTCCCTTAAAAAAAAAAGGAAAATTGACAAAGTCATTTTTATATTAAGGGAGCGCTGGCGAAACAGCGTGTATTTGCTAGTTGGCAATAAAACTATTTCTAGCCAGCTGAGCTGATGGGTTCAACCTCTTCTAGGTGGCCACCACCTGTGGACGGTATTTTTAATTAAAATCTGCCTGCTGATTGTAAAACCATGAAGCTTTAAACATATACATACATACATATGTTGGACAATGCTGACTACATTCTAGCAATTCATGGTATACAAATCTCATTTAAATATAGAGTGTTTCATCGACTTGTTATTGTTGTTAATGTTGTTGTTGTATTGCATTATTTCCAAATTAAGTTTAGTTGCTGATTGCATTGGCAATGTTCTTTTGTTGTTGTAGTTGTTGCTAGTAGCTGCTGAGCTGACGTTGCTGCTGTTTGGCTGGCTGGCTGCCAATAATCAATGCAACGACTTCAAAAGCGACAAATTAAATAAATTCCTGAAATACTAGTAATTTAGTGAATTTCATCTTTCGTCTAAATATATATATTTGTTTATGTTGAAGTATATACAGGGTGTCCCGCAATTGAGTGCAACTATTTAAGGAGGTGAAAGCTTATGTAGAGCTGAGCAAAAAATTGTATGGGACGGGGGGGGGGGGGGGGGGTCGGTCTATTTTCACATTCTTATGAGCTACAGGGTTAATTAATATTTAACGACTTTCTAGCAGAAAAACTAACTACAGGGTTGCCCATATCCGAAGCGCCCATTTTATTTTTAAATAAATCAAAGAAACCACAATTTTTTGTCTGTTCGTCATGAATATCATTTAATTGGGTTCAAGTAGATTTGCTTACATCATTTCTTGAATATGATATCTCGTAAATTTTGCAGCATTTACCATGGTTTTCTTCAACATTTCGATGGGAATGGCGGTTATTTCTTGACGGATGTTGGTTTTCAGCTCTTCTAGGGTCTTTGGCTTGTTGACGTAAACTTTTGAATTCAAATAACCCCACAAAAAGAAGTCTGGAGGCGTTAAATCTGGTGATCTTGGCGGCCAATCGAAATCACCATTTTTTGACATCAAACGGCCAGGGAACAATTGCTTCAAAAAATCGATTGTAGTGCGGCTTGTGTATGGTGGCGCGCCGTCTTGTTGAAACCAGTAGTGCCTGATACGCTTTCGACGAACGATTGGCATGAAAAAATTGTTTATCATATCGCGATAACGCTCCTGATTGACAGTAACTCTGTGGCCATAATCTTCTTCGAAAAAGAACGGCCCAATGAGCATTTTAGCACAAACGCCGCACCAAACAGTGACTTTTGCATCGTGAAGAGGTACCTCTTGAATCTCTTGTGGATTTTCAGTGGCATAAATACGGCAATTTTGTTTGTTTACCGTTGTTCCGTTCAACTGAAAATGAGCTTCATCGCTCATGATAATTTTATGCCAAAATTGCTCGTCTTCTTCAGCCATTGCGATGACTCTTTGGGCCCATTCCAATCGACGTGGCTTATCGGTAGGCAACAATTTGTTTACCAATTGAATTTTGTATGAAAACAAATTCAAATCAACACGTAAAATGCTTTGTAAAGTGGATCGGGGAATGCCGAGCTGCTGAGAACGGCGATTTTGGGATGTTGTTGGTGACTGCTCAATACTGGCTCGTACGGCTGCAATATTCTCATCCGATCGCCTTGGTCGCTTTTTATTTGGCCTCTTTGGGTTACCAAGAGTATTACCAGTTGTAAATCTTTCATACAAACGATAAATTGTTTTCTTGGAAGGCGCACTTTTCACTTTATTTATTTTTTTTTTGAAAGCACGTTGAGTTTTCACTATTGACTTGTTTTGTTGAATGTAAATTTCAATAATTTTAGAGCGTTCGCGTGGCGTGTACTGTTCCATTGTAAACATTTGCTTGGAATTACGCTTCAAACGCTGTATGTCATTAGTCGATTTGGCATCACTGCGGAAAGTTACAGTGCTGCCAGATGGGCGCTTCGAATAAGGGCTACCCTGTAATAAAAAACTTATTTTGATAGCGCATTGCAAAGGCAATGAAATCACCTAGCTAACGGTATAACCTCTAAAAATAAAAAAAAATTGGCTGTACTAAGAAAATTATACTTATAAGAAAACAGTGGTATTATCTACTGCAGCACTAATTGCACTGCCATTATTTATCATTATTTTCTAATAAGTATAATTTTTTCAGTACAGCCAACTTTTTTATTTTTAGAGGTATGTTTATCAGAGAACTGCACAAGCCTATTCATTTGCAATTTCAAATACTTGCTAAATTTATGAATACAAGCGCGCTTGAACTTGATAATTTTCAATCAAGTTCAAGTATACCTGAAATGAGTCAAGTCGACGTCAGCTTGTTGCCCGAATTTATGAACGCGTGATCTACGACACGAAGTAAAAACAAGCGGCAGCAGACTTGAAACGTACGTCACAGAGATTGAAAAGCTTGACTCAACTTACTTGCCTAAGAAAAGTGTAGTTAAGGAAAAATTTGTTGGGCGCAAGGGTGTACCCAAATAAATAGTTTTAAAAATATTTTGTGAAAAATATGGGTCGCTGATAGGGGTGGTCCTTAAAAAATATTTTCTTCGTGCTTATTTTTTTAAATATTTTGTGCTGTAAGTCGGGCCAATTATTTTTAATCTGATGTGTTTCGACGCCCCCCCCTAAAAATGTGCAAAATGGGGGATTGATAGACCCCTCCTTCCCCCCTTAGAAACCCGCAAAAAATAGTTAATTTTTACCTATTTCACTTCCCCTTCGAGATATGGCACTTTTTCTATTTTTTCGAGAATTTTTCGAGGATTTTTCGATATCTTTCGATTTTATGTTGTTCCATATCTCGAAGGGGAAGCAAAATAGGTGAAATCTAACCAATTTTTGGCGTGGTTCCTATTTGAGGAAGCATTTCTGACACACACAAATAGGGGGTCTATTAGCCCCTCATGCGACATATTTTTAGGGAGGGACCGAAACACGTGCATGACTTGCAATTTGACTTACAGTGGAGAGTTAAACACGTGTTTCAACGTCGCCCCCTAAAAATGGGGCAAAATGGGGGAGTGATAGATCCCCCTATTGTGTGTCTCAAAAATGCTTCTCATATAGTAACCACCAAAATATGATTAGATTTTACCTATTTTGTTTCCCCTTCGAGATATAGAACTTCATAATCTCAGAACAACATCTTCATAACATCAGAATCCAAATAATTGATCCGACTTAGATTGCAAAAAAGGACAAAATCTGTCAAAATCACAAAAAAGTATTGTTACGGTCTACCCTAGTGTGCAAACAACTTTTTATATTTTGACATCAGAATCGCAATCAGCGACCCCCTAGACAACAAGCTTTCCCAATTTGAACTATTTCAACTATTTGGATACTTGCAAGCTTACATAAGCTTTTGCCGAACATATCAATCTCTTCAAGTATTTTCCCGAAAATTTCAAGCGCTTCAAGTTTTTGTGCGCAACAGAGCAGTAAAGCTTGCGATTGATTAGTTTGATACGAAGCTTGCTTTGCTTGGTTTTTTCAAGTTCAAACCAAGTGAATTTTCAAGTACTTGAAAAAGCTTGATTTTTCAAGTAAGTACTTGATGCAGGTCTCTGATGTTTATGTTTTTGGTGTCATTGGAAAAAAGTATTGAATAAATTGCAAAATTGATCATAAAAACAAATTTCATTTACTACACGAAATTCTGAGAAATTTGCATTCAAAGTTAAAATTTGGTAGTTTCAACCGATTAATTTAATCTTCATACGAGCACAGCTCGGTAACGGCTAAGTCGGTGGGGTTTGCTGATATACCGTTAAAAAGTTGATTTCATTGTCTTTGCAATGAGCTATCAAAATTAGTTTTTGTAAGTTAGTTTTTCTGCTAGAAATAATAACGCTCCTAAGAATGTGAAAATAGATTCCCCCCTCCCCCCCGTCTACCATACGATTTTTTGCTCAGCTCGACATAAGCTTTCACCTCCTTAAATAGTTGCACTCAATTGCGGGACACACACCCTGTATATGTTGGTGTGTATTCAATTTTGGCAACATATCTATTTTGCCAACTATTGCTGTTGTTACCATTGTTGTTGTTGTTGTTGTTGTTGTTGTTGTTATTTTTTTTTTTGCTCTTCTGTAGAATAGATTTCAGGGCTAAGCAGATAAAAGCGAAATTAATTTCATCTTCTACTGCTGATGATGATTAAGATGACGATGATGGGTTTTGTGGCGACAGCAGTGTAAAAAAAAGCCATATTTTTTTACGTCATCTTCTAGTGGGGATGAATGTACGACTTGGCTTAAATACTGCTTCCTCGCTCACCATTTCAGTGTTGTAGCTTTTTCCATATTTTTTTCTTATATTTTTTTTATTTTTTTATTACTTATGCCAGCAGCCTTAGAAGATGTCGTCCTTGACTTAAAACTTGACATTTTCCACAAGTTTGCATATCTTTCTCAAACATAAATACAAGTAGCATGTAAAAAGTTGTAATAGTAATAAAGACATGTTTTTTATATCAACATAAATTATGATAAATGAATAAAGTTCGGTTTGTTTCAGTTTTTGACTCACACTTAAAATCTTGGGTTAGATTTGAATGCTTTTCTTTGATATGTTGACTATTCTGCATAACTTAATTAATGCATAATATGACCTGGATGATATTAATTTCTACGCTATTTGATCGATATTAATAATAAGTTATGAGACTTTAACACAGATGTGCTTAGCTCACCACATCCCGAGTGAAAATAAATTTTTGATAGTTTGATAAAGCGTTCACAAATCGTGTAAAATACATAACTCGTATATTCTAATTGTGTTGTTTAGTATCAAAGGGAATGTTTTCTACTTTCAGCTATTTGAAGATATTCGAAAGCATTTCTTGACAAAGAGATGTTGAATATTTGCATAGTATTAGAATGCATTTTATTGCAAGTTTTGGATTTTATAACTTACCTTGTTTATTGCTTAAAATGCAAGTAAAATGGTATGAATAATATTTAATAAACAATTTCTGCAGGGCTATATTGGAGTGCATAACTGAATAAGAATCTAAAATTTTTAATCTTATCTATATATATATAAAATTGTAAAAAAAAATTTATACATGAAATATTTGTTCGAAATTCTTTTTGCGCTTGACATTTTGAATGACGCTTAGTCCAAAAATCTCATCCTTAAAATTTTTGTCTGTCTGTCTGTCTGTCTATTAAAGTATCACGCGAAAACCACAGAATGGATTTAAATGAAACTTGATATTCAGGTTGCTTATATCCCCGGTCAACATATAGGCTACTTTTTATCCAGTACAAAAGGTTGGACCCGGTAGGGGGCGCTGCGATCGGGTTCACTGCATTCTTTTTTTTTAGCTTATCTCCGAAACCGTTCATCCGATTTGCATGAAAATTTGTACGTAGAAGTTTTCGCGGATACGGTGAGTTTTTATGACTTATCAGCTCTATTCTATTTTGACCACCAGAGGGCGCTGTAGTTCAAATATTTTAAATAACTTCGAAAACCTCCTAAGCCGTTTGTTCGATTTGCATGAAAATTGGTACATATGGGCTTTCTGATACGGTGAGTGTTTTTGACTTATTTTTTTTGTGCTATCTTGAATACCAGAGGGCGCTGTAGTACAAATCTCTTAAGAAATTGTGAAAAACTCCATAACCACGCATCCGATTTATATGAAAATTGGTATATAGCGGTTTTCGGAAACGGTGAGTTTTTATGACTTATATTCTCTGTTCTATCTTGAACACCAGAGGGCGCTGTAGTACAAATATTTTAAGAAACGTCGAAAAAGTCCAAAATCGTTCATCCGATATGCATGAAAAATTGTATGTTGAGGTTTTCGGATACGGTGAGTTTTTATGACTTATCTACTCGGTCCTATCTTGAACACCAGAGGGCGCTGTAGTACAAATATTTTAAGAAACGTCGATAAAGTCCAAATCCGTTCATCTGAATACATTCTGTTCCTATCATACGAATATACCATACATATATACATATATAAACATATATATATATGCTACGCTACCATGCGTAGCGAGGGTAGGGCAGGGGAGGGCAGTTTCCCCTGACATAGATATGTACAGTGTCGGACAAAACAATAAGAACACCCTACACCAAAAAATATTTTTATGCTTTTTGTGAAGGAAACTATTTATTTCAGGAATTTCTTTTAGAGAAATGACCAATATGATACATACTTTAAAAAAAACTAGGTGGCAGCACCACATCTTAATGAGGCATTACCATCTGACACAGAAAATGTTAAAGCATAGAGCGCGAAGGTGGACAATAAAATAAGAACAGCAAAAGAAAACTTTTTTTTTTTAATATTTTTGTATAGTTTGCACTGGTAGGTATTAAAAAATTAATATTTAGAGTAATTCGAAAGATTTCAACCCAATTGATCTGAAATTTAGCAGCAGAATGGGACGAGCAAGGCACTGCAGCAAAGAGGAGCGCGATTTGGTCAAAAAACTGCGAAATGAGGGACAAAGTATAAGAAAAATAGCTAAAACTATCGGCAGATCTTTGACACTTGTCCATCAAGCCTTATTACCTAAAAAAATTGGATGCAAAATAGGAAGGCCCCGCAAAACCACATATACAGACGATGATCGCATTAAAATTTTGGCGGCACGTAACCCATTTAACTCAGCTACTGCAATTAGAGAAGAGACAGGTGTCCAAATTTGTACTCGGACAGTAAGGAGACGTTTAGTCGAAAGGAAGCTATATGGAAGAACAGCACGTAAAGTACCATTGTTGACACAAAGACATCGAAAGTGTCGCATCGAGTTTGCTAAAGCACACATAGAGTGGGATGGTCCAACAAATATAAAAAAATGGCGTAATGTGTTATGGACAGACCAATCGAAGGTACCCCTTATTGGAAGTGATGGCAAACGTTGGGTTAGGCGCCCGAAAAGTGCAGAGTTGAACCCGAAATACACGCTAAAAACCATTAGGTGAGACTGGGGTACCTTCGTCTTTGGGGCACCTCCAGCAATGGCTTTTTTGGTATGAAGCAGTGATTTGACCGCACTGTTTTTTCGTATGATTTTATCCATCACTAGTAAAAGAAACTCTCACAAAGTTTGCCGTCTCTATCTAAACAGCTGATGAAGCTACAAGTGATTTTGTGTTTTGAAGTGAGTTTCTGTAATTTTTGGGTTCTTTCACGTAAGTATTTTGTGCTCTTAATTTTCAAATATTTAAACTAAGTGTATTACAGAATGAGAATTATAATATTAATATAATGGTTAAAAGTGATAAAAATTAAAAATAAGTGGTAAAAATTAGACAAATAATGAAAAAATTAAAAAAAGTGACTTCGGGGTGGATACGGCGTTTGATGTTGGGGCACATTTGGCTGGAAAATATTTCTGCCGAATGTGCCCCATGCCGGAAAACATTTCTGCCAAATGTGACCCCCTATTAATTTAATACTTTTTCGCCTGTTTTTAGGTAAATCAACATTGTTTTCGTTTTGGAAATGGTCCGAAATTATAAACGTAAGACCCAACGTGGTCAAATTGATGAAAATGCAATGAAAAAAGCAATAGCAGATGTTTTGAGTGGCATAGAGACTGCAACGTCTGCCGGCAGAAAATACCAAATCAAGCGACAGACAATTGAAACGCGAATAAAAAAATGAGATCCTTTACAAGATATAAATGCCGAAGAGACCACTAATACGCAAATATTTCATTCAAAATACACTTCAAAGCAAGTTTTCACCAAGGAAGAAGAGATCGCGCTTGTTGACTACATAAAAAAATGTGCAGCATTGCAGTATGGTTTATCATACGATGCTTTCCGAAAGTTAGCATATGAATATGGTAGCATTAATGGTAAAACACTTCCGGAAAAATGGAATCTAAATAAACAAGCAAGCATAGACTGGCTATATGCGTTTATGAAAAGAAATCCGAGCTTAAGTCTCCGTAAGCCAGAGAAAACCAGTTTGGCAAGGTTGACTGGGTTTAATAGAAGCTGTTGCCAAATTTTATGAAAACCTGAAATCTCTATATCTGACTCAGTCATTCGAACCAAAAGACATTTTTAATTTGGATGAAACTGGTATTACGACTGTCCTCGATTCGCCGAAGGTTTGCGGAATAATATTCAATATATTTATTTATTCGCTAGCTATGTAATTAATTTTCTAGGTTATTGCAGAAAAAGGAAAACGCCAGGTTGGGCGAGCTACGTCAGCCGAGAGAGGCAGTTTGGTAACGCTTGTGGGAATAATCAGCGCAAGCGGAAATCGACTTCCTCCAGTTTACATTTTCCCATGTCAGCGTTATAGCGACAAATTTTTAGATGGATGTGTCCCAGGCTCTCTAGGACTCATAAGCAAAAGTGGTTGGATGATTTCAGAGTTGTTTAAAGATGTCCTTACCCACATTCAGAAGAACACAAATTGTTGCGAACAGCGGCCGATTCTTTTGCTTCTCGACAACCACTCATCCCACTATAGTATTGATGGTATCAATTATTCCAGGGATAACGGTATACATATTCTAACGTTCCCACCACATACTTCCCATCGTCTACAGCCACTTGACGTATCAGTTTACGGTCCCTTCAAGAAATTCCTTCAAATATCTTTTACTGACCTTTTGACAAACAATCCAGGAAAGAGAATCACGATTTATGAAATTGCACGCTTATCAAACTTACCATTTCAAAGAGGATTGAAGTCTGAAAATATAATTAGTGGCTTTAAAGCAACTGGCATTTATCCTTTTAACTCCCAACAATTTGCTGAAGATGACTTTGCTTTGGAAAATCAATCCAATAGGGATGCTGCTATAGAAGGTGCAGTTCAGCTTCTGCCTGATGAGTTTTCTTCGGAAAACCAAGCCGATAGGTATGCTGTTATAGAAGATTTAGCTTCGCCAGTGTACCGCTTAACCGCTTCTAAAAAGACTGCCAACTCTGGAACTTCACGAGTTTTGACAGATACGGATGAGAAGAAAAAGGTGGAAAAAAAACAATCTAAAATAAATTCACAATTAGCGAAAAAGAATTTAAAGTTTGAAAAAAATGGAAGCACTCACAATGCATTCAACTCTCGAAAAATTAATCTAGCTACGATGTTGAAAAGAACCAGCAAAGGAGACCTAAAAAACGTAAGGTAGTTCGGAAAGAAATTCTTCATCCGATGAAAGTGATAGGCAAATGATAGTGCAGATAGTGATCAATCAGTTGGATCTTTTGTCGTAAACGACGATATGCAAGAAGAAAGCGAAATCTTAAATTATAAATTGACTGATGACGTTGACCTGAACATAGGCGATTACATTCTTGTGAATGTAATGGCTGAAAACTGCAAGAAACCAATATATTATGTTGCTGAAATCATTGAGTGCCTTGGAAACTGCACATTTACAGTCAGTTTTCTTCGAAAACTTCCAGCTGCAACACCGACGTTTGTCAAGCCAGATATTGATGATATTTCTCTGGTGTTGCGAAGCGAAATAGAAATAAAGCTTCCTGAACCATCAAATCTGGCTTCGACATCTCGTTGTCGCACAAAATTAATTTTTAATGTCAATCTCAACAAGTATAACATACGATAATTCTTTTCAATGCATAATTGTTTGTTTTTTTTTTTTCCTAAATACTTTTGAATAAAAATGCGTTTAATAACAAAAAATACTTCGAGCAATCACGTTATAGTACTTAATAGCTTGAACGACGAAGGTGCCCCCCAAAAATGCCGAAGCAAAAACGTGGTAGAAATTGAAGCTGCATAAAAATAACGTATGAAAGAATTCTTGACCATAAAAATATCTGCAAACATGACCTAAGCTGTCAGCTTTGTTAAGCTAATCTCTGACGAACAGGCTACAACTTGCATTTTTCTATTGAATGTATGTAAATATGAATGTATGTCTTGAAGATAATTAATTTTAAAAATGTGCCATTAATCACTCATAGCATTAATTTCAAAACAATTCTTAGTAAAATGAATTTTTGATCTTATCAATGTTACCTGCTTCAAGAAAAAATGTTCAGAAATTTAAAGTTTTGACTTTCGATGTAAGTTGCTCTGCTGTTTACAATACATTTAATTCAATTCTTTTTGTCTGAAACGTCAATAAAAGTACTTTATAAAGATAATAATCGCAGTTAGTTAGGTATTTATATTTTTTCAATTCAATTTTTCGTGTGTCGTTTTGATTCACGATCACGCAAGCTCATGATGTGCTTTTTTCTAATCACGCGCGCTCACGATTAAAATTATTTTTTTGACTCACGATCACGCATGATCACGATGGAGTTTTTTGAATCAGGAATGCTCACGAATAAAAGTGTTTAGCATTGGAGACGCTTAATGTATGTATGTTGCATGTTGCATTTTGTATGCAATTGGTAGAAAAAACGAAAAAAAATCATTACTAAATTCGGCACAGATTTAAAAAGTAAAGATAAAAAAGTCGTGACACGAAGAAATTTAAGTCACGCGCGAGGAAAATTTAATCACGCGCGCTCACGAATATTTCGTGATTTTTTTTATAGGTTCACTCACGATCACGACGTGAATTCGTGACACACGCCCATCTCTAGTTTGAACCCTCTGAATCCCCATATTTTCGGCGTTGCTGGCGTGCCATTCTTTAAAACTGATCATTATTAAGGATGCTTCTTAAAATTGCATGATTTGTCAAAATTAACAAACTTAACAATATAGGGGCTCCACCCTAAATTCTTTCTTTACTACTAAATTAATGACGCCCACACTTACACTCGTTTGAAGTTAATATAGAGTAATAAACATTCGTTTTATCTATTTTTATTAGCCCACCAGTCGCGTGGAATTGCCCGAACAGACCACAGGACGACAGCTGCAGCGAGTGCTACACTACTCAGTGACACCCTGTCGATCACTACCTGCTCTACGACGCTCAGAGTGTGCCATACACGATGTTGACTGTGATGAAGTATATCCAGGCATCTTTATTGGAGATGCGTAAGTAGAATTAGTAGCTTGAGAACTTGTAGATTTCCTAAAAAAAACAGGTCTTTCATTGCAGTGCTGCAGCCAAGAACAAAAATTATCTGCGACTGATGGGTATCACACATGTACTGAACACAGCCGAGGGCTGCAGATATGGACAGGTGGATACTGGGCACAGTTACTATCGCGATATGCCTAGTGTAAGGTACGTAAGCATCATGGGGACATTCTTTTTCATAAACACATTCTTATTTGGAATTTAATAACTAATTTGTTCGCTCGCATGTTATTTTTAATAATTTATTTGTAAAAAGCTATTTGAAATATACAGTGTTGAAAAAAAAAAAATGAGAACAGGGCAGATAGAAAGCTTTCCAGTGATAGTGAAATTTTTAAATGCTTTAGTACAATAAAGCTAAAGGTCAAAATCTATAACAACTTTTGGAAAAATTTATAATTAAAAAAAAAATAAACAAAACAAAAAAAATCAGACGTTCTTATTTTTTTCCAACACTGTATCTAAAAAGGAAATTAAAACTATTTTATATGGGTGCTTTTGTATATAATTTTTCTTCTTCTAAAATTTTGCACAAAATTCATTTTTTCCAAATTTTTTGGCTTTGTTGACTCGCACTATACATTATTTTGAATATAAAAAAAAAAAAAAAAAATAAATATATTACTACGAAATAGAAGAAACAACAAAGACACTTTTTTCAGATATATGGGTTTTCCTATGATGGACGCACCAACCACTGATATCTCACGGTACTTTTATGTGGCCTCCAAGTTTATTGATAATGCCATCAGCAGCGGTGGTAAGTGAGAAATCTTAGAAAAAAGAAGAACTCCTTTAAAAATAGTACTTGTGTATCAGACTTATATATGCCTTAATTTTGCAGGTAAAATTCTGGTACACTGCTTGGTTGGCATGTCACGCTCGGCGACCTGTGTGCTCGCCTATCTGATGATATGTCGAAAAATGTCTGCTGTCGATGCGATACGCAAGGTGCGCATGGGTCGCGACATTCGACCCAATGATGGTTTCCTGCAACAGCTGGCCGATCTAGACAACGAACTAAAACGCAAATGCCTCTATCCATACTAACAAAATTTAGTTGGATGTAAAAAAAAAAAAAAATTTTAAGTAAAATTATAAGCAAAACAAAATTAAATTCTAAATAAAAACAAAAATATATATATATTTCAAAAAACTAAACACAATAATAAAATTGTACGAGTAGCTTGAATTGGCAAAAACCTGGCCAAGTTGAAATTAATTAAAAACAAAAAAAAAAATAGAGAAAAATCTAGTGGACCCACATCAAAATTTTTGTGATTAACTTTAAGTGCATACATAAATACATATACACAAAAATATATTTTTCAAAAAAAAAAAAAAAAACAAAATGAAATAATGTAGTTTCTATTGTATAACAATAAAACATACAAATCTTGGGTCCCAGACTAAAAGAGTAACGGCAATAAATACAACACCATCAGTGTCGGTTACTCGAAAACTACTCATTTTGTTGAAAATTGGCAAAGAAATTTTAAAAACACAACAAAACAAAAAAAAAAAAAAAAAACACTCAATCCATGAAATCAAAAATCAATAATAATGACATGTATTTCTTTTTATTTTTAACTGAAACTGTAACAACTAAAATGTACTAAACAAAAACAAAAAAAAAAGAAACAAAAAAATACAAAAGGCATATACTGTTTGTTATAAAAATATATAATCGATTAATTATGTAAATAAAAAGTAACTCAAACATTGTGTAGAGTCTAAAATTTTCCTTTTGGCTTCAGTTTAAAAATTTATTTATTTGTTGGTTCGAAGAATAAAAACTATCGTTATCATTTATGCAGGGCAGGTCAACACCCCTCACTTCCAAAGGGTTCAAAATGTATAAAAAATTCAGAAAAATATTTCGTGGGCAGAAGGGGCGGGGGGTTTGAAAAACTTTAATGTACGTTATGCATTAAAGTGACCCTTAGCTGTATGGAAAAAACTTTTTTTTTTAACAAATTCAAAATGTGCATGGGCCTCGATTGTACTTTTGTATGTAAAAAGTAAATTGGCACATTTTCAGGAAAAAAATATTGATATTTAAACGTGCCTGTAGCGTGCCTCTTTATTGGAAAGTTGTTTTTCCAAAAAAAATCCCAATAACATTTTTTTAAGTTAAAATTTCCTTAAATTCGGTAACGCACTTCGTTTTTTCTTTAAAATGAGTTATCACATATGAACTGTCGGAATTTCGACAGTTTCATCAGAAACAGAGGAAAGCGTCCTCCAAACCTTCCAAGGCAGAGCAGCCCTCAGCAATGCCATCAGAAAAGAATAATACGGTGATTTCTTATACACCATCTTCTAATCCTACATTGACAAGAGCTCGGGGTGGCGCCCATCTTGGGAGCAGGTCATATTTGGTATATCGAAATGATACAAGCCTGCGAAGGCATAGCAATTGACCTAAAAACTTGTTAGCACGGGGATAGCCATACTCGTCAAAGAGAACGACCCTATCTATTCATGGCAAGGAGACATCTGAGAGTTGTAAAATTGGGTGAATGAATTGAGGTGTCGAAGTGACTGACATATATATTCGATGTAATGCTTGTGGTTGTAAAACAGGGCAAATAGGCACTTCTTCCATGGTAAGTGATTATAAGTTTCATGCCTGGATTGAAGTTGCCGGTCAAGTACAATTAAGTGCTCTAATTGAGCACGGCCAAATACAAAAACTCATATGAGTTTTGTGTCTCCTTGCTGGGATGTTGTGGAGCTTCTTTGACGGGACCGAGCTGCCCAGGTGACTATCATGGGTTGGCCCTTCGGGAAGACTCATGCTGGCTGTGGTTGTGTATAAGCTACACAGGTCTGGATTGAACGGCGGGGTCGCGCAGTAGTACGACCGAGCTGGCATTACGCAGTAGTACGATTGGATAGGTCCCGTCTCAAACAGTAGATGCCAATGAAAGTACGTCACTACTGGTAGTTAAACTGGTACTGCTGTTAAAAGCATTGCGGTTTCATGGTTATACAATTGTATGATATGTTGGAGTCGTAGTGATTTCAATGGTAGGGCACTGGTTGATGCTTATTGTTTGTAGAAAGGTTTCCAGTTCGTGCTAGCCTCGACGGATGACCGTGTGTTTGTGCACAGCATGCCACAAACGGGTCCGAGATGGGGTGAACACATAAGTGCTGGTCGTTCTTTCCATGAACTAAGGTGTGTTTCATATATATAACGCCACCTCGAAATTTTAAATATTTTTGTAACGGCCAGCTTAAACAAAAGAGAATGTTTTGCGAATTTGGTCATCTATGCACAACAACAATAGTGAGCAAGACCAAAGTCTATTATAATAACGGTACATTGTTTATTGCTAAATATCACCTTTAATGCTGCGTTTGAAGTGTAGAGATAAATAAAATTGTGTAGTTAGTTTTCAAGACCTAAACAATAGAAAAAAATTTAGACCGGAATACCTCGTGCAACCCAACATACTTGCGAAAAAATGGGAAAAATAAAAATTCTTAAAGAAGAAGGCTATGGAATTCAGGAAATCGGGCGTAGAATTAATCGCAGCCATAGAGTGATTCAACATTTTTGTAACAAACCTCAAAATTACGGCAAAACAAAATGTTCGGGCAAAAAAAAAAATCCTCTTACCACGATCAGTGGAAAATAATCCCAGCTGCAAGCAACACTACACACAGTTTAAAAGAGTTGCGGAGTTTTGTTGCTGAAAAAGTTTCCCGAACACCAGTATGGAGAGTGCTACATCAGTGTAAGCAAATCCGTAGTGAACTTATGAAGTGTGTTTCTGCTCTTGCTAGCAAAAATAAGAGAACGAGCTTGGAATTTGCAAGAAGGAACATTGGAACAAATTGACTACCAGTCAGCTTTTCAATAATGTTTTAAAAAAGGGTCCCACGTTGAAGTCTAATTTTGGCATGTCATTTTTTCCGATGAGAAAAAATGGAATCTTGATGCCCAGGATGGATTTTGACATTATTAATATGACATACGCCGCGAACCACTTCCGTTTTCAAAAAGAAGTTTTGTTGGATAGAAGGTAATGGTGTGGGGTGGTTTTTCTGAAATTGAAAGTTCAAGCATGAAGAGCGCTGACTACACTCGTGTGCTGGAGAGCAGTTTGACTCCACTTTTGGAAAAAAAACGGAGAGACGCAACTAGTTTTCCAGCAAGATAATGCGGCAATCTATGTAAATCGAGATGGTTTCAGGCCAATAGCATTGATTTATTGGAGTAGCCGGCGTACTCTTCAGATTGTAATCCCATCGAGAATTTATGGGGAGTACTTGTACGCCAGGTGTATAAAAATAACAGACAATTTAGCAACGTGAAAGAACGGAAATCAGTAATTTTCGAAGAATGGAATACAATCGATTCAAACACATTAAAGTAAAGAATTGCAAGTTTTCCAAATCGCATTTACAATATTATTGGAGCCAATGGAACAGTAATTTAATATATTTTTTTTTTATAAATTCAATAGAAATGGTTTTTATTAAAAACTTTGAAATGGCGTTATAAATATGAGACAGCATCAAAAGTGATATTGAACAATAAACAATGTACCGCTATTAGAAAAGAGTTCACTTTTGCTCACTATTGTTGTTGTGCATAGATGACCAAATTCGCAAAACTTTATCTATTGTTTAAACTGGCCGTTACAAAAATATTTCAAATTTCGCAGTGGCGTTATATTTATGAAACATACCTTATACCCTCCGTCTATAGACCCAAGTACTGAAGCCTACAAGGCAGGCGTACTTGTTAATACTAAAATTCATCTGTCGGTGGTGGTGTCCTTTTGGCTGTAAGGAACTCCTTTATCAGTTCTCTTATTGATATTCCCTGCTCTTCTAATATTGAACTAATTTGCGTTAAAGTTATGCATTGTAACTCTAATGTATATGTTATTAATGCTTATGTTCCTCCTAAGAGTAGTGTAGAGATCTATGCAAGCCTTGAGGAGTGCGTAGATTACATAATGAATTTACTTCACGTTAATGACGAATTTACTGGGTGATTTTAATCTACCTGATATAAAATGGTATTCTTCAGACGATAATACATTCTTTTATGCATCTAATTCGAAGACCCGCCAAGTACATATATTTGTTGATATTATATGTTCAGACTTACAACAAGTGAGTTGTATTTATAATAGTCTTGAAAGACTTCTTGACCTGGTCTTAACTACAGACAGTAACAATGTTGTTGTTAAGAGGGCCTTTCATGCTCTAACTACTGTTGATGAATATCATCCACCATTGAGTATTTGGTACAAATCCGACCGGGAGCAAATATAGTAAATTCTAATTCAGCAGATAAGCTTTATAAATTCAATTTTAAAAAAAGTTAACTTTTTGAAGTAGAATCAGTTGCTTCATAGTAAACTTAATGTAATTTTAGAATACATAAATGGAAATTGCCTTAATGACTCCATACATTTTTTTTTTATATGGAACTCTTTGCTATGTTTTCGCAATCCGTACTTTATAGTCTCAAATTTGCGAGAAATTCTACGTACCCCTGGTACACAAAGAATTCAAAGACTCTTCGCAACAACAAAGATAGGGCATGGAAGAAATACGTCTGTAGCTCAAGCTCAAACGACCTAGAAACTAACAAACGTTTGTTTCTGGAATTTGAAAATCGCTCAGCTACAATATATCATGAATATTTAGATAATGTTAAGCTGAGAATATTAACAGATCCAAAGAAATGTTGGGGATTCATAAACACAAAGAAGAAATCTGATGGATTTCCTTCTGTATTTAGAACTCCTGAGGGATTTACTGACAATCCCGTAAAAATTTGTGGCCTATTCGCCAATCTTTTTAAAGAATCATTCTGTTCAGATTCTTTTAATCCTGATGGAGAGTACTTTGAATATATGAATTCCTAATCCAGAGTATCTTTGGAACATATATCCTTCACTCCAGAGATATTTGAATGTATATTAGATCGATCGATGAGGATTTTGGCGCTGGACCCGACGATGTTCCTGCCGCAGTGTTAACACAATGCGGTTCCGTTTTGAGTCAACCACTTTCTTTATTATTCAATAAGTCTATTAACGAAAATTATTTTCCACTTTTTGGGAAAAAATCATTTATAAGTCCTATTTTTAGAAAGGGTTGCAGGACCGATGTCAGTAACTATAGGCCTATCGCTAAGCTCTCATCGATTCCAAAACTTTTTGAGCGAATCGTGTATGATCGGGTGGAAGATCACTGTGGGGAAGTCATAACAACTCGTCAAAGAACTCGGAAGTCACAGAACTCCAATCGTCTCGATTTCACAACATTCTACTTAAACTCAATTGATTCTGGTAACCACGTCGATTGTGTTTGTACTGACTTTAGTAAAGCATTTGATAAACTACCACACAATCTTATCTTATTTAAACTTGAGCTAATGGGATTTCCACAATATTTTGTGAACTGGATTAAATCGTATTTGGTGGAGCGATCTTATCAAGTACGTTTTCGAGACGTATTGTCTTCTGAATTTATTGCTGAAACGGCTGTTCCTCAGGGTAGCCACCTTGGTCCACTTCAGTTTATTTTAGCTATCAATGATGTAACTCACATCATCGAACACTCTCGCTGCTTATTTACGCTGATGATATGAAATTATACAGAACAGTTGATTCTAAAGACAATTCAGATCTACTCCAGTCTGATTTGAAATCCTTTGAAGTTTGGTGTTCTAAAAATAATATTTTTCTAAATCCAGATAAATGCCAAACTATGACCTTTTCGCGTCAAAGGAATAATTTTATTTTTGATTATAAGATTAAAGATACTGCCTTGAGTCGTGTAGACACCGTCAAAGACTTAGGTATATGCATGGATTCTAAGCTGTCGTTTAACCCTTTCAGCCCCGACGTTGCCTGTGAGCAACTTTTTATTTTTGTTGTATTATACTAAACGTTCTGATACATGTTTCGCTGAGACATGTTTAGAAACAAACAGAGACATGTTTCGAGAATGTAAATCAAAACAAAAAACAAAAGATGTTCCGTTATTCTCAAAGCTGCGATTGGTAATGTGCATTGAACTTTTTGCAAAATAACGCGCTTCAAATTTAATGTTTCGTTTAAAAGCGAATATTAACTAATAAAAGTGAATTATAATTTAACAGTGAAATTTAAATATTATCTACAAGCCATCACAAATATTTTTTGTAAAGTAAGTTTTCGTTTCTTTGATTTTAAGCAGAGTGAGATTTTTGTAAACTTGCAAGTTGCTTGTGGGCAACGTTGGGCAATTATGGTAATAAAAAAAATGTTTTATAGCTATGTCGAAATACGAGAAAGGCCTGTCTGATGACAATATAAAACGCATATTGGAGTTCGACTGGGATGTATCTGAAGATGAAAGTAGTGATGAAGAAGTGGTGGATGAATCGATTGATGTTTCCAGAGCTGTGGAGGGAAATTTGGACGGAGTTCTAGAGAAAGGATTGAGGATGATTTTGTGCAAGCACCTGCTCCTGCCAACATGATTGAGGATACAAATAAAAAACTTGATTTAAAATCCTTTAAATGGAGATCGACAAAATTTGAAGTTCCGGATAGTGCTTGGATGGGAAGTTCTACTTTGGAAGTGGCTGAGCTAAAAAGTCCCATTGAATATTTTTGCGATTTTTTTGATACCGAAACTATCGCTTTGATGGTGGATCAAACTAATTTGTTCGGACTTCAAAAGTTAAGCACTGAAATTAAATGCTCAGGGGAAGAGATGAAACGCTACATTGGAGTTTTGTTGTATCTTGGAATTGTAAAATTGCCTCAATATAGAATGGCATGGTTTCAAGACATAAAACTCACTGCTATTAGTGATGCACTATCTCGCAATAGATTTTCAAAAATAAAGGAATGCTTACATTTTAACGACAACACCAAAAATCTAAAAAAAGGAGAAACTGGCTACGATAAACTGTACAAAATACGCCCTTTGCTGAATATTTTAAAAGTTAAATTCAATAAATTACCCCAGGAAGAACATCAAAGTGTTGACGAACAAATAATTGCATTCAAAGGTATGTAAAAGATGTTTATATGTACAATATTTGTTTAAATTTTTTTTAATTCTTTGTTTTAGGTCGATCAACTTTAAAACAATATAATCCAGCAAAGCCTCACAAATGGGGTCTTAAAATGTTCACACGAGCTGGAACATTTGGAATGGTGTACGATTTTAATCTTTATGTTGGTGAAGGAACTTCTCCATGTTACGGATTAGGAATTTCTTCTGATGTAGTGCTTTATTTAACTTCCACAATTCCTAAGCACCAAAATTTCAAGCTATACTTTGATAACTTGTTTACATCGGTAAGCCTCCTTGTTGCTTTAAAAGAAATAGGGATATTTGCGACTGGCACTATCAGAAAAAACAGAATTGGGAATTGTATGCTAGAATCAGACATTGACTTGAAAAAACGTGGGAGAGGGTCGTTTTCAAGCAAATGTGAAGTGAATCACAACTTGGCATGCGTCACATGGTTTGACAATAAATCGGTTTTGTTGATGTCTTCCTTTATAGGAGATGAGCCAGTTGACACTTGCAAACGGTGGAGCGCACAAGAAAAACGTTATATTGAAATCCCTAGGCCTGCAATTGTCAATGCTTATAATAAGAACATGGGAGGCGTCGATCTTTCAGACATGCTAATGGAATTATACAAGGTCAACCACCGCTCACGGAAGTGGTACATCCGGATATTTTACTGGTGCTTAGGCACCAGCGTAACGAACGCTTGGCTTCTTTACCGAAAACATTTTAACTTGCATCAGCCAAAAGGAAAGCATATGCCTCTAATAAAATTCCAGCTTGAAATAGCATCTGCTCTCTTACATTCAACTGCTGTACAGAGGAAACGAGGCCGTCCTGCGAAAGAAGGGAGTAGCGATTGTCTAATGTCGCCCTCTGGAACACCATCCAGTTGTATTTCAAGTTGCGTTTCCAAAAAGTTCAAAAGTACTCCAACTCCTTGTGATGTAAAGCGCTACGATCAAATAGGGCACTGGGTTGTTTTTGGTGAGAAGGGTCGTTGTAGACTTTGTAAGACCGGAACTCCATTGACCAATTGCATTAAATGTAAAGTTCATTTATGCTGCAACAACAACAAAAATTGTTTTTTGTCATTTCATACATAAATTTTAATAAACAAACACCAGAATGTAAATAAAAACAGAAAGAAAAAATGTGTTGGCTTAAATTTTTTATATACCACTATTGCCCAATGTTGCCCACAGGCAACCTTCTGTATCCCCTAAACGGAGTTGTGTGGAAACTTTAGATTTTGCATATACAGTCTTTGAGTAGCTCTTTCATGATACAGAAGTACAACAAATTTTTTGGACTGCAGGAAAAAATTCGGGGCTGAAAGGGTTAACATTCATATTGATATCTAGCTAAATACCCGGCTTTACTCGGAAATTGATATAAATAATTTTCGTTTTTATTCGTCCATTTGAAAAACTTTAGAAGGAATTTTGTGTGCATCTTCCAAACCGGTAACTTCGGCGAAATAAACATAATTTGTGATTTGTGTGTGCGTGCCGCAGATTGCTTGCAAAAATATATTTTCATGTTTTATATTGTATTCGATAGATTGCACATTTTTGAAAAAAATCAGAGCAAAAACGAATTTTGAGCAATTTACGAGGAAGCTGGACAAAAATTAAATAAGCATTGAAAATAGAAATTGAAATGTCAAAACAACGCCAACTTACGACACAACTGACTTGCGCATGTGTTGATGCGTACTCAAATACCACAGAATTCGGCATCAGCTGTTCTGATTTACGAAAAAGAAAGTGGTATATAAATACAAAAAAAGAAGAAAAGAAGATATTTATCACCCTTCGCGCTTTACTACGCCTTATTGTATTTTGTAGTACAGCGCCCTTTGTGGTTCAAGATATAGCAAAATACTTAGCGCCAAAACACTCACCGCACCCGAAAACTACTTACAAAAATCATACTTATTGGATGAGTATTTGTAAAACAGCGCCCTCTGGTTTTCGAGATAGAATAAAAAAAATAACGTCAAAGCCCTTTCCATACTCGATATCAAATCCTATATAACCGATATTTTAATAATAATAATAATTAATTAGAAAATTTTTATCTAAATTGGTTTTTGAGTGTTTCACGATTTCTTAAGTGATTTGTACTACAGCACCATCTGGTGTTTAAGATAGCGCAGAAAAAAAAGTCCAAGATACCCACCATATCCGAAAACTCCTATGTAAAAATTTTCACGCAAATCGGATGTACAGCTAGGAGTTTTTCGTCATTTGTTGTTCAATACAGAACAAAATAGATAAGTCATAAAAACTGCCGTACCCGAAAACCTCTAAATACAAATTTTCATGTAAATCGGATAAAACGGATGAACAGTTTCGGAGATAAACTATAATATCAAAATTCGTGGAAGCCGATCGCAGCGCCTCGGGACCCTACCGGGTCTAATTCGAAACAGAGCAAAAGAGATAACGCCAAAATAGTTGCCCTTCACGAAAATCCTTTAGTAAAACTTTTCATCCAAATCGGATGAGCGGCTTTCTACTTTTTCACGATTTCTTAAGAGATTTGTACTAGAGCGCCCTATGGTGTTCGATATAGTACAAAAAAGATAAGTCCAAAACAGTCACCATATTAGAAAACGCCTATATGCCAATTTTAATGAAAACCGGATAAACAGCTTAGAAGTTTTGTAAAATATTTGTATACAGCGCCTTCTGGTTTTCAAGATAGAACAGAGTAGAAAACTCACCATATCGAAAAACATCTATACACAAATTTTAATGCAAATCGGATGAACGGTTTCGGAGATAAACTATAAAAACAACACTTTAAGACAACAGCGCCCTCTAGTTTCGAGAAAGAGCACAAAAGATAGCACCAGAACCCGTACTCGAAAATCGCAATATACAAATTTTTGATCCAAACCGGATGAGCAGCTTTGGAGTTTTTCACGATTTCCTAATATTTGTATTAAAGCGCCCTCTGTCGCTTATCGATATCGAACACCAGAGGGCGCTGTAGTACAAATCTTTTAAGAAACAGTGAGAAGTAGAAAGCCGCTCATCCGATTTGGATGAAAAATTTTATTAAAGGATTTTCGTGTACGGCAACTGTTTTGTCGTTATCTCTTTTGCTCTGTCTTGAAAAGTAATGGGCGCTGTTGTACAGTTTGTACGTGTGTGTGTTATTAAACTGTTTCTAAACGACTGCACCAATTTTGATGAAAATTTTTGTGTGTGCCTAAATGGATCCCTGGATAGTTCAGATTCGCAATTGGACCCGGTAGGTGGCGCTGCGATCGGGTTCCACGAATTTTGTTATAATAGTTTGTCTCCGAAACCATTCATCCGATTTACATGAAAATTTTTATTTAGGGGTGTTCGGGTACGGTAGTTTTTATGACTTATTTATTTTGTTCTATATTGAACACCAGAGGGCACTGCAGTACAAATATTTTAAAAATCTCGAAAAACTCCTAGCTGTACATCCGATTTGAGTGAACATTTGTACATCAACAAATACCGCTCATCCGCTTTAGATAAAAATTTGTATATCGGATATATAGGATTTGATATCGAGTATGGAAAGGGCTTTGTCGTTAGTTTTTTATTCTATCTCGAAAACCAGAGGGCGCTGTTGTACAAATACCGCAATAAACTCAAAACAACTCATCCGATAAGTATGATTTTTATAAGTGGTTTTCGTGGTTTTTGAACCCCAGAGAGCGCTGTACTACAAAATACAGTAAGGCGTAGCAAAGCGAGAAGGGTGATAAATATCTTCTTTTCTTCTTTATGTGTATTTATACACCACTTTCTTTTTTCGCATGTCGGGGCAGTTGATGCCGAATTCTGTGGTATTTGAGTACGCATCAACGCATGCGCAAGTCAGTTGCGTCGTAAGTTGGCGTTGTTTTGACATTTCAATTTCTATTTTCAATGTTTATTTAATTTTTGTCCAGTTTCCTCGCGAATTGGTAAGAATTCGTTTTTGCTCTGATTTTTTTCAAAAATGTGCAATCTATCGAATACAACATAAGACTTGAAAATATATTTTTGCAAGCGATCGGCGGCACACACACACACAAATCACGATTTCCCTAACTTTTTCTTATAATTTTCAGATATTGAAACTACATTTTGCTCATTTCGCCCAAGTTACTGGTTTGAAAGATGGACAAAAAATTCCTTCTAAAGTTTGTGAAAAGTTTTTTCAAATCGGCGAATGAAATCGAAAATTATTTATATCAACTTCCGAGCTAAGCCGGGTATTCAGCTAGTCTTATATATATATAGATATATAGATAGATATAGATATATAGATATAGATTGCTGAAATATAAAGAGTTTTTTTTAGAGGTACAATACTTTGAATTAAAATAAAATACTAAGATTACATAATTTTAAATTGAAATTATTAATTATATCGCGCTATAGCGAATCGAGTCATTTTGACCGTCCGCATTACTACGCTCTAAAGCAGCAATTGTTTCTTCGTGCGCAATGTATGACGTCTTTGCGGATGCGCATTATCATTTAGAGTATACGTGGTGTTAAAACGATCCATGGTTAATATAATTAGTCGCTTGTATTGACAACAATGTCGAGCGTAAAATGAACGCATTGCACGTTAACATTCCCGAACTGAACGACTTTCAAAATAAATTTTTCACAATTTGCAAGCGTTTTCTTGTAGTCTCGTTAGTCTATTCATGATAAAATAGCAAAACCAATCTGAGTACAAATGACTCAGATCTGACCAATTTATGACAGTTTAATCCGAGTCGGAAAAGGGCATCTCTTAAAAGAATCACCAAGTATAAAGTATGTTAATTTCATATTATAGAGAAAATTAATTTTATTGCGTATTTTGGTAGCGTGTTGTTCAATTATAGAAATCTGATGATCCACTACGGTGATGACGAATTTCACACGTAGTCTTATTTAATAACGTTGTGTGAACCTTGCGTATTATTCTCAGAAGACTCGTCGTAAAATATTTCAATGAGCGTTGCCAAGTTGTAGATTAAGAGAAGAAACACAAAATATCAATTTTAGAATTATCTATTCAACTTTCATACTAAACAAATCTTTAATTCAATCATACGATCCAAATTCTGATTGCTTATTTACATACTCCGTACTTAATGATAAACACTGAACCAAAAACTTACGTAAAATCAAAGAAAAATTCTTTGTTCCTTGAATCATTTATTAAAATTGGTTCAAGATACTAGTTCATTGATTTAATGAATCTATGTTCTTAAGTTTAAGAACAAGTTTATAAGCCAAAAAATCGGTTCCTTAATTCAAGGAAATGCTTCTAAGTGTCAAAGTACAGATTCATTAAACTAATGTAAAGATTTAACTAAGGGAGGTTTGAGGCAAAAGCGGTTAAAATTAAGGCAAAGTGTTTTCTTAAAATGTTCATAATAACAGTAAGTTCAAAAATATCATAGGATGACACATATACGTAGATGGCATTACTAGATTTTTTCCATATGATTTTTATTTAGACAACAATCTGGCAATTGATTCGTGAGTTATAGCATTTTGTGTGCAACTACTGTTATTAAAAAAAAAAAAAAATGGAAAAAAGTGAATTTCGAGTTTTGATAAAGCATTGCTTTTTAATGAAAAAAAATACAGTGGAAACCAAAGAATGGCTTGATAAACATTATCCGGACTCTGCTTCATCGAGGCAAATGGTAGAAAAGTGGATTGCTGAATTTAAACGTGGTCGCACCAGCATAAATGATGCAGAGCGCAGTGGACGTCCAAATCAGACTCTTATTCCACAAAACATCAATTACCTTAAAAGTAATCAGGTCGGCGCTGATATAGCCACACTTTTAATCAAAAGCACCAACTTCAAAGCTTTTGTATTTATAAAAAAATTTATGATAAAACATATTACTAAAAATAAAACAATATGTTTTCCAATGTAATAATATGTTTAAATAATTTGTCAAATATGACGAAGAATTATAAGGAAAAGTTTAAAACTATTTTTTACTTTGTAGTGATTTTGTAGTGTGTATTTTTTTAAAAAAAAAATTTTTTATATCTTTCTTTTTAGAGAATATGATAAATTTTCGAAATTGTATAAACTAATTTAATTCAAATTTCGAAGTGGATAAACAACATAAATACAATTAAAAGTTCTTAAAAAATTTGTTCTACTAAATTTTGAAAGTTTGTTGGTTATTTCAAATATTAATATTTGCCTTTATTTATTAGTGTACAATAAGAACTATGTTCTTTTATAGTACAAAGGTTAAAACCAGTTACATTTGGTACATTGGTAGAATCTTAAATTAATTTAACATTAAAAAATTAACATACAATCATTAAATTAAATAATTATGAATTGATTAAAATTTAAAATAGATAAAAAGAAGAAAGAGAAAGAAAGGGATAGTATAAAAGAAGCTGTTTATTTATGAAATGGTCTGTGATGAAAAATGTTCCAAAATGGCATGCTTGAATTTTTCCATTGTCTTTATAGATTTTAAATGACTTGGTAATGAATTCCATAGTCTTACAGCGTTAATAAAAAAGAATCTAGTAGAGTTAAGAAAACTATAACTTGGTATAATAAGAATTTGACTTCTGGACGACTGACCAAATTGCAATTTTTCAAATAGATATTTTGGTTTTTTTAATTGAATTAGTTTGTGCAAGAAAATGCAATTTCTGACATTGAGGTAGCTTATTATACTACAGCCAAGTATACCATTTCGAAATGTATTTAAGTGATCATATTTTCGAAGCCCATAAACATAGCGTGTAGCATGATTAAATGCAACTTGTAATTTGTGTTGCGACTGTAAATCTAAATTACTATAGACAACCTCAGCATATGTGATTATGGGAATGACCAGTTGAACAATAAGCTTGCGTCTTGTCTTAATTGGTGTATACTCGGCTGATAGTCTAAGATTGCGCAATATGAAATATATTTTACGGACCACATCGTTGACATGATCTGTACACGTGAGGGAGGAGTTAATTTTAAATCCAAGACTTTGAGCACTGCAGACAAGTTTTAGGTTTTTGTCACCTATTGAAAGATCTGGAATATCCCTAAAATTGATTTTCTCTTTAGAAATGGGTAGCACAAAAGATTTAAGCGCATTTAACTGAAGGTAATTTTTAATGGCCCACTGGTTTATACTATTTAGATCTTCATTTAACTAGCATACCAGATCTTCCAAAAGGTTCGGTTTGCCAGACAGGTATAATTGGACATCATCAGCGTAAGCATGCAACGATGCGTATGTGCAACTATATACTATATTTATAAAAAATGTCATTGATAAAAACTGAAAAAAGAAGTGGGCCAAGAACTGACCCTTGTGGGACACCACTGCAGACCAATTTTTGCTGTGAAAGACCAGAACCAACTTTTACTCTTTGCACTCTTCCCATTAAATAACTCTTTAACAGATCGACAGCATCGTTGCAAAATCCATATAAATATTTGAGTTTGTGGCAAAGAAGTGCGTGATTAACGGTATCGAATGCTTTTGAAAAATCAAGAAGACAAAGTAAAGTTACTCGGCTATCATCATAAAGACACCTAATGTCATCCAAAACCTTAAGTGTAGCTGTTGAACAACTATGACCTGCACGAAACCCAGATTGTAGCGGAGATAAAAGATTATTTTGGGATAAAAATGACGATATTTGCTCAGCCATCATTGCTTCAGCAACCTTCGATAAACACTACAGGATACTTATAGGTCTGAAATCTTTAGGCTCACAAGCTGCAGATTTTTTCGCTACATGCATTATAACAGCAGTTTTCCAAGTATGTGGAAAGGAAGATGTGGTAAAGCAATGGTTAATTATGTGAGTAAGTGGGCTCAAAATATAGGGTAAAATAAGTTTAATAAATTTTATGTTGATGCCATCATCACCAACCGCATTCGATTTAATTTTCAATAGAGACCTTGCTACGTCATCTTCTGTCACTATGGAAAACTGGAAGCGTTGCAGGGTAGGATGATCGGTAAAATCAGGGACAGTGTTTTGCAGTGGATGTGTGTTGGAAAGAAAATAATCATTTAGAACGTCAGGATCAACCTGACAGTCAAAAGTTTTATTTTCACCAATGCCAAACTTTTTTAGGTTTTTCCATAGAACGTTTGAAGGAAGAGATGCCTTCAGTTTAGTAGAACAATAAGTTATTTTAGACTGTTTTATAATTGACATTGATGCATTTCTTGCACGCTTATATTTTTCCCAATTCTCCGGAGAGGGTGTTTTTTTCCAAACACTTCGCAACTTGTTTCGCCTCTTTATAGCATTCTGAACGCTCCTTGAAAACCAAGGACATGATACATTTTTAATTGTGACAGACTTGACAGGTACATGCTTAACAAAAATATTATTAACTGTATTAGTAAAAATGCGTAGTTTTTCATCAGCAGACGGACAAAACCAAATCTCATTCCATGGTGTCATAAGTACATCACGATATAATGCTGGATAGTCAATAGACTTGAAATCGTGAAAGGAAAACGTGTTTGACACGGCTGTATGGGGCAGGCTAATATTAAGTGTACAGAAAATGAGGTCATGATCAGATATAAAATATATCTGGTCAAACAGTAAGACAGTTGAGATATCCGACACTATAAAATAATCAAGCAGACTAGGACAATCATTAGAACAATAACGTGTGGGAATAGTATCGTTTACAATAGACAGACCGACAGACGACAGATTTTCGTACATTGATCTACTGAGGCTATCATTACATAAAAGATTGACATTAAAGTCACCACATATAACAAAATAATTAAAGTCAATTAATAAACCTGATATTTCAGAAAAATACGCATCAAGACTATTACTTTTAGCAGGATTATACACACAAGACAGAAAAATTTTTATGCTATTATCAGAGACACATAAATTAAGATATAAGAAATATCTGTCTCTTAAATTTAAATAAGATGTCACGTGTTTTGATATAATTATACCCATTCTTGTAACGAGTTTTATTACCCTAGTGTCAATATTATTCGAGATATAGAACTTTATTGAGCGTAATTTTTAATAATTCTGCCTACCCCTGTACTACAATAAAATTCAGTGCCCTAGTGTCAATATTATTCGAGATACACTCTTTTTCTAATATGCCACGCCCATTTATCAAATAACGTCCATTTTCTTGACCGTAATTTTTATTATGATAATTGTGTCTACATCTACACTAAATTGCAGTACATTAGTGTCAATATTATTCGAGATACAGTGTTTTTCTAATATTGCCACGCCCATTTGTCGAATAACGTCCACTTTATTGACCATAATTTGTAATAATAATGCCTACCTCTATACTAAATTGCAGTACTCTAGTCTCAAAATTATTTCAAGATACACTGTTTTCCTAATATTGCCACGCCCATTTGTCGAATAACGCCCATTTTCTTGACGGTAATTTGAAATAATTGTGCCTACCCCTACACTAAATTGTAGTACCTTAGTGTCAATATTATTCGAGATACAGTAGTATCTAGTATTGCGAGATCTAGTATTGCCACGCCCAGTTCTCGAATACTGCCTACTTTCTTACGGGCACCTCCGTGTTTATGATATCTATCTGTTCACCAAAAATTATGGCAATCAGGCATATGGCTTAGGAGTTATCGATGTACATGCATTTAAAAAAAAACAGAGCAACCGATGATCTGGAGAACCTCCTTCTTTTTTTTTTTAAGTCGGTTTAAAACAGTTGATTTGATTTACTGATTACATATTCTATAAATATGCAATACCGCGTATCAGCCACTTGCAATACCGCGTATAATATTGCAAAAAGGCCAAAATTTAAATTTGGATTTTAATTCAATTTGATTTAATTAATATAGGGTGGATTTCCCATTAAATGCTGATTTCAGAACAAAGCAAGTATCTAATTTCAATAAATGTTGTTAGTTTAGTTGAAAATCTATTTAATAGTTTAAAAAAACAGTGTGGGGCAGCGCCTACGCACGCGTCCATAGTAAGCCCTTTCTGTCTCTGTCGCTCTCACATGTACACGCACTCGCACAAAACTGAAAGAACAGTGTGAGTGTTTTTTTTGCCCGACACTTCTTTAAAATAAAGCAGTTTTTCTGCACTCTTGTAGAATTTTACTAATACCGTGGGTATGTCTATGTGCAAGTGGCTGATACGCGGTATTGCACGCCCAACGACGATACGTACACTCATGGACAGATAAATAAGAACATATTTTTTAAAAACAAAAAATACCTAAGTGTCAAAAAAATTCGATGCATAAACACCAAACGCAATGCAATTTATATTTTGATTCTGGCAATGCCGTATTCTAGTAAAAACCAACGAGGAAATCCCGTTATTTGTGTTTGATGCGTACTTTTCTACAACCAGTTGCTTTAACAGGTGGACAAATAAATAATAACGTAAGCATTTTTTTCAAAATTCTACGGGTTGAAGTGATTTTTTATCAAAGGTTTGTAATTCTCTGTATAGCAGGAGAAATATTTAGTTTAATTAATGTAAATAATGTATTAGATGGGACGAAGTAAGCACTGTTCATTGGAGGAAAAGCGGCTGGTTGAGAAATTGAAATCGAAGGGCCATACGTTCCGTTACATCGCTAATTGTTTGGATCGGTCCTTGTGTTTTGTGCACAACGCTCTTAAGCCACAAAAAAGTGATGATAGTCGAGGAAAATCCAACAAAAAAACCTCAGTCTCTACAGACAATAGAATTCTAACGCTAGTAAAAAGAGACCCTTTCATGTCTTCGAGGCAGATTGCTGGCGAAATAAATAATGAAGTGTCTTCAAGAACCATCCGGAGGCGATTACAGGCCGCAAATCTACCTGGAAGAATAGCCAGAAGAGTCCCTTTGCTACGTCCTCATCATTTAAGGAGTAGGTTAGAATTCGCCAAAAGTCATGTGTCATGGAAGGGAACTGAAGGTGAAAAGAAATGGAGAAATATTCTATGGACTGACGAGTGTAAGATTAATTTGTTTTCAAATGATTACGCACGCAATGTACGAAGGCCAAAGGGTAAACAATTCCACGTTCGATTTACAAAAAAGACTGTAAAGCATGGGGGCGGCAACATTATGGTGTATGGAGGATTTTCTTGGTATGGCGTTGGTCCGATACATCTCATTACCGACACTATGACTGCATTGAGCTACAAGGATATCTTGGAAACTGTAATGTTACCGTATGCCAGCGAGAATATGCCCCTGATATGGTCGTTACAGCAAGATAACGACCCGAAGCACACCTCCAAGTTAGTAAAAAAGTGGCTGACAGATAATAAAATCCGAATGATTCAGTGGCCAAGTCAATCACCGGACCTAAGCCCCATTGAAAACTTGTGGGGTGTCTTAAAAAATGAGGTATCAAAAAGGCAGTTCTCAAACAAAGCACAATTATGGAGTTTTGTAAAAGAGGAATGGCAAAAAATTCCCATAGAAACTTGTAGGAAATTAATTTCATCAATGCCAAATAGGATACAAAAAGTTATTCAAAACAAACGAGGACACTCCGGATATTAAGCTTAAATTATATTTTTTTTGTACTAGTAATGTTCCTAAACTTTAATCTGTAAGCAAACATTGAATGTTCTTATTTATTTGGCCAGGCTATTTTGTTCCAAATATGTTTTTTGCAAAAATATTTTGTTATTTACTTGCTTATGTTATTTTTTTTAATTGTATTAACTAATGTTAAGTTCTTTTTAACGAATGAAGTCATTTATTTTTATTTAGTACTGAATAATAAAGCATCACCAGTGAATGCACTCACAAGCAAGTTATGTTCTTATTTATCTGTCCATGAGTGTATATAGCGTACATTAATATTTTAAAAATCAACCCGAAATATTTTTCTGAATCCGCCCCTGTCATGTGATATAAGGGGTTAAAGCTAGCTAAAGCATAACAAAACTGAGAGAAAAATCTCAATGAACGCAATTTCTTATAAACGATGAAAAAAATTCAAAAAAATTTCACTGTATTGAAAAGAAAGGAAACTTAAAAAATGTGTACCTTGAGCCAATATGAAGTGTTCATTAAGAACAATTTTGGTTCAGTGTACATAATTTCAGATTAATAACTTGTGAATGGTTTTGACATCCATACCCGCCAACTGGATGTTTCAGCAATTCTTAGGATGAATTAACTGCAAATTATTTTTATAATCTTATAATTTCGCTTCTAAATTTCCATAAAAAAGAAAAAAACCGAAAGGTTATCAAATAGAATTTCTTATCAGTGAAAAGAAAACAGAATCAATGGCAATCGTGTTGACAGCATTCAATGTGACAAATATTGAAAAAAAAATTCCAGAATTCGCGGTATCAACGAACTGTCTCAGTTTAACGGAAACCGTGCAACATAAAAGAGCCCCCCCAGCAGTATATTTGGGTAGCCCTGGAAAGTGAAAGTGTTTCGAAGATCATAATTACGTTACTTCAATCAAATTAAAAATATTATTTCGACAACATTTTGAAGTTTTTGTTATTTTTATAGAATTTTATTGAATATAAGTATATTCAGATAAAAAAAAACACAAAAAGAGTTTTCAATTATAATTAAAAATGTTAAAAAAATATGTAAATCAACTGATGCGACAAGCCTCCAACGATGTGGTGAAACAGACAAAACTTGGCATTTTGGGCGTGGCATTTTGCAAGGGCCAGACAAAAAAAGGCGTTGACAAGGCACCTGATCTACTGCGTACTGTTGGCTTGGTCGAACGTCTAAGAACAGCTTCTAATGGTATTAAAGCCGGTTTTCTACAAAAAATATTAAAAACAATCCAAAAAAATTTACAGTCAAACTTCTAAAACATGAATTGCGAATATTGTAAATCTCTTTCCAATCATTGGCCGTTGTAACGAAAACAAAAATTTTATTCATACCTGCCACGCTCAACGAAACCAACCACATTTTTGCATTATTTCTAGGCAATCTTCAGATCAAAGACTATGGAAACCTCGAATATCAACCCGATCCAAACAATGACAAATATACAAATATGAAAAACTATGGCGAATTTATGGGCTGCAACAAGGCACTGATAGCAAAAATTCAAGAAATTCTTAAAGTAAACGATCAAGTTCTGACCATTGGTGGTGATCATGCCATTGGTTTTGGTTCCGTTGCTGGTAATCTGCAGCATACGCCCAACTTATCATTGGTCTGGATTGATGCACATGCAGACATTAATTTGCACAGCACATCAGGTTCTGGAAATATACATGGCATGCCGGTGTCTTTTCTTCTGAAGGAATTGCGCATCTATTGGGAGAATGCACAGCTGGACAAATTTGCGCCGAATTGGTAAGTGTGAAAATATTTTTAGTCTTAAGACTACTCAGAAAACCCTTTTCCGGAGGTCTTTAATAAATTGTGATTTTTTTTCCAAATAAAACACAGAAAAATTATTGAAATTGCTAACATTTTGACTTTATTAGTTCGCAAATCTTATGATATTTAGTGTTTGAACACAATTTTGGGCATAAGGCAATAGCGACTGCGTTTTATGAAGACCATTCTGTCGCACAGTACTTCGTCTCCATACAAATGATGGGCAATGGTCCGATTGTAATGAAACTTGGTTTTAAAATTAAAATGAGTACGGTGATTTCAAAAATCAGTTTTTTTGTGAATCTCATAGTTTTTTCAAAAATGAGAATTTTTGAACGGTTTTACAGGAGTTTGGAGTGCATATGATTGGTATGAGAAAATTTTGCATATGGGCTAAAAAATCTGGTAAATTTGCATAAATCTTTAATTCTAAAGACGCCTGAGTTCAAATCATATATCAAAAATACAAAAAATGGAGAATGTTTAAAATTATGAAGCTCCAAATACTGGCCAAATATTAGCCAATGGCAGTTTTCTTTATTTTCAAACTGAAATTTCCAGTGAATTTATAAAATTATTTTCTTTTTATTCCATTTATTTATTCACTAATTAAAATAAATTGATCACAAAAATTTTTTCATTTTAATTTTCGCTTTCGGAGCTTTCTTCGGAAGAACACTCGGAAGGATGTACTATTGGCGAATACAAGTCCTCATTGGCTTCAACCTGAGTTCCTGGTTTCAAAACATAATAATCGTTTAATTTGTCGTCGGATTTCTTTTTGCTTTTGCTTGTAATATTTCTTTTACAGACAATTAAAGGATCCGACGACAGAAGAAGGTGCCGTAAAAGGTTTTGTCTTTGTTTGTGTCTTCTCGCCCCGTTTTTCTAGTGTGCTCTAAACGATTTTTGCGAACGCTTTTATGGGTTGATTTTAGTGCTTTCTCCGATAAACTAGGTTTACACAATGAGATGTATGAGTGATTTCAATATTAAATCTACCAATTGGCAAGTCAAAAAAAGTTGATAACGTCACATCCGTGGATCAGCACTTTATGTACCGAGCTTGGCATGTAGTACCAGCTATAATTTTGCAGATATATATTTGTGGGTATATTTTCGTGGGTTTTTATAGATTTACTGCTAGATAACACCCGTAATATAACTGAGAAGTTATAAATGAGGTCCTTGTCGATTTTTGTGATATCTGTTGCTACGTCGACTTCTGGAAAAACCCTGCGTGCAGTATTCCCGTCATTTGTTGTTCCAAAGCCTTGTTTTACTTGGTCAACTATTAAGCAAGTTTTTTCCCTAAATTCCCTCTGAATTTGGGTTTTCCTTTCTAAAAATGCAGCTCTATTTACATCTCGTACTTGCCAGAATGGGAGACGATATGCTATATGAAGCAGGCATTCAAAAAATCGAATATAGCAATGAAGAATTGATAAGCTAAACTTAAAGTACTCAGAGTTGCTGCTTGCTCCTTGCACAATTTGATTCATTCCAGTCGGACTAGCTTTGAATGTGAAGCATCTGCTGGCGGAGCTCGTATTTGACAAAACAGTTGCTACAGAACCATCAATCATGGTACAGTGCATATCATATGACACTTCGGCAAATTCACCATTGCACAGTGGTCCAGCAGGCCACTTTTTGAGGCATAAAACCGGAGAGCCTATATAAAACGACGACATGTCGCCTATTTACTTCTTATGAATGTTAAAGAGTTCCCATAAGAAATGGGCAGGTTTACAAAACTGGCACGCCTACTTTTGAAATAAAAATCCCGTATTTCGATATTTCTGTAAGAGTGTATTTTTAACATAAAAAATTCTATTCATTACGGGAATTTTTTAAAATATTAAAACTGACAGATAAAGATATTAATATTAATAATAATAAGGCAATTTCAGTAGCTCGGTATTTAATCTAAAAAATAAAAAATCCTTTAGGAAAATTAAAAATAAAATATTTCTCAAATGCTTACCAACGAAGTTTTCTAATGTCAGTATCTAATTCAAGTATCTAAATCAGTATCTAATTCAAATGATAAATCGAAGAGAATTGGAACATCTTCGTCAGAATCGTAAGAAAAATCATTTAAGCATGTTCTTGAAGTAGATGGTAACTCCGATTTAGAAGGAACATCGGGAATTTTCAAAAGGCCAATCACTGCACTTGGCAATTGCATTCTATGTTTGAGTTTATTTCGTTTTTTTCAAACACAAGCTGGATATGAGAGGATCTGAGGAATCTATTGCTCTATTAAAAACATCCACCATATTATGGACTCTTGAATCCTTTCTAGAATGCTCAATACGATCTTTCTTATAAAATTTGTTTCGCGCTTCAGATGCATTCTCAGCTAAGATTCCAAGAGACACAATGGAAGCTTCTGATATATGTGAGGCGTGTATTAAAATTGTATGCAACGTTGCTGACATTGGATACCAGGCATATTCTTTTAAGTATAATTTTGCAGTATCTTCACAAAAGTCACTCATTTTTTTTGAATCGATTTCATATTCGCATGAAATCAAAATCAAATTTATATATAAGCGTTGCAAGAACTTAACGTCAATACCAGTAGTAGATGCAAACATTTCAGTATCAGAAAACGCTCTTCTATCAGTATTTCCATCGTTGGTATTGCCACTACCGTTTGCTTTGGGCTTATCAACATGTAGGCTCATTAACTCCCAAAATTTTTTTTGTATTTCAGTTTTGCATTGCTTTAAAATGTCTTTTTCTTTCTCATTTCTAATTTGCCATTTTCTTAGATCCTTTCTATAAGCAAGGTGAAGCACGAACTCAAAGCACCGTATCCACGCATGCAGTGGACTTATGCCATATAATAATGTACTTGGTTTTGGTTGAAAAACTTTTGACTTTACATCGATTATTGCCATAAATTGCGTTAGAGTTGCGCCACATATTGCACAAGATTGTGATGATTTTGTTCCAGTTAGAACGTTTAAAACCTTTCCTTCTATTAGCGTCATAAGGAGTTTATATTTAATGGTAATTCTTCTATCGTCTTCCAAAATATATTCATAAGAGTTCAACTCAGATATTTCCTTGTCCAAACTTTTATTTTCATTTGTGGTGTGCTCTTTACTTTCTTTAACAAATTCGATTTTAAGTGGTCTGCAAAATCGTATTGATTGAGGACTCCGATTCATCCAAATAATTTTGTCATCTGATGTTATTAACTTTAAAGGTATAAGATGTAATAAACAGGGAATGGTCTAATGTTTCGGGTGTATTGCCATCAAAGCCATAACTTAAAATCAAGCTTGCCTCACTTACTGTTTCTAATTGATTTATAACGTCATTCTGACAAAGTAGAATTCTATTTTCTGTATGATCAACCATATTTTGAAGAGGAACCTTTACCGAAGTATATGTAGCTATTATGCCATTTGGTCAGCATTTATTGTATGCGGGATATATATCACAATTTCGTGCCTTATTTAACTCCCTCATGTTCATATGTTGCTGTTTCGTGAAACTATTTTCCTATAAAAAGCTCAAAGCCTCTTCCGGGGATAAAGGCAACGGAGTTTGAAGATCAGCAGTGAGTCTTTTTCTAATTTTACTTGGACGCGATGGAGATGCAGCTGTTTCTTTTAAGATATAATTTAAATCAAAATTTTTAGAAGATTGTGCTGAAATAGACGCAGCGTGGACTAATAACATAGTGTTGTTTTCTTGTTGGGACGAGACGTCTGATGCAAGTTTTCTTTTTTGGCGTGCACTGCCATCGTTATAATCAACATGAGGCCGGCCCCTTTTGGGTTCACTTACATATACTGAAAACTCAGTCTCACTCTCTAACCAGCTTTGCTCATATTTACGAAATATTTTAGAGCATCTGTTATATTTGACCCACTTTTGCCTAGCAACGCTACAAAAATTATGAGTTTTCCTTTTTGTTAATATCATTTCTTCATCATCAATATTTTTATTCATTTTAAAAGCGATTCAGTTAGAAACAGCTGCATTATCTCTATTGCTGTCTACCCAAAATTGAAAAATTTCAGAGTTTTTAACTGTAATTGACTCTGAAAAATGAAAATTTCGCAAATTAGATGCACGTATATGCAGATAATTTTATGATCACATGAAAGTACAGGGTTGCCCATATTCGACGGACCCATCTGGCAACGCCATAACTTTTGACAGAGATGTCAGATCGCTTAATGACATACCGCGTTTGAAGCGTCAGTCCAAGCAGATTTTTACCATGGAACAATACACGCCACGCGAGCGCTCTGAAATAGTTGAAATTTACATTCAACAGAAGAAGTCAATTGTGAAAACTCAACCTGCTTTTAAAATATTAAAAAATGTGAGAAGTGCGCCTTCTAAGAACACCATTAAGCGCTTATTGCCGTATTTACGCCACTGAAAATCCTCAGGAGATTCAAGAAGTGCCTCTTCATGACGAAAAAGTCACAGTTTGGTGCGGCGTTAGTGCGAAAACGGTCATTGGGCCGTTTTTCTTCCAAAATGAAAATGGCCATGCTGTTACCATCAACCAGGAGCGTTATCGCGACATGATGACCAATTTTGTGATGCCAATTATTCGTCGAAAGCGTATGAGGCAGTTCTGGTTTCAACAAGACGGCGCTCCACCGCACACAAGTCGCATAACAATCGATTTTCTGAAGAATTTGTTTCCGGGCCGTTTGATGTCGAAAAGTGGTGATTTGGACTGGCCACCGCGTTCGCCCGATTTGACGCCGCCTGACTTCTTCTTGTGGGGATATTTGAAGTCAAAGGCTTACGTTAACAAGCCAAGGACCGTAGAAGAGCTCAAGGACAACATTCGTGAAGAAATAGCCGCTATTCCGGCCGAAATGTTGGCGAAACGATGGAAAATGCTGCAAAAAGGGCACAATACGCCATCAACGCCAGAGGCGGCCATTTGAGAGATATCATATTCAAAAATTGATGTAAACAAATCTACTTGGAACAAATTAAATGATTAAGATTGCCAACCGCCAAATTTTTATTTTTTTCTTTGATTTTTTTAACAAAAACATGGGTCCGTCGAATATGGGCAACCCTGTAGATACTATATCATATCCAAAACTATACGACTCTTCAAGTATGGCTAACTATGCCGCTACTTCGACTCCACGAAACACATTTGTAAAAAAAAAAATTAACAAAATATTACACAATTAAAAACAGTAAAGTTGCAAAAATAGATACAATTTTAATAAAATAGTATTTATTATTTGTTTCACACACCTTTAGAAACACTTTCCATTATTTAAAACAATTGTTAAAAAAATACTTTTTTAGCAGTGTACTTTTAATCTTTAATAAATATCTTGCTTACTAAAACTCACAAAGATGAAAACACAAAACAACAAAGTTGAACAACCGTAAAATAAACGGGTTGCCACCTATCATCTTTTTTATAATTTCTTTCTTACTTAAAGTGCCCCCTACTTAGGTTGATAAAAAATTTTTACAAAAAATCATATATAAAAAGTGACTTCTTGCCGCAAAAAGAGGCCTACTGGACCATAGTGCATTGGTTTGAAATACATCACATTCCAAATCGCTTATTTTTTCCTTCATTGCTTGATATTCCTTAAGAACCAAGTCCTTGTTTTTCTTGGTATGGATAAATTTCACAACTCTACAAAATAGTGTAGATGATGGTGTTTTATTCACCCGCACTTCCTTCTTGGTGGACGAATGAATTAATCTGCAAAAATATAGTAAACACCATGATTACGTAATCGTAATTATAAAAACTATGTCAATACTTACTTAAGTGGCACAAATGCAATAAACATTAATTCATCGGATAAGTCACTCGAAGAAAATCTTTGTTTATATTGGCTGTGGCCCGAACTACCGTCCATTCCCCATTTGCAGATAAGAGAAAAGTTTCTACCAAACTCCATACTTGAACAGAGACTAAAGATGCTCTTCACTGTGACTCGCATTAAATGCTTCAAACAAACTTCTGCTGATATCTCTGTTGCAGTAATATCAGGAATTAGTTCCCTTTTTCAACCTCGCAAGGTATGCAGGCTGGGGAAACAATCGTGATGTAAGTTGTTGAAAACTTTCCGCAGTACTTTATATTTTGCTTTCGACAAATTTAAATCTAGGTATAAGGCAAGAGCTTTACTTGGCTCCAAGGTTTTTTTGCATTTATCAGCACCACTCTGAGATTTTATGTTCTCAAAAGCGAAGGTTTTCTCATCAGCATCGCGTTCATTTAATAATTTCTCCACTTTACGCATTTTTGTTCTTCTTGATGCTTCCGAAAAATTAACTTCAGGTCTGCCGCGTTTCCCTGTGCTCGTGCTAGGCTGCTATAAATGAGAATAGTTAGAGGTATTTGCATTGCATAATACTAATATGACTCTCTTACATTATCAATATCTTCCTCTTAGATAACATTGTCCACTGTAGCCAAGAAGAGTGCAAAGCTTCCAGTCTTTCTTTTTTATAAGAAGAATCTCTACAATTTGCGATCATTTGGCTATGAAATTTGTAAACCTTAGACCGCAACAACTTTGAATTGAATTCTCGGTTTCCGATTTTTGACACAATAAAAGAATATATATCAGAATATATATCAGATATTCTTTTATTAGTTTCTGTGGAAATCGACAGGCCAACCAATTCTTACTTACTTACTTACTTAGGTGGTCGTAACAACCCGTGTCCGGGTTTCGGCCGACCTCATCAGCTCTCGCCAGGCGCCTCTGCTTTGCGCGCGCCTTCTCCAATCGGATACACCAAGTGAGGTTAGGGCTTCCTCAGCCTGGTCCATCCATCGGAGGCATGGTCTCCCTCATCGTCGTTGACCAGCGACCCTCGCCTCGAGCACCTTTTTCGCTGGAGCTTCGTCGTCCATACGATGGACTTGACCCAGCCAGCGTAGTCGCTGCACAGTTATACGCCGAACTACGTCAATGTCATCGTAGAGCTCATACAGCTCGTGGTTCATTCGGATGCGATAGTCATCGCCGACTCGAACAGGACCGAAGATTTTGCGAAGAACTTTTCTCTCGAACACCCCCAGAGCGGCTGCGTCAGTTTGCGAAACTATCCATGCCTCAGCGCCATAAAGCAGTACAGGTAGAACGAGCGTCTTGTAGAGTGTTAGTTTTGTCGATCGAGAGAGGGCTCTGGACCTTAGTTGCTTACTGAGCCCGTAGTAGCACCAATTCGCAATTATTGTTCTTCGCTTTATCTCCAGGCTGATTTCGTTGTTGGTATTAATGGCGGTGTCAATGTAAACGAACTCCTTGACTACTTCAAAGTTATAGCTGCCGGATGAAACGTGGGAGTCTAAACGTCGCGCTCCCTTGTTTGTAGACAGCATATACTTTGTTTTACCCTCATTTATCGTCAAATGCCATTACGATGCACACCGTCCTTTCGTACAATCCCCTCCATGATGATGTTAAAGAGATCGCAAGACAGTGGATCGCCTTGCCTGAAACCTCTTTCGGTATTGAAGGTTTCGGAGAGGTCATTTCCTACCTTGACGGAGCTGCTTGTGTTGCTCAACGTCATTCTGCAAAGTCTAATCAACTTGGCAGGTATACCAAACTCAGACTTTGTTGCGTATAGGTAATCCCTTCTCGGGCTATCGAACGCAGCTTTAAAATCGACAAAGAGATGGTGTGTGTCAATTTGGTTTTCGTGGGTTTTTTCCAGGATTTGTCGTAGCGTGAAAATTTGATCTATGGTGGATTTTCCAGGTCGAAAGCCACACTGATAAGGTCCAATCAGTGTTTTTGTAATCAGCTTTAATCTTTCACACAGTACGCTTGTGAGAACCTTATATGAGATGGAAATAAGACTGATACCTCGATAGTTGGCGCAGATTGTTGTGTTTCCTTTCTTATGTAAAGGGCAAAGCACGCTGAGATTCCAATCGTTGGGCATGCTTTCCGCTAGCCATATTTTGCTGATAAGCTGATGCATGCACCTTAACAATTCATCGCCGCCGGTTATAAACAATTCAGCTGACAGGACGGCAGCACCCACTGTTTTATTGTTTTTGATTCGTGGGATAGCAACTCGATCCTCTTCATGGCTTGGTGGTAGTACTACCATTCCGTCATCGTTGATTGGTGGTGCTGAACTGATTTCTCCATGGGCGGTATTAGTGGAATCGTCGCCAATAAGTAGATTGGAGAAACGCTGTCTGCAGATCTTCAATTTCATCTCTAGAAGTGGATGCTCCGGGCTTGAGTTGATACCTGTTAACCTGTTGATAGAACTTTCGTGCATCCTTCTTGCCCTGGTATACCTCACGCTCACGTTTTTCCTGCTCTCTTTTCTTGCGTCTAAAAAATCGCCTCTCTTCCTTTCCCTTTTCGCGGTAGTTTTCTCGCACGGCTCGCGTTGCAGCATTGCATTTTCAAGGTCAGCACCACTATTTTTTGGTGTTTTGGAAACATCATCGTATTGAGGCATTCATTCTTAATGCATTCTCAAAACTTTACGTTGGGGAATAAATGCTTACTAGGTACACAATATTTATATACAAAATTCTTTTATTTTTAGTTAAAAATGGGATTTTTTTATTTTTTTTTACTTACGGTATTTTATAATTTTTCAGCTATTAGTATACCCTTCACAGCAATAACGACGATCGATGCAGTTTTTACACGATACTTACAGAAATACCAATCAATCAAATTTTTGTTTCTTGCTTTAGTTACCATAGACCTATTTTTTGAAATGTTATCAAATGATTGAAATATGAATGTTTAAATACTACTTACAATTATTTTGAAAATATCACTAAAAAACACTGTTGTTTTATAGCTTTAAATTTCCATTAGCTTATTACATTTTAATGAAATAGGTTGGTCAAAAAATTATAAAAAGAAAATTATAATTTTAATTTTGATCTTTTGACAGGTCGAAAATGTACAACAAAAAAATTGTGTTTGGTCCCACAGTTGGCTTGCGAAACCACGTCTTCGAATGCTTCCTTTCCTAACGGCGTAAATTAAGCAATGCTTACTCAACCACTGTAAAAGTCGAATGGTGTCTTGACTACCATTCAAATGTCGTGGTTTCGATTCCGGACATGCTAAATTATAAAATTAATTTATTGTTAATAATTATAATATTTAGAGTTTTTCCGTCAGTATAATCTTAATACATAAAAGGCAAGCTTGCTGCTCCGTACCTAATATCGCTTGAACTGTAAATTTTTTTTGCCATTATTACAGTGCTTTTCGAACTGTAAATACTGTCTTGGAAAATATTAAGCCTGAAAGTATACACAGAAAATTTATTTAATACTTATCAGTGACAGAGCAACATGCTAGTCTTTTATGTATGTGCATTAGGCCGGGTCGATTTGTGGGGAGGCAAAAAAATCGCCCATTGCTCTGTGAAAATCGTATTCTAGGGATCAAAATAAGAAACTTTGCCGAAGGAACCATGCCTCTAAAATGAATTCTGATGTCCCCCAATTTGGGTCGAACTTTTGCGTAGGGGCAAATTTTGAAAAATCCCACTTTGACCCATTTAGAGTGCTCCAATCGAGTCCAAATGTATGACCGACCTCCACTAACTTTGGAGGCCCGACCCACCCATGCCAGTGGCACACCCCCTGGAACCCCCTGGGGGTTCCCCATACAAAAATTTCAAAAAATCGCCAGTTTTGGCACTTTACATGAAAAAATCAGCGAAATGCCTATGTTTTTTTCTTTTTGGAGTTTTTTTCTCTTTAGAAATTTATTTAACCCTTTTAAAAAATGAAGGTATCACTGTGACACAATTGCAAATCGAAAAATTGCTTGTGTGCGTTTTTTAAGGCACCACAAGACACAGCTGCATGTCGTAAACTTACTTGTGTAGTTTTTTTATAGCACCTACTTAAGAAATGAAGGTTGTTTTTACAACCCTTTTTGTGGGTATTTTATGGCACCTTCTTAAGAAATGCGCGTTTTATGCAACCATTTTAACAATTAAGGTATCACTGGAATGCACCGCAACCCTTTTAAAAAATTAAGGTATCACTGTGACACAATTGCAGATCCTAAAATTGCTTGTGTGCGTTTTTAAGCCACCACAAGACACAGCTGGTAGAATTGAAATTACCATTTCATTCTTATTACCTCGTCTCGTAGACCGTATATAACGCAACAGTTTTTGTGAATGCATTAAGTCGTTGTGAAGAACTCAAAGTGTGAAGTGCTAATTTCAGATAAAAAAATATTAAAAAAAAAAATAATAAGTGAAGTTGACCATTCCAAATCAAAAAGTTTACAATGAATCCACCATCCTCTACACCGCAAGATGAAGCAACAACAACAACTACAACAACATCGGCAACCGGAAAACTGAGCCGTCAAATCGAAACTTGTGAAACTCTTCCGGTAAGTTATTGCTATCACTCATTTATTATAATTGCCAACCATTTTTAATTATTTTATTATTATATATTTTCAGGTGATGGACGGCTTTCAGAAAAATGAGTTGCAAAATATGCCCCCGCTCCAGAAAAAAAATGAGTTTTCCACCGATTCGAAGTACTTATACGACATGGCCCATGCAATTTCTAGCGGCGTGGTTTCGGTGGATCTGGCTAACATCAAACCAGGGAAAATTGTACATTCTCGGTGGCTCACCAAGGCCGCTAGATTATTACGATTATATGTGACAACGGAAAATCCAGATGCAAATTTAAGAATTCTCGTTGAATTTATAATTAAATGTTATGTGCCAATGTACTTCAATATCAAGTATTACAGCTCTGTCGTGTACGGCAGTGCATTATTTTTCAACTTCATTAGTTGGTTACGATTTCTAGAACCTCGTTTACGCAAAATTGCCAATCAAGTAATTACAGATAATTCATATTATGCGCATTCGGAAAATATCTTGTTATCAATGTTGTTTGATGATAGCAAAGAAAAGCGCGACTGTGCTATCAACATAATTCTACGCTATCGAACAGATGTTGACGACCCAACGCAACTTAGAGCTTATAAAAAACTAGATATAAAGTTTAATTGCACAAGTTACACGGAAATGATCAATATGAATGACATAAATAACGTATTTGAACCACCATTCACGCGAAGCATTCTGTACGATACATTGAAAGAATATTTAAATCAAGATAATCCACCATTTAATGATCCAAAAATTGCATCACACATACAAGGAACGGAACGACATGTTCAATTGCTAGCTAGCGTTTCCAAACGGGTTATACCGGAAAATGTAGAGGCTGTTATGGCGACGACATTAGAGAGCCGTGCGAAATTGCCCAGACTTGAAAGTAAAAAAGACTTCAAACAATAATTTTTTTAGTTTCTTTTCTATAACTAACTTAAATTAATTTTTTCATTTACATATGTTCTGACTAAATAAATTTCAAAGGAGAAAAAATAGATATTATTATAAATAAATGATAAATATTATTATAAATAAATAAATAAAAATAAAGAAAAAACATTTCCATTTCGCTGATTTTTTCATGTAAAGTGCCAAAACTGGTGATTTTTTGAAATGCTTGTATGGGGAACCCCACAGGGGGTTCCAGGGGGTGTGCCACTGGCATGGGTGGGTCAAGCCTTCAAAGTTAGTGGGGGTCGGTCATACATTTGGACTCGATTGGAGCACTCTAAATGGGTCAAAGTGGGATTTTTCAAAATTTGCCCCTACCCAAAAGTTCGACCCAAATTGGGGGACATCAGAATTCGTTTTAGAGGTATGGTTCCTTCGGCAAAGTTTCTTATTTTGATCCCTAGAATACGATTTTCACAGAGCATTGAGCGATTTTTAAATCGACCCGCCCTAATGTGCATACTCTTAGGCTGAACATTTTTCAGGACAGTATATGTTGGAAAAGCAAGGGATTATAGAGGACATGGGAAAGGAATTGGTACAAAATTCTTTCAAAATAATTTAACCACACATGTAGATATTCTAATAAAAAGTGATGTGTATAAATCCAATAATTTTGTTGTGAAATTTTTTTTACTCTAAATGCTTCGAACCCCTCGTAGGACAAGCTATTGTACTTGTTATTTATAATAAGTTAAAATATATAAATAAATTATTTATAACTTCTCTAGTTATGGTATTTATTTCAATATTATATCATTGGTTTTTAAAAAAAAGCTCATGAATTTATCGTTTTTTAATTTTGCTCACATAAAATAAAAGTTAATTTGCATTGCACTGTCACAATATCTTTAGTAGTTGACGTTTTGGCCAATTCGAAAACGATTTATTTTTTTATATTTACGATTCATTAATGAGCCGTTTTTTCAAATTAACGATTCATTAACGATTCGCTTATGATTCATTAGTGAATTGTGTCTTTCTCCTGATAGCGAATTCAAAAACGAATTGTTAACAAATAAAATGTCTGAGAGTCCGGAGTCGTTTTGAATTCAAAACAAATACGTTTGGCTCATTAAGTTGAAATATATACGCACACCTATCAGAAATCGGGTTTTGACCCCAAAAATTCGATATAGTAACCAGAATATCCAAGCATACCATTATATTATTCTCTGCCATACCTGTGGCGTCCATTAGAGCTCGTACCAAGTTTATTCCCCCCTTCCCCTCCCCCCTCCCCCCATTTTTCTACAGAGTTGAAATGAAACAAAATTTAGTAAGCTTAATATTATTTTTATTAAATAAATTTAAATTTTTTTTTTCAAAAAAAAAAAAAACCAAATAACTACATCTTAAATTCCTGCGTTGCTTCTGTGCCGTGCTCCATCTTTTTGAGTATCCATTTTTAACATGCCGATTTGTAAAATGCAAGTCAACTTATAGTACTCTACGGGCAGTTTGATACTTTTGTTCCAAATCCCAAAAGGAAAAAAACATTCACCTGAAAATTTAAATTTTAAAAATAAAAACAAACTATAATTAAAATATTTTTAGTAAAGTTTTGTGGCTCCTAAAAGTGGTATAGAATAAATTTTTATATTTTTTTATAAAATTTATTGAACATTTTGTAAAATTTTTCTTAGTTATAAAAATATCACAATTTTTTTTTAGGTTCTTTTGAACATGCTCTTCAGTCTTAAAAAAATTTCTTAGTAGCTAAATTTGATGCTTTCAGCATTTTGTACTCGCATTTTGTTAGTCTTTTTTTTTTGTTTTGTTTTGTTTTGTTTTGTAACGTTATTGGTAATATTTAAACAAACGGATTTAGTAAAAAAAATATATCAAACAAAAAAAAATTTTTTTAATAAATATAAAATAAATTTTAAAAATTGTCAAAGTGTAAAAATTTTTATGTCATATTTGTTAAAGGAAATTAATTTAAAATAATTTATGAAATTTTTTCCACTAAAGAAAAAACCAAAATTAAAACAAAAAATTGCTGAACTTTATAGCTGAGATTTATACAAATATTAAATAACTTATATGCTGATATTGATTTGATATACAAAAAATGTATCCATGATAAACACAAAAACTTATATGAAAAAAAAAATTAAATAATCACTAGCATATTATTTCGTAAAACTGTGGACCCTAAATAACCTTTTCTGAAATTTTTCTAGAACTAAAATAGCGTTATGAGCATTAAAGAATGTTGCAAAGCATAAAACCAAAAGTAATGTTTTACATACAATAATAGAGGTATTCACGCTGTGTGAAAATTTGTGATGAATTTTACAGTATATATTTAGTAAAATTTTTTTGTATTTTCTATCATTTGTATAATTATTTTCATATGGACAAGATTCACTATGTGATATACATATTTGTACATCTTGTAATGTGTATTTATGATAAATTGAATATTTGTAGTACATACAGTATCGCACAAAATATTTGCAACTCGTTATGAAAATAAGAATTTTGATAAAAATATAAAATATTTTACAGTGTATTGTTATTTTTTTACATGTAATTTTTTGTTTGTAATTAAGCCATCAAGCGTATATATATATTTCGTGTTCCTCTCTTAAATTGCAAGATCTTTTCTTAAAATTCTAATCTCATGAAATTCTGAGCGAGAAAATATATGCAACAACTAAGTAGGCAAAGCTTTCACGTTGGTTAAGCTTTCACGGTTGTGCAGCCACATAATAAAAAAAAAATAATTTCGAAAAAATGAGTCCAAACAAATTCGGGAAAGCACTCCGTAAGAATATAATTGATGACTTTAATAACGGATTTTGCCAAAAAGATATTTCAGAAATGTATAAAGTGCATAAGTCGTCAATTTCGCGAATTATATCTCGATATCGTGAAACTAAAAAAATGTATGTGGAGCACCATGGAGGCCGCCCACGTAAAACGACCCGAAAAGTTGACAACTTACAAGTGAGACATGTGAAGAAAAAACCTTTTGCATGTGCCCCACAACTTGTTGAAGAGTACCAGTTGCCAATTTCTTCAAGAACTGTGTGTCGTCGCCTGGTTGATGCTGGCTTACCTTCTTATCGTCCAGCCAGAAAACCTTTGATTTCAAAGTGAAACCAAGGAAAAAGTGTTCAATTTGCAAAAAGGACACCTTAATTGGTCAGTTGAACAATGGAAATCGGTCCTCTTTTCGGATGAATCGAAATTCAATTTGATTGGCAGTGATGGTATGGCCAGGGTTAGGCGACCCAGAAGAAAACGACTTCAAGTATCGTACTGCGTCAAAACAGTCAAGCATGGTGGTGGGCATGTATGGGCTGGGGATGTTTTTCGAATGCAGAAGTAGTTCCTATTTACCGAATTGACGGCATTTAGCATGAATCAGCATGTATAAAAAAGTATATTGCAGACCGTCATGATGCCATTTGCTGAATGGGAAATGCCGTTGCGCTGAACGTTCCAGCAAGACAATGATCACAAACACACGTCTAAGCTTATAAAAACTTGGTTTAGCGACAATAAGATTAATGTTTTGGAGTGGACCGGGCAATCCCCAGACCTTAACCCCATTGAGAACCTTTGGGTGATAGTAAAACGCAGAATAAACCATGAAAATGTGAAAAACTTGATACATTTTATTCAACGATTTCAAACGGCCTGGAATGAAATTCCGATTGTCATCATTCACAACTTAATAAGTTCAATGCCACTGCCACTTCGCTGCAGGGAAGTTATAGCAAATAATGGATTCGCTACTAAATATTAATTAAAATATTTTGTCTTGTCCATCTTTAGATTTGATATGAATTAAAATTTTTATTTTTTTAAAGAAGAATATTTTATGTTAAATATCTCAGTTTTATAAAGCATTAAAACATATTTGTTACTTTTGAAATCAAATAAACATTATTTTTAAAAAATATTTAGATTTTCTTTGATTTTTCCACAGTTGCACAGTGTCCCATACTGTATGTTTTATAGAATCGCAGAACCGAAGTACATGGAGTTATTTTTGAAAGCATAATTTTCCTAAACAAAATTCTTTCTAACGTTGTATTATTTCGTGTCAATTTATAAATAAAGAATTCAAAAGCATCATCCGTAATAATTTACAATGGGCGCGTTCACAATCTGATATTTATGGAAAATATATCACATATTTACAAAAACACTACATGGTGAATAGCCCTATTATATTTAAATCAAAATATTTTTTTATCTTAGTCAGTTTTTCAGCAGTTAAAAAAGATCTACAGTTAATACAAAAAAAAAATTGCAATTTATTATATTTTTAGATTCAAATGCAAAGTCTGTCTTCAGAAATACTAAGGGAACTCATAATTGATTCTTATGTTGTTGTAAGCTCAGTAATGTAAATCTAAATCGATATTCGTACGTTATAGAAGAACATTTTTAAACGCTCTTGTTTACGAACACGTACAGCCATAGTGAAATTAAAAAAGGCGTGTAGGATTTTTTCACCACTCATAAAAATTGTCGCTACTTTTGTCACCATTCACTTTTCTACAGTGTGCCTCTCTCTATCAAAATTTCTTGACAAGCGCAACAAAATTTGTAAACGTCACATACACCTTGTATGATTTCACCATGCGTACAGTTATCAGGCGACTCTTGATTTTGGAAACTTTGTGAGACGTAGGCAGCAATAAAATGATGCTACTTTAATAAAAAGTTCAGCTTCATAGTGCGTACATACGAACAGAGTACGAAAAAGTCCGCTCGCTCATAATACAATAATAAGGTAGGGTAAGGAGATTCACCACACCGACCTCGAATGTCAAAATGTATTTTAGCATTGCCACTTTTCTCTATTACTGAAAAATGTGGGACATATAATAAGAGAGGAAAATATTTGTAGGATAATTATGGACAAATGTATTTAGAATGAAATAAATCGCTGGTTTGTGATTTGAAAGCTTTGTTTTCAGTAAATTATTATTGCTCAGCTTTTTGTGTTCCCCTGAAAGGACTTTGACCGAGCTTCTTTTGATGAATTGTGTTGTGTAAGTATGTTGTGAAATGTTCGAACACAAATGATCGAGAACTGGGCCTACAAGTCTTATGCCGACTCCGAACGGCTTATGTTCTCAAGAAGCTTTTCATGGCAGCTTTTACTCTCTGAGGCTTGCCATTGTCTGCAGAGAGGTGACGGCCGAACGGAAAAATTAATTCAATTGAAATTTTGTGTTCTCACCTTTTTATTAAAAAATTTTATTCTAATGTGTGTTACAAATCAAATAAATAATTTTTTTTATTGTCGTCTGACAAAGAATCTGTTGAGCATAAATTAAAAATAAATTCTGTTGAGCATAAATGAAATATATATATAATATGATATATAAAATTGGAAAGTGCTTTTATTTCATCTTTATAATTTTTTTTTTTTTATATAATCTGTTGAAACTTTAAAAAATTTTTTTTCCTTTGTTCCACATTATATAGAAATTTTTAAATTTGCTATATATCGCTACCTTAATATAGAAAGGCCCCAGCTTGATAAAAGACAAAGTTCTACCATTTCTGCAGTATAAAAATTGTTACTTCACTTATAGATTTTAATAAAAAAATTCGTTTACAGAAAAAATCGAAATTATATATATATATTTGCTTAATATATTCGCAAATAAAACAAGCGCCCTCCTATATAAGAGAACGAAATTATTGTGAATATTCGCCTATGGCGAATTGAATAAATCTCAAAAAAAACTTCAAAACTTTTTTAATAATATAATTTACTGTAAAATAATGTAATGTATCGAAGTGAAATATCAATGTTAATATATGTAGTATGTTAAAAAAAAGCCCAATAAAATTATCTGAAAACAGGAAACAAAGCGATATTTTATCAAAATGATCACCTGTCGAATGTGTTACAACATACCAATTTTCGACAAATTGTCGAACATCGAAGCTTACGAAGTTATAAAAAAGATACATAAAAAAATCATACGCGCTCGCAGGCGCGTACTCAAGAAAAAGTTTATCGATATCTCCCACGAGAAATTTTTTTTTGTCAAACAAGTTTCTTTTGGACTTTCAATATTTTTGGGACGACTTGGGTCATTGGAACTTTTTTGGGTTTAATAGACCCTTGGACACAAATCTTGAATTTTTGAACAAATAGGTTTCAATAGCAATATTTTTGAAAAAGAAGACGATCACTCGTACTGCGCTTTGTGCAGGGCCCTTTCCCCTCATGAACTTTATTAAAAAAAATAAAGCTTTTTGGGGAAAGTCTTTTCCGGAACGCATTGTTCAATAATAATTTTAGAGAAATTGTAACATTTTTTAGCGAAGTAAGAGCCGCACTCGGGGCGGCCGTGGCGTAGTGGGTAGAGTGTGTGACTCTTACGCCAAAGAATCCAGGTTCGAATCCCCCATCTGACACAGAAAATTTTTTCAATTGAATTAAAAAAATTTTAGTTTTTTTCGGCCGCCACCTCTCTGCAGACAATGGCAAACCTCAGAGAGTAAAAACTGCCATGAAAAGCTTCTTGAGAACATAAGCCGTTCGGAGTCGGCGTAAAACATGTAGGTCCAGTTCTCGATCATTTGCGTGCAAAACATTTCAAATCACCCACAACACAATTGATCATAAGAAGCTCGGTCAAAGTTCTTTCAAGGGCTGAGATGACCATTTCGTTTTTTTTTTTTTAAGAGCCGCACCCAGTACCAGCATTAATGATGAAAGTTCAATACCGGAAAATATGACATCTTCTATGTCTCAGACTGTTTCTTCCGGGATTGAAACTCTTAACCCATCAAAAAAAGACTATAATATTTTAAAAAAGAAGAGGAAAAATATGAATACAAAATGATAACAAAATTTTTTTAAGTGTATTTTTTTTAAGTGCAACTCAAATGTAGTTTTTTTTTTTAATGTTCCTTTTATAATAACCAGTAAGAAATTTTAGGAAAAATTCATTGATTTTTTTTTTTTTTCTATAAGAAAAAATAAAGGCCCTTTTCTCTGGGACAGATCTCATATCAATCAAAGTAATATTTTTACAAAATTTTAAAATTTTCACTTCAGAAAGCTCTTTGTCAAAGTTTTATTAGCTTTTTAGAAATGAAAATTTTCGATAACTTATAAAACTCAAACTTCGAATTCCTGTTAGAGTTTATTGACTTTTTTAATAAAAGAAGACTATGAGAGAACAGCATTTTGGGTTTCCCCAATTTTTTTAAACTACAGACTCTAGGGACGCCCCTGCTGGTAATTTTATGTGATTCGAATTTCATATTAGAATTTCAATTTATGGGGGCATTTTTTTACAAAACCTGTAATTTACTCCCTCAAATAAAAGTTCCTATTAATGTCACAAAAATTAAATTCAGATATAAAATTCGCATTCAAAGACACTAGGGTCTGAACCTTGGGATTGGACTATTTTTATACCCCAACGCGTACTGCGTAAGTTATATTAACTTTGTCATTCCGTTTGTAACGCCAATAAGGGGGCGTGGCAGGTATAGAAAAATATATATATTTATATATAAATATATATATATATATTTTTGATCAGCATCACCTCGTGAGTCGATTTCCATGTGTCCGTCTGTCTGTCCGTGTGTCCGTCTTTCGACACGATTACAGCCGCAATTTTAAAGCTATCGCGATGAAATTCAAAATATAGGTTTATTTTTAAAAAAGAAGATCAAGTTTGAAAATGAAAAACACGCCTACCTCCCATACAAAGTGGCTTTATATTAACCGTAAAATGTCTGTAAAATCCACAAAAAATAAAGAAGAAATGCCTTGAAATTTGGCACGTAAGCTTTGCTCTTCAATTTTAATCCTGGCTTTGAAATTTGGAAAAATTGGATGAAAACTACGCCCACTTCCCATACGAATTGTCTTTATTTTAAAAGTAAATCTCTTAAAAATCTGCAAAAATTAAAGAAATGTTTTAAAATTTTGCACATGAGCTTTGATATTTAATGTAAATCATCTGTATGATATATGGCAAAATTGGATGAAAACCACGCCCACTTCCCATACAAAGTGGCTTTATTTTAAACGTAAAATCTTTTAAAAATCCACAAAAATTAAAGAAATGTCTTGAAATTTTGCACATAAGCGTTGATATATAATATGAACCATCTCTATGATATTTGACAAAATCGGATCAAAACCACGCCTACCTCCCATACAAAGGTACGTTATCAAAATAGGAAAACTTTCGTTAATATATAAAACTGAATGTCTCATGTATGTTGTGGCTAAAGACTTCGAATATACTCTATATATGGCAGCGGGGGGGCGGGTATTTTGGCTTCGGTACCGTGCCGAAGCTCCATCCTAACTAGTTTTTTTTTTTTTTTTGAATGCCTATCTATGGATCTAAATAAATGGTTTTATAATTTCCATAATTTTCCATTCCATAATTTCTTGGAATGGAATGTTTTCTTATGGTGACTTCTTCGTACATCTGGTTAGTTACAATTATTTTTTTAAACTAATATGTTAATATACTGCGTAAGGGATATATTAACTTTGTCATTCCGTTTGTAACGCCAAGAAGGAGGCGTGGCAGGTATAAAAAAATATCTATTTTTGATATATATATATATTTTTGATCAGCATCACCTCCTGAGTCGATTTCCGTGTGACCGTGTATATGTCCGTCTGTGTGTCGCCACGATTACAGCCGTAATTTTCAAGCTATCGCAATGAAATTCAAAATTGAAGCTTTTTTAAAAAAATGAAGATCAAGTTCGAAAATGAGCCAAATCGGATGAAAATGTCTTCAAATTTGGTACGTAAGTTTTGATCTTCAATATAAATCCTGACTATAAAATTTGGGAAAATCGGATGAAAACCACGCCTATCTCCCATACAAAGTAGCTTTATAATAACAGTAAAATCTCTTTAAAATCTGATCCAATTTAAGTTGATATTTAATGTAGACTATCACAATGATATTTGAAAAAATCTGATGAAAACCGTGCCTACCTCCCATAGAAATTGGTTTTTTTTTAAACGTAAAATCTCTTAAAAATCCACAAAAATTAAAGAAATGTCTTGAAATTCAGCACATGAGCTTTGATATATGTATAATAGGAACCAACTCTATGATATATGGCAAAATTGGATAAAAACCACGCGTACCTCCCATACAAAGTGACCCATATAAAACTGAATGTTATCGTGTCTGTCGTGACTTAAGACTTCGAATATACTTCAATTCAGCCGCGGGGGGTATTTAAGCTTCGTTACCCTGCCGAAACTCCATTCTTTACTAGTTTTCAAATAGCTTTGATTATCTTTAAAGGAGGTTATATAATGTAAAATAATAACACTGCTTTCTTGGTACACTGAAAACAAAAATACAAAATACTAGCATTTATATATAGGAACAAATCCAAATCAACTAAAGTTGAAAGTTAATTAAAAAACAAAATAAGTATATACTTTGATATAAAAGAATACCTTAAATTATTAATTGTTGTATGGACACAATTAAACAAAATCTGTAATGAAATTATACACGTAAATGTTTAAATTTGTTTGTTTTTTCTTGCTCAAAATTTTTTCTATTGCACAAACCTGAAAATAAAGAAGAAAAAGAGATAAAAATGAAGAATAATATACACAGTAGTTGAACAAATTTATAATCAGTACAATAATAATTAATAATAATATAATTTAATATAATATAATAATAGTTTGTAATAAATACAATGTAAAAATGCATTGATTCAAAGATAACAAAATACAAAAATATATAAAATTTTTGTAATAAAAACAAGCATTTTTACAGATCAAATATAAGAAATTTAACAAATACTCAATAAATTCAATAATTTAACAATAATAATAATAATAATAACAATAATAATAATAATAATGATAAAAATCAAAAATTTACTTACCGAAAATATAAGTTTTAAGAAACATTAAATGTGTTGAAAACGGCATTTTAGTTGTTTAAATGTTTTTTTTTTCATATTAATTAATCGAAACTAACTGCGGCAGAAACAAAAAAAAAATTGCATTTACTTTATTTTAAACGTATAAGTATAAAAAAACTCAACATTTTGGCATTTTTTTTTTTTTATAAATAATTTACACAATGAATCAGTAAAAGAAAAACATGAAAATAACAGTGTTTAAATATCACATTTAAAAAAAAAATTAACAATGTTGCTGCTTTAATAAATGGGCAATATTTATACAGTTCTTTTTACGCAGCTACAGTATAGTTCACAAACAAGAAAAAAAAAATCAGCACAAAAGTAGTTTTTATTTGCTACTCTTATGGCAATGGCACTAGATGGAAAAAAAAAATATTCACAAAAAAAAATATTTTAAATTATTTTCTATTATATAATTAAAAAAATTAATTCTTCTTTAGCACTATAGAGAAATCACAAGTTCACCAAAAAAAAATTTTAAAATAATCAACCAAAATAACCAAAACGAACGTTTGTGTCAAAATTCAAGCTTAAAGTTGTTTGCACACTATAGTATTTTTTTTTTTTTGGTTTTTAAAGAGCGAAACGACAAACAACTTAGGCAAACACGGAATTTTTCGTGAAAAATATAAAAACACAAAGTTTGGGTTAGATAGTGTAAAAAATTAAACATATGAAAATGGGTTTGGGTCAGTAGGATGAAAATAAAAATTGTTCTTGTGTAGAAGCAGGGGTAGAAAAAAAAGTTCAAATAGATATTAGATATCAGTCATCAATAACCGTCGTCAGTGCTCTTAACTCCTTTATGTGTGATTTATATAAGTGTCTAGTTTATCGATAACAAGAAATATCTGCACTTATTTATTGGCGCTATATAGATATTTATACTAGACTAAAACCGACAAATAAATTTAAGCGACGAATATGAAGCAGAAGAACGTGTTAACAATGATAAATCGTTCACATTTGCGATATATCGATAACATTTTCATCTAAAAATACCATTTGAATTATCGAAAAGTGTCTTTATTAACTAAAAATTTCCATAAACCATTCGAAACTTCCATAAATCGATAACATTTATTACTTGCTCTAAATTGTGTTTTTAATTCGATATAATTTTGCTCATATTAAGCTTAAGATATTAATGCATATCGAAAATAAACAAAAATCGTTGATAAAAGTTCTCGCTGATTAAAAATAATTTTGAAAAATATCGATAATTTGCAAAAACTATTTATCGATGTTTAACAAAAATATCGATATTTTCTTTAAAAATATGTAAGCCTTTTCAAAAGTATAAAAAAATAGTTACAATTTTGAATTCAACTATTTGAATTTTTGAAAAAATATCGATAAGAATCATTTCTGGTCAAAGATAGACTTTAACAATATCGATAAGCATTGAAGTAATCGATATAAGCTTTCTAAATCAGCATTTTATTAAAAGTTGTTAAAAGTATTCTCGCTGATTAAAAGTTCTCACCGATTAAAAACACTTTTGAAAAATATCGATAATTTGCAAAAACTATTTATCGATCGTTAACAAAAATATCGATATTTTCATAAATAAGCATAAAAAAATAGTTACAATTTTAAATTGAACTATTTGAATTTTTGAAAAAATATCGATAAGAATCATTTCTGGTCAGTGATAGACTTTAACAATATCGATAAGCATTGAAGTAATCGATATTAGTTTTCTGAAATCAGCATTTTATTAAAAGTTGTTAAAAGTATTATCACCGATTAAAAATACATCGATAATTTGCAAAAACTATTTATCGATGTTTAACAAAAATATCGATATTTTCTTTAAAAATATGTAAGCCTTTTCAAAAGTATAAAAAAATTATTACAATTTTGAATTCAAGTATTTGAATTTTTGAAAAAATATCGATAAGAATCATTTCTGGTCAAAGATAGACTTTAACAATATCGATAAGCATTGAAGTAATCGATATAAGCTTTCTAAATCAGCATTTTATTAAAAGTTGTTAAAAGTATTCTCGCTGATTAAAAGTTCTCACCGATTAAAAACACTTTTGAAAAATATCGATAATTTGCAAAAACTATTTATCGATCGTTAACAAAAATATCGATATTTTCATAAATAAGCATTAAAAAAATAGTTACAATTTTGAATTGAACTATTTGAATTTTTGAAAAAATATCGATAAGAATCATTTCTGGTCAGTGATAGACTTTAACAATATCGATAAGCATTGAAGTAATCGATATTAGTTTTCTGAAATCAGCATTTTTTTAAAACTTGTTAAAAGTATTATCACCGATTAAAAATACATCGATAATTTGCAAAAACTACTTATCGATATTTTTAAAAAAATATCGATATTTTCTTTAAAAATATATAAACCTTTTCAAAAGTATAAAAAAATAGTTACAATTTTGAATTGAACTATTTGATTTTTTGAAAAAATATCGATAAGAATCATTTCTGGTCAAAGATAGACTTAAACAATATCGATAAGCATTAAAGTAGCCGATATTAGCTTTCTAAAATCAGCATTTTTTTAAAACTTGTTAAAAGTATTCTCGCTGATAAAAAGTTTTTCTGATTAAAAATACTTTTGAAGAATATCGATAATTTGCAAAAACTATTTATTTATGTTCAACAAAAATATCGATTTTTTCTGTAAAAATATATAAACCTTTTCATTCAATTAAAAAAACATAGTTGCTGATTAAAAATACTTTTGAAAAATATCGATAATTTGCAAAAACTATTTATCGATATTTAACAAAAATATCGATATTTTCTTTAAAAATATATTTTAACCTTTTTAAAAGTATACAAAAATAGTTAAGATTTTGAATTGAACTATTTAAATTTTTGAAAAAATATCGATAAGAATCATTTCTGGTCAAAGATAGACTTTAACTATATCGATAAGCATTGAAGTAATCGATATTAGCTTTCTTAAATCAGCATTTTTAAAACTTGTTAAAAGTTTTCTCGCTGATTAAAACTCCTCACCGATGAAAAATACTTTTGAAAAATATCGATAATTTGCTAAAACTATTTATCGATATTTAACAAAAATATCGATATTTTCTTTAAAAATATATTTTAACCTTTTTTAAAGTATAAAAAAATAGTTAAGATTTTGAATTGAACTATTTAAATTTTTGAAAAAATATCGATAAGAATCATTTCTGGTCAAAGATAGACTTTAACTATATCGATAAGCATTGAAGTAATCGATATTAGCTTTCTAAAATCAGCATTTTTTAAAAGTTGTTAAAAATATGCTCTATCTAATAAATTAAATTTTTAGTTATCGATAAAAATTGAATATAATTAATAAAGTTGCAAACATCAACAATAATCAACAAAAGTATCGCGCATAAGAAACTTAGCAAAGGTACGAGTATCTATTTATGCTAGGCCAAAACCGACCAATAAATTAAGGCAACGAATATGAAGTAGAAGAACAAGTTAACAATTATGAATACACATTTCTATCTAATAATACTAGAGTTCGCCCGTGATCGAAATTCGACCTTTTCGCATACACTCTCACACACACAGCGACTGATCGTATTATTTTATTCAGTGTAATAAGTTCTCACCTCGACTAAAAAGCTTTTTTAATTGAAAGCTGTCGTATGCTTGTGAAAGCTATCCGCCCATAGGCGGCCTTTTGCGCACTCCTGCTCTAAACTCTAAACTTTGACAACTTTTCTGACGCTTAGAGTAACAACACATTCAGAGAAAAACATCGCTCTCTAAGGTATGACCACTGAATGCGGTCAATGACCTCGCCGCCAGCTCTCTCAATCAAAAGAGAGCGCAACGTGAGCGCAAATTGAAAATAGAAAGAGAGTATATTTTGGAGCCATATTTTTTTCCTTTCTTCACTTTGTGCGGATCATCAACTTTTATCATATGGAGCTTTCTTTGTTCGTTCCTCTCTTTTATATTCTTCGTTTTTGTTTTCTCTTTCTACTCTCAAGTGAGAGCGTAAACGAAATAAAGGAAAAAACTTGTAAACGGTTGTAAGCTTGTAATAAACGGCGGATATTCTTCGTGTTTATGAATCCACAATGCGTGAAAAACACTCTTAATATTTTACCTGTTCAAAGCGGGTGAATTTTTTTAAAAACTATTCGGTGCACTCCTTCTCCCTACTCCGATTCATTAAAAAAAAAAAAATCATCAAAATTGGTTGAGAAACACATAGAATGACAATGCACCCCCGAGCAAAGCCGGGTATTCCAGCTAGAATTTTTTGTGAAAAACTATTCGGTGCACTTCTTCTCCCTACTACTCAGATTCATTTAAAAAAAAAAAAATCATAAAAATCGTTTGAGAAACAGGAGAAAATGGTACTGAACTGTTTTCCCTTAGCCTATTTATAAATAGACTATGACGATTCTTAAAGCGCGTTTATAGTACCGGCTTATTGCTGTGCCGAGCTGAACCGAGATGAGAAGTTGAAAAACGTTGCACATGTAATCATATAAAATAAGCTCAAAGTGCATAAAGTGTCAGCCGAGCAATCAGCTTAAAGCAACTGGCTGGCACTTATTTTTCAATATGAATTAAATTCAAAGGGCGTATAATGCCAGTCGACCAGGCAACTTAGAGCGACTGGCACTTGAGCTTATTTTGTATTATTGTATGTGCAGCGTTTTTCAGCTTTCCTTCTCGGTTCGGCTCCTCACAGCAACCAGCCAACGTTTATATTGTACGCTTATTTAAGCTCAATTTGTAAATTTATCTTAATAAATCATACATACATACATACATACATATTGAACGCTTATGCCGAAGCTTATTGTTGAAGCTGAAAAAGCCTTCATGTATAATTATAAGGGAAAAAGCTGAAAGTGTTCATAGTGCAAGCTTATTTCGAGCTTCAAGCTAATTATTCGGGTTTGTTGTAGAAACCAAGAGCTCTTGGAATTAGAATTGAAGTCAACAAATATTTCGTGTAGGTCTCATGATTTCTGATTTGGCGGTATTAGTTTCGCATCGGATTCGATGTCTCTTTTAGATGTCACAGAAACGTATGTTATCCGATGTTCTCTAATGCCGTGGTTATGCTAGGCAAACATGTTTGGTGAGCTTTTTTGTTGTTAGTGTTTTACGCATAAAATTAAAAGTGAGCTTTTCTCTCGTATAAGTTAAACACTGACAGCAAAAAAAGCTCACCAAACATGTTTGCCTAGCATAAACACGGCATAAGCGAAATATTTGTCGGTTTCAATTCTGATTCCAAGAGCTCTTTGGTTTGTACAACATTCCCGATTAATTGGTTTTCAGCGCTAGTTATTAATTTTAATTGGCTATTGGATTAATTGGTTTTCGCTCGCTCTGATAGTTTGCATTTTTGTTTTACTTTATTGTTTACATTTTGCCGTTCAATGTTTTTTAAGTTGATTTTCGGCGCTTATTTTTTCAATTTTTATTTACAGCATTTTCGTTGTTTTTGTTTTTTTCCTTTGATATTTTTTGTGCTTAACTTTCAATCGTTGGTACAGTTGTTGTTTCGCTTTGTGGTGCTTCTGAAGATAATTTACTGCATTTGTGTCTTTTATTTCGCTTGTGTACATAGTTTCGGTTGTTCTTGCAGTACCACTTGGGTATTTTTTTTTTTTTGCTAAACTTTTAACCATATTTATGCTTTGTGTTTTCAAATTCATTTGAAAATCCTTTGTTATTGTTTTGATTTTTTGTTATTGATCGTCATTTTATGCGTGGAGTTAATAGAAAAATAAAATGTTGTGGCTATTTGCATGTTTCTTCTTTTGCTTTTCCACGCTCTTGAATCTTTTCATTAAATTTGCAAAATATGAACACAAATAACATCATTAGGCTCAAGTATAAGCTCTATATGCTACTTTTATTCGTAAGCAATAAGCGCGCACTATGAACACAATAAGCTCAACAAAGTCACTTTGGGTTGCGTTTATTGTGCCGGCTGGTTGCTGTATCAAGCCGAGCCGAGCCGAGAAGAAAAGCTGAATAACGCCGCACACACAATAATATGAAGTAAGCTCAAAGTGCGCATAGTGCCAGCCAGTCGCTTTAAGCTGCCTGCTTGACTTCAAGTCGCTGCAAGCTGCTTGCTCGGCTGAGTAAGTATTTAGCAGAAACCATACGATATAGCGGGTAGACAACGGTTATTGAAATGTCTGTCAGGTGGGAAAAAAGAAAATAAAATCAGGGATTTCCTAGGATAAACGAGTAACTAACGAAAAAGTAATAAGTTGTAGTTATATCAAAAATTTGGTAGGTTTTCCGAACTGCTGAGCAATAAATAACCACTTCAAAAAAAAAAAAAGAAATAAGAAACCAAAATTACAGTGGAACCATAACTTAAACCAACACACCACACGGTGGATACAAAACAAATATATGGCACATAAAAACTGCAGACGATGATGAAACAAAAGTGGACGACAGACCTAAAGCAAACGTACTAAATTCAAAGTAGTTGAATAAAAAAAAAAAAATAAGTAAAAACATAACAATGCATTTTAAGATAGATGACAAAAATCATATTAAAACAAATTCAATAAAATAAACTTAACGAAACAAATATTAGATAATGGGTCGAACAGAATGAACTGAACAGAACAGTTTTTAAACGCAGCATGTTAAAAACATAACGAACTAAACTTAGCGGCACATGTTAACGAAACTTATTTAGTGCAACATAAGTAAGGAACAAATAAGTTTAACGAAACTTTAAATTTTTTGAAATAATCTTTTAGAAACAAATAAACAAGTTGTAAACAAAACCAAATAAATGCAAAAAAATCAACGAAACAACAAAAAATGTTGAACAAAAACCTAGAAAAAAAAACAATATAACGAAAATTATGAACAAACTGACACAAATGAACGAAAATTGTAAAATGAAATTAAATAAAGTTATATATAAAAAAAAAAGTTTAAAAAATCGAGAGCTGAAACGAAGAAATTAATGAAAAATTTTTAAAAAAATTTAAAAAAAAAACTTTGAAAAGTACGCAATATCTTTTTTTTTAAATTGTTTCATTTAAGGAAATAAAAAACTCATACGAACATATTTTTAAATACATTTTCATATTTTTGTTGGTTTTTTTTTTGTCATATTTTTGTATATATTTTTATAAATTTTTAATTTGTGATAAATATTAATTAAATAAATTAAGTTTTTTTTTTTTTTTTTGCTTGAAATGCTTGTTCACCATAATGATGCTTTAGCAATAAGTTTAAGTGTTTTGTTTTTGTAAAATATTTGTTGCATTAATTGTTGAAAAAAATTATGAATATATAGTTAAAATAAATATAGTAGCTAAAATTAATACATTAATATATATAAATATAATTATAAATATAAATAAATTAATGCTTGCACAATTTTTAAGTATTGAGTATTGATGTAAAATATCAGTTGTTGGAATGTTTAATTAAAAACTTTTCGCTTAATAAAATTAATTAAAAAAGTGCAACAAATAAATTGTTTTTTTTTAAATAATTAAATAAAATTTAAAATTAGACTTTGGTATGGAATGTTATATTTTTGTTTTGCATTTTTAAAAATGAGAAGTATTTTTTAATTTTAAAAATAATGCATATTTTTTTTTTTTTTTTTTTTTTTTTGTTGCTGACTAGAACAATTTTAAATACAGTCATCTGAAAGGTTGGAAATAAAAAGAAAAAAAATCACTTAGATAAATATATATAAATATATTCTTTTGTTAAAGTATGTAGACAGTCCATAATTAAAAGTTGAGATCATATAAAACAAAAAAAAATATTTAACATAACTGCGTAGCTGCTTATTTTAGAAAGCTAAGATAAAATTTTAACTCACACGTTAGCAAAAACCTAACGAAAAACGCCCCTTTTTTTATATAATAACTATATAATAACTATCTGCAATGATGTGAAAAAGCCAAAAATAAAAACCACACAGAAATCGAAACCAAAACAAAAACTTTTTAAACAAATCAAATCAAATCAAAGAAAATCAAAGTTGTAGACAAAACTTACAAAACGCAGCCAAAAGAAAATCAAATCAATATACAGGAAAACTAAAAAAAAAACACAAAGTTTAAGTTGTGGCATAAAAACAAAAAAAAAAAAAGTTCTAATCGAAAATCAGTATACATATATATAAAAACCAAATTAAATCAAAGAAAAAAAAAATCATAAACAAAGTATAGAAAATAAAAAACAAAATTTAAATTATAAATAAAATAATTTTTATTAAATGATAAATTTTGTTGTATATTATTACTAAAAATCTACGCTTTTATGCGCTTACTCTCTTTAAATTACGCTATATTTTTGTTGTTGTTGTTATTGTTAATTTAAAAATAAAATTAAAAAAAAAAATCATACAGTAAATTTTGACAAAATCATAATAGTTGTTATGTAAAAAAAATAAACCACACACATATAGATATAACTACATAAAAATTAAAATCATCAAACATTATTATTAATTTTTTTGTCGTTTTTTTTTTTTTTTTTTTTTTTGTAATTGCAGTTAAACATTTTAAGTATGTGTTTTTTTTAAGATTCGTTAAGTTTTTTGTGTTTGAAGACATAACAACAGAGAAGTACATAAAACGAACAGAGCACGAAATTAAATAAACAATAATGATAATAATAATAAAAATAATAAATTAAAATTAAATTTTTAAAAATAAGACATTGGCAAAGGTTTGACGGCTTTTGGCAAAGACTTTTAATTATACTCATGAAAACCTTGCTATGTGAACCGTATGAACAAGCAACTTTAGCTTAAGCATCACTTTTAAAAAACCTCGTACGTCAATATTGAACGTTAATTTCATACATTTTTGATGTCTTAATTTAAACGCGTAAAAACCTCGTACGTCAATATTGAACGTTAATTTCATACATTTTTGCTGTATTAATTTAAACACGTGCTTAAAATGTGTTTCGAGTTTAAAAGCTGCAACACTGCGTTGCTGAACAATAGACGCACGCTGTTGTTACTAAATTAACTACGCTCATGAAGAGAAATTTTTTTCATAGTATGCATTAAAGAGAACATATACACAGTTAACACAACTGAGATAAGCAACATCAAAAACTTGTTGCTCTTTACGTACCGTTATTCTAAATTTAAGCTGATGCATAACAGTAGACGCACATCCGATATGCTTTAGTTATGTGAGAGCTTTCGTCGGTAAAGCATTAGCAATTGGCTTGATTTTTTTTTGTAAATTCTTGAGTTTTTTTTTTCCTAAATTTAAGCTTGCATATAACAATAGACGCACATTCGATATGGTTCAGTTAAGTGAGAATTATCGCCGGTAAAGCATTAGCAATTAATTTTTTGTTTTTTTTTTTGTTTGCACTGTCTCGTGGTCTATATTTAACCAATACAGAAAAGCGTAAAATTCGCGCTTTTTGGAAAAAAGTGTCGGTATTCGTGTAATTTAAAAAAAGAAAAGTGTTTGTAAGAAAACAAAAGCTTTCTTTGCGTGATAAACGCAGTATTCTCAAAGCAGCAACTCTGTGAAGAGTGGAGCAACAAAAGCTCTCTCTGCATGATAAACGCAGTATTATAAAAGCAGCCAGCAACTCTATGAAGGCCGGAGCACAAAAAGCAAATGATTTATGCCAAAATCGCAATACTGCTTACGGTTGTGAACATAGGGAACGCCGGTTCAGACAGGCAGGCAGATCAGATCATAAAACAGATTAGAGTTTGCGTGATAAACGCAGTATTATCAAAGCAGCAACTCTGTGAAGAGTGGAGCAACAAAAGCTCTCTCTGCATGATAAACGCAGTATTATAAAAGCAGCCAGCAACTCTATGAAGAACGAAGCACAAACAGGCGAAATGGTTTATGCCGAAATCGCAATACTGCGTTAGGTTGTGAACATAGGGAACGCCGGTTCAGACAGGCAGGCAGATCAGATTATAAAACAGATTAGAGCAAAAGAGATGGATGGCTTGGCTAAAAATCTGATCTGATCTGCCTTAGGTTGGCAAGCAAGCATCAACTTCACAAACAAATTGACGATAATTTTAATTGGCGCAATTTATGTTTGACATGTCTGTAGTCAAAATCATCTGTTTTGTGCTTGAAACTTACTAGAAGCTGTTTCCGTACTTTTGCAACTATTCTCACATTTCATTTTTACTCTCTCAGTTTGAACTTACACAAATCTTACACAGTGTAGAGTACGGAAACACACCTAACGTATCAATAAAGAAACTAAGTCATGCATCTCTTTTGCTCTAATGTGCTTCTTGATCTGATCTGATCTGTCTATCTGTCTGAACACCGGCATTCACTATGTTTGCAACCTTAGGTCGGTCGTGCGTTGACAGCTCGAGTAGAGATCAACGTGTTCTTATGGTGCAAATCTAAATTCGACCTCAAACTTTGGTCGTACTTTATATCGTAAAACAAGAAGAAGAGATAAAATACAACGACCTAAAGAGATGAGTAGAAAAATATTCTTGAATCATGGGATGGAACCATCGGCCCAAATGCATACAAGTTTGCTTACACTGGCGACAAAGATCGGATCATAGACGCTGAGCGCCGATCGACGGCAAGACAAGATCATCAATTTTGAGGAAGTCGAGGGTCTACTTGATGGTTCTGGATTAGTTGATCGAAAAAACTTTAAATGCGTTTTCAGCAAAATTAAGTTTTTTGAGCTGACGTTTCTTATAACTCAAACAATTTTTTAACGAATCTTTTACAGTTTTTTATTAATTCCATGGAATCTTAATCAAATTGTCCATGGAATGGTGCATAAGCTCACCGATACATTGCATATTGGATTTTTTTGGTTGAGTGCTGGATTTGCTGTCAGTTGACTTTTCCATTAGCATACGCCGGAGTTCAATAGGCAGTCTGCAGAGTGGCTGGAAGGCCACGAAAGCCGAACAAAGCGGCTAAAAGACCAACGCTAGGCCGTAAAGGTTGTGGCTGTCGGTTTTTTTGAGATGCACATGGCATGCCTTCACCGATTAACTTCATCGAGGGGGAATGAACAGTCACAGAAGTGTATTATGCAGCGTAATTGTACAAATTGAAAGACAAAATAAATAAAAAACAGCCGTATATGGCGAAAAAAGGTTCTTTACCAGCACGGAATGGCTAAATTGGATCAATTACGATTTGAATTGATTGCTCACCCAACGTATTCTCTAAACTAGGCTCCCAGCGAATATTATCTATTCCCAAAACTCAAGCGTTAACTCTAGGAAAAGAGAATCAGATCGAATGAGGAAGTCATGGCGAAAACCGAAGCTTATGGCTTGGACATTTCGTACTACCGAAAGGGCATTTTTCTGTTATATAAGTATAATTTTGCCCATAAAACGTCTGTTTTTATTAAAAGTTCCGGAACTTTTCAAGAAAATGCTCAGTTTTTGGGTATATTTTTACTAGGAACTTTTTTAATCCTTAACCCTGACAAACAAACCGCTGTAAATTTTAAAACGTTTTCTGTGGAATTGTCACCAGCAATGGCATATTTCTATACAAACGTGAAATCAAAAAAATTTGTTTACTGTAAGCATTGAGTCTTACTTTAAAAAGTGACAAACGCAGTTGATTTTGATTATTTTGCGCGCCAAAAACATGCAAATAGTAAACATCAGTGTGCGAAAAGTCAGTTTTAAATAAAATTGTGTAATCAAGTTTTCGAAAATGCAGAGCACAAGACTTTTTAACCTTTCGAAAGACCAAATTTGGCAATAACTAAATGCCTGTGAAGGCAAAAATGAAGATCAGTAACTACTGGATGAGATCGATGTCGCCATTCCTACAAGACGATATTGAGAATTTAGAGGCAGGTTCTGAAGTTGAGATTGAGGATGTGATTTGTTCAAATAGCTCATCAATTGTGCCAACACCGTCAACTTTGGAAAAAGTTGAAAGAGACTAGTCATTGAAATTTGTTTGGAGTCAGCCAAGATCGCATTATGTTGCATCTACTTCTATGGACTTAGAGTATTAATATGGTGAAAGCAAGCATCAAAGTTTGAGAGAACAACTCAATGCCAAGTGTGTTACAGGTTTTTTCGTTAGAAAGTGAAGAATTGATGGAATTCTTTGGCATTATTCTTGCAATGACTATACACAAGCTATACACAACAAGGCTGTATTGGTCTACTTTGCCGATCTATTCTGTACCATGCAGCATCTCGAATGCATTCGATCGAATTTACACTTTGCAAACAACAATGCAAGTCAGCCAATGCAATACGGCCCGCAATATGATCGAGCCAATGAGCCAAATTCGACCAATTCTCAATCATTTGAATATGGCATTTGGAAACATCTTGTGCACAAAAGTAAGGTTTAGTCAATTGACGAGCACAGGGTTAAGTTCAAAGGTCGATATATAATGAAGCAAGACATAAAAAACAAACCCATATCGTGGGATTTCAAGAAGTGGTGTCGATGTGATGCAGAGGCTGGTTACTTACATAAAATCAATATTTACACTGGGAAAAAAGGAACAAAGAGAAATCGGCATCGGCGCATCTGTCGTACTGAAAATGGCCATTGTACTTGAAAATTTGGGAATCGAATTGTACTTTGACAATTGACAATTTTAACTATTGCATAAACTCATGCAAAAGAGCTTGTGAGCGCAGTGTTTTTGGCATCAAGCTGTTTGGATCCAAACGAAGTAGTACATGTTAAAAGACGCCAGGCAGGCACTGCAGAGAAAATAACAATAAATTGTCCGAAAATTGTGTCACGCTACAACAAGGTAATGGAAGGCGTCGAAATAATGGATCAAAAAAATGCACACATTTGTTTCTTATTTTGATGTTTGGCCATATTTTATAAGTTTCTTGTCTTTTCAGTCGTACTGCGAACATCGACTTTTTTTTGATTTAATGAACATGTGTTGTTAGTTCACATATGGTATGATTTCCACGCAGAATCAGTCAAGTGAATTGATAAATTGCTTTACAAGTTGCAAACGCAGTTTTAATTCTTCGCAGTAAGGAAGTTCAAAACGTCAAAAGATATTTGAAGATAATCTGTCTGAACACTACTTAACGAAATGGTCTGATACTACCCAAAAGCGTTGTATTGTATGCACGAAAAATGGCCTTAATCACAGATCAAATCATTATTGTGTGGCCTGTAATAAGTTTTTTCGTTTCACTAAAGATATAGGCAATGTTTTGAAATCTTTCATTTTCCGTAATTCACGCTCTATGAATAAGATCTTTATTGTTCAAACTTTTGCAAAAATTAAAATTACTTTTAAAGACATTTGATGTGTTTTTTTTCTACCATTGAGGACGATTGGGTTATTTGTTTTACACGCTGGTATTTGAAAATCATTTATGGTACCTACAACTGTAGTCTCTGAGAAATCGGTATTCATGCAAACAAGTTCGAAACAAACAAACAAGTTAAAGTGTTTGTATTCGCACTTTCATTCACATGGCTCTAACTTCGAAAAAAAAAGTTCGAAACTTCCCGCTTTGCTTTGGTTGCAGTGTGTATGGGCCGCATAACAGCTGAAATATGAACTTTAAAAAAGCTAGTTTTAAGCTATTTTTTAAAAGCGATTTTAAATCGTTTAGCACTTTATCAACACTAAATTTCTTTTGCTTTTTGCCTTTCATTTTTTTTTTTTCAAGCCTTTTAAATCGCAAAAACATTAAGTTAACCTTCGACAATGTCTTATTTTTGTACAAAAAAATCATTAGGTTTTTTTTTTAAAAACTTTCTAACGTTACGACGACAATCACGTACGTTGAAGTTATTATTTTTTTTTTTATTTTTTGTTATATTAAAAATTAAATTAAATAAAAGAAATGATAAAATAATCAAATGCGCGAAAAAAATTAATTAAACCCAAAACCAAATTATAAATGAATTGTTTTAAATTATAATTAAAACAAAAATAATCAAACTAAAATCAAAATCAATGTTAAATTAAATTAAATTAATATTTTAAATATATAATAATTAATTTAAAACTAATGCATGAATGAAAAAAAAAACATAAAATTAATGAACAAATGATGGTTTTGTTGTTGTTGTTGTTTGTTGAACTAACTAAATTTAGTTAAGAGTTATATATATATATATATATAAAAGCAACAAATTTTGCCAGACTTTTGCGCTAAACTTCGCTTATTTAAAATTTCCTTTTTGCTTTTTGTTTGTTTGCATTTTTTAGCTTTCATTGCTTTTGCATTTGCAGCATCCTATTTGAATTGCAAAAAATATATAAGTAAATAAATATAATTTTGTTTACATATGTATATATATATATAAATTAAATTTAAGAAAAAACAAAATGTTTACTTTTATACTTTCAAACTGAGATACACATACAGTTGCATAACTATTGCACAGTTACAGTTACAGTTACACACAAAATATAAACTTAGACAAAGAAAAAAAAAATTGAGAGAGAGAGAGAGACAATTTAAGCTAAAGAGGCTTAGCAGCAAAATGTTGCAGCTACAGAAAAAGCTCAGAAAAGACAACGATTATTACTCATTTAAAAGCAAAGCTTTTACTGAAGCAAGCCATTTTTTTCCAAACTGGCCTTTAACTCACTCACTAATGTCGAGGTTATGCTAGGTTCCCTTTTCCACATGCCAATTTTTCTTGAAAGCAAATCGAGTTTGAGGGAAAGAGGAACATAAAGAAAGGGAAAAGAATGAACTTGAATGTATGCACCTTCAAGTTTTTCACTTGCACACATAAATCTTTTTCATGTGTTCTCTAAAAGTCTCAAAACTTGATCGTCAACTCTTGATGTGTGTAAACTGAAGCGTCAAGTTCAAAAGGGAATATTGAAAAATTGACCGTCAAGACTTGACAAGTGAAATGGTGGGAGTAGGCAAACATGTTTGGTGAGCTTTTTTGTTGTTAGTGTTTTGCGTATACGAGAGCAAAGCTTATACCTCATTTTATGCGTAAAGCACTAACAACAAAAAAGCTCGCCGAAACTGTTTGCCTAGCATAAGCACGGCATAACAACAGCATTATATTTAAACTTATTAAAAGCTTTTAAAATTTCTGGCTAATTTCAATAAATAATACAAAGTTTTTGTTTTTAATATCAAAAAAAAAACAACTTAGTAGTGGGTGAGTGTGAAAAATTTAAAAATTTATGTAATTATTTCTAAAAAAAATCTTTGGATTTGGTGTAGAGAATAAATTTGCTTGCGTTTTGCTGCTAAGTTTAAAATTTTTTGAAAACATTTTTTTGACAATATTTTTAATAATATTTTTCAATAATTAAAAAAAAAAATCAATGCAATTTATTATAAGTAGTTGCAAGTTTGAAAATATTTTTCTTTTTTTTTTCTTTTTTTATATGCTGCTCTTAAACATGTTTCTTTCACTGTTTTGACTAGATTTAGAGTTTCATATTTTGTTCGTTACACTTAATATTTTATATTTAAATATTATAGTTATATTATAATATAATAATTTTTCTTTAATTTAAACCTTTTTTTGTTTTTTGCATATTTTTTTTGCTTGAAGTAAAACTTAAAAGCTACAATAAATATTTTGTTATGTGTGTATGTGTGTGTGTGTGTGTATGTGTGTATAATTAACACTAATTTTATAACTTTTGTGTTTATTTTAATGCAGAGCTTACACATATACATATATATGCATGAATGTTTGTTTATATAGTTATCTATATGTATATATATATATATATTGTATGTTTGTTGTATAATTAAAATTATAATAATAAATAATTGCATAAACATTACATAATAAATTAATTATAGTTGATGAAAAAAATAGGTATTAAATTAAAAATTTTTACCACGAGAACTAATAATAAACAAAGAAATCAACAAACAATAACAATCGAAAAAAAATAAATAAGCAAAATTAAGCAACAATTTGTTCTATGTATATTTTTTTTTTTATTTTTTTTTTTTTTTTGGAGGTACGCCATAATAACAAAATTTAAAAAATCATGTTAAATTTTAATGAACTCAATATGTATGTTGTTGGATGTTTAAGGAAAAAAAAAAAAAACCAAATCAATATTAATTAATTAATTAATGCAACAGTTTTAAAAAAAATGTTTGCTTTAAAATCAAAACAATATGCAACTAGCTATAATTATGTAGCAGCAGCAGCTTTAAAAAAAACCAATAAAACCGACTACTACGTAAAAAAATTAGTGTTATATAAGTTAACTGTTAAATAAATTCTTTTAAAAAAATTTCCTTGAAATATATTTGTGCATATTTTGTTCACTTATTTGTTTTTAGCGTTTGCTTTCTTTTGGGTATGATTTTCACTCAGCTTTTGGTTTTTGTTTTTTTTTTTCTACTACAACACATGATTTTTTTCTGATCTTTTAGTTTATTTTTCTGCTACTTATAATTCATTAAAATTACTTTATTGTTATTTTATTTAATGTTTAAATTATTGTATTTGTTTTATGCCATTTTAATGCCTGCACTTGTACAAAACTGAAAAATACAAAAAAAAAATGCTTTATTTATAATATTAGTGCTTTTTTAGGTTTTTCCTTCCTTTAATACTGTTGCAGCAGCCTCCATGTTTTATTTTGCTATTTAAATATTTTTAATTTTAATATTTTTGTTTTTTCTTTAAAAGCAGCACAGCTTTAAATAAATTTTTTGCTATAAATTAAAAATAAAAAGAGAAAAATGAGAAATAATAAAACTTAAGCACAAGCATTAAAATGACTGTTTAAAAAATTTAAGCTAAACATGTTTCGAAATCTTATAAATTTTATTTATAAAAAACAACGCATTTCTTCGGTTTTTGGTTACAGAAAAAAATTGCGCCATGGAAGATTTAGTTGTTATTATTTTGCTTATTTTTTCTTTTTCTTTTTTCAGTTTTTTCATTGTTTTTTCATCAAGTTTTGCCTAAAACTAAGCTTTGTTTTTTTTTTTTTCAAAAAAGATTGCAAAAGATTTGTTGATTTCTTTGTTGTTAAGAGAACAACAACGCCTGCGCGTTGTCAGCTATTCGAGTAGTAAGAGAAGTAGCAGAACAGCAACTGCGCTTCTAGTTTACAGGCGCGCGCGTAGTGACAAAGTTATAGCTTACATTATTAAGTTGCATTCACTGACCATCCTGCGTAAAAGCTTTTTGCTACCGCTCCCAGTTTAGTGACATGTTAAAAAGGCAACCAGAGAGTTAGTTTTGGCAGGTGTTAACAGTGCTTCTTTTCCTACGCGTTTTTAAGGCGAAAATAACTCTCTTAACACATCATGCCAGAGATTTAACAGAGTTGATGCAATCTCTAGACTCTCTCTCTGGTTTACCAAGTTCGCTATTTAAGAAATATTGCCAGACGTAATGTTTGCTCATTATGAAGCTAGCACAAATTACAAAAACTTAATACTCTCTCAAAAACAGTGCAAGTCAAAGAGCTTGCAACAAATTCTTGTTACTCTCACATAGTGTGGGTAGCGAACTAGAGCGCAAAAACTTCATATAGAAAAAAAAACAAACTCAACCGAATGCGGCAGGTGATCAGTGTAAACAGCTTTAGTGCAAACATATATATATATACCATATATGTTAATATTACAAACACACCCTTTATAAAACATATTAATTGTAAATTTTTAAAATTAAAATGAAAGCATAATTAGTAGATAAAAATACTCATGATTGCTACTTATTATTTTTTTTTGTTTTTTTTTGTTTTTGTTTGGCAACAAAGAACATCTAATATAAATTTAAAATAAATAATATTTTACCAAACATTTTTTTTTTTTTTTTATATATAAGTATTTAGCTTTTGCACATGTTTTTTTGCTAGAGACAAAATATTTTGTTTTTCATTCGTTTTTTTTTTTTTCTTTTCTTAGCATCTCGCTTGCTTTACAACAACAGCAGCGCAACAGCAGCAACATGTTTGTCGTTGAAACTTAAGCTAATTAATTTTAATTAAACATAATCTCTGCCTAAATTTGTATTTGTATATTTGAAAAATTTTTCATACAGCTATGAATTCAAACTATTGTGTATTTTGTAATCTGTATTTTGCTATAATGTTGCATAAAACGCCATTTTTTTTTTGTATACTTTGTTTTTGTAAATATTGAAGGAGCTGTGCACAGCAGGCTCTCTTACCGCTGCATGCAAGCAATGCAACAGCCAAGCAGTCAACCCAACCGCCAAACTTCATAAACTTGGAGAGGAACGTGCTTATGTTTTTGTTGCACACAACTTTGCTAGTTCTTGAGATTTTGTTAAACAGCAAAACTAAATGAAAAAAAAATAATTTTTATTAGCTTTTTAAATCATTAAGATAATACTATTTTATTAAGAGAAGTACAAATTTAGTTGCAAAAATGCGCAAAATTCTAAAAGTTATAAAATTTTAAAAGCAAGAAAAGCAACAATTGCATTGAATTTTTGTTAAAAATAATTTTTTTGTACGCTCATGCTACACTGAATTTATCACAAAACGCATTATTTTTCTCGCATGCTAGTTCTTTTGTTAATATTTTAAGTCATTTTTATTGCTTATGTTATAAAAATTCGTTTATAGTGCCAGCTGGTTGCTGTGCCGAGCCGAACCCAACCGAGAAGCTGCACATATGTTCAATTATGCATTGAACACATTGACGACGGCATCTGTAAAATTTGTTTTATATGTATTTCTTATGCCGTGGTTATGCTAGGCAAACACGTTTGGTGAGCTTTTTTATTGTTCAGTTTATGCGTAAAACAATAGCAGCAAAAAAGCTCACCAAACATGTTTGCCTAGCATAACCACAGTGTTATTGAGGTGAGTTTTGTCGCTCTTGTTGTTGTCGTCGGTATCATGATATAATATTTTACAAGGTAGCTTTGACAACTACATATTTTCTCACAGCGTCGACCAACACTTGTCAAAATCAATACAAAGTTTAATTTTTCATCTGCTTTGATGTTTATACGTTTTCTACTTTTCTATGAGTTTTTGATAAATGCTAGTCGACAAAAAAAAAAAGTGTCACTCCTACCGTGTAAATTATTATATCATGAACGGTGCTTTGAGAGCATGCCAAAAGTTTTGTTCATTTAATACATAATTTGGCTTTGCGTGTGAGAAAGCTTTTTGTTGCTTTCGAAATAATGATTATATGATACGGTATATGTACACGGTATGACTACATTTTTCTCATTTGACGTGTAGTAAAGCCGTTGCCGTCATCAATGCATTATATGAATTCCATGCATTATATAAAATAAGCTCAAAGTGCGTCTAGTGCAGTGGTTGGCATTCTTACACAACCACAAACTTGGCGTTTATGTGTATGTAGTTGTGCATGCAAAACCTTTGCACTGTTAAAAAAGAAAAGTGTGTTGCGCAGCGTAAAGCTTTTTTAAACAGCATACGTGTTTTTCAATACGTGTGGAGAGAAAATGAGTACCGACACCCTACACTCTCATGAATATTCAAATCACACCGAAAGCTCTAGCAGCGTACGCATGGTAGAATAATCTAGATAGGAGCAAGGAGAGTCGCTAAACAAAATTTATTTGTTTGCTTTGGACTTTGACAATCATGGTCAGAGCACTGTCAAAATTTCTCCTACCTTGATTATTCTACCATGAGCGTAGTATGTGTGCTTTAAGACGTGTGGCGACAGAGAAAGCTCTTTACCCGCGCTGTCACGAGATGCCGAGCATTGGTATGTGCCTGCCGTGCAGCTTAAAGCCACTTAAAGCTCGGCACAACAACCAGCCGGCACTATAAATGCGCCCTAAAGCTTTCACAATATTTCTCTCATTAAAAGTGCTTTTTTTTAGTAATTTTGCTATGACAACTGCTAGTTAATTAATCAATAGTTACAAACAGTAACTTATAATTGTAAATTTTAACTCATAATCATAGGCGTAGGCTAAAAGTTTGCATCAATGTCTATTTTTTTTTTTTTTTTTTGCTTTAGACAGTGTTTTAGTTAAAATAATATTTAAATTTTATTCAAGTAAAATTTTTCTAAAAAAAAATTCTAAAATAAGCTAAAACGAAGACAAAGATTGAATAAGGAGTTTACAAAAAATTTAAGTTGTGATTTGTAAAAAGTTTTATTCGATTTAAGTTTCTTCAACTAAAAAAAAACTTCAATTTGAAGTGAAAAAAACTTGCATTTTAATGAATATTTTTTAATAAACATTTTTTTACAGGCAGATGTTGTTTATAAGCAGACAGTTATAAAATCGCAGCACTTTAAGCATTATATGCATTAAAATTTTATTGTTTTAATTTTTCTGATGCCTCATGAGCATCTTACTCCCTGTCACCTCGCTACTCCCATGCTTATAATAGTAATTTTTTACTCGATAGTTTTTTTCTCTCATAGTAGTAATTTTTTTTTTCTAATGATAGTAATTTTCTCTCATGATAGTAATTTACTCATGATAGAAAATTTTTCTCATGATAATAACTTTTTCTTAAGATAGAAATACGCTCATGGTAGTCATTTTCCTACTTTATTATATCTACTTATTTTATTTCATTATAGTTATTTTTTCTTATGTTAGCTACTTTCTCTCATGTTAGTAGTTTTCTCCTGGAGTGGTCAATTTCGCTGATAGTATTAAATTTATCTCTCATTATAGCTCTAATTTATCTTCTGATAGACATTATTTTCTCATAATAGTATTTCAAAGAATTTATTTGCAATATTATTTTAATTTGTCCGTTGTCTAGTGGGCAGCTGCCCACCACCTGTCACCTCGCTACGCCTATGCTCATAATAGTAATTTTTTACTAATGATAGTTCTTTTTCCTCTCATAATAGTAATTTTTTCTTATGATAGTAATTTTCTCGCATGATAGTAATTTTCTCTCATGATAGTAATTTTCTAATGATATAAAATTTTTCTCATGATAATAACTTTTTCTAAAGATATAAATGTTCCCTCATGGTAATCATTTTCTTACTTTATTATATCTACTTATTTTCTCTCATGATAGTAATTTTTCCTTATGTAGTTACTTTCTCTCATGCTTTTAGTTTCATCATAGCTAATTTATTTCCTCGTAGACATTTTTTCTAATGATTGTATTTCAAAGAATTATTTTCAATATTATTTTATTACTTTAATTTTTCATGTCTAGTGGGCAGCTGTTCCCCAGTCTCCTCGCTACGCCCATGCTCATAACAGTAATTTATTACTCATGATAATTATTTTCGCATAATAGTAATTTTTCTCTCATGATAGTAATTTCTATCATGATAGAATTTTTCTATCATCATAATTTTCTTTAATTATAGAAATTTTTGCTCATCATAGTAATTTTTTTTTTCAACATACCAACTTATTTTCTGTCATGTTAGTAATTTTTTCTCATGCTAGTTACTTTCTCGCATGTTAGTAGTTTTCTCCTGTAATAGTTAATTTCACTGATGATAATGAATTTATCTCTGATCATAGCTAATTTATCTCTTGATAGACATTTTTTCTCATAATAGTATTTCGAAGATTTATACGTTGTCTGTCCCCTTGCTACGCCCATTATAGTATGCAATATGTAGTTATTTTTTACTAATGATCAGTATTGTCATATTGTCCGATATATACGATCGGATTTTTTGAATCCGATGATCCGATATTTGGCCAAAATGTTACGATTTCCGGAAAAATAGATTCGATGTCCAATTTTACATATATTTCTTCAATAAAGCAATGTTGCAATGTCGAGATAGTAATTTTTTTCGCATGCTAGTTACTTTCTCACATGCTATAGTCAATTTCTCTCATAATAGTAAATGTATCTCTCATCGTAGCTTATTTATTTCCTGAAAGACATTTTATTGTTTTTTGTAAAATATGCACTAGTGAATTTTATCTCATAATAGTAATTTTCTCTCATGATAGTTATTTTCTACCATTATGATTTTTACTCAATATATTTATTTTCTTAAATAATAGTAATTTTCTCTCATTTCTGTAATTATCGCACATTGTGTTATTTTCTCTCATTGTAGTTATATTCTCTCATAGAAATTATTTTCTCTTATGCCAGTAATTTTCTTATAATAGCCATTTTGTCATGATATTGCCTCTTGGAGTTATTTTCTTTAATGATATTAATTTTCTCTCATGATATTAATTTTCTTTTATAATAGTAAACTACTTTCTAACGACTCAATTTTTTTTTTTTGTCCACTATGTACTTTGATCTTGAATGATTTTTCTTTTTCTCATAATTTTAAGAAAATTATGTTTTAGGTAATGCTAACGTCAATAAAAACATGTTTTATTAAAACTTATGTTTAATTATGGAAAATTTTTGAACTGACCCTATTTTTTTTTTTCAACAGCATGAGAAAAAATTAATTATTTTGAGCATTAATAAATAAAAACCTTATATTTTATAAGAAGTTTTCTATTAATTTTTCAAACTAGTTTAAAGTTCTTCTCTCATGATAGTTTAAATTTACAATAGCACAAGATTTAAAAAAATTTTTAACTAAATTCATTTATAAGAGTACGTTAATTTTTCCTTGATTTTAATTTCGAGCAACATTTATGTATGTGTAAATTAAAAATTTCTAAAATTTTACAAATTTGCTCTCATGACAGTTATTTTACACATGCAGAGAGAGTATAAATTATCTCTGCCCTCTGTAAACAGAGGTTAACAGAGTTTTTTCCTTCGCATTTCTAGGCAAAAATAACTATGTTAACACATGCCAGAGATTTAGCAGAGTTGATGCAGTCTCTAGATAATTTCCTCTCTCTATCTGACGCAACTCTCTGACGCATTTATTATATTAAAAACATTTTTTTGCAGTTATTCGACATAGCTGCCACGCAATATTTAAAAGCATGCGAGAGCAAGTTTTTCTAATGCATTTTGATTTTTCTTTCATGAACATTAATTTTAAATATATTTAATGATACTGAAATTTTAATTTTGTTTAAACCATTAACAGTTTTGTTGCATGCGAGAGAAAATTTTTATTGAGCGTTTTCGATATTTTTCTGTCTAAATTCACAGTTCTGTTCAACTGTCAGTGAAGTATAACTAATGCATGGAACACATTGACGACTACAACGCCGTTACGTCATCTCTCAAATTATTTTTATATGTATTTCTTATGGAGGTAAGTTTGATGAATATGTCTCAACGTTATTGCTGATCTTGTCGATGTCGTCGGCATGGTAGAATAAAAACAGGTAGATGCAAGGGAGAGAGCGTAGACATAAAATTGTCAAAGTACATAGAAAATAAAAAAACAGAATGAAAACAAAATGAAAAAATTTTGAACGATTTTGAAAGTAACGGTTGACAAAAAGAGAGCATAAGCAGCTCTGCATCTACCTAGTTTATTCTACCATTATCGTTGGTATAGAATTATTTCTATTTTGACAGGCGACAAATATTGCTCTTCTTTCATTGCTTAGGTTGTGAACATAGTAAACGCCGGTTCACACAGACAGGCAGATTTCACATTGGATCAATAAAGAAACCAAGTCATGCATTTTTTTGCTCTGTGTTTTCTGATATGATCTGCGTGCTGTCTGAACCAGCGTTCACTATGGTCGCAACCTTAGAGAGCATGTCAAAAGCATTGTTCATTTAATAATTTGGTTTTGCGTGTGGAAAAGCTTTTTGTTGCGTCGCTTTCAATATAATTAAGTAGCCATCGATATGACTACATTTCTCTCTTTTGTCCTATCGTAAAGCCGTTGCTGTCATCAAAGTGTTCCATGCCTAAAGCAATCTAAATTCGTTCGCGTTCTCTCTGCTTCTCGCCTCTCAAGGGCACACAAACTACGTATATAATAGGAAGCACAAAGTACAAGGATTTGTTCTTTTAAGGGTGCGTCCTCTTGGTAACAGCTAAGTTTTTTTTTTTCATTTTTTAGTTGGTGGTTGTTGGGTTGAATCTGTTTGAAAGCTTGAATTGCTTACTCGTCGTGTCGTTCATCTGTTAAGGGTATGTTTTTGTGTGTATGTGTGTGTGTGTGTGTGTGTGATGTTAATTTTGCTGTTGTTTTAGTTATTATTGTATCCTTATACATCTAAAGCATATAAACTACTACTACTACCAAATATTTAAAGACTACATCAAATAGCCAGAGCGACGCGTTGTGTAAAGAGCTCAAGCTTGGGATTAGCATTTTTCACCCCAGTTTCATTCTCGCCTTCGCTCTTCACCCCAACTACCGTCGTCTGTCTGTCTGCGCACTTGACTTTTTACGTGACTGACTGCATTTACTTTGATTTGTTGGTCTTAAAGCTGACTTGCAGCACACGATTGCCCATTGTATAGCCGTTGAGCGCTCGTATGGCCATCGCAGCTTCGTCATAGTTGGTCATCGATACGAATCCATAGCCTTTGCATTGATTTGTTGTAGGATCCTTGACAATTTTCACTGATTGCACAGCGCCAAAAGGTCCAAATAGCTGCCACAGAGCAGACTCCTCCGATTCGGGTGCCAAATTATAGATGAATATCGGATAAGCACCACCGGGACCGCTAGCCAGTGTAGAAGCTGCAGCAGCGGCAGCACCCAAGCCATTGGGTAGCATGACGTCAAGCATGTCGCCAGCCATGGGTGAAAAGCGCGCCAGACCCTTGTTAACGGGAGTATGCATGGCGCCACCAATGCGACGCACCAGCTGCGGATTGAGAAATGCTGGAATCTGTGGTTGAATGATTTTGCTTGTGCTGCCAGGTGTATTCGAGAACTTGACCACAATGGGATCGGTGCAGTTCTTGGGTGTGGTGCCGTTCAGAGCAATGATGGCGCGTGTAGCCTCTTCGCGCTTGTCAAAGCGTATAAAACCGACGCCTTTGGTCATCGAATCGTTGCCTGCATTTTGTAGTATGCGCGATGTTATAATAGCGCCGAAGGGAGCAAAAATTGCTTCCAGCTCTGGTTGTACCATGGATTTCGGCAGCCCGGAGACATACAGATTGGCGCCTTTAATAGCCTCAGAGGAAGGGCGTGCAAACGACACCTTGATGGTCTTATTCTGTAGACGCAGTCCATTGAGAACATTCACTGCCTGCTCAGCATCTTGGGGACGCACGTAGTTAACAAAGCCATAACCCAAACTCTGACCCTTTGGTGTGTTTTGTGGATTTAGCGGATCAATAAATGCCTGCGATTTGTCGCGTATAAGTTTCACGGACTCAATCTCGCCCACGCTGGAAAAGAGCGAACGTATCTCATCCTCGGTCATGGTCTGCGGCAAGTAGTTGACAATCAGATTGGTGCGTGTTTCAGTGGAGCCGTTGCTGCCATTCTGCTGCTGTTGTCCGTTGGTGTTTTGCTGCTGCTGTAGCTGTTGTGTTACGGCGGCAGCAGCGGCGGCTACTGCTTGTTGGGTCTGTTGTTGCTGCACTTGAAGTATAGCCTGCTGTACCTGCTGCTGCTGTTGCAATTGAGCAGCGGCCGCAGCAGCGGCAGCGGGAGTAGCAGCATTCGATGCAGCAACGGCAGCTGCTGCTGCAGCAGCGGCGGCAGCCGCAGCGGCTGGATTGCCGCTTTGGAGGAGCTGAGCCTGGGCGTCGACACCGCCAGCTCCACTTGCGTTGGCCATCATGAAGTCCACTAGTGGGTGGTTTTGTGAAGAGGGCGCAGAGCAGCAGGGTTGAATAACATCAAAGAGAGAGTTGTTAAAAGTTGAAGAGCGAGCAGCACATTTATGAAAAGAAAAGAAAAGAAAAGAGGAGAAAAAATTAGCTAGGGGAAAAAGTATTATTTCAAACAGGGTTGCATTTTCAGTCAAAAACACAAAGGTTCAGTCAGGGTGGACCCATTTTTTTGAGAAAATTTATCATGGTTTTAGGTAAACTTTGAAATGTCATTGTTTTAACGTGATTTAAATAATATTTCTGTCAATGACCTAGTTGTTGCTTATAAACGAAATAACTTAAAAAAATATTTATTTTAAGAAAAAATTTCCAAACAATAAAATTTCACAGCGCAGACAATTTGGTAAAAAGATTTTGACTTAATAAAATGGTAAATTTTTTAGTGTTTTGGTATTTTTTTTTTTTCTAAATTGTAAAAAATAATTGTTTTCAACTAACAGCAGTCATGTTTTAATTGCAGCATCACCATTATCATTGTAAATACTCTATCAAATGATTTGGATTTATTGCCATTTTAGATAATTAACAGAGCTGTAATAGAATGCATTCATTGTCCTTTAAAATCATTCAATTGCCAAACAATGAAAAAAATTATTGCAATCATTTTTTTCAAATCATTGATTGGAACACCATGAATGCAAGGATTGTGATTTTAAATTTTAAGTCCCAATCAATGATTTGAAAAAACGAATGCAATAATTTTTTCAAATCATTAATTGTGATTTGAAATTTTAAGTCCCAATCAATGATTTAAAAAAATTAATGCATTAATTTTTTAACTCATTGATTGGAAATTATTGACTTCATTCATTTTCTTTTTCAAATCATTGATTGGGACTTGAAATTTAAATTTTTTTCTTAGATTTTGCTATTTTGTGACTTTATTAAAGCAATATTAATAACACATTTGCTTGCTAGTAACAAATTTAAAATGTACTAATTATATACTAATATGAATTTATAATTAACTAATTATATTCGCATATGAATTTTCAATACTTGCTCAACAGAGATATCATTGCCTTTGATAATAAGATATGTTAAAAAGAAAATAGAACCCCTTCCCCACAATTTTTTTTTCGCATCTTGGCCCAAGGAATCAACTGAAGCCAGATTAAAGCATTGATACAAACGCACTACTGTTTAGTAAAAAATATCTTATTCAATTCACACTGATATTTTAAAACATCATATTTTTTGGATTAAAATTATTGTTTCTAATGATTTGAATGAATGAATGGAATCACGTGGAAACACGTGTTTAACTGTTCACTGTAAGTGAAATTGTAAGTCAAACACGTGTTTCGGCCCCTTCCTAAAAATATGGCGAATGGGGGACAGATAGACCCCTTATTTGTGTGTCTCAAAAATGCTTCCTACCTTAGTAACCTCCAAAAAATGGTTAGTTTTTACCTATTTTGCTTCTCCTCCGAGATATGGAACGACATAAAATCGAAAGATATCGAAAAATTCTCGAAAAATCTTCGAAACAATAGAAAAAGTGCCATATCTCGAAGGGGAAGCAAAATAGGTAAAAAATTAACCATTTTTTGGTGGTTTTTAAGGGTTTCTCATCATCCCCCATTTACCACATTTTTAGGTGGGGACGTCGAAACACGTATTTAACTGTCCACTGTAAGCAAAATTGTAAACAAAACACGTGTTTCGGCCTCCCTTAAAAATATGGCAAATGGGGGCAGATAGACCGCTATATTTGTATTCGGATTCGGATTCAGCAACCCACTTTTGTACCTAGTGTTCGTTCGAACAAAGCTCGAAAAAATCGAGAGCCCTAATATATACTTATTATAGAATTATTAAAGTTTTTATAAAAATTCCAATTTTTTTTTTTTTTTTTTTTTTTTTGTATCAATGACCGTTTTAAAAATTCGGTAAAAATTAATTGCTACCAAAAAATTTTCACCGACTGTAAAGAAATACTATTGAGAAAGAAATTTAGCTTTAGGTGTAACATTTTTCTCTCAATATCATGTTGAATTTTTTTTTTTGAATTGACTTTTTCATAATAATTTTATTAAAATATTAATGAAAATTGTATTCAAGAATGAAAAAATAGAATTTTTTTTTTTACTTTTTGTCAACTCCTCGCTGAGAGTTGACACCACTTTTGTTACTTTTGTAACCAAGAGGAAGTCTCTTGTTACTTTGGGAGACTATTGTCACCATATAAGAATAAGATCGTTAGTGGAAGCATGGTGAAATAATTATTAAAAGTGTTCTCATCCCATGACATTTTCAATGTTTTTTGACATGCTGCCTTATTTTGACAAGTTTCATACATAGTATAATATTTGATTCTATGAAAATGTCAAAATAAGGCAGCCTATTCTTTTCTGATTTTCCGGATGAGAACACCTTATATTTATTCCACCATGAGTGGAAGGAAGGCAGAAAAAAAATCGAAACAATTTTTTTTTTTTTGTACTAAATGTCATAATCAATGTTGTATAAGATTCTTTAGGCAAAATTCATGAATGGTTTGAAACACTTGATTAGAAAAATTAAAAATACTTCTTACATTTCAAGAAAAATATGCTTAACAAAAACAGAGATAATTTTAATTTTTCAAACAGATGAACTCTATAAAAATAAAAATTGTAAATCATCTGACCTATCATCTGGTTAGTCAAACTTATTTAAATTAAGAGTTAATACTAGGTTTCCCATACGTCAGGAATTATGCCTGATAGTCAGGCATTAGACAACTTGTCAGGAATTTTGTCCGGCATCGTATTTTGTCAGGCATTTAAAAAAATAATAATGAGACTTACCCTTTGAAATCTGACGACTTTTATTATAAGTTTGAAACACTTTTTACTGCTACATACGTCAGTCTGTACATGACCTTATTTAAAATTAGCTGTGTTTGTATAGTGGATACAGCAACCTAGTTTCGATGATTTTTCGGAAATCCTTGTTTTATTTGATACGATCATTTGTTGAATCAGCTGATCATAAGCAACTGATTCAGCGACTGGAGCGCTTGTATAGCATTTTCGTCACATTTATTTTTGTCAATAAAAATTCTATGAATTTAATAGTAGGTAAGTTCTCACATCTATTTAGTATTTTATATAAATACTAGTATATTTTTTACATTTTAATTTAGCACTCAAATATAACAATGGCAAGAAGAAAGTATGTTTCTACGGAGAAGCTGAAGGTGGAGTACGATTTCATTATATATTAATAATGTTTTTTTTTGTGTTGTGTTGTACCATCATAAACATATATATATTTACACTATTTAATTTGTGTACTTGTTAAATATATGTATTGGTTTTGGCATTTCACCATTTTTTATTCTGAGTCTTATACTACGTTCACATTGAGAGCTAAATGCGCATTTACGAAATTGAATGTATATATTTGTCTCTTTTACTCTTACAAGGAGCATACGGCCACGCATTCTAAATTGCTAATGCGCATTTCGTTAAATGCGCATTTAGCCCTCAGTGTGAACGTAGTATTAAGAGATAATTTGGTATTTTGACCAGCGTCAGGAATTGGACCTAAAAAATTATGGGAAGCCTAGTTAATACCATATATTTTGGTTCGACAAGGTGGTTAAGAAAAAGTTCCCAAATAGCACTACATTTTCCCCATTTCGATCATTGTTTTTCTCCGTCATCCCGTTTTAGTCGAAAAATCTCAAAAAAAAAAACGGGGAAAATCCCGCCATATGACAGCTCTGCTTACAACCAACTTTAGGAGACCTTGTGAATACCCTCATTATTTATATTTTGAGGTCTAATTTAGTTTCATATTTCTGACATTTCATTAAAAAAAAATTACCCAAAAAATTTAGTGTATGGTTTCAAAAGGTGAAATAACACCCCAAGTTATTTTGTTGTTGGTTTCTGTAAAATTTTTTGGGGCCATATTTCATTGTGGTGTAATTTCATAACTACCAATATTTCTTCTTCTTTTCTTAAATATTAAATCTTCGTTTGAAGTATTTATGGAAAAAAAACAAGAAATGACTAATTTTTTAAAGGCAATTCTTTTTTGGAATCGTTAGAAAAATGTTACGCTAGTAGGTTGGTACTTTTATGACTTTTCCACAAAAAATTTTAAAAATAACAGAGACAGGTTCTGCATTTCACTTCCAAGTGAAAGTGAAATCAAATCACTGCAAATTAGATTTTTTATCACTTTACACGTTTTAATTTAATTTTTTTCGATTCATATTTCGATTCAAGTTCGAAAAAAAATTAAAACATAATAAATCATACCAAATATCGAATTCATAGTGATTTATATATTGGCCAAACAAGGCACTTTACTTATTCTAACTAAATGCAATTTATTTTATTTTTATTTTATTTCTTCTCCCCTTTCCTTGTTTTGGTGTTCCGAAGATGTGCGAATTTAAGTGGGTGTAAACCGCCCACCTAAATGACATGATTTCGCAAAACACGTCAAAAAAGAGAGGCAAAAACACTCCAATATCTCATATATGAAAGGCAGTACACTTGTGTAATGTTATTCATATATGAATTTGAACGTGAAGTTGAATATGGCAGAAGGAAGCTCGACTACTTGTTTGCATACTTTGTAATCAAAAGTGTAGCCTCTGTGCTTGACTAGGAAGCTTGACTACTTGTTGGCATATTTTGTAATCGAAAATGGTGCCCGTTTGCTTACAAAGCGGCCATTGTCTTCTAAAAATAAGTTGAAACTGGAAACGAACATGTGTAAATTACCGCCTACAAGTGTATTGCCTTTCGTCGATGAAGTGTATTGCTCATTTGCCGCTGGGTACATACTAGAAAGAGGAAAGAAAAGAAAAAATATCAAAGGCTGGGTTAATTAGGAAGAGAGAGAGAGAGACTTTGATAGAGATCGCTTGAATGAGTATTTGGACATGGAAGGTGAGTAATGGTCGGATATCGATATATTAATTAGCAAACAAAAAAGATTGTGACCCCTTTTTACCTGTGTTAACTTCAACAAATTCACATAAAACTTATATCGACGGAAAGGTATTTTCGAGTAGATGTGCACAATATAATTTTTATTCGAACATATTGTCATTAATATAGGTAAGTCTTAGCAAAAGTAAAAACTCCTTTGTTCCTAATGGGACAATGAGAAAACGACAATAAAATACTTAGCGGCACAGCTCTATTAAACATCGTTACTGTAGCATACACGAGCAAGAGTAAGAATGCGAAGCAGTCACAGACACTTCAAAAGAGCTGTGTTGGTGCGTCAACTCCTGAAAAAACTATGAAAATAACACTGAACACAGGTAATTCTTAGCAAAAATATGGCAACATTTACGCCACTCAGAGAGAGGTCCGCCAGCCGTCGGAGAAAAAATAAAATAGATTCTATTCTTCGGCGATTTCATTTTTGGCGGCTGCATACATTATCATGCATTTTTTTGCACGGCGAGTCCGACAACCGCCATCCGCTTTGTTTCTGTTCGGGCTCTTAAGCTGCTGCTTGCTTCATATAACACATGCAAAGACATTTATAATTGTTTGTTTTGTTCAATACTTCTGTTCAAGCTTTGGGTTGGTGCGTTCAGCAAGGAACGCCAAGGAAGGAATAAAAGGAAACCCGATTTCGATATGGTGATATGAAATAATGAATTTCGGCCACAGGCGATACTAGTATTATTGAATACTCTACAGCAACGGCTGATGGGTTCATTACTTTACATATGCAGTATGATGCTGATATTCCGTTAACAGCCGAGTATGCCTTGTACATAGAGTCATTTAGGGTAATCTTTTTAGAGATGTGTTCGCAGTTAGTTACACCGTTCAGAACATCGAAAGTAAAGCATGAATTCAATACCGTTCTTCTTATTGATAGTGGCAATTAATTGTATAGGCTGAGTCTGTGTTCATACGGTGGAAGGCTACACACAGCGGCAAATGGTCAATGCACTTCATCGATGAAAGGCAATACACTAGTAGGCGGTAATGTTCACATGTTCGTATCCACTTTCAAATTACTTTTAGAATACAATGGCCGCTTTGTAGGCCAGTGGGTTACATTTTCGATTACAAAATATGCCAACGAGTAGTCAAGCTTTCAAGTCAAGCACACAGGCTAAATTTTCGATTACAAAGTATTCAAACAACTTCACGTACAAATTCATATATGAATAACACAAGTGTAGCCTTTCATATATGAAATATTGGAGTACTCCGTAAATTTACCGCTGGGAATAATCGCGAGGATTATAACCTTCACTCAGAGCGAATAGTAAGAATTGCTTTTGAATGATTTGATTTCACTTTTAACCGTAAGTGAAATGCAGAGCCTGCCCGTATGATCAAAAGTCAAAGTTTTCATATAAAAGTTATTCATAACTTTTAATTTTAACTCTTGTTAATAAGTTATTTTTTAACCTTTATGAATTAAAATTAAAAAATTTAATTACTTAAACTTTTATTCTTAAAAATATTTTATAAAAGTTTTTGAAGATTTTTTTTTTTAAAAATTTATTTATAAGAATCTTTTGAGAATTTTATATTATAAAAGCCGGTATGGAAAATAATGATTTTATTTTTTTTAATTTTTAGAGCATGTATAAAAAGTTATTGTGAAATAATTTTAAATGTAGCAATATAACGCTAAGGAAGTCAGAGATCCTGTTTTTGGCATGATTTTTTTCATGATTTTAAAGGTAGAAATCACTATAAACCAATTCTTTTGACCGATTTTTTTTTCGATCAGCAATAAAAGTTATTTTTGATCGTTATTTTTTCGATCAGAAATAAAAATTATTTTGAATCGTTATTTTCCCAATCAAAAATAAAAGATATACAGTACACACTCGATTATATATATATACCCATTAATGTTGAGTTTGTAAATATAAGCAAGGATTTCATATAACCAATGACATTTTTTAGTAGCTTTTTCATATAATTCATAAAAATTCATAATTTATTTCATAAAAAACTAGACTAAACTAAACAATTTGTTGCACTCTTTAAATTTAAACGATGCATTGCTTTAATAGAAGTTACAATTTGTGTGTAAGCAAAAACAATGGTTAAAAGCAGTTCTTTCGTTTATTTTCCATTTCCTTACAAGAAATGTAATTGAGGGCAAAAGATATCCTTGGTAAATATAACTGAGGGTTCATATAAAATTTTCGAAATTTAACACTGTAAATTAAGTTGCGGTGCACTAATACATATATTATGGTGGCGGTCATGGCGTAGTGGATAGAGTGTGTGGCTCCCATCTGACACAGAAAGTTTTTTCAATTGAGTTAATTTTTCTGTTCGGCCGTCACCTCTCTGCAGACAATGACAAACCTCAGAGAGTAAAAACTGTCATGAAAAGCTTCTTGAGAACATAAGCCGTTCGGAGTCGGCATAAAACATGTAGTTCCAGTACTCTATCATTTGTGTTTAAACATTTCACAACACAATTGATCATTAGGAGCTCGGTCAAAGTCCTTTCAAGGGCTGAATGGCCATTTTCGTTTTAGTTTTCGTTTTAAATATAGTCGCGTGGTCAACAACATAAACAAGTGTAAATCTAGTCAAGTGTGTACTGTATTTTAATCGTTTTTTTTTCGATCAGAAATAAAAATCATTCGTTTTTTTGTCGATCAGAAATTATTCAAATATTTTTTGATCAAAATGTTTTTAGATCAGAAATAAAAACCAATCATTGAGCGATATTTTTTCGATCAAATTAAAAAAAAATAATTTTTTAATTGAAATAATAACGATTTCGACAAGAAGTTGAACTACAATTTTAAAAAGGATAAGAACAAGATTTTAGACATGGATTTTTAAAAGTATTTGGACAAGAATTTTGTCAAGGATTAGGACAAGTATTTGGACAAGGACTTGCGCAAGAATTTGAATAAGAGCTTGGGCAAGGATTTAAATAAGGAAAATAGTAGCTGCAGTCGGAAAGAGTAGTATAAAATAGTGAAAGGATGGCAATAAAATGTGAATTCCTTTTTTGTAATAAAATTTATTTGAGTCAATTCAATTTTGCTCTCTAAAGTTTTTCAATATCAAATCGTAAAAATATGAAAAATATCTTTTTGAGGAAAACTTTTTTTCAAAGCCTGAGTAAAATAGTTTCCAACAAGTATTCTCAATACACATACTCCTTTTAATAGTAGTAGATATGGAAGTAAGAATAGTAACAAAAAATAGGTGTAGAAAAAAGTAGTGAAAAACAGTACGACAAAATAAAAGAACATAAATAGAATGCAGTAATATTAAAAAGTAGTAGGAAATATTAGTAGAATTAGTTGACAGAAGAGTTGTAAAAAATGGTAGTAGTAAATAGTAGTATTGAATAGCAGTAGATATAGCAATAGCTGTAGAAAAATGAAGCGGTTAAAAGTAATTTCACTTAAAAAAGGACTTCTAAAAAAATGCCACCGTCATGTTCATACTTATGTTTCTTTTCTTTATCGATATAATTTCGGTAAAAAATAATTTTTTTGATATGATCGAAAAAATATTGTTCAGTGATTGATGTCTACTTCTGATCTAAAAAATATCGATTAAAAATAACTTATCTGTGATCGAAAAAATAACGATAGCAAAATTATTTTTATTTCTGACCAAAAAAAAATAACGATCAAAAAATTATTTTTATTTCTGATTGAAAAACAAACGATAAAAATCATTTTTTGATAAAAAAAATAACGATCAAAAATTTACTTTTATTTCTTCTGTTTGAAAAAAAGAACTATAAAAAATAAATAATAAAAAGTAATTTATATTTTTGATCGAATAAATAACGATCAAAAAATACATTTATTTCTGATCCAAAAAAATAACATTAATTTTTGATCGAAAAAATATTGATCAAAAAATAATTGCTATAAAATGATTGATTGATAGCGATAATCGTTATTTGAAAAAAGTTCGTTTCCGTATTTATGGGAAAAATTTTTTTTTTTGTAAACTTTTATGTTTAAAAAACTCAAATAACTCTTATTACAGACTTTTTAAAAAACAATAAAAGCGTTTGAAGACCTTTATAAAAATTGTTTAAGAATAAATGACTCAGAAGACTCTTATTTTTAACTTTTTTGAATAAAAGTTAAAAATGAGAAACAACTATTATTCTTAAAAGTAAAAGTTAACATTAACTTGTATTTTTATATATATCAATTAAAAGTAAATTTTAACTTCTACAAAAACACACATGAAAAAGTTAACAGTCAGACTTAAGTTAAAAAAAAACTAGTAAGGAATGGAGCTTGGGCAGGGTACCGAAGCTAAAATACCCCCCCGTGGCCGTATTGAGGTATATTCGAAGTATTTACCCCCCCGTGGCCGTATTGAGGTATATTCGAAGTATTTAGCCGTCTATAAAATGTTTATATATTATCTGCAAAAATATTTGTGTTATATGCTTAATTTTATTTCACCCTTAGCTGCCGCATAGAGTAATTTGTAGACTGCTAAAGAATATATGTGAAAAATCTGATTGGTATGTGTCAATTCATACCAACGGCTTAAAACAATTTCGTTTAAAATTAAAGTGCCACGCCCCGTTCAATTCGAGCGAATTTTCTAGACTACTGACTGCTCATTATTCCAAAGAATATGGAAAATTTGGAAGAAATTGGACCAATTTTTAGATTACTCACTGCTCATTATGCCAAAGAATATATTTGCAAAATTTGTTTGAAATCAGAAAAACGGTGTAGAAGGAGTTCGATTAGAAATAAAAGTGACACGCGCCTTGTCCAATTCCACCCACTTTTGTAAGCTTATAACTTGTAATTATTCTAAAGAACATATGTGCAAAATTTGGTTGAAATCGGAGAAACGGTGTAGATGGAAATAGATTAAATATAAAGTGCCACGCCTCCTGCATAGTGCCGCCAACTTTTATAAATCAAAGACTGATCCTTATGCCAAATATTATGTGTGCAAAATCTGGTTTATTCCGGACAAACGGTGTAAAGGTAGTTCAATAAGAGTTAAATTGACACGCCCCTTGTCCAATTCCACCCACTTTTGTAGGCTTAAAACCTCTCATTATGCTTAAGAATATACGTAACAAATTTGGTTGAAATCGGATAAACGGAGTAGATAGAGCTAGTTTAAAAATAAAGTGCCACGCCCCCTGTCTAGTACTGCCCAGTTTTATAAACTCACTCGTAAGATTGCTCAAATTACCAAGGATAATATATGTGCAAAATTTTGTTGATATCTGACACACGGTGTTGAAAAAGTTCGATTAAAAGTAAAATGCCACGCCCAATTTCCAAGTCTAAGGACTATTACACCATATGTGTATATAGAATATATGTGCAAAATTTGGTTATAAGTGTTGGATTAACGAAGTTGGTGGAGTTTGGATAAAGAAAGTTTTTCTATTTCGATGACGCCACTTTGTATGGGAGGTAGGCGTGGCTTTCATTCAATTTTGCCAAATATCAAATATAATATAATTATAATTTAATTTTTAATATAATTGTTTTAATATAATTTTTATGGATTTTTAAGCGACTTTACATTTTGAATAAAGCCAATTTGTATGGGAGGTAGGCGTGGTTTTCATCCAATTTTGTCAAATATCATAGTAATGGTCAACATTTACCTTTCTTTAATTTGAGCAGCTTTTAAAGAGATTTTGCGGTTTATATAAAGCCACTTTGTATGGACGGTAGGCATGGTTTTCGTCAGATTTTTCCAAATTTCATTGCTATGATTTATATTGACGATCAAACCTTGCATGCAACATTTCAAGGCATTTCATTGATTTTTGTGTATTTTTAAGAGATTTTACTGTTAAAATAAAGTCACTTTGTATGGGAGGTAGGTGTGGTTTTAATTCGATTTTTTCAAATTTCATAGCGAGGATTTAGATTGAATATCAAAGCATACGTGACAAATTGCAAGGCATTTCTTTAATTTTTGTGGATTTTTAGGAGATTTTACGTTTAAAATAAAGCCACATTGTATGGGAAGTGGGCGTGGTTTTCATTCGATTTTGCCAAATATATATATGGCTTATATTAAATATAAAAGTTTATGTGCAAAATTTCAAGACTTTTCTTAAATTTGAGCCGATTTTTAAGAGATTTTACTTTTAAAATAAAGCCACTTTGTATGGGAGGTAGGCGTGGTTTTCATTTGAGTTTTCCAAATTTCATAGCCAGGATTTGAATTGAGGAAAGCTTACTTGCCAAATTTGAAGGCATTTCTTCTTTTTTTTTGTTTATTTTACAGACATTTTACATTTAAAATTAAGTCACTTTGTATGGGAGTTAGGCGTGGTTTTAGGATTTAGAGGATTTACATTGAATATCAAAGCATATGTGACAAATTGCAATTTCTTTAATTTTTGTGGATTTTTAGGAGATTTTACGTTTAAAATAAAGCCACTTTGTATGGGAAGTGGGCGTGGTTTACATTAGATTTTGCCAAATATCATATATATGGCTTATATTAAATATAAAAGTTTATGTGCAAAATTTTAAGACATTTCTTTAATTTTTGTGGATTTTTAAGAGATTTTACATTTAAAATAAAGACAATTTGTATGGGAGGCATGCGTGGTTTTCATCCGATTTTTCCCAATTTCAGAGCCAGGGCTCAGATTGGAGATCAAAGCTTACATGACAAATTTCAAGGCATTTGTTCTTTTTTTGTGGATTTTAAAGACATTTTACATTTAAAATTAAGTCACTTTGTATGGGAGGTAGGCGTGGTTTTCATCCGATTTGGCCCATTTTCAAACTTGATCTTCATTTTTTCAATTAATTCAACTTATATTTTGAATTTCATCGCGATAGCTTTAAAATTACGGCTGTAATCGTGTCCACAGACGGACAAACATACGGACACACGGAAATCGACTCGGCAGGTGATGCTGATCATAAATATATAAATTTTTCTATACCTGCCACGCCTCCTTCTTGGCGTTACAAACGGAATGACAAAGTGAATATACCTCTTATGCAGTACGCGTTGGGGTATAAAAATTTGTTCTCTAAGAGTTATTTCCAAACCCTGGTTTTAACACCATATTTGCTTTTGAGTTAATTCCAAAACTTTGTATTTTTTGTCCTCTCAGTTTTTGTAGAGCATGCCTAAAATTTACTTCCTATATCTATTCTAACCAACTAGTTACTGTCTCTATCCTTAATCCAACCTGAAGTCAAGTCATTGCCTGCTTTTTTCCTTGCGCTTGCTCTGTTCTTAACTCTCTTAGCTGCACCTTCTATAGTAGTCAAGAGTTTTTTTGACCCTGCTGCAAAGTGTTCCTAGCTTATGCGAGGGCCAGGCCAGGTCGTTACAATACGGTTGAACCCTAGCAGCAGGCAGCAGCAAAGTATCTACTTTTTTTTTTTTATTATAGTTCTTCTCATTTTGATAACAACCCTGCCGAGTGACTGACTGGAACGATGCTATTTATAATGCTCTTTAATTTTCATTTTTGTTGCTTTTGCTACTTACTTTTTCAATATGTGTATATGTGTATATTTTTGTTGCTGCTGCTAATGCTGTTGTTGTAGTTTCTGTAGTTGTTGTTGCTATAGACTATAGTCTATATACTGACGGGGGTAAATTATGGCTCGGCTACAGTGGAGTGAAGAAGTGTTTCAAAATTCAGAGACACACACGCGAGTGATTTTCCTCCCTTTTCATGCAACTCTAGGATTTTTTTTTATACTTATATATATATATATATATATATATATCTGTATATATATAAATATGGTAGAGACGAACTATGATGGCTGCCAATCGATTTATTGATTTTTCAGCCAAGCTTTTTCGCTTTATACAGTATCTTTTAAATTCAGATTTACTTTTTTTTTTCTCTCTTTGCAACTATTACACAATTTTTGAGTACTCTAGCAAAAACGCGCTATAATTATTATTTTTCATACAAATTACAACAAAATACCTTTTGCCGCACAAACACACAAACACGCTTACGTAGTTGTATCTATGTGATTTAGCTTAATTGTAGTTATGCACAAAAAAAAATTAATTACTTTTAATTATTTGCTTTAAATTCCGTTTTAATTAATTCGGCATAGTAGTTGATGCAACAAAAGAACTTGGATTTTTTGTTTTTTTTAACTTAAATTCAACACTTTTGATTAACTTCAACACCGTAGATTGTAACAATAAAGATTCTTATTCGCTGCTGTATTCGTCAGATACACTTTAATCGATCGATTCTTGCGCTGCGCCCTTTTTTCCTTGATGTGTACTATTTTTTTCTCGATATTTACTTTTCTACTGCTTTTTGCACAAAGTTTATTGAACTTTTCTGCTATTTGCTGGCTTTTCTTCAAGATAAACTGAATTTTTCTTAGATTTTCTCAAGTGTATCCAATATATGTAGTTACGTTTATGCAACTTTACTTTGTATTCTAGGGATTCTTTTTTTTTTTTGTAGTTCTATTATCTATCTAACGAATGCGACAGCGACGCAGAATACAATAATGAAGAATGTGTTCCGAACGAACGATGATGGGAAAATGCTCACATCGACGGGTTCGTTGTTTTCGCTGCTTTTTGCTCTTCCATGGCGCAGGCAAGTAGGGGAAATTCAAAATGGTTGACGCAAGAGCGCGCATTTTCCTGTGTGAGCGAGATACTGTTAAATAGTCTAATTGGAGTCAAGAAAATAAACAGGTGCGAAAGGGATGCGTTGCTTTGCAATAGCAAAGCTTGCAATTAGCAGCACGGGTAGCTGTGAAGGTAAAAAAAAGGCAGTGGACGTTAGTACTTTTAATTAAGGGTACTCAATTGAGTACGGAATAATGCATGTTTTTCATTTCGTGCACATTTTTTCGTATGATCTGTAGCTCGGTTCTGAAACTTTTCTCACCGTAGTTCTCACCAAGGTTACAGGTTAAGTTGGTTAAGGTTATTAATACAGGTTAAGTCACTTGAAGCTCGGTCGAACTGTCAGCATGGATAAAAGGAAATCAAGAAAAAAAAACCTGAATCTGTACCATTTTTAGCCAACAGCTACTTTGACAGTTCGAGCAAAGGCAGAAAAAGAGTGCTTTTCTCTCAAGTGACTTAACCTATATTAATGAACATTGGTTCTCACCAGATTTTCTAACTTTTACGTCATTAGGTGTGTTTCCGTACTCACACTGTGTAACTTGTGGGACACTATTTTCTGTTTCCGCATTATACAATGATAAGGTAGGGCCGCTGCGCTGAGTGCTCTCACGCGTCAACGAAGAGTGGATAATGAGAAGCAACATATATGTCAAAACGACGAATTTCGTAGAAATTGCAAATGAAGAAAATATTTTATGTTTCCAAGTTGCAAACAGTGCGGTCGTGGGTGTTAAATTTGTGCTAATTTGAGTGAAAATAATATATAAAAAGTGTAATAAAAACTATAAAATGTGAAAGAAGTCTTAAAATTGCAAAAAAAACTTGCAACAGTTTTAACCTAAAAACAACTGCGAAACGTGAGCATAAAGAAATTTGCGATGAACAGCTGATTTTGACATCAATGTAGCTTTATTCTGCTTTCTACTCCATTCCTCTCCGTGATGACCTTACCTTATAATTCTGCCATGTGTTTCCGTACTTTCTGTGCTTAAAATCGGAGAAGAAGAGCAAGCATAAAACCGCTCTCTCGAGCACACAAAGTGTACAGAGAGTGCTAGAACTCAAGACTCCGAGTAAAGTAAGAACAAGCATCAAGAAGAACAAGCATCAACTTCACAAACAAAATGACGATCATTTTAATTGGCGCAATTTACGTTTCACATGTCTGCAGTCAAAATCAGCTGTTTTGTGCTTGATACTTACTAGAAGCTGTTTCCGTACTTTTGCAACTATTCTCACATTTCATTTTTACTCTCTCATTTTGAACTTACACAGTGTAGAGTACGGAAACACACCTATTATGAGGACATTCTCACTTGCACTGTTCCTGTCAAGGTTGATTTATAAGGTTGTCGCAAGGGAGAGAGCGAGTACCCATAATTGTCAAATTCAAAGTTCATAGAAAATCTGCCAGTGCTCTCTTTTATCATCCATTTTTATTTCGTAGTCATTCGCAAAATTGGCTGGTTTTGACAATTATGGGTACTGAGAAGAGCGTGCGATCAGCCCTGCGACAACCTAATAAATTATTTTTTTCAAAGTTTTTCATAATTTTTTTACCATCCCAAATTTTATTCCGACCAGCAACCTTAATTTTTTTTACAAAATTTTTTTTATTTATTGATAAAAAGGAAACTTCATCTCCAAATAACATTACATAACATAACAATTTTTGAACATTAAATGCCCCAGGGGATGTTTATCCAATAAAATCTTTAATTTTTTAAAATGTTTTTACTCGAAAAAAAGCCAATTTTCAGGTTGCAAAATAATTATGGTTTTTGGAACAGAGCCAGATCTGGGTAGGTTTTTTTTTTTGAAGACAAACAGCCATGGACACATAAATAGCACAAATGCCAACTTATTTTTTAAACGTTTCGTTTGAGCCTAATAATGCATTCATTAAGTGTAGTTATAATTTTTTGAGACTCCAGTGCTACGTTGTTTAAAACTCCGTGAGAGATGTACCGTTACTTTTTTTATTTACTCAGGCCATCTCTTTCTGTATAGGCATGTACGATCTGCTGTGGTCATATAAATAGCAAACATGTTAGTTGGTGAATAAAAGTTAACAAGATCGGGTGTTTGTAATAATTTTACAGTTTTATTCAGTTAATTTCGCCGATAATTTTAATTTCTAAATAAATAAATTCTAAATAAAATGGGTCGTGGCAAGTATTGCACTCCCGAAAAAGGTCTATAATATACGAACTAAGTCGAAAAGGCAAAAAACCCAACTGAAATCGCGGATATTCTCAAAATTTCGCGAAAAATGGTCTACAATGCACTCAAGCTGGGTACATCAAATGGTTCAAATAATTTCGAGAATAAGCCGAGCAATCCTTGACCCCGTAAAACCACCGCTTCTACTGATAGACTAATAGTTCGCAAAAGTAAGACTGATCCTTTCAAGTCAGCAAAGAAAATTATGAGAGAAATAAATGAAGAAAATAACCTTAATGTTTGAAGAAAACTAGCATCTAGGAGACTACTTGAAGATAATCTTAATGGACGCATTAGCCGCTCTAAACAAAAAAAAATTTAAAGGATCGCTTAGCGTTTGCAAGGGCCCCCATGTGAATAAAGAAGACCAATTTTGGAAGAACGTGCTCTGGACTGACAAAAATAAATTTAATAGGGTTGGACCAGATGGAAAAACTTTTGTTCGGCTCCCCAAACGCCAAGAGTTGAATCCGAAGTATACAAAACAATCATTAAAGCATGGAGGAGGGAGTTAAATGGCTTGGGGAGCTTTTTCCTGGAACGGCGTTGGGCCAATTTTTCGTATACCAGAAATAATGGACAAAAATATGTATTTAGATTTTCTTAATAATCAGATGGAATCATTTGCATTTGGTAATGATCCAAAACACACAGCAAAGGTTGTGATTGCTTGGCTAAAAAAGGAAAAAATAAATATTTTGAATTAGCCGGCTCAGAGCCCAGACCTCAGTCTCATAGAAAATTTATGGAATGAAGCTTGTGGAGAGTATGGGACGAAGATGTCGGGCAGTTTTGAACAATTCTTGATACAATACCAAGTACTTGTAAGCATATTCGTAAGCTCATTGTAAAATAAAAATAAATCACTGACTTTTTCTTAGAATCCAAATTGTGCTCTTTATACGTCCACCTCAGCTAAGGAGCAATTTCAGATTTTTCATTAATTTTCAGAAAATTTCCAAAATCAGACAGATAAAATTGACACTGACATTCCTTTAAACTATAACTTCAAACTTTGTTCAATCTTGAATGAATTCAAAGAGTTTTTTGTTGAAGGTACTCCGAAAAGCCGAGCCAAAGTAGAGCCAATGAAAATTAATTTGAAGGACCCTAACAAAACTGTTTATAGGCGCCCTTATCGTTTAAGTGAAAGTGATCGAAATGTAGTATGCAGCAAAGTTGACGAACTTCTTGCAGCAGGTATTATTCAATCAAGTTTCTCTCCGTTTGCTAGTTCCATCTTATTGGTTAAAAAGAAAGTTGGGATAGATAGAATGTGTGTGGATTATAGAGAACTAAATGACAATACAATACCTGATCGGTTCCCTCTTCCTTTAATAACAGATCAGATTGACAGGCTAAATGGTTGCCACTATATCACAATATTAGATATGGTAAGCGGATACCATCAGGTGCCAGTTCATCCAGATTCTGTGCAAAAGACTGCTTTAGTCACAACTGATGGTCATTATGAATATCTAACAATGCCTTTTGGGCTGTGAAATGCACCATCAGTATTTCAACGTTCAAAGTATTGGGTGAACTCATTAGAACCTATGTAGTGGTCTATATGGATGACATACTCATTATGGGAACAACAGATGTTGATGAAACGTTAGATAGAATTCAAAAGGTTTTGAAAATATTAACTGATGCAGGCTTTTCGCTTTGCATATATAAGCATTTAAGGTCAAAAATGTCATCAATATGATAACAAAGTCGGATGAAGGTTAAAGCATAGTCTATTTGAAATAAGTACTTTGTACTAGAGTGATAATGCAACCATGCACGAAGTTGTTCTCACAGATTTCCCCTCATTTAACTTCCGCTTCCAGTGGCTTTTCAATTTTCCAGTAAATGCGTAAACACACAAATAGCTACCTGTGTTGTTGTTATAGCACCATCTAGGTCTCGATTCCCCTCCGTAATAAAGAAAAAAAACAAATAACTTTAATTCTCCGCGGAAATTATAACTGGAATGCTTATGAATGGAAATACGGCAAAAGAGGTCGTCAACCGGTTTATGTTGTTTATATACAACAACAACAACAACAATATTAAGAACAACAGTGGGATTTCGTGCAAAATTTCCAGATACCGTGCTTAATGCTCTTCCTTCATCGGCACAAAGTAAATCCATCCTGTGATACCTTGTTATACATATTCTATGCTATCCTTTATCCTTGCGCCGAAGCTAGGGTGGTGGTTCACTAGCTGTTATAGCCAGCCAGACGAACAGAACATCAACGCCTGTGCCTTACATATACTGTGCGGCGTTAGTGCTGTATCCTGTATGGCTCGAGGGTTGTTTTTATATTTATTTATTTCCTGTCTCTGGTTTTATTCTAAAAACTGGCTTGGCAATTTATTTTTATATAGCGGTTTTCCTCCCTTTTATCTGAAGTTAGTGTAACTTTGTGTATGGGACACGTACTACAAGTTTTATTGTTTAGAATTCCCTACAATTATTGTAAGGTATTCTCAGTTCGAGAAGTAAAATGATTCTTTGATTTGCACCGAAGAGAGATTGTTGTTTTTTATTTTTTTTGTGTAACGGAGAAAATCAAAAATTCTTGCCAACCAGCTCCCATGTGTGACCCTCTCGCAAGCATGCTTCCTAATTAGCGAACTCGTGTAAAAATGTCCGCCGTGTGGCACACGAGATCGCAAATGTGTAACTCGCATTACGATAAAGGTTGATGTTTATGATATTTATATCAAAGACATGCTCCATTTGCGACTTTTGTAGACTTTTTTCAGTAGCAGATTGGCAAATGTACAAGAACTCTTCGTTTTTGTAAAAGATTTTCGATGGTTTAGACGCATACCTTACAAAATTAAGCAATGAATAGAAAAAATGTTTATGAATAACAATTCTAGCAAGGTTGAGCAGAGGATGCGTAAAGCCTTAAGCTTAGTATGCTGTAGAAACAAAAACAAAATTCGCATAAGAAGTACATTGAGTTTTTTGTCAGCGAACAGGCAGCGGATTTTTTTTTCGCTACGTCGTACGCTGTTGAAGGAAAAAATTTGTTCAGTGTAGCCAAGTTCACAACCACGTGTAGAGAGTTAAACTGTCAAAATTTTGCTGGCAATTATATGCCCGTACTCTTATTTGCCGCGGAAATTTGACACTCAACAGTAAAAAAGTAAGCAGCAAGTATGTGTTGGTGTTGAATTTGTTATTAAACAAATTTATTTAGTTTATTAATTTGTAGTTTGCCTTTAAAACAGCTAGTGCTTTTTTTTTCTAAACACAAAAAATTTGATTCTACACCAAAATTTCGCGTGTAGTATTATATGCCCAAAAATTTTCGTTCCGACAGCATACAAAGCTTTAGCGAACTCGTGGGGAAAATGGCCGCCGTGTGGCACACGAGATTGCAAATGTGTAATACTATATTCACACACAGCCAAATTACGTAATTTCGAACTTTTGTGTTATTTCGTCTAAAATTACATAATAAAGTTGGTAATTTGTCATACAAAATTGGTTAATTTCGAAATTATCTCACATCAGGTAATTTCGCTTAAATTACTCACGAAATTACTCCAAAATTCACTTGCAACCCTAAAATCTGAAAATTGTATATATTGAACATACCCTTTTTTTGACATAGGCTGTGTGCTATTCGGAAACTTTTCACTCGGATGATGAAATTTTGACAGTCTGAATGAAAATATTTGGCACTTGCGAGGTGAATATGATTGTCAAAAATTCTTGTAGCCTCAGGGGCTAGTATAAATTTTGACAATCGGCAAGGGAATTTTTGGCACAAGCATAATTAGAAAAAAAAAACACTTAGAAATTAATGAAAGCTAAACTTTTAAGTTCATTATAAATTAAAAAAAGCACAAAGAATTAAAAAACAATGGAAATCCCAACAAAACAGCAAAGGAAGTTCTACGTAATTTGTAGAACTATATTGTATATTGTCCGCAATCCCATAAAGTCACTTGCTACTCGATAGCTAACCACTTCATACTCTATTGACCATCCATGATGCTTTGCTGGAATAAACTCCACAATTTTGCGAAAAGAGCTAGCAGACACTCTTAAATGCATTTAAGTTTGTGCTTTGTCTCCATTCAAAATGGCATTTAATGTTTCGGACTAACCACTTGGCAGAATATAGGTAATATTCTTAAAGTAATAATGTTATAGGTAGTTGTCCGGAGCAGAAAAGCAAAAGCAGATCTTACTCTTCCTCCTTCCTTTAAAAAAAAATCATAAAGAAGTTCAAAACTTTTTGCTTCCGACAGCAAAGCAACAAGTGGAAAATATTTGCGTAAAATTCTGTTCATTTTCAGTTATATCAGTTTCAGTTAAGTGGAAAATATTTGCGGAAAATTCTGTTCATTTTCAGTTATATCAATAATACACTAACTAATCAAAATAATACACTAATCTCGCGATAATACACTAACGAAATCTAAAACGTCAAAATTTCTAGTTGTCAAAATTTCATTGTTCTTTTGGCACAGCAAAATGACAATTTTATTTCAACAGACAGAAATTGTATTCAACTCAGTAGCTTCTTTCCTACCACGAGTGAAAAGTTTCCGAATAGCACTCAGCCATAATGAGAAACTTGTTATCCGTTATCCAGTTTTTTTATATGCTTTATATCAAGGTATATTTAACAAGGTAGTGTCGTCTCGGAGCGGTGGGTAATGTAGCTGTGATGGAATATTATAATTTTTGATTTTATTCGTAAAAACCTGGTTTTGACAGGTGCGGTACCCAGCACAAGAGAAAATTTTAACTACTAACACTAGCTTGCCTTATACAACCATGCTTTATATCATTTATGAAAGAGTCTACACACTTTGGTGCATCTTCTAGCTCATTTAAATACAATAAAACAACTCTTGAAAGTTTTTCTTTATTCATGTTGCTTTATTCAGTTAAAGAACTATACATTAGAACAAATAATTAGCAAAAAAAAAAAAAAATTAAACGTCAAACGAAATTTTCAAAACCCAGTGTGAACACTTTTGAAAGTGTTCGAAACTGATGAAATTACTTAATTTTTACTCAGTGTGAACATAGCATAACTCGCATTACGATTAAGGTTGATGTTTATGATAATTATATCTAAGACATGCTCTATATGGATGACTTTTGTAGACTTTTTCCAGTAACAGATTTTGGCAAATGTACAAGAACTCTTCGTTTTTGTAAAAGATTTTCGATTGCATAGACACAAACCTTACAAAATTAAGCAATGAATAAAAAAATGTTTATGAATAAAAATTTCTAAAGCTAAAATTAGCTAGAAATTAGTAGCTAAACAAGCGTTGCACGATTGTTTAAGAAAATCTATTGAATAAGGCTGTGAATATTTTGGAATTATGGGTTGAAAAAACATTTGATCAAATTATTCAAAAATATTGTAAGGAGCATCTAAAAGCCGCACATTGCCGGCACTCAAACTCAACCCTTGTTTTTTTACTACCTTTTTCATGTAGCATGTTTGTTGTTGTTGCTGTTTCTATTGCCGCTCACGTTATTGTTGTTGCCAACTACTACCTTGCCATTGAGATTCTGAATGTTGGCTTGATTATATAAATAACACCTCCTTTAGTCGGCGTTGAACTCAAGCGAGCAAAAAATGAAAACAAAAACAATTCGTGTAAAATGCTTTTAGTATTTTTTTTTTCTCATGCTGGCAAGAACAATAGCTGCTACACTATAAAATCAGATCAGCACGTTTGGTGCGAGGGTTGTGAGTCGGAGTGCAATGTGCAAAATACTACTACAACAAAAATAATGCAATTTGTAGGTACATTAATACCATTTATTTAAGCATGCAATGACGGTGCCGATCGCTAGCAACCACTGTCACCACCACCACCACCGCCATGCAACAACAACAACCACTTCCTTTTTATAGATGTGCAACCCTCTGCTTTTGAGTATTTTTGATCCAAGTCTGATTAGGAAGTGAAATGAACTGCTTGCGATTCCGAAATTCAAATCGTAATTTCGATTAAATTAGATTTTTTCGTTTTTTATCAAAACTATATAAATTCAATGTAGTTTTTCTGGAATCTTCGAGCTGTGGATGATATATTGTACACATGTCACATATTCACCCTCATTTTATATCTAATTTTTGAAATTTAAATAACATAATTAAACTTTAAGTCCGTCTTGATAATTAATTACTGTACTATCTGAGTCGATTTAAATATCGTACTATTTGATGCCAAAAGTTGAACAAAATATGAAAGAACTTTTTACGAAATTTCAAATTTAGAACATATGGGCAAATCCCAAAAATGGTCCACAACAGGTGAAAAATAAAACAGTTATTCAAATCTTATCATTTTATTATATTATCTTGGAGAAACATTTAAATTGTATTTATTTAAGGAATTCATACATTAATTCATTTACCATGATGATCAAATCGCGCGCAGTGTTTCACAAATGTAGTTTTTCTTTTTAGTAAATGGCTATTTCATGAAAAAAATTTAAATAATTCCTAATAAAAACGAAATAACTCCCAATTTTTTTTGGAGTATTTGAAAATCAAATAGCTCCCAAAAATGTATGAAAAATTTGCGAGTTATTTAATTTTTTTTTTTTTTTTTGGTGACAACTTCTTAGGCGCTTTAAGTACTTTTTGGTAAAAGCAAAACTATAGATTCGCGATATCATCACGCTGCTAGCGATATCATCCCGCTGTTAGCATAACAGAAATTATTGCTGTACAGCGTTTCTTTTTAGGGATTACCTGGCATCGACCAAGCCGAAGACCGAAGCGATTGCCGAACTGATTACCAGGCTGATTACCGAAGCAATTACAAACCGATTACCGAACCAATTACCGATTACCGAAGCAATTACCAACCGATTACCGATTACTGAAGCGATAACCGGTCGATTACCTAATCAATTACCGATTTCCGAAGCGATTACCAACCGACTACCTTAATAACTACCGAAGCGATTACCAAACCAATTATAGATTACCGAAGCGATTACCAATAACCGAAGCGATAACCAACTGACTATAGCAGCGATTACCGACCGATTACCAATTACCGAAGCGATTACCAACCGACTACCCAAGCTATAACCTACCCATTACTCGTAACCGAAGTGGTTACCAACCGATTACCAATTACCGAAGCGATTACCAACCGATTACCCAAGCTATAACCAACCCAATAGTTATAACCGAAGCGATTACCTATTACCGAAGCGATTAATAACCGATAACCGAATCAATTACCGATTACCGAAGCGATTACCAACCGGTTACCTATAACTGAAGCGATAACCAACTGATTATCGATTACCGATTACCGAAGCTATTACCAAATGATTACCGAACTAATTACCGATTACTGAAGCAATCACCAAAGCGATTACCAACCGATTTCCAACTACCGAAGGGACTACCAATCGATTACCAATTACAGAAGCGATTAACAAGCGATTACCAATTACCGAAGCGATTACCAACCAATTACCGATTACCCAACCAAAGCAATTGTGTTACAAATATTTTATATCTATATCTATACTTCTATATCTATGTGACTCAATACTACCACCACAATATAAAAACACGATTTACACTTGACATAAACACTTGATAGAGCTGGCAAACTATCGATAGTCGCACCATTCGATATTTTCGATAGTTTAAGGGAAAAAATTCGATATATCGATAGTACTATCGAAAATTGCTAAAATCAAACATTTAATTTTATCCATTCATATGGGTGTGATATCAGTGTTACCAACAATTTATTTTGAAAAAGCACCAAACCAAATTTTGAAAAAAAACACTAAAAATGCATAAATCATGAAAAACATAAAACCACTGGCTAAAATTTTTTTGAGTAGAAATATAAGATGGAGTCGACCTCAATATTAACTGACAAAAATTTCAATGCCCTAGGTATTCTGGTTCAAGAGCTACAGGATGTTGCGTATATGCAACATTGGTAACATTACAGGCAAACTAAATAATATTTTTATGCCGTTTTTTTTTTAACTCACTCACTTACCTTTCTTTATTTAGGTGTTGAACTCGGTTTTAAGATAAATTAATTATATTGATGTTTTTTTTTGCATATACGCAACATTGGGCATGAGAGGGTTAAATAAAAAAATATATATTTTGGAAAATTTGGTGAAAAATTGTAAGATAGCAAAAACCCGAAGAAACTTTTTTGGATAAAAATTTTGTATCTTTACTTAAAATATTTTTTTTCATATTTTAAGAATTTTTAATTAATTCTTTTAATGTTTTTTTTACCTACACATTTAAATTATTTTTTTTAATAATTTTGAATACATTTATTAAAATATTTTTAATAATTTTTTTTTAATTCTTTTATGAATTGAATAATATTTAATTTATTTTTAGGTTTTTATTAAGTTTTCAATTAATAAATATTTAATAATTTTCAATTTTTCTTTTATAAATCTTAATATACATGTTTTTAGGTTTTATCAGTTTTTGTTTTAGTGAATTCATTTATTTATTTTTTTCCAAAAAATAAATTTAAAAACATAAACAAAACATAACAAGTTACTATGAGATCCATGAATCTAATCAAATTAGTTCATGTTAAAAAAAATAAAGTTATAAAACAAAACACAAGTTAATATCACTTAAGTGATAAAAAATAAACTTATAAAACAAAACATAACAAGTTACTATATTACTATTCAGATATCCATGAATTTTTTTGTAGGAATAAAAGCATGTCAACATGCTTTGCTTTGAGGGAAGCCCGACGATCACTTATAATAAGACCAGTCTTACTAAACATTCGTTCAGATTCCGTGGATGTTGCAGGAATACATAAGAATTTTTTTGCCACATCTCTCTTTTTTTTGATCATTGTGCTGAAATTATAGAATGTCATTTATTATTGGCCTTGAGATGTGGTACTAATTTAATTACCTGCCAATATTTAAGAGGATCTATATCCTCAGAAGAATGTTTTATTGAAAAATACCGCCGAAGTTCAACAATGGCGTTAGCTCTTTTAGTTGTTGGTAATTCAGCAATATTTTGCTTAACGAATTGAAAAAGTGGTTGGCGAGACTGTATTGGCTTTTCAATTGGTGCTGGCTGCTCTGAAGAAGAAAGAATGGATTCTTCTGGTGGCGACTTCAAAAAAGTAATTTCATTTTCCAAAAGTTTTTCCGCTTGACTGACATTAGACGGAGAACGGAATCCCTGCTTCTTGAATCTCGGGTCTATCAAGGTTGCAATTCGTGGCACTGAACGATCCTCATATTTCGACAATCTTTTAATAATATTGTCCATTAAAAATTTGCATACTTGGTGGCCATCATAAGTTTGAAGAGCGGGTTTTAAGTTTTCCAAATTATGCAAAAGACCACACGTTACTGGTATAATTAGAGATATAGTTACTAAGGTGTTTGACGATACTTGTGTAGTGGCATTATCAAACGGAGAAAGTAACTTTGAAAAATCCTTCAATAAATTAATTTCGTCAGCGGTAAAAGGCTGTGGTGCTTTTGACATATTAAGGAGAACTTTTCCGATAGCCTCGTGCGTTTGTAATATTCTGTCGATCATATGATAGGCACTGTTCCATCTTGTGGGAACTTCCTGTTTGAGACTGTATTTCCTCTCTGTTGTTTGAAAGTCTTTTAACTTCTTATAAGCAATTGTGCTGCTTTTAAAATAAGTAACGATGCCTTTACATTTTGCCAGTAAGACCGCCATGCAATCTAGCTTTAGGCAATTCTGCACAACCAAATTGATTGTATGGGCATAGCATGGTAAATGCCTTATTTGCAACAGTTCGCAAGCTTTTATCATTGAGCTGGCATTATCTGTTACAATAGCTACTATTTTTGTAAAAATATTCCACTTTAAAAACACAGCTCGCAGCGAGTCAGCAATATTTTGTGCTGAATGATTTGTTTCTGTAAGCAATTTGTTTGTCGACGAAACAGCAGTGCGCAGATCAAAGTCATTTGATACAAATGTGCATGTAACTGTTATAAACGTTTCATTTGCCTGAGACGTCTAAAGATCTGTAGTAACAGCGCAATGGTCAACATTGTTAAGAATTTCTTGTAATTTTGCTTTTTTAATCTCTACCAGATTTGTCATTAGCACATTGCGTAATGTCCCACGTGATGGCAACTTGTAACGCGGATCAAGCAAGTTTAGCAAATCGCGAAAACCAGTGTCTTCGACAACAGAAAAGGGTCGCATATCTGTGGCAATATACTTCATAAGTGCTATATCAAGTTCTTTTTTACGCTTTGAAGACGAATCATATGATACGTTTAAGTAAGGTTCTATGTTGCGCGAGGACACTGGCAAATCATTTACTTTTAAAGTGGGATGCGCACGCTTTAAGTGGTCGTACAAATTTGAAGTATTCCCGCTAGTCTTATAAATTTTCTCACATGTTTTACACTTGGCTGTCTTCCTATCAATAGACTTCGTAAAAAAGGTCCACACTTTTGATTTGCCAACCCGTCGCCTTTTTATTTCATTTTTTTCGTCATCTGAGCTGCTGATCTCCACGTCCTCGGCATCTACAAGTAGTACATACATATACATGTCATACGTTTCTAGCAGTGAAAAATTATAGTTACCCTTATTTTTGCGATTATTTAGAAACTTCTTCATGCTCCGAGCAACCAACACCAAAAGTTTAACTAAAAGGAACTTTTATTATTAATTTTATATAGTTTTAATTATTTGCATTTTTGCTTACCCAAATTTCAGCTGCCTGCGTTTTTTCCGCCAATTAAAGTTGAAACTAATTGTTTTAACTATCGATAGTGGAAAAAAAACTATCGATAGTGACGCCAAAAAGAAAATATTCGATACATCGATAGTGCCATCGATAGTTTGCCAGCTCTAACACTTGACACAAACTCACTTTGCTTTTAATGATGTTTATATAATTAAGTTTTCCTTGAAATTAAAATTTTATATATATAAATTTTCATTTTTGATTTTCAGTTGCTGAAATTTTATTAAACATTAATGTTGTGCTTTATGAAATAAATTGGTTCAATAAAAAGTATATATAAAAAAAATAAGACTATTTAAAAATAAAAAACATTTGTTTATATTCGCACCAAAACTGGCGATCCTGCCCAAAAAACCAGAATCAAGAGTCAACAGAAACAGCCACATTGCATGCATCAACAGGAGACGCATGTAAGGCATAAGAAGCTTTTGACCACAATAAATCAAAAAAGCTATTACGAGTGGAACAAATACGAGAAACACTGCCGGCAATCGTCGTTTAGGTGCCGCCCCTAAGCCTACGCTACCCAAAAAAAAAGCAACCACAGCAGCTTTAGCATCCCCAACACCGTCATAAGACGCAACCACCACCACTGCATCATTTGCCCAACAGAAAAGAGCCGAAGAGACAACAACAGCGATCATCGTCACACAATTTAGCGATCTCCACTTCCAATACTAATACAAAAAATACAAGCTCGTTAGTTGAAACGAGAGATGTAGAGGAACAGGCAGATTATTCTACGCAGAAGTAACGAAAACAACTAAAAGTTAAAAGCAACGACAGCATTAGCAGCAGCGACAAAAACAACAACGCAACAACAAAAATAAGCAGATTAACAAATACAAATTATTTAAAATTTTTTTGAACATTTTGTAAAATTTTTGTAAACTTTTTCTTTTTATTATTTTTAAAAACATTTTTTGTTTGTAAACAGGTTTTGTTCTAATTTTATAGCTTAGTACGAGACACACGATACATTTAGCTTTTTACACGGTTGGCAAACGATCGGGTCAAACGAAGGTTCGACCGTTTCAGTCCGTAGGCACTCCACTGCACCTAATTTACAGATAGGAAAAAAATAGGTACACAAAGTTGATTAGGTACATAATAGTATATTAAAATGAGTCTTCTACATACACCCACCCACCCTTCTCACACATCACACACGACCACACACACCCCTTTCACTTCGGCGTAGATGACCATCACCATTCTTTAATAAATTTAAATCCACTTGATGCACCAGTGTATCCCGAAATACTCTCCACATCTGTCAAATTGCCACAATTTTGGACTACGTGTCCCGACGCATGGTTCGCCCACGCAGAAATTCAATTTCAAACCTAGGCAATTTCGACTAGACAAAAAGATAAGACAAAATACGAGTACCTAGTTACTGCTCTACCGCAAGAGGTAATTGTCACGGGGCTCGATTTCATTCAAAAGCCCCCTGCCACAAACAAAATTTTGATCAACCGATACTCTTTAAGTGAGACCAAGAGGTTCGACAAAATATTCATGAGTCACTTCTCATGCTAGCAGGCTCAACAGTCGTTAGCGACTTAATTTACTAAATATGGCGTCGTAAACTTCCCAAATATCGCTTTGACCGGATCTGGTCATAGGGAACTAGACGGTCAGTTAACACTCGCAGATAACTTATGGGAAGATATCTCAGAATCTGAAGTTTCGACAGTTAGCAATAATTCCCGTCACACAGTGAGATCTGTCCGATCTAAGCATGGTAACGCAGATGTATGCTGAAACCACAGCAAAGATATTAGAAAGTTTCAACAAACTCTCATTTGCGGTTCAAGAATAAAGAAGCGAACAATACAATCGTTCACGCTCAAATTTCAGAAGCTTTTCAGGGCGTAGATCTCCTTCGAGAAGTGTGTCACGACAGCGACCGGAAAACTGGGTATGTAGTTACCATTTTAGATACGGTAGCGTAGCCAAAAAGTGCTCAACGCGCCTAAAGAAGTTTTCACTTCAAAAAATTAGAGTACATTTTACTAGACTGCTAGATCAAATTTTGCCACCTATTTACGCATTCAGATTACATATTTTATTAAGTTTGAATCCCCGCAAATAGTACATATAAAAATTACGCTGCAATTTCTTGAAACTTCAAAAATATTTGCATTATATGAACAGTTCTTAATGTCTGAAAAATTCTATCACTTTGTCCTACAAAATGACAAAAACTCACCATTTTTAAGCACAGTTTTGTGTTTCAAGGTTGAAAATTTAAAAATAGTTATGATTAAATATTTAATATTGTATTTTTCAGTATAGCCAATTTTATGTGTTTCAGAACAATTTTGAAGTGAAACTTCTTTAGCACCGTTTTGATTTACAACTCGATGAAACGAAAAAATCACACGAAAAACGATATTTTAACAAGAGTACTAAGAATAGACACTAAAATTATCCCAGTGGCACTTAATTTTACAGATCAATAGCTACTGCAACCTTTAAAATGCGTTATGCCAAACAAGATTGCCGAACATTTTTTGTTGTTATTGTTTCTCATGTAAAGTGAGAAATGAACTTTTTCTCAAATTCATTCTCTCGCTCTCAGGCCGAACATTTTTGATTGCTGATTGAAACAGCAAACACGCCGAACTTTCCGGTGTTGCCTGCAGTCATTTTCCATAAAAGCATCAAAAAAGTAGCATAAAGTACTAAAAATTTAAATAAGTTATAAAGCGACTTATTTTAAATAACAAGCAACCTTAAAAACAAAGAACAGACATTAAGAAAAAGTCGAACAATATGTGTTGAGCAAAAATGTTCAGTATTTATTGTCGCTCCAAATAAACACTAACAATATTGTGCTTTCACAAGATTATTACAAAAAAATAGTCTGAAATCAAATTGCAGATTAATTTCCATCAATTCTTATTGTTGTGTTGTATTTAATTTATTATATTTTATGTAGGAATGGTACCCGGTAAACTTATAGGCTACTTTTTATCCAGTAAAAACGGTTGGACCCGGTAGGCTGCGATCGGGTTCCAGTCATTCTTTTTTTTACCTTATCTTCGAAACCGTTCGTCCGATTTGCATGAAAATATGTATGTAGAGGTTTTCGGATACACTGAGTTTTTTTGACTTACCTACCCTGTTCTAGCTCGAACACCAGAGGGTGCTGTAGTACAAATATTTTGGAAAAACGTCGAAAAACTCCTAAGCCGTTTATCCACTTTGCATGAAAACTGGTATGTAGGGGTTTTCTGATACGGTGAGTGTTTTGAGCTTATGTTTTTTGTGCTTTCTTGGACACCAGAGAGCGCTGTAGTACAAATATTTTAAAAAACGTCGAAAAACTCCTAAGTCGTCTATCCGATTTACATGAAAATTAGAATATAGAGGTTTTCGGATACGGCGAGTTTTCATGACTTTTCTATTCTGTTTTATCTTGAACACCAGAGGGCGCTGTAGTACAAATATTTTTGAAAAAGTCAAAAAACTCCTTAGTCGTTTATCCGATTTATATGAAAGTTGGTATATATAGATATTTTCAGAAACGGTGAATTTTTATGATTTATAAACTCTGTTCTATCTTGAACACCAGAGGGCGCTGTAGTACAAATATTTTAAAAAACGTCGAAAAAGTCCAAAACCGTTCATGGGACTTGCATGAAAATTTGTATATAGAGGTTTTTGGAAACGGTGAGCTTTTATGACTTATATACACTGTTCTATCATGAACACCAGAGGGCGCCGTAGTACAAATATTTTAAAAAACGTCGAAAAACTCCTAAGCAGCTTATCCGATTTGCATGAAAGTTGGTATATAGAGGTTTTTGGAAACGGCGAGCTTTTATGACATATACACTGTTCTATCTTGAACACCAGAGGGCGCTGTAGTTCAAATATTTTAAAAAACGTTGAAAAAATCCAAAACCGTTCATCCGATTTGCATGAATATTTGTGCGTAGAGGTTTTCGGATACGGTGAATTTTTATGACTTATCTACTCGGTTCTATCTTGAACACCAGAGGGCGCTGTAAGCCCTCCTAAGCTGTTTATCTGAATACATGTATATAGAATACATATATACATATATAAACATATATAGATATATACATGGGCGTAGCAAGGGTAGGGCAGTTGTTCCCCCGATATCTATATATATATACATGTTTATATTATACATACATACATATACATAGGCGTAGCGAGGGTAGGTCAGGGGACATGGGAGTAGTGAGGGTAGGGAAGAGGAGTACAGTTGTCCCCCCTTCTATGTATATGTTTAAACATGTTTATATTAGTCATATATAAACATATATACATAAGCATGGGCGTAGTTAGGGTAGGGAAGGAGAGGGAAGTTGCCACCTGATATGTATATGTGTGTACATGTATGTATTATACATATACAGGGTGTCCTGCAATTGAGTGCAACTATTTACGGAGCTGAAAGGTTATGTCGAGCTGAGAAAAAAATAGTATGGGAGGGGGGGGGGTCTATTTTCACATTCTTATGAGCTACAGGGCTAATTAAAATTTCATGACTTTGGGTAACGTTATTGTTTCTAGCAGAAAAAATAACGTACATGAAACTTATTTGGCAATAAAACCACCTTTCTAACGGTATATCAACAAACCCTACCAACTTAAGCGTTACCGAGCTGTGATCGTGTGAAAATGAAATCAATCGGTTGAAACTACCAAATTTCAACTTTGAGTGGAAATTTCTCAAAATTTTGCGTGATAAATAAAATTTTTTTTAGGATTAATTTTGTAATTTATTCAATTTTCTTTTCAATATGTATATATATATATATATATTATATATATATATATATATTATATATATATATATTATATATATATATATATATACATACATACATATACATGGGCGTAGAGAAGGTAGGACAGGGGAGGGCAGAGGCCTCCCCCCTGAAATGTTTATGTGTATACATGTATATGTTATACACATATAAATATATATATATATAGATATAGATGGAGCTAAAGAAGGTGTGTGGTCTAAAGCACACTCTTGTTTTTTAAGAATGATCTAAAAATTTAGAATTTTGTCCTGATAGTTCGGTCAAATCTCACACAGTGGAACAGTGTTTCATATACACTCTTACTTCTGAAAAATTTTTGTTTTTTTAAAAATTAACAAAAGAATAATTTTATAAAAGTGTAGAATTTTGTCCTGATTTTGTCCTTCGGTCAAATCCCATTCAACGATGTACAAAAAATGTTCACCAAACATCTCAGAAAATAGAATTACATGGGTCAACTTTTTCAATGAATAAGAATAAATTTTTTTTCAGAATAATTCCCAAATATGTGATCTCTCCCCGTAGACTTTTTCCGTCCCCCTAGGAAAAATCCTGCGGAAGCCTATGATGGTACCTCAAAACTTAGTACACAATACTTAAAAATTCTGACTGACTGAGTGTAAATGAAATCGTTTATAAAGTCTTCACAATATCTTAATAGGTAAAATTTTACTGAAAAAAAAATGTAAGTGATTCGTTCGAAGATTTAGAAGTAAAAATTTATTTTCATTCAAACGTTACTTTTTTTTGTTTTTTCATTGGATAGATAAATCAGCAACACAGTCAATATATGTGACACATTAAATTTTATTACTTCACAGAACGGGAATCTTGCACGTTTTATCATATTAAGTGTAGACTTTTATTACACAAAAAGTATTTTAATAGAAAATTATTTCATTTGTAATACAAAAAAATGAGTAAGTTTTAATCTGATTTAACACTAACATGCTTATTTAATGCATTAAAAACTACTTTCGAAATACTATATAGAAAAAATTTCTTACCCAACCACCCTGCATTGATGCAGAAACCTTTGTTAGGCTTTTTTCCCATTAATGTCCAGTTCATTAAACATATCGCAAAAGAGCATTTTTATTATTAAATTTTGTTTTTGTTTTTCCAAAACTTATGCACATGTTCAAATTTTTACCCTACTTATTTACATACATAAGCACGTATGACGACGTGCATTCATACAAAATTTTAACCCACAAAGTTTACATTTCTCAAAAAAAAAAAAAAAAAAAAACAGAAAGGTGGAATATATGAAAATAAGTCCGACGGGAAGGTATGTAAGTCTGCATTTATTAAGCATTCGTCACGATCATGCATACATAAAATATACATTACAGATACTTTTTACTGTCCTTATTTTATATTCCCCCAACAACTACCAAAAATATATTTTAGTAAATCCTGCATCGAACACGATCGCAATCACAAGCTTACTATTTTACTTCAAGTATATTTTTGTAACGTTTGATATTTTCTATTTTGCAGCGTTACAGCCGACCAACTCGTTTACATCGGACTCAGGGACATTGACCCTTATGAGGCATTTATACTACAAAAGCTGGGTATACGTGCATATTCTATGGATGTAAGTATTTAGGCAGCATAAAGTTTTGTTGTTATTGCTAATGCACTACATTTTCAAGTCAAAAAAAAAAAAAAAAGGGATATCGAAACGAAGGAAACCTTACAAAAATGTACAAAGTAAGCGATCCTCACGATCGTGTAAAAGGGATGTTTTATGCTGCTTGTTAGGATGGAACGGTTACAACGCTGTAATCAGACAAGTAAAGCAGGGTTGGACAACCACACAAGGGACGCTTTATGTGATAAGAACATAAATTAGATTATTTACGACAAGCAAAGAGCGTTGAAAAATTGTTAATTAATGCGATGAGGGAACAAAAATATACGAAAATATTTGCCAGGCTTAGTTGCACGATTCAAATATTGGGTGTAGAAATAAGATTTGAGGGTAATTTTTTTTTAACTTTTAAGCTTTATTTAGAAATATAAATACAGTGGCTCAAAAAAGAATTCGTACACACGAATAATGACAATATAAGTGAAAAAATAAAGTTCAAGGAAAACAAATTTTTTATTATTTACATTTTGTATATTTAGGTCTCAAATATATTTTTAAAAAACATTAAATTTCTTTTCATTATTTTTTTTTTTTAAATAAAAATATAATTCATATCAAAATTAAAAATTTAAAAAAAAAAGAAAAAATTCATGTCAAAAGAAAAACTCGTACATGTATTTTAAATGATAGTTATAGATAATTTTATAAATGAAAAATATAAAGCTGTGTGGCGTTAAAACGCCAAATTAAAAATATGTAGTGATAAGTAATTTTGTGTTTTTATTAGGGATTATTTTTATCTTAGAACAAAGGATTTCATAGAAACTTCCCAATAAACAAAATGATTCACTAATATTATCGTTTGCGAATCGTTTTCTCGTACATTTCATTCATTAGCAATTATTAGTAGCGATTCATTTATAATATCGCGAGCGGGTGAAATTCCTCCTTCGCTAATGAATCGTCCAAACCGACAAAGCAATTCGTTAACGAGTCGCCAAAACTATTAAAAGCAATTCGTTAACGAGTCACCAAAACTATAAAAGCAATTCTTTAACGAATAGTAAAAATCATATAAAAAATAAAAAAAAATATAAAAAAAAATAAAAACTAATTTCAAGCTTACCACGTCAAGAATCGAAACAACGTCTCCTGAATGCTAGTCCGGCATCTTACACTCTCAGCTATTTCAGATGCTGAATTTATCTTGCTTAATTTGCTTGTTAATAAAAGCCAGCATTCACGGGCACGGGTTCGAACCCCAATTTGGTCAAAAAAAAAAATGAATTTTTTTTGTTTTTTTTTTTATTTAGGTATTTTTTTAAAGATTTGGCTTTTCAAAAGTTCGAAATTATTTTTTTAGCATTTTTTGACCAACTTTTTTTCGGCTTCGAGTCACCAAAACTATGAAAAAGCAATTCGTTAACGAGTCGCCAAAACTATGAAAAAGCAATTCGTTAACGAGTCGCCAAAACAACAAAAAGCAATTTGTTAACGAGAACTTATTCATATGAAAATATTGAACAAATTATAAGTGGAAATTATTTATATAAAGAATAAGCACGAAATAACATAACAGAAGATTATTGAAAATTTTTGAAAATTTATATATAAGTCTTTTTTCACTTAAAATTCCAAAAAAAAAACATAAAATTTAACAAACAAATATTCGCTTAAATGACGCTTAAGAATAGAAAGATAGTAAAATATACTTTTTTTAAAAAAATTTGTATATTGAAAAGTCGGAAAAAATTGTTTTTTTTTTTTGTTTCAAAACATCTTAAATGGAGTTTAGGAAAATCATGATTTTAATCGGTTCTTTATTAATTCATCAAGCCAACCTCTGATGAAGTTAGTATGAAACTATTCGAAAACTTTAAAAAAAAAACGATTCACAAGCGATTCGTTATCGAATCAACCCTCGCCACAATGTTTATTGGGTTTCTATGTTTCTGTTGAATTGTTAAGTAGTCCAGTTATTACTTATAATAGTATAGCATTATAATAAAAATCCATCACATACTCTTAGGCATCACAAAGAAATTTGGTTGCTTTTCATAGAAAATTTGTTTTAGCATTTTTTTAAAAAACACACAATATTTAAGAAAAAATAAGACCTTATTGCACATATACAGAGCAAGACCCTTTCAATTGCTACCCTATTTATGGAAATCGCGTCTATAGTATAGATTTGATAGTCATCACAAAAAATGAGCTTGCGTAATAATAATATAGAAGCTAAGCTAATAGCTAATAGGGGCTTTCAGATGAACGTACATGTCAGCGTACATTGTACGACGACAAAATAACGGGAATATATTGTTGAGCTTTCAAACAATCGGACATGTACGACGACTTCACTCTTTGCAGATTCTCACGCAGAACACATCGGCGTAATGGCTAAAAAATTTTTGTATGCTGTTATAATTGACCGACATTTTTACTCTATTTTTGTATGCTTTAAATTGAATTTTTCATATTACAGCGAAAACTAATGAATTCTATCCGAAACTTAGTGCTTGGAACGTTTGCCATATTTATATTCTTCATCATTTTTATCCGCTCCATTGTTGTTCACTCGCTGACGATTTAAGTAAAATGAAAAATGCACCGAGTCGGTCCGACATGCTTTCACATGAACGACATGTCGGTCGAACCGGCAGAGAAACAAAATTTTTTGATTTTCATCGAACATGTCGGTCCGACCGTCTCTTTTGCTTTCGAACGATCGTACATGTCGTCGGACATGCCCAAGTCCGCTGACATGTACGTTCGTCTGAAAGCCCCTAATAAGCTAACATGGTATAATAAGGCTAGGTAGTGTTACTTACTTACTTAGGTGGCCATAACAACCCGCGTTCGGGTTTCGGCAGACCTCATCAGCTGTCGCCAGGCTCCACTGCTTTGCGCGCGCCTTCTCCAATCGGATACACCAAGTGCGGTTAGGACTTCCTCGGCCTGGCTAATCCATCGGAGGCATGGTCTCCCTCGTCGTCGTTGACCAACGACCCACGCCTCGAGCACTTTTTTTCGCTGGAGCTTCGTCGTCCATACGAAGAACATGACCCAGCCAGCGTAGTCGCTGCACAGTTATACGCCGAACTACGTCCATGTCTTCATAGAGCTCATACAGCTCGTGGTTCATGCGGATGCGATAGTCATCGCCGTCTCGAACAGGATCGAAGATTTTGCGAAGAACTTTTCTCTCGAATACCCAGTCAGTTTGCGAAACTACCCATGCCTCAGCGCCATAAGGCAGCACAGGTAGAACGAGCGTCTTGTAGAGTGTTAGTTTTGTCGATCGAGAGAGGGCTCTGGAACTTAGTTGCTTACTGAGGCCGTAGTAGCACCTATTAACAATTATTGTTCTTCGCTTTATCTCCCGGCTGACTTCGTTTTTGTTATTAATGGCGGTGCCAAGGTATACAAACTCCTTGACTACTTCAAACTTATAGCTGCCGTATGAAACGTTTGAGTCCTTCTTCGTAGACAGCATATACTTTGTTTTACACTCATTTATCGTCAAAGCCACTTTGGCTGATTCCTTTGCGATAGCGGTGAAAGCAGCGGTAACATCTCTCTTGGTTCTGCCGACAATATCAATATCATCAGCGTACGCATGGAGCTGAACACCTTTGTAGAAAATGGTGCCATTACGATGCACACCGGCCTTTCGTACGATCCCCTTCATGATGATGTTGAAGAGATCGCAAGACAGTGGATCGCCTTGTCTGACACCTCTTTCGGTATTGATTTCCGTTTCGGGGAGGTCATTTCCAAGTTTACCGAATTCAGACATTGTAGCGTCTGGTCTGGTCTATGGTGGATTTTCCAGGTCGAAAGCCACACTGATAAGGTACAATCAGTGTTTTTGTATTCGGCTTTAATCTATCACACAGTACGCTTGAGAGAACCTTATATGCGATGGAAATAAAACTGATACCTAGACTGAGTTGGTGCAGTTTGTTGGGTCTCCTTTCTTAAGTATAGGCCAAAGTACACTGAGATTCCAATCGTCGGGCATGCTTTCCGCTAGCCATATTTTGCTGATGAGCTGATGCATGCGCTTTATCAATTCAGCGCCACCGATTTTAAACAACTCAGCTGACAGGCCGTCAGCACCCGCTGCTTTTTTGTTTTTGAGTAGTTCGATAGCAACTCGCACCTCTTCATGGCTAGGCGGTGATAGTTCCACTCCGTCATCGTTGATTGATGGTGCTGAGCTGCGCTCTCCATGGGCGACATTGGTGGAATCGTCGCCAGTAAGTAAATTGGAGAAATGCTGTCTCCACAATCTCAGCGCACATTGCGTATCTGTAACCAGATCTCCATTTTTATCTCTACAAGTGGATGCTCCGGGCTTGAAACCTTGGGTTAGACGCTTAACCTGTTGATAGAAATTTCGTGCATCCTTCTTGCCCTGGTATACCTCTAGTTCCTCACGTTCCCGCTTTTCCTGCTCTCTTTTCTTGCATCTGAAAAGGCGCCTCTGTTCTTCCTCTTTTCGCTGTAGTTTTCTTGCATGGCTCGCGTTGCAGCTGACTGCAGCGTTTTTTTTTGTAGTAGTAGTGTTAGTAGTTCAAATTTTCTCTTGTGGTAGGTACCGCACCTGTCAAAACTAGGTTTTTTCGAATAAAAGCAAAGCAAATAACAATTTGCAAATTATAGTTATCTATGGCCTCGACAGCTGCGGTGCCACCCATTCCGATACGACACTACCTTGTTAAATATACCTTGATCAGCAAACCTTTATTATTCTTTAAAACTCTCATCTGTTTTGATATTAACTACACTTATTTCCTGCTGGCCAGGGGATCTATTTTAGGTCACTCTTCCCTGAGTGCAGTTTCCAAGTCCATTTTTGTTTCCTAATTGTAGGAATTTTTAACTGGTTTTCCAAGTGAAATATTGGATGATTATGAAGGAGTTTCATGCACTTTTGGTCAATTATACATAAGTCATAAGCGCGCTTTAAGTGCTTTGTGCTTAGGGCCGTTATCTTTATAAAAGTAAAAACTGTCTTTTATCCCCAACTACTCAGTACTTTGGGCAAACATTTTTTTTTAAATGGTGCTCCATTAAACCATCTTCGAAGCACAATTTTCCGGGTCCAGGCCATTATGAAACCGCCACCGTGTTGAATAGTCAGAAGCAAGTTCTTCATCTGCAGCTCTTCGTTAGGCTTTCTTCACGCATGTGATTGGCCATCCGATCAAAATATTATATATTTACTCTTATCCGAAAGCAAAATGTTTCTCCAATACTCGAATTCTTTATCTTCATAGATTTTCTTTTTGTTCACCTTATTAATGAAAGGCTTTTTCATTGCAACTCTTCCATCAAAATTGTTCTTTTGAAGTACAAGCCTTATAGTTTCGGGTTTGCAGTCGACGTTTAGATATTTTGTGATTTCCGTTGTTTACTTTGGAGAGTGAAGGAGTTCGCTTGATTTGCTACTATGGAAAACATCTGATCTCAGCTCATGTGAAAACAATTTTGATCTTTCGCATTTATTTCTATTGGGAATTCGAGAAAGTTCGGTTAGAAATTTAACCAAAAATTAAACCTTTCGTATATTTGAAAAGAGTTTTATTAAACCAAATATGTGCCGTTTTGATCGATAACCTTTTTCCATTTTTGGGCTAAAGTAAATATCCTATCTGTGTAGAAATTCTGGGTTTTCTGAGCGAATAACTGATCCAAGTGCGTGTTGGAGGCCTCCACAAAATTTAAATTTACACCATTAAGAAATTTATGCAGAGATGGAAATAAAAATATAGCCTGAAGATGCAAGGTCCGGGCCATGATACAATAATTTACAAGGTAAACTTGAAAACTACCTTTTTTTCTCACGAGCGTCGATCGGGAGTTGTCAAATCAATACAAAGTTTAACTTGTCATCTGTTTTGCTGCTTCTTCATTTCTCTTTTCAATGTATTTTTGACAACTCCAAATCGATTCAGAACTGTTACTCCTACCTTGTAAATCATTATACCATGGTCCGGACTATATGTTGGATGCATTAAAACTTTCCAGCCAACCTCTCGCAGTTTCTGCCGGGTCTTCAAAGATGTGTGTGGTCTGGCGTTGTCATGATGGAACACAACACCTTTTCGGTTCATCAATTCTGGCCGTTTTAATTGAATTGCTTAATCATTGACAGCAGAGAAGAGAATCAATCGTTCCATCAGGTTGTATAAGCTCATAATGAGCAATTCCCTTGCAATTCCACCAGACGCACAGCATTACCTTGCTTGGTGTCAATCCTGGCTTTGCCACCGTTTGTGTAGCTTCACCTTGCTTCGTCCACGATCTGTTTCGCTTATTATTGTCGTACGTGATCCACTTTTTATTGCTCGTAATCATTCGGTTCAGAAGTGGTTTGATTTCATTCCGTTTTAGCACTGATTCGCAAATGGATGTTCACTCAATTAAATTGTTTGCTGTTAATTCATGTGGCACCGAAACATGGAGCTTCTTTGTATATTCAGCTTTCTTCAAATGATTGATAACTGTTTGGTGATGAATGCCTTGTTTCCTAGCAACATTCACGCTGCTTATGTGCTTTCGACTTTTTTAGTGATTGGACGTTCAGAGTGAGGTGCATCTTTTACATCAAAATGATTAGATCGAAAATGAGCACACCACTTTGCTGCTGTTTTTCTAGTGACAACATTGTCTCTGTAAACTTCACAAATTTTTTCAGCAGCCTGCGACGCATTCTTTTCTTTTCTATAATAGAAAAGCAAAATATGACGATAATGTTCCGAATTTTCACTCAATTTTAAACTTACATAAATTATCACGGAACACTGCAAATTAAACACAATGAAGCTTAAAATGTCACCTTTACTAGAGATATTATATATTAGAGCCATCTAGCGACAATTTGTAACCGGTTTGTGGTTGTGTTCCTAAATGAAGATCTGGTCTTATGCACTTACCTTTAATATAGCCAAGACACAATCCAATGTTAAGGGAAGAAAATACAAATAATTATGTCTGTTTCCGTGCTTGTAATTTTTCGTTCATTTTTTAAGTTTTAGTCCGAAAAGCGTTTACGTATTTGAAAAAATAGTAAAAAATTGTATAAGAGGGCGAAGGCAAGTGAGTTCGAAATGTATCCTCCCTGTCAGAAATTACAATTTTTGTCCAAGAAGTTTCTGCTAGGAAAAAATTGTAAAAGTGTCAAATTTCTTTAAAAAGCTGTTTTCAAGTAATCAAAGAAATACACACAATAAAATTACCAAAATAAAGAAAAATTATTACATACCGTTTTTTGCGATTTTCCAGCCAAAACAAAATTCTCTATAGAATCTGACAGCCTTATTCATAATCACATTTTAGAGGCTGCGTAACTTTAAACCGGCTTTAAGCACATCGTTGTTCAATAGGTTTTTTCGGCTTGTTCAAGATCTGCGTTACTTAAACGACGAAAATTGCGTTTAAAGGCTGCATTATCTTAACCTTTCATTTTTTTGTCGTCTCCTGGGTTAAGGTTGATGTTAATGCTATGAATATCATAGACATGCTCCATATACGACCTTTATACTACTTTCTTCAGTAACAGATTCGCAAATGTACAAGAATTCTTAATTTTTGTAAAAGATTTCCGAATTTTTAGGCACAAAACTTACAAAATTAAGCAATGAATAAAATATGTTTATGAATAACAATTTAAGCAAGGTTGCGAAGACGATTCAAAAGAGGCTGTTAGTGAATATTTATTATGCAAATGTTTTTTAATTTAAATTGACTTATTTAATTGTAATTTATTTTATATCATTCTTAAACATATGTTTTTTGTTAACTCACTGAACAATAATCTTTCTCCTGATTTCCCTGCAGCACATTGACAAGTTGGGCATTGCCAAAATCATCGAGAAAACACTCGACGCCCTGAATCCCAACAATAAACTGCATGTTAGCTTTGACGTCGATGCACTCGATAGTAATTTTGCACCTAGTACTGGCACAGTGGTTCACGGTGGTCTCACCCTACGCGAAGGCATATCTATTGTTGAAGCGCTACGTGATACAAATCGAGTTCAAGGCATTGATTTAGTTGAACTAAATCCACTGGTGGGATCAAAACAAGACGTTCAAACGACCGTCGCCTCAAGCATGGAGATTCTGAAGAGCATATGCGGCTATAAGCGTGCCGGAAATTTTGCCAATATCAATAAGGATATATTTAATACATTTTAAGGGGTCAAATAAAACAAAAACAAATACTTTCATTTCATTTTGCATAAAATAGTTGCTAGAAAATTGTACAAAGTGCATTCAAGTTAAAAGTATTTGTTGTTTTCTTAAACAATAAACAAAAAGAAAAAAAATTTTTAAAAATACAACTTTTCGAGATTATTTTTTATGTTAAATTATAATAATTTTAAGTGGAATTACAGCTGCTGCGTGCGTTTGATGGGCAAGTATGCAGGTTTTGTTAGACTGCTTGAGAGACTCTCTGTAGACATTTTATTTGCTGTGCTAATGAGATCATTTGTATGCAATAGCGGCGCAGGCGAGCTGTGTGTGGGCGAGTCACCAACAGCTGTTCTACTATCGTTGGCATGCTTCAGTGAGCTTTGTAGAGCCTGCGGAGCAAGTGTAGCGATAATGTTACGTTGTGCTGTAACGAGGAATGTATTTAAAATGCCTGAAATTTGAAAATTACAATTAAAATATAAAGTTAATAGTAGGGTCTATAATATGTATAACACCAACCTGATATAACAATAATGCCAGCAATAATGGAACATAAACGTATAATAAACTGTATTATATTATCGCGATCAGTGCGTACCACAATTTTAAGCGCCGACCAATCGTATTTAAAGTATATGCCAGGTGAGCCATATGAATTGCTTTCGGATTCTTATGAAAAAATTGAAAGTAACAAAAATACCATAAAATAGCTTGCATTTTTTGTCTCACTCACCAATTTTGCGCACATTTTCCGTAACTGCATATTGATAGGTGTTGATGGTGGAAAACGTATTGTGTATAACAGTGGGTACAATTTTGAGAAAATATTGCACAGTTGTAGACTCATCTTTAATGAATGTTTCATCGCCTTCCAGTGGTTGCACAATGCGTTTTGAATATTGTCCAAAACTTAAACGATTTATACGGTGTGTAAAATTAGTTTTAACAGGCTTAAATGCAATCATCCAAAGATCCTCAAATAGTCCAACAACTGGTTCAGAAGCACCAACCAAATGCAATACTCCGGCAACCTGAAGTTGATGTTATTAGTAAAGCTGAACTGACTCTTAAAAGTACGCAAACACCTTATTTATGCCCAGAGTACCATGCAAACGACAAGCATCATATTGCTCCTCAGGCAATGGTTTGCCACTCACTGTTGGCACATCATGCACTTCGTTGCTCTTAATAATATCCTTAAATAGAATATCAGCCACTGAGTGATACTCTTCGCGCAAAAATGTGTTCATATGTTGCATACGTTCAAATAGTGCACGTTTTTCGGATGTCATTTGCCACCAGGTGCCCTCGCGTTGCAATGTGCCATAAGCAAAGACATCCTGCTGAGTTTCATCCATAAGATCCACTCCCGAGAGCACTATAATCAGTGAAATTTCAAATATGTATCTTTTTATTTGTAAAACCATTCATTCATTACTTACTTTTACATGGCATAGCCACTGTAATGTCCACATGCATCTGCACCTTGTCATCCATATCAATGTCTGGTTCAAATTGAAATTTGAGATTCGCCTCCTGGTAGTAGCGCACTTCTTTGTATATGAGCAGCAGTATAAGCAGTCGACTTAACAGCGAAACTAAATGGTGCACAATTTTTTTTCAGTGCATTCTTGAAACAACTAAGCAAGTTATGTACTACTTACGCGTTCCGCCTATTTCAGATGTTTCCGTGTATTTTTCCGGCACTTTCTTGAATGCATCCAAGGTTTTGGCCAACTCTATAATATTGTTTTTGTCTCCACGATAGCGCAGAGTGGCCGTCATATTGTATTCCTACTTTTTAAATTATTAAATTCTACACCATAAGCAAACCGCATAAAAACTCCAAGTGAACACGTAAATGTTTTTGTGATCAGCTGTTTTACCTCATATAAAAGTTGACAGTTGAGTTAACTATAAAGGTAGCTACACACTGCCATCACTTTTTAACTCTTGCACACTGGTATTAAGCACACTCAACAAAACGATGTTCATGCAATGCAACATGCTTGGGCAATTAGTTATTTTTATCAGACAGGTTCCATGAAAGTATACTAAAATCGTTAATGCATTTGTTGTATTTCTGTAAAAGAATGAATAAAAAAGATTCGCTATGAGATCGCTATGTTGCACCTTACAAAATAATAATACGAATTCTGTATTTATAAAATTAATCAAGTAATAAGCTGAATTCCATTCGCCTTAATATAATAACCATAACAAATTTTCTGATATGAACGGCAAAAAAAAAAAAACAAAAATGATTCGTAAAGGCACGACTATTGTAGTGTTTTGCTACCTGTATTCCAAATTCTTTAAGGTCTACATTACAATTTTACAACTAACTAGACTGATCATAAAAATAATTAATAATTAATAATTAATAATTAATAAATAATAATTAATAAACAAAAAAAAAAAAAAAAAAAAAACAAAAACTATTTTTGTGTTTGCTTTGCACGAAAAAAACTATAATATGGATTACTTTGAAGCGAAAGGAACGCAGCTATAGCTGTTTAGCGAGCTAAACAAAAACAATAAATCTTCTACATGCAAGGAGAAAAAAAGAATTTATTTAATAATTTTTCTGATTGGTTAAAAATAGAGATTGGGAACATAATGTACGAAAAAAAGCATCCCTACAGCTGCGTAAGTAAACAGTTACACTATCTCCTTACGTTTGGCTCTTTGCTACAAACAGAAATGCGTACCAAAGAGCAGAAAATAAAAAGGGAAAGAAAACTATTGCGTTGATGTTATACGAACACAACATGTATTTAGTTTTTTTGATTTTGTTGTCACAATCGCAAACACAACTAGAAACAAATGTTGCCTTCGTTTTACTACGGAAATTCTAAAAGAATTATAAGTTTTGAGAAGCTTTTTTTTAGTTAACTATAAGTTAAAATTAATTGATAAGAAAAGTTTTTTTCATTAAAAGTAAATAATTAAGAACATAAAAAAACAACACTAAAGAATTCATTGCTTAGGGTAAAAATAACACGTAAGTGTAATTATTTCAAGTTATTCAGAATTAAAATCTCCATTTACTCTTACTAACAAAATGTATTCTAAATTGGATGGAGAAAGCCTGCTTCGTTGATCCAAAAATATACAGGGTGTCGCGCAATTGAGTGCAACTATTTACGGAGGTGAAATGTTATGTTGAGCTGAGAAAAAAACCGTATGGGAGGAGGTTCTGTTTTCACATTCTTAGGAGCTACTGGGTTGATTAATATGTCACGACTTTGAGTCACGTTATTGTTTCTAGCACAAAAACTAAGTTACGGAAACTTTTTCGTATAGCTCATTGCAAAGGCAATAAAATCACATTTTCAACGGTTTATCAACAAACAGCACCGACGTAACCGTGACCAAGCTGTGCTCGTTCAAAGATCAAATTAATCGGTTGAAACTACCAAATTTTAACATTGAATGCAAATTTCTCAGAATTTCGCGTAATAAATGAAATTTTTTTTATAATCAATTTTGTAATGTATTCAATTTTATTTTCAGTGACACCAGTAACATAAATGTATTTTATAAAACAAAAATGTTGGTTGTACTAAAAAAATTATACTTATTATAAATTATTTGGTGGATTTATTTCGGGTTTTCCCTCAATTTCGTACTTTATTTCGGGTTTTCCTCGATTTCATACAGGAAGCAATACTGATAACTTTTTTACATTTACAAAGCAAATGAAGCAAATGTGAAAAGTTGCAAATAAAAGTGAATAAAAGTGAAAAATATACAATTTTATATACAATATACAATAAATATACAATGGAAAGAAAATTAACTCAAAAACAAATCATTTAATTAAATTGATTCAATAGCAGCGAGAACCTTCGCATACGATAAACTTTTTTAATTAACTTTCACTAGCATGTGTAGCACCTCTTGCATGAAAGTGTGAAATTCTTCGAATCATTCGAACAGTACACATATTCTTTCGCACTTTGACTGTCACTGGCCTGTGTAACCGGCCTGTTGAAATATTAATGGAAGGTTTAATTAAAAGTAATGAAAGTAAATAAATAGCAGAACTTATGAATGGAAACTGCAAGTATACATATAGGAATGGAAAGGATTAAAATACAGATATATGTATATAACGAAGAAGTTAATTTGAAAAAAATTCCATAACTGTTAGGCCTTTTCCACACGGAGAAACCGAAAAGTAACGCAACTGCAACACAATTGCTTAGAAAGTTGCAAGCCACTGCAATTCCAAACATTATTGCAACCAATGCTTTCAGATGATCACGTGACGCACAACGCAACATTGATCTGTCATTGCAGCTTATAATTAAATAAGCAGCGATATATCTCTACTTCTTCTATAACAAATATAAATCAGTTAACTGCTCGCTCATTGCTGCTTCCTGTATTCAAAATAAAAAACATAAAACACAATTTTTCTGAATTTAATTGATACTTTTCTCAACTTGAAGTACCACACAATTGATTTAAATTATCAAGAAAAGCACAAGTCGCTGATATAAATTGCAGCAAGCTGTGTTGCATAAAACTCATCGCAAGCGTGCTGCCAACTAGTTGTAAAAAAGTTGCTTCATCTGAGAGTTGCTTCAGGTTCCGGTGTACTTACATGGGTTAGCAACATTTGTTGATGTTGCTTTGTTTTTCAATTGCTCCATATGGAAAAATCCTTACGAGTATCTAATCAAATGTTGTAAATTCTTTGGTTAACATTTTCTTAATAAGTCGCGTCGTTCGTTCGTCATGGGACGCATTTTTTGAGACTTTGAGATGACAATGTTGTACGGCAATATCGTCGGCTTCAATTTAATTCTAATTTGACAATTTCTCTTTGGAGACAGAGTGGAAACGTGCTGTTCGTCGCTTGTCGTACTCAATGTGTTCGGGTTAATAATAGCTAAACCACAATAAGGTTTAACAAGTTGTCGTATACCAACATGTTATATTCAAATAGCACAAAATTGTTATTCCTCTGTGAACACCATGTTTTATTTTCTTGTTGTGTGTGTCGTTCAGAAATTCTATAAATATACGACATCAAAAAAACATAGGCAACAAAGTGGTATTTCAGCTTAATGTAAAATGTAGTTTCAGCAAGTTAACGGCATTGACAATCATCAATCGACTTCTAAAAGTTGACTTAGGACTGAAGTAACAAATGTTTCTGATGCGTTGGGCCTATAAGTTCTTAACTGATATATCTTTGAAAAAATACTTGTTATCTCACTCAGTCACCAGTGGTGTAGTAGTCTGATAATTCGTTTTCGCTCTGCTAGGTTAAAGTTTCTGTTTGCCACACAGCCATATTCTATTAGATGTCTGTCAGGTAAAAAAGCTGGCAGCTCTTTGCATCAAAATCCTAGCCAACAACAATTGCGCTACTTCGATTTTACAACAAAACGTCAAATTTGACAGCAAGGCGTCTCCTCAGCAAATCTTTTTTTGGGCCAATAAGCGTTGCGAATTTATTAATAAAAACCGATTTTACTCTAATTCAAATCATTCTGTTTGAGTTTTGTATGTTATTGGAATAAAAATCAAACAAATAAGTAAATAAAAGATGAATCGAAGACGACCACACGATGGTGATGAAGATGGCTACGGTGGGTGCTGCGCTGAACCAAGTTTAACCTACAAATATTGCAATACACTCAAATAATGTACTAGTTTTGACAACTTGTTAAACTAATGGATAAATTTTCTCTTTTAGATCATCGTAGTCGTAAGCGTCGCCGTGTTTCTGAAAATCAAGAAATTGAGGATCGTTTGGAATCGCTCATACTACGTGTGGGTGAGCGAAACATCTCTTCTGTTGAATCAAATCTCGAGGGTCTGGTTTCGGTATTGGAAGCCGACTTGGGCACATTTCGCATGAAAATTTTGCGTATACTCTCCGAATGCGCTGTCAAGATGCCTGAAAAATGCACCATTTATACGACGCTTGTGGGTTTACTTAATGCTAAAAACTACAAATTTGGTGGCGAATTTGTGGACCATATGGTGAGAACCTTTAAGGAGAGTCTTAAACTCTGTCGTTGGGATGCTGCACGTTATTCACTACGCTTTTTAGCTGATCTCGTCAATTGCCACGTCATATCTGCATCTAGTTTGCTGCAATTGCTTGATACAATGATTGATATCTCGAATGATGATACCGTGCCACAGGTACGTCGTGATTGGTTTGTATTTGCTGTGCTCTCTACTTTGCCTTGGGTCGGACGTGATCTTTATGAAAAGAAGGAATCCTCATTGGAAAGTCTGCTGCTACGCATTGAAGTGTATCTTAATAAACGCTCCAAGAAGCACCATAATGCTTTGCGTGTATGGTCAGTAGATGCGCCACATCCACAGGAGGAGTATTTGGATTGCTTATGGGCTCAGATACGCAAGCTGCGTCAAGATAACTGGGCTGAGAAGCACATTCCGCGTCCATATCTCGCCTTTGATTCAATATTGTGTGAAGCATTGCAGCATAATCTGCCGCAAATTACGCCTCCTCAACATATCGAATCGTTCGAGTATCCCATGCCTTGGGTAGTCTATCGCATGTTTGATTACACCGATTGTCCTGATGGCCCTAACTTACCTGGTGCACATTCGATTGAACGTTTTTTGATTGAGGAGCATTTGCATCACATCATTGAAACACATCGTTTGGAGCGCAAAGATTGTGCAGCTCAGCTCTTAGCGTTTCCCTACAAAAATAAAATTCCTCTCGAATATTGCATAGTTGAGGTGATATTTGCAGAGCTATTTCACATGCCGACGCCGCGTTACATCGACATTGTTTATGGCTCTATTTTGATAGAATTGTGCAAGCTACAACCAGCTACGTTACCCCAAGTCTTGGCGCAAGCTACTGAGATTCTCTTTATGCGCATCGACTCTATGAATACATCGTGTTTTGATCGTTTTGTCAACTGGTTTTCCTATCATTTGAGTAATTTTAAATTTACCTGGTCTTGGGATGAATGGGATAGCTGCTTGCTGTTGGATCCAGAGCATCCACGTCCCAAATTTATACAGGAAGTGCTGCAAAAGTGTTTGAGGTACGTTTGTAAAAATGTTATTTTATTAAATGAATATTTTTTTAAGGTTTTGTGTTATTTCTTAGATTGTCGTATCATCAGCGTATCACAGAAATGATGCCGGAAGCATATGCCAAGTTGATTCCAGTTCCACCGCAGCCTAACTATAAATATGCATCAGAAGAAGCTGGTAAGTGATGACTATTTTAGGGCTATTTTATAAAGTGCTATTTTTACATTTGTATGGATGTGCTTGGCTTGGCTACCTCATTTATTATACCTTCGATTTACATCTCACATAAACAGGATGAACTATTGCAGTAAATGGGACAAGTTTTAAGGGTATATAACATGCTCAAGTGGGTATTTTATTGACCGTGGATTGAAAGTGGATTTCACACACAAAAAAATTTAGGGAACAGTAAATAATAACAAATTTCTTAAGATTACAAATGAAAACAAATAGTTATAGTAAAACAAAATAAGTGAGAAGTTATATTCAAAAAGGAAACACAATCAGCTTCGAGTATTATGCGAACTTATTGCAGCGTTTGAGTGATGAATTCAAGAAAAAACGGCCGAATTTGGTGAAAAAGAAAGTGTTGTTTCATCAAGGCAATGCACCAGTTCACACATCCACTATTTCTGTGTCTAAAATCAATGAATTAAATTTCGATTTGCTTCCTCACGCACCCTTTTTGCAAATTGGATGTCAAACCTATGACTAATTCTGATGAATTGGCTGCTGTAAAATAGTGCAAAGATGCCAATATGTATCTTTAATCGATTGAAGGTTTTGTCCATCAGAACCAAACTGTGAACCACAAACAGTGATAGAAATCCTGAGCAGAGGAGACGGTACATGCTCTTGCCTTCATTTGTGTGCTAATAATTCGCTTAACAGTGCCCCCAATGCCGTCTATTGCCCCCTTTTCATGACCCCAACCGAAAAACCTCCATGTTAAATTGACTGTTTTTGTGCATGTGGTAAACTTTTTTTTTAGAATGAGCGATATATTTAGTACACTTTGATTTCGTTTAAATATCAACTTTTATTAACAACGGTGCATAAATACATATGTATGTATATGTATAAATAAAACAATACTATAATAAATTATATACAAATATTATCATTAATTAACAATTAGTTTTATTATTATTAGGTACTAATTTTTCGTCTTACTCCATTCTCCTTATCATCCTCCAAGACTGGAATTTCTTCTCCATTGCTGCCGATTTTAATGCTTACAGATTTGCTCACCGATTTCTGCGTCAATACTTCAAATATTTCGTTCAATATTTCATTGGCGTTTTTACCACTGCCTGGCTTTGACGCAGTCGCCTCAGTCTTTGCGACTTTGTCAGTCTGCTGCTCATGTTTAGCAGTGTCAAGCGCGGTTTGTAGCTGATTATTTGCTCTCGAGGTAAAGTTTACCACTTTACGACGTGGTTTCCATTTTAAGACAGGTTGTTCTGTAGTTGTACGCTGTGCAGGAGCTCGGGCCACCATGTGTAACGGTCTTTCTGTAGTCGATTTGGCAACAAATGAATTTTTGTCTCGTAGCGATATTTTAGTTGTTGTTGTTGTTTCATTTGAATTGCCGTCGCGTTGTGAACTTTCTGTAGTTGTTGCATTGAAACAAGGTTGGCTCAGACGAGCTTCAACTGTTGTTATGAGCATTTCACCAGCGGGTGTTGAGGATCGGATGATCGCTTTAGTTTTAAGCGTAGGTTCTGTTTTTATCGTACTGGAACTTGTTTTATCTGTAGCTATATTTATATCCTTTAAACTTTGATGTTGTTCCTGATCATCTCGTTTCTGATTTTCCGCCTCTTCGTTTGAATCGTCATCGTCATCCGTGTAGTCAGCATTAATAAAAGATCCCTTGGCTGTTGGCGGCATTTGTGCTGCACTCGAATCTGGTGTCGGAGAGTGAGCCTCATAAGACTCAATCTGTGCTGCTGGACTTGAACGCTGATATTTAGCGACTTCTTGTTGGTTTGGAGGCATCTCTAGTTGAGGTGCATTATCATCATCGCGCACATTTACATAAAGCGGATCAGGCTCTGAATACCGTATGCTCGGCATCAATTCGCTCTGTCTGAATGGTTTATTATTAACATTTTGTGATGTACCCTCCTCCTCAGCGTTCTCTTCAATTGGAGCAGGATATATAAATAGTGGAATTTTGGGACCTATGGTTATAGGAAACATTTGCAGCACATGCGATGGCTTGCGCAAAGGTGGCACAGGTGTTACCTGCACTAAATGTTGTTTCAGCAACTGCGGCTGTTCTTCTACACTGGGAATGGGTATGGAAACTTTTTGAGGTGCTGGTGGCATGTGATGTTCTTTCTGCTCATAGAAAGTATTCAAATAAGTTTGTTGTTGTGGTAATGGTGGCGGCGGCGTTATGACAGCCGGTTGCTGTTTGTAGTACGTGGCCGTTGGTGCGCGTAATTGTTGCTGTTCCGTACTGGCTAGGCTATTTTCACTACTGCTCGGTGGCATAAAAAAATGATGATGAAAGTGATGCGTCACCAAAGGTGTAGATAGTTTGCTGCTGTATGTTTCCCGTTCATTATCTGTGGGAAATCTCAGAGGCATTGTTTGAGGTTGCAAATAATTGTCGGATTTGATGATATTTAAATTGTAAGCCGGTCGAAAGGTGGTAGCCGTATGATAACCTATGCGACTGGCTGGATTAGGATAGACTTCAATCTTTGGTGTAGCTTTTGCTCCCGTATAACCTTTGATGTATTCGCCTATATTTAAATTATCTGGATTAAGCATGGCTTTTGCTTGCGACGGCGATGGTGGCAGTAAAAATCGATCTCTAATAAAAGTCGACTGTGGTGACAACGGAGTTGCTTTTCGTTCATAGTCTTTCAAAGAAGGCGCCGCAACTTGTCTGAAGCTTCGCTCGAAAACATCATCCAGACGGCGTTCGGCGAATTTTTGATCCCCTGCATATCTAAAGTGGCCAAAATTTTGCGGATAGTCATCATCTTTTTGTATATATGTTTGATAAACATCTCGTTGAAAATTACTCGCCAAGTCACCAGTGAAATCCTGCACTGGACTTATGCTGTACTTCATTTCATAGCGATAAGCTCGATGTGCGTCACGATGACGTATTTTCTGTACTTGCCACAGGGCTAAAACACGTTCCGCTTCGCATTCATAAAGACAGCGTCCTTCTACAAAACGATAACTTCTATTTCGAGTCTCGTCTTGTTCCAAACGCCCACTGGCAAGCATCACAATGTCACCAAAGCGTCCATACTGGATATCATTTCGACGAATGTACGGAGATTGTAGAAAACTGTTGTACTCACGCAGTTTGCTGGTTGAAATAAAAAAATAAAAAATTTAAAAATATAGTTAATTAATTTCTTGCAATGATGAAAAGATGTTTTTTATATAAAGCAAATATAATAATTTGTGCTGCAATGTGCCCGATGTGTTCTATCATGTGCCGCATTGAAAAAAAAAAAAATTAAATCTACTGTTTGGTTTTTTGATAAAAAGTTAAATTCACACTTGCTTTTTCTGAAATTTTAAAATTGTGCTGTAATGTGGCTAAGTTGTGCTACCACGTGCCGTGGCAAAATTAAAAAAAAGTTCATTACATTAGGTGTAGTAAATATAAATGCATTATTTTTCCAATATATGACTTTAGCAATCTGTATCTCTCATTGTATAAGTGCGATAGGCTTACGCTAGATGGCGTTAGAAAGATAAAATTTCGTAAATAAAAAAACTTTTTAAACGGTTTGGTGAATTTTACTGGTACTTTGTTTTTTGTACAAGAAATAGCTATTACTGTATGCTGGATATTTTTGGTGGATTTTTTCGTTATTCCATATTGTTGATTTTTTTTCCAGCAAAAATATCCAGCAGTTTGTTATATTTCGAAAATTATGGATGCTACTGCAATGAAATTTGGTTAATGTTTGCTTGGCATTGATATTTATATTATTTCTCAAAAATAAAATACCTCAAGTTTCCGGCCACCGCTTCAGTAGCAGCATTGGTGAAAATTGTTACGAAAGTGACATGCTTCAAAGTACGCTCCCAGGGAATCGATGTTGTATTGCGTAAAATATCTGGCTTTTCTTCCGCATAATACACACTCTTGCCACTAATTTGTAGACCCTGTTTTGGTGTTAACAACAAGTCGCGTGCAATTATGGAGTTTGCGAAATTTAGCTGCAAATCAAAAATACGTTAAACATACATTGTACCGAAACATTAAGTTGTAAACAATTAAAACCAGGAACGTAAAATATTTGTTTTTTTTTCATATAATAGCAAATTGGTTAGGGATAAAATATAATTTTTTTTTCATAATTATTAATAATTATATTTAACATCTAAACTAAAACACGATGCTCAACAATTATTTCCAATTTTTTTTTTTTTTATATTTTAGTCATAATGGTTAACCCTTTCAATCACAAAAAACGAAGTATTTAGATACAAATCTGAAACTTAGCAAAAAATAAGCTATAATTGGAAGCATATTAAACATAAATGTGCAAAAAAATTTTACTTAAAAGATGACATCTCTCCGAAAAGCCAAGTCCAAAATAGATATTGTCATGGGCGTAGGCAGAATGTCAGCCAGTGAGGTGTATTATTTTTATGCTGGTGAGTAAAGGGTGTACCAAAGGTGATTGACAGTTTAATTTTTGAATAAAACGCATTGTTTTTTTTTGTTAAAATGTCTGTATTATTGAATTACTAGCTTATACCCGGCGCGCTTCGCTGCGCTCCGCGCTAATCCCCTGAAAAGTGGGCTATAGTGAGGCCATGCCCTTATCCAGATATTTCCAACTTTTTGTTGTGTGTCTGTTTTTTGATGGTTATTCAATAAGCGTCTATATTTTATATACAGTGACTGTTTGTAAATACAGTGACTGCCGCTTGGATCAATAGACCCAAGATTTCACTTTCAAAGCGTACACAATTTTAATGATTTCTAAAAATATGTTTAAATATGGTGCGACTACTCCCATTTTTTGTGAACTTTCTATTTAAACAAAATTACCAAATTTTAGTCTTATACGATAAAAATAATCAGATATAGAAGTTGTTTATTTTGTTTGACCCTTTGTTTGACACCACGCTCATTGTCCAATTCCTGTCCCAGTTTCGCGGTAACAGGACATCACTAAATAGTGAGAAACTCCGTTCTGAGTTCTGTGATTTTTACTTCCAAAGCTATTCAATATCAAAACTTTGGCTTATATGGGTCGAGCCGCACGCCCTTGTCCAGTGCCCGTCTAAGTTTTCTATTAGAAGGTCATCATCAAGTGGTAACGTCATTCTGAGTTTCAATGTTTTGTGACTTTTACTTCCAAGGCTATTCGATGCATGAATAAGTAAAAACTTGGCTTATATCGGCGAAGCCTCATGTCCAATGCCCGTCCAAGTTTTCTATTAAATGGACATCACCAAGTGGTAACTCCAATCTGAATTTCAATGTCCTGTGATATTTACTTCCATAGCTATTCGATCTTAAATATTTGGCTTACATGGGCGGAGCCACACCCTCTTGTCCAATGCCCGTCCAGGACTTCTATTAGAAAGATATCTCCAAAAGGTAACCTCATTCAGAGTTTCAATGTTCTGTGACTTTTACTTCCAAAGCAATTCGATATCAAAAATTTGGCTTGTATGGGTGTAGCCACACCCCCTTGTCCAATGCCCGTTCAAGTTTTCTAAAAGAAAGACATCACCAAGTAGCAACTCTTTTCTGAGTTTCAATATTCTGTGATTTTTACTTCCAAAGCTATTTGATATCAAAAATTTGGCTTGTATGGGCGGAGCCAAACCCCCTTGCCCAATGTCCGTCCATGTTTTCCATTAAAAGGACATTACCAAGTGATAATTTCATTCTGAATTTCAATGTTCTGTAACTTTTACTGCCATAGCTATTCTGTATCGAAAATGTAACTTGTGTGGGCGAAGCCACCCCCGTTTTGAATAGGAGCGTGAAAAGTACTTTACAACCTATTCTCATACCTATCAAATATACATACAAAATTTCATTAAAATCGGTAGAGCTGTTTCGCAGGAGTTCGGCCACAAACATTGTGACACGAGATTGTTATATATTAGATAAAGTAGAGACATGGTGGTTATTGATGGAACCTAATATTGCTGGAATGGCCGCCTCGACCTTGGTTGAACACACGAGCCATTTTCATAAAATTGTCCATAAAATTCTACCATAATTTTGGATCAATTGCTGCAATGGCCAATTGGATTTTCGTTTTCGTCCGAGCGGTCGGAACGTGGACGACCACTCCTTTTTGCTTCCACAACAGAGCCAGTTGATTAAAATTAATTGATTGAATTGACCACAGTATTGTGAGATGTGCTCAGTAGTTTGTCTAGTGCACATTGCTATAAAATTTTGCTATAAAAAAATCATACAAAATGGGTATCATTGTAAAAGAAATACTCCAAATAAAAAGAATTTAAATATTTAGTTTAATAAAATATATTTTGGACACACTACACTTGTGACCGAATCGCCGCTTCCGTGAACGTACAACTCGTCACAGAATCGTCTTCAACTCGTCATTGAATTGCATTCAATTAACACCCTTTACGTGACGAGTTGAATTCAATACTTTTTTACCGATTCTTTGTGAAATCTCATTTCGAAAAATAGTCCACAATTGCTATTTCACAGAAATTTTTTCCAAAAAAAAAATTGTCCAAAATTGTCGACCATTTTTAGTGCACATCTATAACTTTATGTTTCTAGTATTTTGACAGAATTTCGTTAAGATCTGTCAATTTTTGTATGTTTCTTCCATACGAAAACATGTTAAACATCAGAGTTGTAAAAGAAGATAATAATTTTGTATAGCAATCAATGACTTTAGAGCTAATGACTTCAAGTTTTGATGAAATCTTGAAATAATTTTTGATTGCAATGACTTCAACAAAAGAGTTCTAAAATCATTTTGAGTTGAATGCATTCAAAAAAATTTAATTCATTGCTGACTTCATTAAATTTTATATCGCAGTCATGACTGAAAACTAACTTGATTGCATTCATTAATTATTTTAAAAAAATTGCAATCACTGCAGTAATTATTGAAAATTGCATAGTGCAATAATTGCACATTATCTGAAAGATACTCTCACAATTGCAATCGCAATTTCATGCGATTAATTTTTACTATAAACTATTTTTATTAGATTATTTTTAAATAATCTTAATTTGAGTTATGCGCCTAGACTTTATTTCAAAATGTTATAAGATAGTCAAATCTTTATATAATCTGATAATGTAGAACACATTTAGGGTACTCATGCAAAGTGGTAAACTTATATATTGGGCAATTAGATATTTTTATCAGTTAGGTTGCATGAACGTACTCTTGAATCGATTGTGCAACATCGCATTTGCAACATATACAGTGCTGTACAAAACATTTGCAACTGGAATCTCATATATATATAAATGGTCTACATTTTCATATAAAATAAATTTGGAGTATTAACGTCAGACTTTGTTGTTAATTTTCCAATAACAAAAACATAGTTTCTTAGAATTACAACAAAAAAACTTGAATGTAAATTAAAAAAAAAAATACAAATTTAGCTGTGCAAAACATATGCAACTGCTTGTTTGTTTTTGATATTAATGCGACTTTGCTTTTGTAGGTTTAACAGCATTAATGGTAATCGCATTTTTTTACATTTTTGAGTTTTTCTGAGTCTTATGTGTTAAAAGTTTGGAGTGATAGATGTGTTGCTATAGCGCTTAGGTCTCTTACTGCAATCAAAGTGTTTCCTTTGATCTTTTGTGCTAAAATGGGTGGCAATAAGTATAATTCTGTACTGAAATAACAAATTATGTTCGATTTCAACAATGGACTGACGCAGAAAGAAATTGCTATCAAATTGCTATCGATTCATAAATCTACAATTTGTCGCGTACCATTCTGCCCAGAGGTGAGAGATTGAATCCAAAATTTACAAAAGCAACAGTTAAGCAAAGAGGTGGACATGTGATGGTGTGGGATTACTTTTGAGCAAATGGTGTTGGGCCAATTCATCAGATATATAATATTATGAGGGCTCAAGATAATTAAAACATACTAAGCACAGATATGCTTCAATATACGGAGTGGGAAATGCCACTTGATTGGAGGATCCAACACGATGATGACCCCAAACTCACGTCAAATCTCGTGAAGCCTGGTTAAATGAAAATAGTGCTGATGTTATTATTTGGCCACAGCAATTTCCGGATTTAAACCCCATCGTAAATCTTTTTGAGATTGTAAAACGAAGGATATGCAACCAAACCTTAAGGAAACCTGGCGATCTCTTTAAAAAAATTCAAAAGCAGTGAAAGGACATTTCAAATACATTTATACGTAAGCTCATAGGTTCTATCCCAAAAATATGTTCAGCCTTTATAAAAAATAAGAGATATGCCCTTAAATACTAATTTGCATTCTTGTATTTTTCCCCTTGTAAGGTATTCTTATTATGAGTTGCATATGTTTTGCACAGCTGAATTTATCCTTTTTTTATTTCCATTAAATTATTGTCTATATATATATTTCGGTAAGGGTCCCCTTATTCCAGCAAATCTAAAAATGCTACAGCAACACTTGATATATCATTAGAAAGGTCATGATCTGTATTTATGCAGGAAATTATTAGATTTTTGATAAGTGGTAGCGTTGAGCAGATATGAGCGTTTGAAGTTGGAAAAATGGCAAAAAGACTTAAGACACGAACTCGCTCCAATGTGTTAAATATTTTAGCCATTTCTTGATCAAGTTTACTCATTTATTTTTTATATTTTACGTTGGTAACAATTCTTACAAAATATTAATGAAGTTTTACAATAGACTTTGAATAAATATTTAACATATTTAAATGAAATAAGTGATACCAAAATGATGGAAATTTCAAAGTGAATATTGCTTTTTTTAAATTCTATTTCATTGATAGCAGAGAGAGCCACTCTTAAAAACACACGTAAAGGCATAATCATGGCAGAGTGCAAGAGTATGCGCTTTCGCTGAATAATTCGGAGCGAGTTATAGGTAGAAGCCGCAAGAAACGGCGACGTTTCTTTGTTAATCAGCACAAATTTTTCATAACTGCTCTGCTTTTCAAGATTTTCTCTTTCTTCTATTGGAACCGTTGCTTTCATCAGCTTACTTAGAATAGAGTTAAAATAAGAGAATAAGAGTTGCCTTTAAGGGGGGACATGACATTGGCAGTTTTTTTTAAATCGACTTAATAAAATAATAATTTTGTATTTTAGTAAATATTCTTAAGATTCTAAGAAAAAAAATTTCATGGAAAAATTCCTACGGGTTCAAATGCTACTGCCGGATTAGTGAGAGCGCATTTTTAATTTTTGTGCCACCTACGTACGGCAGCTGGTATATACTTGTTTTACTTGCTACCTGACTTTTGGTGGTTGTTATTTCGTACCTTATAGTATAGTTATTTGCAAATGTTTCAACTACTTGGTATCACCATAGGAGCTACAGCATTGAATTTTTCCAAAGGAAATGATGCAAATCGTTTGAAATGCGCCAGAGTGAAGGCATATGAAGCTTCAAAAGAAGCCCGAATTGCTAAACGATTGCAAAAAACTATAAGAAACAGCACAACACAAGATAACGAAGGCATACAGTACGAAGCAGGCATGGCAGATTGAAGGTTTAGGCGTTTATCTTGAAACCATGTTTTTCGTACTGGTTGCGGCACTAGCGGGTTAATTTTTTTACGAAATTTTTTTTTTTATATTTTTTTAAACTTGATTCGCTATCGTATGACACGAGTTTTTTTTTTTAAATTTTTTTCGATTTTTAATGAATTTTTAAACTCAATATTTTTTTCGAAAAAACACACCTTCAAATTTGGAACATCACCAAAAATTAAAAAAATTTAAAAAAAAAGCTCGTGTCATACGATAACCAATTTTGTTAAGATTTAAAAAAGTCAAAGTCAGCGCTGCAACCACGAGGCCCCGTTTTTTTCTCTGCCGCCAGTTTGGAGCTCTATAAAACCATGTTGGAGTGAAAAATATATTTTTTTTCTAGTAACTTCTTCAATTCTCTTCAATAATAAAAAAATTTTGGAAAAATGCTTGTTTTTGACTGAGCTATGAATTCTTAAAAAAAGCTCTGTTTTCGAATGTCTTGTCCCACCTTAAGAACAATCTTCTATATATTTATTCCTGTAAGGGTCCCCTTATTCTAGCGAATCTACAAATGCTACAACAACACATATCATTCGAAAGGTCTTGAGGTGTAGGTAAGCAGATAATTATTACATTTTTGAGAAGTGATAGCGTTTAGAAGATATGAGCGTTTAAAAATGAAAAAATTGTAAAATGACTTAAGACACGAAATGTGAATGAGCTGCAATGTGAATGAGAAAGTGTGATTTCCAAAGCGAAGTAGGGAAGTACCCCGATTTTCGGGGCGTTATCACTAGTTTTTGTTAATCTAAGATGTTACGTTTTTGTTATTGGAAAACCAACAACAAAGTCTGACGTTAAATAAAACATACAAAAGTTAATACTCCAAATTTATTTTATATGAAAATGTTGACCATTTATGTATATGAGATTCTAGTTGCAAATATTTTGCACAGCACTGTATGTCAGGCAAATTTTCAAACAAAGCGAAATAATAATTAATTTTGTGATATTATATCAACAAAATGCAATATCTGAATTACTTTTAATAGAGTTATTGAATTGTTACGTCTGCCATTTCGACTTATTTGCTTTCTGATTAGAAACAACTTCACAAAATAAAATCAGCTGATTGCTGGTATAAGTTTGCCAGATCGATTGCTCACCTAAATCGTAGAGCAAATATATTTGGTTTGTGCAAAAGCTTCTCCATACATTTCATTTATAAGGCTGATAAACTTATACTGTTTATACCATGTATAAGGGTATTGCCCATTTGCATGAATACCCTTACTATTTTTTACAGAAAGTTAAATGATCAGTCTCATCAACAAAAGTACTTCAGAAACAAATAAACAAGTTTGCGTTATACGAAAATTCTGTTATGTGCGAATAGTATCTAGTCCCATATATTGGGCATTATGACTGAAAGGGTTAAGATTATGTTGAAAGTTGAATTTATAATATAATTCTAAATATTCAATAAAAATAAAAACTGCTTTTATTGAAAATCTGTTACTAGTTCTTTTCATGTTTTTTTTTTTTGCACAATTACATCCGGCTTCAACTTACAAAGCAGCTTAAGATTAACAGTTGCAACACGCTCGCAAATTGGTAATCCATTGTCCAAAGTTGCGCATTAGGATATCTTTTGAAACTTTTTGTTGTTGTTGGTTGGTTTTCAATTCACTGTTTATTCACAAAAAAAAAAAAAAAAAAAACTCAAATGTTAATTTAAATTTCTTGAAGATCGTTAAAATTCAAAATTAAACTGAACACCTCGCGTAAGCAAACACAACTGAATAAAGCTCCCTGCTGCAACATAGCTAATATTGCGCACTGAGTTTGAGCGCTCAATAGCGGACAGCAAGCGTGTCTGGCTGCAAATGTCGGCAGCGACTCCCTTTGAAGAGGGAGCCAAAATCACGCTTCAACCAAGTGAAACAATATTCAAAGATAATATGTAATATTTCGTAAGTCAAGTTGTTGGAAACTTGTAGGTTTTAAGTTTTTCTTTTGATTTTGAGGAAACTAATTTTTTTTTTTTTTTGGCAAGCACAAGTTGAGTGCAAGGTTCGTTAGGCTTGGCTGAAGTTCAACGCTTAAGCTTCTATATAGACCAAAATTTATTGGTCCAGATTAAAAAGTGTTGAGAGAGACACCAGAGCGCACAAGAAAAGCCTTGCATTCTAATTGTTTACAAATTTTCCCATAATGCTGCTTGAAATTTAATTAAGTGCCTGTTAATGAAATTAAGCAGCTGTTTTTTTTCTTTTTTTTTGGCTAATTTGCCAAGTCTTCTTTATGGTTATGCATAAACTTATAAAATTGGCATCTTCACATTTAAAATTTTTTTTCATGAGACTTTTTTCGGCATTGTCTGGCCAAATTTTCATATTAGCGCCAACATTCAAGACCTTATTTTTAAGCTAAGCTTACAGTATTTGTACTGTTATCAGCAGTAGTCTTTCTTTCGTCTAAAACCTTGACGAAATATTTTCAGTTTTTGTGACTATAAAAATTAATTAATATTTATAATGTGGGAAAAAAATAGGTAGCATATTTTACCATCTGGAAGACATGTTAGTTGTAAACTATTTTCTTGCATTTTTGGAGCTTAATTTGTGTGTAAATCAGTTAATGTTGTATTTAACTTAACTTAATTCAACCGCTATTTTAACTATTAACAGAGATTGCGGCGAAGAAACTGTTGACTAAGGATGGCCTTCTGTAACCATTTACTTAAGGCAGGGCAGTGGCAGAGAAGTGCTGTACATTTTCTTTTTCCCCAGCATTTTTGCAGTAGCTACAGTAGTCATTGGCTTCGAAACCTAAACGAAGAGCAGTGGGCCTGTAAGCACCCCTACCAGAACAGTAATTGCAATCGTAGTAGGGTCGGGCTATTCTGACCTTGTTGCCGGTAGTAATGTTACTCCACCGCTTTTTGACCTGGTGTGCTTTGTCGGCATTGGAATTTAGCGCTGGTTTAGAGTATACCTAATGTTACCAACTATACTTACTTTGTAAGTATCATACTTATTTTCAGCTTTATATACTTACTAAAACTCAATACTTATAAGTATACTTACTTTTAAGAATTATACTTATTTTTGCTTACTTTTTGTTAATTTAATTGTTTGAAAAACATATATTGTAAAAGGTTTTAAAAATATATATTTTATTTTATAAACAGCGTAGCGATCTCTTAATCGACATATCTAAAAAATTGATTTTTTTTATTTCCTTTTACCTTTTGCTTTGCTTCGTTGTGAGTTGAATTTAATTTCAGCAAAACGTTTTTGAAAAAGACGCCCTCACGAGGAAAAAATGTTTTCAACAAAGAAATGGAGAAAAACTATACCTTTCTGAAAGCAACTAAAGGAACAAGTGGTAGCGATGTTTTTTATGAAGTTTGCTTGGCTGCTATTAATATTAGCAACATGGGAAAAGCGGCAATAAAGAAGCACCTACAAACAGAAAAACATCAAAAAGCTTTGTGATCAACTGCAGACACAAGAAGCGTTGAAAATTAATTTGCAAAAAAAGACTATAAAACCGCTGCCATGGAAGGAGTTTGGGCGTACCATGTGGTTAAGTCAAATCAAAGTTTTTTGTCAACTGATTGCGCTTCAAAACTTTTTGAAGAATGTTTGTGCTACGTCTCGATTTCGACAGATGCCTCGAACCATGGAAACGTCAAAATGATGCCGGTAGTTGTGCGCTACTTCATTCCAAATCTTGGAGTAAAAGTTAAAATGCTTCAATTTTCATCGGAAAAGGGAGAAACGTCTGAAGTGATTTCTTCGCTTATCATCCGAGCCGCTGAATGTAACGAGATTAAAAGTAAAGTTGTCGAATTCCGTGGAGACAATTGCCCTACAAATTTTGGTTCTCGAGAGCGTGGAGGACAAAATAACATTTTTTATCGTTTAAAGCGGTGGAAGTCATCACTTATTGGTATCGGATGTGCTGCACATATTGTCCACAATACACTTAAAGAGGCTTGTGATCCGCTACCTATCGAGATTGAGGCTATCATCGTTAAAGTTTATTCTTATTTTTACATTAACACCGCAAGAGTTGAATCCTTGAAATCTATCTGCGAATATACAGATGTTGAGTTTTCCCAGCTACTGGGTTATGCAAAAACGCTTTTCTTAGCTTTAGGCCCAGCAATAAATTGATAATATTTGTATCAATGGACTTGTCCACAGAGCTCAGATGGGTGAAGATTTTCAAGCTCATAACGTTAACTTTGATGACTTTTCTTGTTTAATTAAATTTGTCTTATGTTTTCCCGGTTCATCAGCTCCGGTTGAACGTTTGTTTGCCAAAGCGGGAAAAGTTTGGAAACTAGAGTCAACAGCATTAAAAATGCAGACTCTTGAATCAATTTTATTTGTAAAAAGTAACATTGAATACAGCTGTATCGAATTTTATAAGTTTTTAAAGACAAGGCCTGACTTATTGAACCGAATTTCCAGCCAAGACAAATACGAGTTTACGCAAAAAACTGTTAAGGAAGCACTTCAACTCAGTAACAGTGAGGGCGAACAATGAAAACTTTTCGTCAATCCCTGTATATATTTATTTTTTTTTTTTTATTTAACTGCTTTGAAAATAGGTATAAGCGAAAAATTATAACTTTGCTTTGATCTCTTTATATGAATGTGATTTATTTTTATTTACAAATAACTTTGAAGTTTTTAATATGTTTTTGTCTTTAAACAATTTTATATATAAGAAACATATATGAAATGTAAATACATAAAATTAATATTTTATTTAGTTATTTTTTGAACACTGTTGCTTTGTTTTGATTTTTATTAAGCAGGTATCAAAGTCTGAATTTGTTTTTAAGAAATTTTTTTTTCTAACAATATATACTTACTTATACTTATTTTAAAATATTATACTTACTAATACTTAATTTTCAGCGTTCTTGGAACAAAATATACTTATTTTGTATTAACATGAGTTGGTAGCATTAAGTTTACCTAATAAAGCCCTGCGTAAGAGCACCTATTTCAACTTATACACGTTGTGATTTATTGCATTGCTATCAGTTGACTGCCATCTATAACACTGGAGAGTTGTGTTTGCTCAACACCAAACGAAAACCGACAACAACAAGCAATACAATACTTTCTTTTCTCGGCAATCAATGCACGACTTGTTTTTATTTGACAACACCTCAAGCAATGCAATTTAATCATAAACGGGAAAACTAAATAAAAAGCAAAAGATGGAAAGAGATCAGATTTGAAAATGACAGCTCTTTTAGCTCTCTAACAGCAACTTCAATATTTCCGTGTGCGTAGTAATTTTGTTTCATTGAAAGTAAGAGTACGTAAGTAAGTAACCAGATCCTGTTATTTTCTACCCCTTACATTTTTTCTCAACATACCCACCTTATCTGTGACCCTTTTGGGTTCCTCCTATAAAAACAAAAAGATAAATGCTCTAAATAGCTTATATCTCCCTCAAATAGATTCCTAGGGGGATCAAATGTATGAGCTGGTCCTATTATTTTTTACCCCTCAACATTTCTACTGAACACACCTACCCACTATCTGCCACCCTTCTTTGAGTCCCCATACAAAAACACAAAAGCTGTCGAAAATTGCTTATATCTCCCGCAAATGGGTTTCTTGAGGGGTCAAATATATGATCTGATCCTATTATTTTTTGCCCCTTAAGTCACGTAATTTCGTGTATACTTTTTGCTTTCCTTAAACCAGCGGATAACAAGTGAAGAGACAAAAATTCCAAAAAACGCTGCTGAAACGTACTTTCAGTCACTGCAAGACGCTTGAAGTCACTACAAGCCGCTTCAAGACACTTGGCGTTCTAGTGACTTGTTTCCACTTTTTTGCAATTGCTTTTTGTTGCAGCGTTTTTATTTCGAATTTTTTTTTTAATTCTAATCCAAAATTAGTTTATTCTATGCTTCAACTCGAACGCACTTCAACCCGCATAAAAATACTTTTTTCTTTAGGGTTTGTTGTATTATTGTTGATTTTGCAACAAAGCAATACAAAATTAAACTAAAAAAGTTTTTGATGCCGTGCTGCTGCTCTTTTTGATTGTTTATTTTTGTGCAGAAAATCAAATGGGTAGGAAAAACGTACATAAACGTACGATGAAAAAAATCACAAAACGAGATGTAAAAAGCTTCGCTTCAAAAAACCAGAAGAACGTAAAAATTAAACTATTTCAAAAATTGGATAGAAGGAAAATACATAAAAGCTAAAAAAATTGTTTTGTGTGTTTTTGTGAGAGAAGTAACGAAATAACAAAATCCTTTTTACGCATTTTGTACGCGGAAATGGAAAGTAAGAGCGTATATAAAAACATTTCTTAATCTGCGATTCTTTGTTTCAGATGCAACGCACTTGCAGCCACTTATCTTCGAATTGCTTCACCAGCTGAGGTGGCTTTTTTCATTTTTTTTTTTTTTATTGTTTTCTGTATGCAACAGTTGATAGGAATTTATCTTCGTTGCTTCTTCATAATGATGTTTATGTCCGTATTTCTTCCGGGCAAGAAAATACAATACAAAAGGGCAGCAACATGACTTAAAAAAGCTCGTCATTTTTTTATTGCTACGGAACAGAAAAAAAAACAAGATAAAGCGATTCATCGAAATGCATCCTAAATATTTGCCCTTATGTGAAACTTACACGGTTAATCATTGGACATCAATCATTTATATGTAAGAGAAAATATTTGTTTGTATGGAAAAAAAATATATATGCATGTATTTTATTGGAGTTTTCCTTGTAATTTTTTATGCTATTCAATGAGAATAATAAGTAAACAATAAGTAAAATGAAACAAAACACATGCAAACCGAGGGAACGAGTGAGAAGCAACAATCGACTCGTTGAATACCAGCGCACAAGTCGCTTTAAGCTGCCTGCTCGGCCCTAAGGTCGCGTTTTTTATGCCGGCTGGCTGCTGTGCAGGAAAGCTGGAAAACGCTGCACATACAATCATGAAAAAAGCTCAAAGTGCGTATAGTAACAGCCAAACAAGTAGCTTAGAGCGACTTGTGCGCTGGTATCCAGCATGCGGATTGTTGTTTCTCGCTCGCTCACACGGCTTGAATATGTTTTGTTTCATTTTACTCATTACTTATTATTCTCATTGAATAGCATAAAAAATAAAAAACAACAAGGAAAACTCCAATAAAATGCTATGCTCCAGCATTTTTGTATTGTATTTTCTTGAATGCGAAAATACGCACATAAACAGCATTATAAAACAAACAAAAAGAGCAACAAAAAGGCAACAAAAATTTTTTTAGTTTGATTTTGTATTGTTTTGTTGCAAAATCAACAATAATACAACAAACCCTAAAAAAAAAGTAAAAACATTTCAAACCAGTGCAAGATTAAGTTACAAGCCTGTACAAGTGCGTTCCAGCTGACACAAAATATAATTTTCTTGGGTCAGCAGCTGTTTTCCACTTCTGTTTTGTCTAAAAAAATTCGAAAACGCAGCAACAAGGCAACAAAAAAAAAACAGCAGAAAAAAATTGCAAAAAAGTATTAACAAGTTGGAATAACAAGTGCCTTGAAGCGGCTTAAAGTGGCTGAAAGTGCGTTTGAGCATCGTTATTTCGCATTTGTATCTCTCCACTTGGTTTGAGGAAAGCAAAATGTGATTTTGTGTACACTTTATGATGCTTCGATTGCAAAATTCACATTTTGTCTACACTTTATGACTTTATGATGCTTCGATTGCAAAAATTAAAAAAAAAAAAGAAAACATAATATATACAAACAATTCCAAAACAGTCAAAAAACCAGTTGCAACTAGTCGGCGGCAGCAAGCGCGCACTATACGCACTACCAGCTGTTTAAAGCATGATACATTTCCAGCTCGGGCCGGCACCGCAACCAGCCGACAGTATAAACGCGCCCTTACGCTGAGCTAAAATTTGGCCAGAGCGCGGTCTCTATAAAATTGCATAGTTTGAACGGAAATTTTGCTCTTATAATGATAGAGATATCATTCGCGTATAAGTTAATTTGTATGAAGTTAAAATAAATTATTTGTATTGAATATATTGAATGAATGCCCCACTATTATTGGTAATGTTAGGCACAATCACCATAAATGTCGCATTTAGGTAGCTCTTTAAAAAAAGTTCATCATTTTGCATAACTCACTGGAATTTCTTTAAACGCAGCGCAGTCAAAAACGTACAAATACGCTGCTTGTTGCAATGGTTCCACACTGTTGATGGAACGGTTGCTTGGCCATATAAAAAATACAACTTCTTTCTGCATAGTCGTAAACAAATAGAAATACGTAATTCCTACGCTGCGCTGCTACTGCTTCGAAGGCATAAAACATGCTGTGGGTGCCTCATAAATATGCAGCCAAGCATGCGAAGAAACAACTAACATGCGTTCGTTGTCCTCCTTTTGTCACCAAATTGCCCGATAGTACAAGTGTGAATTGCATTTTGCCAATTTTAATTATTTCCTTGTTGTATAAACATTTATTAATTGAATTAATTGCTGTTTTTTTTTAGCTTCACTTACTGGCACGCAGATTGCACATCAATTGGTCGTTGCTATACGTCAGAAATGCACCCCGGAAGAAGTTATTAATATCTTGAAAGAATTGCCAAATTCCGGTGAAAATGCTGATCAGGACATGGCAGAGACATCATTTAATCCGCTCAAAATCGATGTGTTTGTGCAGACACTTTTGAATTTGGGTTCAAAATCGTTTTCACACAGTTTTGCCGCCATCTCGAAGTTCCACATAGTTTTTAAGGTAAAAGCTTATCAACTTATCTGGTATCTTATTAATTAATTGTATTCTCTTGCATCTCTCAGGCTCTGGCTGAGTCCGAGGAAGCCCAGATTTGCATACTGCACAATGTTTATGAATTGTGGAAGAATCATCAGCAAATGATGGTCGTTATTATAGATAAACTTCTCAAGACTCAAATAGTTGACTGCTCTGCTGTAGCCACCTGGATCTTCTCAAAAGAAATGACGGGAGAGTTTACAAAAATGTATTTGTGGGAAATTCTCCATTTGACCATCAAGAAAATGAACAAACATGTTATAAAATTGAGTAAGTTTTTGTTTGATTTTTTTCTCTCTTACTGTTATAAGATTTAAAAGTTTAAGAAAAATGTTTATATTTATCTTAATTTTATAGCCTCTGAAATGACCAGCGCTAAGGAAAAATTAGCGAAAGCTGATTCCTCTTCCAGCGAATCTGAGGATGAAACAGCGATGAAACGTAAAAAGCCAATAAATCATGTTGATAAACCAACTGAAGAGGTAAGAATAATTTTTCTATAAAAAATAATAAAAAAATAACCCGAAAATAAAAGTTTTTGTCAAATATAAAAAAGCGATTTTCGGTAATTTTCGAATAAACCGGGAAAAAATTGTATAAAAGTATTTTTTAAAAAAGTGTTGGAACTTTAAGATAAAGTGACTTTATTTACGCTGAGCTTTAATTCTGGACCTTAAACTGATAATAATATAAAATTGGTAATTCATGTTTAAAATTCTGTTTAGATTATGAAAATTTTATAAAAAAGCAACACATCACAAATATTTACTTTGAACTTTCGACAAAAATGATAAATAACAGGCGCCGATTCAGGGGAATTGGCCAAGCAAGGCAAAGCAAATTAATTATTCTAACAGATTTTGGTTAATTAACTTTGTCTTGTCTGATGCTCTAAGTGGGCATATTCCGTCCACCGGATTGACATGATTTCAAAAAGCATGCCAAAAAGAAAAGAAGAGGAGGGAGAGGACAAGTGGGACGTACCTAAGATAGTATATATAAATGGGAGAGAGATTTTAAAAGGGAATAAGGAATTTTAAAGGTTCCGCTTAAATGTGAGTTAAGACATGGAAGGGGAGTAGCAGTCGCTAAAGTTGTTAAATACTCTGCAGCATCTACTTATTGGCTCATTGTGTCCATAGACCGGGTGGTGTTGGTATTCCTTTAAGAGACGTGTATGCCTGGTTCGTCTTACTGGGCGTTAAATGTTAACTTATTGGAAAAGTTATTTGATGTCTATAACACCAGTAATTATATCAAATGTAAAACATGAACTCAATAACGTTCTTCTTGACGATAGTGGCATCAGATTAAGAAGGGAAAGTCTTTGTTCATACGGTGGTAAGTTGAGAAAATTGCAGGGGTCAAATGTATCTCTCAGCGCATAAAGCAAGAATTGCTTCTGTATTGATTCAAATCTTTCACTGTGTGTCTCAAAAGCTGGATTCCAAATTAGGCAAGCATATTCAAGTAGCGGACGCACCCGTGCACATTATAGGGTATTTTTGTGACCCACACATTTTTGAATTCCTTTTAATGCACGCCTTTTAATGAATCGGAGCTGTTTGCAAGAACCGGGTTAAAACTTTGTCATAGTGAAAGTTGAATCTTAGCTTGCTATCCAAGACAACACTGAGATCAACAATATCAGTTGTTCTGTTTAATTCTACTCTATTAAGGAAGTAACAATTATGTTTTATTAAGTTCTTACGCGAAATGCTTATAATATAGCATTTATTAGTGTTAGGATAGAGTTTATTGTGATTCTGCATTGCTCAAGGGAGATCAATTTTGAAATTGCAAGAAAATTGAATCTTCTTCCGACTTAACCACATAGTACATTTTTAGGTCATCAGCATACATAAGATGCGGAATGTCCCCCAATACTACCTATAGGATAGAGATAAAGATGTTGAAAAGAAGTGGGCCAAGGTGACTACCCTGCGGAACAGCAAATGACACGATGATTTTTTTTAGACAAGATACCCTTGAACTTAACAAATTGAGATCTTTCGGAGAGATAGGAATTAATCCAGTTAAACAAGGTCCACGTAATTCCAAATTTTTGCAATTTAAAAATTAGGATATCATGATCAACGCAGTCAAATGCTTTACTGAAGGTAGACTGCGTCTACCTGATGTCCGTTTTCCATTCCAGTAAGAACATCAGACTCTAAGATTGCAAGATTTGTATTTGTTGAGCAGCCTTTACGAAATCCATGTTGCTGTTCATTAAGTAAGAGATTAACTAGATATGTAAGCTTCTCACATATAATTTTTTCAAAAAAGCTTAAGAACAGCAGACAGAATAGAAATACCCCTATAATTTTCGACTGATCTTTTATCGCCATTTTTGTAAATAGGTATAATATGGGATGATTTCCAATAAGACAGAAAGGATCTATTAAAAGTAATATATAGGGGGATGAGAAGTTGGTCTACACATTTAATCAGAAAGTATGACAAAATGAGGTCTGGACCAGGAGATTTTCTTAGATCAAGTTATCAACTATCATCTCAAGTTTCAAGAGGATGTTATCAACCAAGAAAGATGAAATAGGACAGGGCGTCATAACTTTATGTTGGGATGACTGGGATGCGGCCTATGGGTACGGTACCAAAAAGAAAACATTGATTTTTCATAATTTATTTTAAATATTCATACCCCTATGCTACAAACGTTTGTGACTGTTTCTATTTCTAATGCACTAAGTTCTGTTCCTGTTTATTTTCGATATCGCGAGCTTAGCTGTAAACAGTCATACATACAACCGCAACTTGAAGTCACAAAAACACCGCATTTTTCGGATCAAATATATCCAAATACCGCACAGTGCGATCCATAGACTAAATAAACTAAACTAAACTTTTCAAAAATCCTTAAAGTGCCCTTTTCTGGCTATCGAACGCAGAAAAAAAAGTCATAAACTCTGGTAACTTAAGTCCGATTTTCATATTTGATAACTCATTTTAAAGAAAATTAAAATAAAAAAACACAGGTGCGTCGTTGGACGCACGAGAGAAGCGAAGATTTTTCGCAGTTACATAGATTTAATAGCTTAATAATTTTTTCTTTTTAATAAATTAACTTTTAAATTCAAAAATTTACATACATTACATATATACAGATATTTACTTATTTCTTTATTTTTGAATGTCAAATTTCCACGCCAATTACATATACGGGCTTATAATGCCAGCGACTCTCCATTTTAACTCTCCACACATGGTTGTGAACTTGGCTGCTCTGACTCATGCATGCGTTTGTTAATTCCATATTTATTGATATCATCTATTTTTTTTTACACTTAAAACATAGAGTGTAAATTATTATCTAGAGATTGCATCAACTGTGCTAAATCTCTGGCATGTTTGAATAGAGTTATTTCACTTAAAAACATGAAGAAAAACTCTGTTAACCCTCTCTAAACACATGCCAGAGATTTAGCAGAGTTGATGCAATCTCTAGATAATAATTTATACTCTATGCCAACATCACCACAAACGCATTCACAATACAAACAACCCGATGCTGGAGACACCTTGTGGCAAATAAAAGCAAATTTTTGATAGTTGTAGCACAGCAAATACGCAATCCTCTATCTATTGATAGATGGTGACGATCAGTACTGCCAGGTGTCGGTGAAGAAAATTCCCTTTTTTTGCATACAAAATAATTATTTTCCCCGTTTTTAAGTCTAAGTTTCCCCGTTTTTAATTTATAAATTAAAGCTTTCAAAAATAAATTTAAAAGCCGGCCAACGACCGTAGCTTTCGGTTTAAAGATATAAATATAATATTGTATTATATTATATATACTCATTTATTTAATATGGATACTTAAACATTCCGTATTTACATCAACTTCGAAATAATTTTTAAAATTGCTGCCCAAAAGTTTTTAAATTGACTATTTACAAAATAATTTTATGAAAATTTAAATCAAGGCTCGATTCAACACAGATTAAATCACAAACATGCTGTTATTTTCACTTCCTCGTTTAGAGGAGACTTGTTTTGTACTTTTTTTTACCAAATAAGTCTATTTAATCAAGTGAATAAGAACGTTATTGGAAGGCACAGAAATAAATCGGAACCATTTTTTTTAAAGTAAATGTCAGAATCAATGTTGTATAAAACTCTTTAGCAAAATCATCGTAAAGATATATCTTAGAGATTTGCATTCTATATCAAGATTTCCATTTTGACTGAGAAAAAACGTGTAAAAAACATGCCCAACGGAAATAATGTTAATTTTTTTCAGAACAGATTAGTTCCAAAAAGTATAAAGTTTTTTATACTTTTCCATCTTCTAAATAGTCAAACAAATTTACATAAAGTTAAATTAAGATGATATATTTTCGTTCGACATGATAATTAAAAGAAATGTTGAAAATACGTATTACTGGCTTTACACTTTCCCCGAAAATCGGGGAAAATCCCGCCATCTGGCAGCTCTAGTGACGATCAACTGCAGCATAGCTTTTGTTATAATTAGCATTGAATTAACAACTATTTCTAAGAAGTTTTTGTGGCGTAGAGGATAGTGCATTGGACTCTCGTTTAAGAGGACGCGGGTTCGATCCCCACGGGCAGGCCAACAAATATTTTTAGTATTTAATATTAAAGTATTAAATTTTCTTGTTGTAATAAGCACTAGCAATACAGAAACAATCAAATTTCCAAGAAAAAATCTGTCGAAAATTTTTCAGATTTCACTCCAAGCAAATCACAAAACGAGGAGTAAAAAGCTTCGCTTCAAAAACGAAGTGCGTGCCACTTTTTAGAAAATATGATCTAAAAAAAAAATTAAATTGGGTTTTTTTGGAAAAATAACTACAATAAAGGTCGCTACAGGCACGTTTAAATATCAATATTTTTCCTGAAAATTTCACAATTTACTTTTTACATGTAAAGGTACAATCGAGGCACATTTTGCATTTGGTAAAACAACTTGTTCCATACAGTTAAGGTCCTCTATAATGAATATATACAGTATCCCACAGAACTATGCGTACCTTTCGCCAATTGAAACTTACATAAATTTATTTTTGTAAATAGTTGTCTGATTTTCATCACTTACTGTTTTATTTTTACATTAAGATTGTATATATACAATCTAACATATATGTTAAAAATTAAAATTAAGAAAATCAGCTCCCATCTTATCAGTGTAATAGGCAAATTTATCTGAAAGAACAAATATTTCACAACGACAAAAGTATGCGTTCCCCTCCTTTTTCATAGCTTACCTTTCATTTATGACCTCAGTACTTCGTATTTCCACCTTTTGCGTTAGCTACAGCCAAAAGCCGACGAGGCATACTGTGAACTAAGTTTTGAAAATATGTTTATGGTATAGAATTCCAGGCCATTTGCAAAATGGTAAACATTTCTCTTTTGTTGGACTGGCAAGAGGTCCTATCGAGCTTATCATCCAGATATTGCCATAAATGTTCAATAGGGTTCAAGTATGGGCTTAGAGCGGGCCATTCTAGAACCTCTATTGAGTTTTGATCAAAGTAGTCTTTTAGCAACACAACTTGTATGTTTTGGGTTGATGTCTTGCTAGTAAATAAAATTATCTTGCATACCCATTTTTTGAACTGAAGCCATTAAATATGTGCTCAAAAGCAAAACATAAGACTGTCCCGTCATTTTACCGTCTACTTGGACCAACTCTGATAAGCCTTTGTAACTAAAGCAGCCCCAAACTAAAACGTTTCCTCCTCCAAATTTAATGGTTTTTTTTACACAGTCCGCTTGCAATCTCCCATTTCTTTCTTCACATTTCGCCACACTCTTTCTCTCTTTTTTGAATTTTTTAACTCGAACTTACTCTCATCACTCCAAATAATCTTCTCCCAGAAATTCAAAGGCATGTTATAATACTTTTTGGCGAAAGCCAGTCGTGATTTCTGGTTCTTTTTTGAAATGTGAGTTTTCTTAACGCTGAAATGACTGGAATAATTCTGCTCATGCATTCTACGTTGAATCGTTCTTTCGGAAATTTGTATTTTAAGAGTTTCTTTTATTGTCCAGGCTGAAGTAGATTGCTTTGTTATGCCAGAACTAATGCAAACTGCTTCGTTGAAGTGCTTTTTTAGGAGTGTCACATCGAATACCATCAAGTGAGCTTCCAGGCATACATCGTGAATTTATCATTGTTTAACGAACGATCGCAAGTTTCATGGCAATGGTTTTGAGGGTTTAAGGGAAGGGTGCAATTGAACGTAGCGTGAGTTAATGTTTACATTAACTCAACGCTTGACTTAATCGTTGATGCCGTCTTGGGATGTTTATATTATCCCAAAGAGCTGACACATCTATATTGTGTGTGGCAAATTTCCATATAGGAAATTTCTAGGAAACAGCTTTGAGATGCTGTTGCCCACACTATGTTGCAATATTATCAACAATACTGATTGAGAGTCAGCATATTTGTATCAACATAAAACAACTGAACAATATTACGAAGAAGTACAACGTTGATACTATAGACAACGTTGTTGTTCAAAAAAAAATAAGCCAATGGCTTAACACCTCCGACCTCAAGACAAGAAGTAATTTTAAAACAATTACTTCTTAGGTATGCCATAGGTTGGAAACCTTGAATTCGAGATGTATCTGACAACACACAAAATAGATTCAATGATCATATCCCTTTTTTATTTATAAAATTTATATACAACCTTAGAATAAATTATAAAATATATATAATATAAGAAAATTAAAATCATTAAATATAATTACAATAAAGATGCTTTACCAATTATAATTGTATTGGCTTTTCCTTTTACGTGTTTCATTCTGATCTTCAGCTGATCTCATAGATTTTTCTTCATTAGCATAAACTACCACATTATTCGTTACAGGTTTTGGTGTTGGACTTGATGTAACTTTATTAAAACATTTATTAAAAATATTTATACAAATATTTCCTTTTACGCACTTTACAAATATAATAATTAGAATTAACAATATTAATACAGATATAGAAATATACCATAAGGAATTTCCTTTCATGTTAACAGTTTGAAATGCTTTTGATAAATAGCTTTTTTGATTATTAATCTTGATACTTAAGTCTTCAATATTTTTTACACTACCTGGTTTTAATTTTGGTAAGTTTTCTATTGGTTCTATTTCATTTATTTTAATATTAAAACAACAATCTTCAATGTATGAATGGTATACGTCATTTGTTACATTTTCATTTTTATCTTCGGAAATTAGAATCTTATAATCTACGGTTTCAAATTTACAGTTATAATCCATATAAATAATTCCAACACCTTTTAAGATACCTCCTTCTATTCCATCATTTTTACATATGTATTCATATTTAGTTTCATCCGAAACTGCATACAAGTATTGTTTGTTGTTTAATTCGGAATATATTTCTACGCTATGTGGAATATACTTTACATTACATTTTTTACTACTTCTTTTCATGAAGTTATTCAGTACACAATTTTCCATTGTGACTGTTGATTCCACTATTAAATTTTCGATTATAAAATAATCACTTTCACTAATTTTAAACTTATCCAAGCTACTTAACATTGTAAACGATTCTTTATTTTTTGATATTAAAAAATATTCATTTTCTTTTTCAAAAATTATTTGTTTGTTTTCATTAAAAATTGGAACAGGAATAACCTTGTAACCATCATAACCTTCACCTTTTAAAAACGGAATTGATAAAATAACAACAATTACTTTATTCTTTTCAAAAGCTTTAATTTTAACTTCCTTTATAATTTTATTATAAAATTCCAAACTTGGAGTGTATAAAAGATATGGTTCGTTTTTACTTGATGCTAATATTTCAATTAATTTTTCAGGACTTAATATCATCGGATGTACCAATTTTAATTGTAAAAATAAAATTGCATCCACTAACTTTTCAAGTTCGGATTCTAGATCTAGACAGCTACTTATTAATTTTAATTGCATATCTTGTAAATATTCAAATATAACTTCCTTTTTATTGTTTTCATTAAAATCTACAATTATTGAATCTAGCTTGTTCGCAAATTCCTTTGATTTGGTCTGAATATCCTCAAAACTTTTTTTCATATTTAAATTCTGTTCATTTAAATTTTGTATAATATTAATTTCTTCATTAAGACTTGATTTAATAAATTCCTCATTATTCTGTGTTGCTCTTATTACTTCATTGTAATAAGATGCATCTTCATTATCCATTGTACCAAATAATACTTTTAATCCTGATCCAACAATATTTAATAGACCTCTTTTTTGTCTATTTCCCATAAAGCCACTTTTAATTCCTAGTAAATTATGAATAGTGTTTATTTTCTGTATTAAGTTATTATAATGTTGTTTTCCTAAATTAACTAACTCTAAACACTGATGAAATGTCTCAGTGCATAATTTATCAACATGATTAACTTTATCTCCAATCCAATATATACGTTCCTCGTATATTGTTAAATTTATTTTTGTAACGATAGATATTTGACCGTCCACTATTCTTATTTCTCCAATCCTTTTAAAATAGAATCCTCCATTTCCGTTAATATTTTCTATCCTTACAGCCATTGCCGTTGTAATGAGACTTGAAAGAGAAAGAATTTAAGCTAATGTTCGTATTTTCTTTTAATTTTGAACAAACGGTTTTATTAAATTTTTTGAAAGTTTTCTAACTTTTCTATCTGTCTTCACGAATACATTCATATCTGTAACTTTTATAACAACATAAGGTCCTAAAAATGTTTTCTCTAATTTTTTATTTTTCGATAGGTTTTTCACAAGAACTTTACTTCCTACTTCGTAAAGAGGTGCTTCATTGGTTTTTCGATCATAAATCTCTTTAGATCTCCGTTTGGATTTCAAAAGGTTTTCTTTAACTTTTTCCTCTATAGAATTTATTCTTTCTGCAGTCTTTTTGACATATTCTTGATAAGTGTCTAAATTAAGACTATCAATGTTACTAGGTCTATTGCCTTGTCTACTAAACATTACTTCATGTGGGCTATACCCGGTTGTAGAGTGTATTGTCGTGTTATAACAAAAACTAGCAAATTTTAGAGCTTCATCCCAATCATCTCTTTCAAAATTAACTGTATTTAAATATTCTTTCAATCTAGCGTGTATTCTTTCTACTGCCCCATTAGATTGTGGATGTGCTACACTAGTGGTTATATGTTTAAACTTAAATATCTTTGCTAAGTTTTTCATTAATTCATTACAGAATTCAGTTCCGTTATCAGTAATAATAATTTTGGGTATACCAAAGTATGTAATCCATTCATTTACAAAAGCTTCCGCGACTGTTTCAGCATATTTATCTTTAATTGGTACAAATCTTACATATTTTGAGAGGGAATCTTGAATGCTTAAGGAATACATATTTTCCTTCTTAGATATTGGGTATGGTCCTGTTAGATCCATATTAACTTGTTCTAAACTATATGAAGCGTTTGTTACTGTCTGCATAGGCATCCTAGTGGGATGTCTATCAATTTTTCCCAATTGACAATTTTTGCAATTCTTTATAAAATCAGTTACCATCTGATTTAAATTCTTCCAATAATATTTTTCTCTTATCTTAGCTATTGTACTTTTTTGACCAGCATGTCCACCTGTTATGCTATCATGATATTCTTTAATTATATCTAATTGTCGTTTCTTGTCTGTAATTTCTAAGATCTCATCCTCATTTAATTCTAAAATGTTCCCATCTGCCTGTTCTGTAATGTTTTCGACTATTTCTTTTTCCACTGCTTCATATACAACTGATTCAACTTCGAGTGGATTATCTTCTACTCTCCCATTATCAACAATTTTATAATCTATAGATTTATTTTCTTCAGGCTGTGGTATCTCTACATTTACATTCTGTAAATCTTCTATATCGTCGACATTTTCTAAGTTTTTTGAAACTTCTTTACCTTTTATTTCGTCACTCTTCCTCTCAGTTTTGTTTTTATCTATTTCATTACAACAACTACAACTTTTCTTCTTTTTCTCCTGTCTTGTAGTTATAAACACATTTCTACTTAAATGATCTGCCACGACGTTCTCTAGCCCTTTCTTATATTCAATATCATAAGTATACTCTTCTAGTTTTAATCTCCACCGGACTAGTCTCGATCCAGGATCTTTAACATTAAAAAGCCAAGTCAATGGTCTATGATCTGTTCTTATTAAAAATTTATTCCCATACAAATATGGCCTAAATACTTTCACGGCCCAAACGATCGCTAGACATTCCTTCTCCGTCGTACTATAGTTTTTTTCAGCGTCATTTAAGCTTCTACTTATAAACTGAATCGGCATATCTTTCTTACCATATTCTTGCGACAACACAGCTCCCAAACCTGTATTTGACGCATCAGTTGTCACAATAAATTTTCGTTCAAAATCTGGGTATTGAAGGGCCACGACATTGATTAAACTTTCTTTAAGTTTCTTAAATGCTTCATCTTGCTCTTTCCCCCATACAAATTCCGCTTCTTTCCTAAGAAGTTTGTTAATAGGTGCAGCTATTTGACTGAAACCTTTAACAAATCTGCGATAGTAATTTATCGCTCCCATAAACGATTGTATTTCTTTAACATTTTTCGGAGGATACCATTTCTTTATTGATGAAACTTTTTCTGGGTCAGGTTTCACACCGTCTTCCCCTATTACATGGCCTAAATAAGTAACTTCTTTCCTAAGAAATTCACACTTATCTGCCTGTAATTTTAAATTTGCTGCCCTTATTTGTTTAAACACATCTCTCAGTTTTGAATTATGATCCTCTAAGGTTTTCCCATACACAACAATATCATCCATGTATACAAAACATTTAATTCCTTTTAAACCTGATAAAACAATGTCCATTGTTCGCTGAAAAATGCTAGGAGCATTTTTCAACCCGAATGGCATTCTTGTAAATTCAAAATGACCGTGTGGTGTTGTAAAAGCGGTTTTCTCCATGTCATCTTTATTCATCTTAATTTGATGAAACCCATTAGTCAAATCTAAAACTGTGAAATATTTAGCTGTACCTAATTGGTCTAAGATTTCTGATATATTTGGGATCGGATATGAATCAGCTATGGTTAAATCATTGACTTTCCTATAATCAATTACCATGCGCCATTTTACCTTCTCTGACGCATCTTTCTTTTTGGGCACAATCCACACTGGTGAATTCCACGGAGACTTAGAATTTTGGATGATACCTTCTTTCAACAACTTTTCAACCTGAAGTTTAACTTCTTGTTCGTGTATTTTTGGGTATCTGTAAGACTTCGTATACACGGGTTTTGTATCTTCTTTCGTTCTTATAGTACAATTTAATGTATTTGTTGTGCTCAATATGTCTCCTTCTATGAGAAATAAATCGCTGTACTCTGCAATCAATTTCCTAATTGATTCCTTTTCTTCCAAATTCATATGTCCTGTCCGAAGGGATTCTCTTATAACATCTTTTCTATCTCTGACATGTAGTATTCTTTTAGTTGGCCTAAAAGTTTCTTTTATTTTACCTTCATTATTTTCCCTCTCTACAACATAATCCTTTAACCATTCTACATTTAATGAAATGTCATTCTGAACCTTCTCTTCTGATTTATTAATTATGCTTACTAAGCATTTCCCCTTCCGTACTGTACTGATACAATGCGGAACTATTAATTTATCATTTTCGAATCTTGGGATATAAACATCTGTTTCATCTTTATACCTTCTGTTTACCTTGACCAATCTAAATACCTCTCTTCTTGAAGGTATAAAACATTCATCTCTGTTATACTTTATCTCATAACTTTGGCCTTTTAAGGTTAAAACATTTGTAGAACAATCTACCTTACAATTCATTTCCCTAAGGAAATCATTGCCTAAAATCCCATCATAATCGTTAACTATTTGTTCAGGAATGACGTTAAACTTCCATCGGACACTGACAGTTTTTTCATATGAATTTTCCCATAAACTAAATCTTATATCGCATGTCCCTAAAGACTTTTCGATATTATTCCCTAGCCCTATCAGATCAATTTTCTCTTTTATACTTAAATCGTTTTTATAAATACAGTTTGATTTTATCAAACTTACCGATGCTCCCGTATCTATAAGCATTTTACACAATTTCTTTCTATAATCTATAAAAATATAAGGACTTTCTTCTGGTTTGCTTTTAATAGAGAACGCTGCCTTATGCTTAGCGTCTCTTATTTTCGAAAATTCATTTTCGGTTCCTCCTTATTCCTTGCATAGCAATTTTTTGCTATGTGTCCTGGCTTTTTACACAAATTACACATTATTGCATTATTTTTATTTTTATCAAAACAGTTTTTTGCCAAGTGTCCTGTTTTCCCACAATTATAACACTTAACAGTATTAGTGTGAATTGATACTAAATTTTTATTCGAGAAATCGTTTCTCGGCCCTTTTTTATTTAAATTTAGTAATCTTGACTCTTCATGTTGAGCATGCTTTGCTGCTTCCGAAAGAGTCTTTGGCCGACAGTTATTTACATAGCTGCAAATTTCTGGCCGCAGACCATTAATAAATATATTGAGAATTACTTTATTCTCAATATAATTATGAATGATTTGAAGGTCTCTCTGCTCCATACCTTCATCTTTAGCATCAGTGCCAAGCCTTCGAGACATAGTCTCCATAAACTGTTCAAACTGTTTTACAGTTTGACTCCCCTGTTTGGCGTTTATTAAGTCCCTATATAAACCAAGGGTATTGTTGGTTTCCTTATATAAATTTTTTAAGTTGGTTTTTAGCTCCTGCCAATCTTCTATTACTCTGTTCTCAAGAATTATTCTTGCGTTTCCAGTAATTTGTACCTTAATGTACTTGAATAAAAAACTCGTCTGCGACTCTGATGCCAGACTCATAGCATCGTCACATCCGTTTATAAATGAATACAGCTCGGCTGCATCACTTCTAAACGGAGGTATTAACCTTATTAAGGTACCAACATCTAGTTGCATACTAGTACTACTACTGGATGTTGCCATAATTGCTTTCAAAATTCAATACCTATCTTTCTTCTCTAAACCCAACAAAACAATCACGCACCAGCTCTGACACTATTTCGACACTTTAAACCAACATCTTCTTATAGCACTTCACTGCTTTATTTTATACGCAGATCGTAACCTACCTATGACACTATTTCGGCACTTTAAACCAACATCTTCTTATAGTACTTCACTGCTTTATTTTATACGCAGATCGTAACCTACCTATGACACTATTTCGGCACTTTAAACCAACATCTTCTTATAACACTTCACTGCCTTATTTTATACGCATTTTATATTTACATCATCCATAATAACAGCATTTTCCAATGATTCCTTTCGTTGTAGGCACTAGTTGAAGGAACAAACTTTTTTCCTGCTATCACTATCTTCAAGAACAACTTATTTTCTGCTAACACCATCTTCAGGAATAAACTTATTTTCTGCTAACACCATCTTCGGGAACAAACTTATTTTCTGCTAACACCATCTTCAGGAACAAACTTATTTTTGTTCTGCTATCACTTTTCCATAGTCACAATTTTTCCGCTGCCACCAATTTATTTGTTATGCCAGAACTAATGCAAACTGCTTCGTTGAAGTGCTTTTTTAGGAGTGTCACATCGAATACCATCAAGTGAGCTTCCAGGCATACATCGTGAATTTATCATTGTTTACCGAACGATCTTGCGATCGTTCGTTAAACAACGATGCTGTTTCATGGCAATGGTTTTGAGGGTTTAAGGGAAGGGTGCAATTGAACGTAGCGTGAGTTAATGTTTACATTAACTCAACGCTTGACTTAATCGTTGATGCCGTCTTGGGATGTTTATATTATCCCAAAGAGCTGACACATCTATATTGTGTGTGGCAAATTTCCATATAGGAAATTTCTAGGAAACAGCTTTGAGATGCTGTTGCCCACACTATGTTGCAATATTATCAACAATACTGATTGAGAGTCAGCATATTTGTATCAACATAAAACAACTGAACAATATTACGAAGAAGTACAACGTTGATACTATAGACAACGTTGTTGTTCAAAAAAAAATAAGCCAATGGCTTAACAGCTTCTTCTTTATTTCTCGTAATATTCGGCTGTCATCACGCTTAGTAGTCACTCTGGGCCGTCCTGTTCTGGATGCACTCTTGACGCCACCGTTTTTCTTAAAGCTGCTTTCTACTCTTTTGATTGTGGACTTACTTCTATAATATTTTTTACCAATTGCGCCATAGCCCAGCCCATTATTATGATCCGCAATATACGTAATAAGTTTTCTAAGATCAATGCTTATTTCCTTTGATTTTGGCATTATTCTAAATCAAACAATGCAAATAGCTCTATAATGGATATAGAGCCCAGCCAACAAGACCTAACGGGACTTGTTTTGTGGCTTGATGTGTTGTTTACATAGTTCCAATAATACAACAACAAAATGGTTTACACTTCGGAGATTTAAAAAAAAATATGAGCACAGAAGAGAAATCTTATTTCGGGGTATGCATAGTTATGTCGGATACTGCATATGGGCATTTCCATCGCAACTCACGCGACATGCGTACGACTTAAAGCTTCGTTTTCTCGAAAGTTTACGTTATTAATGTAAAAAATTTCTTATGTACATATGCCTTAGAAGAAATGGTAATGGTGTGATATACCAAAATAGTCGTTCCTGTAATTAATTAAGAATAACAGTGGTAAATATGGGCGTAACTTACCCGACAAAAAAAGGAACTGTGTCTTACAAGCACAAAGTGACTTTATATTAACCGTAAAATGTCTTTAAAATCCACAAAAATTAAAGAAATGCCTTGAAATTTAGCAGGTGAGCTTTGCTCTTCAGCATTAAGCCTGGCTATGAATTTTACCTAAAAATTCAGCGAATTTGACCATATAGCCTGTTTTTGTTTTTAATTTTTAAATAATGTGAAAACAGTGAAGTTTTATAAAATAAACCCACTTTGCCGATAAACTTTGCTTATTTAAAAATATATTGAGTTTCCAAAAAATATTTGCCGTAACTCACGCGACATAACCCACGCGACAAAATTTTTGTTACAGAAATGTGTAATCGAAGAAGAGAGAAAAGGGCTTAAGAAGAGTAACTAACATCTTAGTTCGGCCATGGCCGAAGCTTACGTGGTGTCATGTCCTATATCTTCGGTAGACGAGGGTTTTGATATTAGTTAAGACATTGAAATTTTCAGAATGCAAAGTTCATATATATCGGTATTTTACTAGATAAAAAAATTAATTTCGAAACTCATTAAATTTTTTTTTTTTTTTGGTTGACATTTTTGTGGAAATGCCCATATAACGTACATTAAAATTTTTAAATCCCCCACCCGAAATATTTTCCTATATCCGCCCCTGAATTGAGGCAACGTTTTTGAGTTCTAATCGCGATTGGTTGGCTTCTTCAATGTCTTTTACTACCTGTAACCCTCAAAAACGTGGGGAAAATCGCTCATGAATATTTTCAATAGCTTTTTGATAACTTCTGATCCAATAATTTCAAGCAAAAGGAAATTACCTCAAAAAAAGTTACAAAAGTTGCCACAAATGGCTGATATGTAGCACTATTGGTGCCAACAAATGAAAACACTGATGAAACCGATGAAGATAACGTTGAAGAGAGTGGTGAAAGATAGAGTTTAATCAAAAGGCAGTGATAAAAAACGAATATTTTAATAATAAAAACCGACCAAAAATATTTATTCGGAATTCATAGAAAAAATTTATTTTTCTTAAAAAAACAAAAAATTCACCAAATTTTAAACAGTTTCCCCCATGGTAGGTGAATTCATATCCATTTTCAGGGTAGAATACCCCACTGTGCGACGGCGAGTCAGAATGTGAAGCATACTTAAAATATTGAAATCAAGTTGCGTGTTAGAAGTATAGCAACATTTTTGAAGATTATGAATGAGTAGTACTCTACGAAATGATGCGTATATACTCGAGTCTACTCTATTTATAATTACTTGCTGCAGATCTCTGGTGGCCACACAAGTACTTTATAAATATATTTTTCTTTTGTTATATATGCGTTCTATAATTTTTTTGCAATGCTTTATAACTTGACTTCTACTAAGAAAATCCATTTGATGTAGAAATCTTGATGTAGTCTCTTTTTTCACCCGAAACTAATAATATATATTTTTCTTTTTTATCATGGTTCTAATAATATGATCAACCACTGTATACTATTAACCTTGAACAACAGTGGAAAACCCACCGAAATACACAAACAAAATTTTTGTAGCAAAATATCTTAATAGAAATTTACACTTGTCATAAATTAAATTTGTCTTGCCTTTTTATTTATCACCTCACACTATCGTAAAAAACTTCTTCTTTGTTTACTTTAAGTATAAATAAGCTTAATTTTAAGCCCAAAATTATACTTAAGTTAAACATTTTAATTATTATTACTTTAAAAGATATTTTAGTTTTTTTATGTTTTGATTATGCAAGTGAAACCACAACTAACTTAATCAAGATAAAAACCTAGGAACATATAAATTCATGGTTCGTTAAGTGAGCCCAGGTAGCAACACAATAATAACAAAGACAGCAGTTAAAAACTCTCGCTTTTATTTTTTAACTTTTAATTTCTTGCCTACAGATAATTTCAAAACTAAACACTACGTTGTTCTTTTTTTCATAATGTGAATAGCGGTAGCTATTAAAAATAAGTATTCACACTCTGTGGCCAATTCGTGTAATAATGCAGAGCAAATAAGTTGAAAACTTTTCGTAAAAATAAACTGCGACTTAATTGTTAAATTTTATAAAATTTCATTCATATCATGACATACTTTAATGAATATTTGCCTTTGAATGAACATTTCTTTTTTACCTGATGTTTTTTGATTTAAACTGTCTTTTCTTTGCCTTTTAGATGGTTGAACGCATGGAGGAGAAACTTGAAGCCGCCAATGTTGATCAGAAACGTTTGTTTTTGATTGTTTTCCAGCGCTTCATAATGATTCTTTCTGAACATTTGGTGCGTTCAGATACTGATGGTCGTGATCCGGATACAGATTGGTATCGCTGGACAATAGGTCGTTTGCAGCAAGTTTTTCTAATGGTAAATATTCAAACTTTATTTCAGAATTTAAGAAAAAAACCAAATTAATTCGTTTTTATCCCTTATCATAGCATCATGAGCAAGTTCAAAAGTATAGCAGCACTCTGGAAACTTTGCTTTTCACCTCTGATCTGGACTCACACATTCTTGAAGTTTTCCATCAATTTGTCGCTTTGAGAGCTTAAATGAATTACCTGCAAGTGACCGAATCAACGCAATGCAACCTAATTATAGTTTTTCATTGTTCATAATTACTGATCTTAACTAGCTATTTACTGTTGACAACCAACAACGTCATCGCGTATCGAAGGAATGTAACAGAATTGCATTGAGCATTAACAAAAAGAAAAAAAAAGCCGTTTATATAAAACTGCTGATGTTCAATTGATGTGTGTGTCGAACAAATGTGAAAAGTATGATTTATTTATTTGTAAAATATGGTACAATTTGTTAAAACAAACACAAATTATTTGGTTAAATAAAAACGCAGTTTGATTAAACCAATAAATATATTTTTTAATGCTTACTTTATTAACCCTCGGAGTACACACCAGGTCCTTAATTCCGACTTTAACTTTAACCGAAAATATTGATCAGGTAATTAAAAAACTGGCGGCAGCATAATTTGAATGGTACAGTAAAACAGAACAATCAGTCGTCGTTTAAGGCGCCCCAACGAAATATGGCCCCAATAAAGATGTGAAAAGAGGCCCAAAAAATGTATACAGAAAGCAACAACAAAACAATTTGGAGTGTTACTTCATCTTTTCGGGTCATATTTAATTTTGTTTGTGAGGTAATTTTTCAAAATGAAATTAGGCCCTGAAACCAGAAATACAATTAGGCCCCAAAAAGATTATATCTGGAGTTGTCAGGGAATATATTTCCCTTGCATGAAATGAACACGACTATAAGAATTGTAGAGCTATTTAAACTCAATGAATTTCGATTTAGAATTTATAAAAATGTTTAGTACAAGGGAAATAAAGATATTCATTCATGTTAACAAAAATAATAACAATTTTTGGGTGTTATTTAATTTTTTTGAGGCCATTCTTCCTAAGTTTTTGGGGTGTTATTTCTTTAATATTGAGGTATTTATTCACTGGAATTATTCCCCAATTTTGGGGTCTAATTTAGTTTTAGGCTAGTGCATTTTCACGCAGCTGTCGTTTAAGTGTATTCAAAGTGAAAGGTGAAAACTTCTTCAGGTGCGTTGAGCACACTTTGGTAGAGAGCAAAACTATAGATTCGCGACATTATCACGCTGTTAGCGTAACAGAAATTATTGCTGTGCAGCATTCCTTTTTAGGGATAAGCTAGCATCGACCAAACCGAAGCGATTACCGAACCAATTACCGAAAAAATGACCAACCGATTACCGAACCAATTACCGAGGCGATTACCAACCAATTACCGAAGCAATTACAAACCGATTACCGAAGCAATTTCCAACCGATTACCAATTGATTACCAATTACCGAAGCGATTACCAACCAAATACCGATTACGAACCTATTACCAAAGCAATTACCGAAGCGATTACCAACCGATTACCAAACCAATTACCGAAGCGAATACCAACCGATAACCGAACCAAGTACAGAAGCGATTACCAACTGATTACTGATTTCCGAAGAGAATATCAACCGATTACCGCAGTAATCACCAATCGACTACCGAAGCGATTACCAATTACCGAAGTGATTATCAACCGATTACTGAACCAATTGCCGAAGCGATTACCAACCAATTACCGAAGCTATTGACAATTACCGAAGCTACTACTAATCGATTACCGAACCAGTTACCGATTACCCAAGCGATAACCAATCGACTACCGAACCAATTACCAACCAATTACCCAAGCGATTACTAATTACCAAAGAGATTACCAACCAATTATCTAAGCGATTACCAACCGATTAATTATTACCGAAGCGGTAACCAACCGATTGCTGAAGCGAATACCCAAACGATTACCAATTACCGAAGCGATTACCGAGCCAATTAACGATTACCCAACCAAAGTAATTGTTTTGCAAATATATTAAATAGAATCATTACAAAATAGCAATTTATACATTCAATAACGCATAAATTGATAAAAAGAGTTAAAAAAGTAGAACGCGTCTGACGTGCCAACTTTAGCTACTTCGGAAATTCATAACAGCTATGTTATTTTATAGCTTTAAGTTTTCACTTCGGTCGGCACTCCCCCCCCCCCCCCCCCCACGGCCTACTTTTTTATTATTGTGCATTTACAAAAAAAATTAATTTATTTTATAAAATTTTGGTATAAAATTTCACTTTTCGTGTCTTTTTTATAGTTAAATTTATGCAAATCGAGATCCAATTGCTTTTATTTTGTCTTGCATTACTTGCAGTATTGCTTTACTAGCATTAGTAAATCCGTTCTTCAGGTCGTTCACTGTACTTGCGACAGATTCATTGCCTTTTTCAATCGCTCTATAAACACGCCTTAGACTGCTTGCATTTTCTTTCTCTATTTTAATAAGCTCGTCTAATTTTTCATTTATTTCGAGCTTCCTTGCATTATCCTCATTAAAAATTTTTTTTTGAGCACTCAGTGCTTTCTATTCTTGAACTTTTTGGAGTGTTGGTACTTAAAAGTGGAGATAGTGGCCGTTTTGATGAAGTTGATGGCATTTCATCCTCACTTCCATCACCTGTGCTTGCGCTGAGGCCAATTGCAGTGTCTGCCACACCTTCCACCGATTGCGCTATTCTACATACATATGCGGACAATCGCTTCTTCAGTGTGCATCAGTTGATGTTTCGAAAAGGGAGCTCCGCCAGTTGCTCGGCATTCGGTTTGGCTATGTACAAGCTTCCTTTTTATTTCGCTTTTCCACTCAGTCCATGTCTATACAAAAACTAGTAGAAGTTACAAGTTAATTTGTGACACAACTTTAATTTAATTTTACCTTTTCCATCCATGTACATCCTTCTGTGCTGGTCCTGCACTGTTGGAAAAGCTGTCCAATAAAAATATTGGATATCAGACCGAAAACTTAGATTTTCTCCAGCATTGTAAAAAAGCCAAAGAATTCAACTGGATATCTCACCGAGAAACTAAGATTTTCTCTAACATTGGAGAAAATCATTTTTCTGTGTTTATTGGGTTAGTTTTCTTGGGGGTTTTTTTTTTTTGTCAATGGCCCTGTTGCACATTGAACACATGATGTAATTACAATCGCTTATATTCTTTTACAAAACACATCAAAAAAGCTTTGCTGCAGAAAGCTTTTGCATTATTGAAGATTTTCGACATTCTCCTTCCGCTGTCATTGCATTCAAAACAAATAACGTGAAGAGCCAGCAAATAACACAAACCAAGCAATTGTTATTCAATTTAATTTTTAACATTCTAAAAAAGCCAGTAAAATATTATTAAATATTAATTAAATTTTAAATAAAATCACTCAAACAAATGTCTGCCAACTTTTTACGCATTGTTATGTTGGGAGCACCTGCTTCCGGTAAAGGAACGCTCTCCAAATGTATTGTACAAAAATATGGATGTGTGCATGTATCACCAGGCGATATCTTGCGACTAAATATGTTAAAGCAGACAAAACTGGGCGAAACGGTACGCAGTTACATGGAGAAGGGGTTGCTTGTGCCAGATGATCTAGTTATGCAATGTGTGTTGGGGCGTATTTTAGAGACAGGTCGCAGTTCATGGATTCTTGATGGATTTCCACGCACTTTGCCGCAAGCAAAACTTTTGCATTCATCAATATGTGATGCAGTTGTAGTTTTTAACCTAATAGTGCCTGATGCAATTATAATGGAACGTGTGCGCAATCGCTGGATACATCTGCGTTCAGGACGCATCTACAATAAAGACTTTAATGTGCCAAAGGAAATGTGGAAAGATGATGTGACAGGGGAAGATTTGGTGCAGCGCATTGACGATGCGCCGACGGTGGTGAAGCAACGTTTGCATGTCTATCGTAAAGCTATGCGGCCAGTATTTAAATTTTATACAAGGTGAGTGTATTTTATAAAAAAAAAAAAAATTATGCAATTTTTGTAATTTTCTGACAGTCAAGGAATCGATGTAGTTAATTTGGAAGGTGATGCGACACATAAATTTTGGCCACGTGTAGAGCGATATTTAGCAAAGAGAATGCAAATAATGGCAAATAGTTAAAAATATTTACATATTATTTCAATACATTTAGAGTTTATTGTACATAAGTATAAAGTTTATAAAAATACAATGCTACTTATTGTGCTGCCTTAATTTTATGTTTACAAAGATTGTCATTTTTTTCCCAAATAGTTTTGGTTTTGTCAAACTTATACTTAAAAATTTGTTTTATTTTGTGCATAGACACTTATTTTAAGTACAAAAAATACAATTTAAATAATAGTATCAAAAAAAAAAAAAATATATAAAAAATACTATTTTGTAGATTGTTCGCAAATATATATATATAAAATTGTATACAATTTAGACTTACAGCTAGACAAAGTATATTATAAAAAAAATATATATATATATAAGACAAAATGCTTAACATAATTACAAAATATGTTTTGTATAAGCAAATTGAATTTAAATCTAATTAGCAGCTCACTCAACATAATACAAAATTTACGCTTTACAACTTCATTTCTGGCTAAAAAAAAAACAAATACTATTTAACTTTCTAAATAACTAATGAATACAATTTAGCTAAGCAATTCACAAAATCTGCTTTTAAGTGCACTTTAATTGCGGAATCAATGCATAATAGTTTTTGACTTTGTTCTTAATTTCGATTAAATTTTTCGCTTTAGAACTTGCTTTTTTTTTTAAATATCTAATGAAACTCCTGTCTGGGAAAATAATCTGGCACCAGTATATGTATGAGTATACCGGTAAACATTAAGGCGAAATAAAATATAACAGCAATCCACCAGAGTATACGTTCCCAGCGTCTTACTTGCAAATTACGCAGCACTCCGATGCCCACTAGCAGGCCGGCAACAGCACCAGATAAATGCGCCATGTAACCAATTTGATCGTGTTGATCGGTGATATGGCGATAAATAGATGTGCCCAAATCGGTGAAACAGAAAATTAAAAATACAAAAAGCTGCACAATGGCGTATTCCATTTCATTCCAGTTCTATGAGAAGTAAAAATACAGCCATTAAAGATATTTTAAAAAAAATAACACCAAACTTCATCAACTAACTAACCATTATAATCGTTGCAATGTGTGCTGTTATCAGCGCATAGACACCACCTGAGGCACCAGCTAAAAATATGCGTGGACTTGTCAAGGAAGTGCCCATTGAGCCAGCCGCAACGCCAGCCAAATAAACCAATGCAACACGCCACCAATGATGTACCAGTTCCAATGCTACACCCAAAAATATTTGTATGACCAAATTCATAAAGAGATGCATCAGACCGACATGCACAAACATATAGCTGACAAAGCGCCAGGCTTCATAGCGTCTGTAAGGATTATAAATAAAAAGCGTAGCTGCGGGACCGCTTGTGCTTTCACCCACATTCTTATTGTTATTAGGATCATCTCTGCAAAATTAGAAGAATTCAGAAATAAATAGTTTGAGTTACTTGAGTTACAAATTAAAGGTCGACATAACTTACTGGAAATGTATGACATCAATTAAGAACATTATAATTTCGATCAAAGAGAAGATCACCATCGTAAGTGGAGGTGGACAAATGGTCATAGCTTTTTCATAAGCGCCATCTGAAATATAAAATAAAATATATCATCAAGTTGTGCATAGTTAATATTTATACAAGTTTGCAAGAGTTCAGATAATTTTATTTTGTTTATTAATAAATTTTTACCGCCCGGTGGCAGTTGCACACACTCTTGCTACCTGTTTAATACGGCACTGTTTGTATAGGAGGAAGGCGTGTTCGTTGGCCTATTTGCCCCAAATTTAGATATGTTCACCTACACACAAAAATTTGAAGGTGTCCAAAATTTCAAGTTGATAGCTTTATCCGATTTAATGAATTTGCTGTTGAATGGAAGTAGTTGGGGACATAATTGTATGAGAGGTATAAGTGCCAATTCACTTCAAACTATACCATAGGCATGTACCAAGGCATTTATTTCAACCAAAGTTCTTGCCGATATCTTTTTTCGTTTTCTCTACTAATAAAAAAGTAAGTAAGTCGGAAGTAGGCGTGTCCGTTGAACTTTCCGTACTAAAAATGGCAAAGAAACAGTGTAGCGTGTATAGAGTAAAAAAGTGAAACTTCTTCTCTGTTTACCAGTGGCGTTCATAGCTTTTGATTCTGGGGGAAAGGGCCCGTAAAAAATTTTTTTTTTAATATCTGATTGCCTGCGTGTTTTGTGACACCGAATGTCATGTTTCGCAGCCCAATTTTGTTAAAACGTCGATGAACTATGGAAAAAGACGATATGGCAGCATGTCAAATATGTATTTATATTTACATACAGAGTAGGACAAAATATATTGGACAATATTAGTACATTTGATAAATCAACAAAATCTATGAAACTATTAATGAAGTGTACCACCAATTGTATTAAAATTACAAGAATGTTTGCGTGTTTGATAAAAAAACAAGAATTAAGCTTATTAAAATCAATTAAAATTAAAAATTTATTCAGCGAAAACAAAAATGTCAAAAATTCACACGACAAAACATATTGGACTAAACAATAATATAAACATTTGGTCGAAAATGGAAGCAATCAGGTTATCTATTGTTTTCATGTCTATTGACTTCCAAACATCTTCTATGGCCTTGAAAAGCTTATTTTTATCTCCACCTACTTCTTCGCGATTTATCCTTCTGTTAACAATTTCCCAGAGGTTTTCGATCGGTTTTCACAATATGGGAATTGTGCTGGCCACTCCATAACGCTGATCTGTTCAGTTCTAATCCAATCTTTGACACACCTCGCTGTGTGTTTTGGGTCATTGTCATGTTGGAATTGCCATGACAGGAGCATATTCCACTCAGCATAGGGGAACATGACATTTTCCAAAATGTTTATGGAGGGGCCCGACACCATTCCCAGAAAAAGATCCCCAGACCATTACATTGCCGCCTCCGTGCTTTACAGTACAAGGGATCTAGTCTTTTGTTAGGCGGTCTACGAATTCGAATATTTCCATCCGAATACTTCAAGTTAAACTTGGATTCGTCTGAAAATAAGACTGTTTTCCACTTTTTTTCGGACCAATTGATGTGCTCCCTGGCAAATTTTAAGCGAGCCAGTCGATTTTTACGAGAAATAAATGGCTTTTATGCAGCACGGTAACTTTTCAGTACAGCATCACAGGCCCTTCTCTGAACTGTCCTGCTGCTTATTGTGAGCTTAAGTGCATTTAAATATCAACAGCCGATTTTTCCGGATGTTTTTTAAGTTCTCTCACAATACATGTGTCATTCCTCGAACTTGTACACCTTGGTTGGCCTCCACAGTGAATGGTTGCAACTCTGCCCAAGGTTTTAAATGTTTTTTTAATAAAACTTACGGTTTTTTTCGGTACTGAAAACTTTTTACAAATATCTTTAATAGGCAAACCGTTAAGAAACTCTCTTATAATTAACTTTTTGAATTCTGCGTTGTATTTTGACCGAGCCATCTTAAAATCAATTCTAAAAATAAAAGCTAAGCTAGTAATTATTCAATATTAACTTCGTAATCGCCTACCTTCTTCTTATCAATATTACTGGACCACTGACAAAACAAGATTAATAAAAAAAGAACTTCAGCTGCCGTAACGCTGAAAATGTTGCAGAAGGCCTTTGGTCGGCAAGCTATATCGAAAACAAGAGTTTATGAGTGGTATAAAATGTTCAAAGTGGGTAGCGTTGAAGACGAGGCACGGCCAGGAAGACCATCAACATCAACTGATGAGCTACACGTCATCAAAATCAAAGAATTGGTGCTCCAAAATCGTCGATTGACAGTCCGAGACCTTACTGACCTTGTTGGAATATCGGAAGGATAAGTGAAAACTATTTTGAGTGATCGTTTGGGCCTCAGAAAAGAGAAATTTCGATTGGTGCCAAAAACGCTCAATTTCATGGAAAAGTAGCGCCGCGTTGATGTGTGGGAAACAATGCTTTCCGACTATCAAGACAAAATGAAACGCATCATAATTGGAGATGTGACTTAGGTGTATGCTTATGACCCAGAAACAACCGATCAACCGGGTGAATACCATGCCAAAGATGAGCCGAGACCGAACAAATCAAGTCAAAGCAAGTCAAAAATCAAGGTCATGTTGACAGTTTTTTTTTCGATTATCGTGGTGTGGTGCATTACGAATTCCTTCCAACCGGTCAAACTGTCAACAAAAAATACTACTTGGGTGTAATGCGTCGTTTGCGTAATGATGTGTGTCAAAAAAGACCGAATTTTTGAAGAGACAATTCTTGGTTTTTGCATCATGATAATGCACCATCAAGCACTCATGGCAGGGCATTCTACAACCTAATGGCGTTGATGAAAAACAGGTGAGAAGATATTAATGAACTGTGCCTCGGTACTATTAGAACATGGCTTCTTCTAGACATGCAAAACTGGAGTTTATTATAAAGGTAACCGGGTCTTTTCTCATACATTAACATATGCAAGAACATACAGTTTCTGGCATTGAGGTAGGCTATCAAGTCACATCCAAGTATAGCATTTTGGAAACTGGAAAGATGATCAAATTTACGTAGACCAAACACATAGCGCGTAGCGTAATTAAACACAATTTGAAGCTTTAATTGTGAGGAAGAGTCGAGTTTACTGTACACTAAATATGGGTAACGCAGCGCTGCGTTGCGTTAATGAGTTGAAGCACTTCAATGCGTTACTGCGTCGATACACTTGTTTTAATAAAACTAACGCAATAGCGCAGTAATGCAAATGACGCGCTCAAAGCAAAAGTAAAAAATATTTATACAGCGAGCAAAAATTGCACATGTTGTACGGCGCATCGAGTATAGAAACAGAAAGTTGAAAGCGAACATTGTTACTCTGTATAAATAAGAACAAGGGGTTGCGGGGAATATGCTTGGAGTGCGTTTGACTGTTATTAATGTTTTGCCATTCACAGAATGGTTTTGTCAATTTAATAAACTGTTGGATGTGTTCGTGTTCGAAGCAGAATTAAATTTGGATCCAACTTTGAACTTTTGCATACCAGGTACGCGTATGCATCTGTTTGATGGCTCGCATCAAATTTTAAACGAAATACAGTTTGGCTGCTTGAAGTTTAAGAAGTTTAATGTATCTTCAGTTTTGGTGCATGCTTTAATCTGCTCTTCCTTTAGTTATATTTCATATTTATTACTTATGGATTTAATAATCTTTAATGAATCTATTAGCAGTAAGATTTCTTTAGATCAGATATATTGATTAAAGATTTTTATTTGATTTCATTTATTTTTTCTAAGTGAACCCAATTAGCGCTTAGCATTCCACAACAAAATTCAGCACATTCGAAAAATGAACCACATAACGCAACGTGTTGGTACTCACCATGATACAATAATAAGGTAGGGTAAGGAGATTCACCACACCGACCTGGAATGTCAAAATTATAAAATCCTGTGCTGCCGTATCTTATAAAATATCCACGAAAAATCCGTGATTGTTCTTTGCATTTTTGATGAATGTCTTAGCTGTGGCGACATGTTATAACTTCGTTAACTTCGATCTTGGGCAATTCGCCAAAAATTGGAAAGTGAAACATATTGGACGCGATAATTTTGATAAAATATCGCTTTGTTTCCTTTTTTCAGACAATTTTTTTTATTTTTTTACGCTCTATATACTTTAATATTGATATTTCGCTTCGAAAATGAAGTTATTAAATGTAGCCACTGGCAATCGGGAATGAACATTATTTTATTATTAGAATAGTTTTGAAGTTTTTTTGGGTTTTTCCATTCGCCATTTGCCCATAGTTGATTTAAAAACTTTTAGTAATGTCAAAAAGAAGTTCTGCCATCTTTCATACAACGTCATCTTCTTCATCATCTTTCATACAACCAGCAGATTAAATAAAAAGATAAATAAAAGCAATGTGTCAATTTTCAAACTGTAATTTTTGAATAAAGAACACAAACACTAAACTAAAACTAATATGCAATAATTTACTGAAAACAAAGCTTTAAAATCACAAAACAGCGATTTATTTCATTGTAAATACATTTGTCCGAATTTATCCTACAAATAATTTCCTTTATTATTATTTGTCCCACATTTATCAATAATACAGAAAAGTGGCAATGCTAAAAAACATTTTGACATTCGAGGTCGATGTGGTGAATCTCCTTACCCTACCTTATTATTGTATCATTGTCCTCACTGCGTGGATTAAATCCTTATTGATACAGGAATCATAGCATTTCAAACTACGCTATGGCGCAATTGCGTTAACGCATTCCGCTGATACAGCAAACTGCGTTTGAGTTGGTGTATCAACGCAGCGATTTTTGCTGCGTTACCCATGTCTACTGTACACTACCGTATAATAGATTTTAACAGGTAAAATAAGTTGTATGATCAATTTAAGCCTAATGTTAATTGGAGTCACATTTGCGGACATTCTTAAATTACGCACAACATAATAGACTATTTTGACAATACTATTGACATGATCAACACATGAAAGCAAAGAATTAATATAGAGTCCAACATTTACAATTTTATCTCTTTCTTTTTGTCTCTTATACTTATATCTTTCTTATTCTAGAAGAGAAAGAGGGCATACAGAGATGAAGTTTCATTTCTTTACTGTAAAACCGCTATACTACATTTTTCTTTTTTTTCCTTATATCTGTTCGTTAACTTCAAAACAACTGATTTAAAGAAATTTGACACTAACCATTTTTGCAAGTAGAAATTTAAAATCTAAAAATTGTAACTTCTGACAGGGAGAGAAAATTTTTAACTCTCTAGCTATCACTGTCTTTAACCATTTTTTCGAGTACGGGAACTCTTTTCGGACTTAAACAGACCTAAAGCTGTAACGTCCATTTTAAACGCAAACCTTGTCAATCTTCTTGCAATAAATATTTAAGTTTTGAAAAACTACATTTTTTGACACTATAAAAACATACCAATTTGATCTCCTTCGGGTCGACGTGGTGCTGGCACAATCATACGGCAATAGCCCATAACAATATTTCGAATTATCCATTTGTTTTGTTGAGACATGTGATAGAATTCCTCAAAATCCAGTTGCCCATCGTTGTCGGCGTCAGATTTCTGCAGAATTTGTGAAGCAATGTAATAAGGTATATCGCGACATAGACCGGCGCTAACGAGACCCTTGAGCTCGTGTATATTAATAGCACCATCACGATCGGTATCATGCTAGAAGTAGATTGAAGAAAAAATAAAACTATTATGAAGTAAATCAAAACAAACTAGCTTAAAAAGAAAAATTAAAAGCACAATATTTTTAATGAGACATAATGAGAAGAGTGGAGAGAGGGAGAGAGAGAGAGAAGAATAGGAGTAGGAAGAGCAGTAAACAAATTGCTTTTAAGTATGAACAGTAGCAGCTACTGAAGATGTGGTTAGCATGTAGATTGAGTTTATTGAACTTTGGAGTTAATAAATACCACAATTAAATGAATTTTAATAAACAGAAGGCGCTTTTCTAAGAAACAATTTTAGCTTGCTTGAAGTTCAGATGCACTAAACATGAATTCGTCAACATCTGTTGACTATTTATAAATTTTATTTATTTACTATTATATATTTTACTTATTGCAAATATTTTCAAGCTGCATTTGAAATATTAAGCTATTTGGACTCATGTCTTTAAAAGGAAAATTGCTATAAAAGTTACGCTTTACGATTGATAACAGTCACTCTTGAGTTTATGGCTTTCTGTCAAGCTTGAATGAAACTTGTTTAGTTTTTTAACTCAACTCAAACGGTAGGTATTTCTTTCAAAATTTAGAACAAATGTACAAATATGGACAACATATTGCAATTCAATTTTGCAACTATATAATAAATATAGATATTATGCACTGGCACTAAATTTTAACTCTAATGAGAAGTTTTAATTTTTATTATACAGACTGTGACTGTTATTTTAAAAATTTTCATTAAAAAAAGAGTAAAAAAGAAATAAAAAAAGAAATCAAAACCAATTTAAAATTATGATAGTAAAACTTATAGAAGAATATTTTGTGAATTTTTGAAGTGAAAACTGTTTTAGGCGCGTTGTGCACTCATTGGTAGAGGGCAAAACTATAGATTCGCGATATCTTCACGCTGTTAGCGTAACAAAAATTATTACTGTACAGGAGTCCTTTTTAGGGATAACCTAGTATCGACCAAGCCGAAGTGATTACCGAACCGATTACCTGGCCAATTACTGAGGCGATTACCAACCAATTACCGAAGCAATTACAAACCAATTACCGAAGCAATTTCCAACCGATTACCGAAGCGATTACCAACCGAACACCGACTACCAACCTATTACCAAAGCAATTACCCAACGATTGCCGAAGCGATTACCAATCATTACCGATTAAAGATTCGTTTACCAATTACCGAATCGATTACCAACCGATTACTGAAGTGATTACCAGCTGATTACCAAACCGATAACCGAAGCGAATACCAACCAATTAAAGAAGCGATTACCAAGCGATTACCGAAGCGATTAACAATTACCGAAGCGATTACCAACCAATTACAGAAGCGATTACCAACCGATTACCGAAGTGATCACCAACCGATTACCGAAGCGAATATTAACCGATTACCGAACTAATTACTGCAGCAATCACCAAGCGAATACCAATTACCCAAGCGATTACCAACCGATTACCGAACCAATTACCGAAGCGAATACCAACCGATTACCGAACCAATTAACGAAGATATTACCAACCGATTACCGAACAAATACCGATTATCAACCGATTACCGAACTAATTACCGATTATCGAAGCGATTACCAACCAATTACCGATTACCGAAGCAATTACCAACCGATTACCAATTACAACTGATTACCGAAGCGATTATCAACCGATTACTGATTAAAAAAAAAAAAAAAAAAAACGAAATGGCCATTTCAGCACTTGAAAGGACTTTGACCGAGCTTCTTATGATCAATTGTGTTGTGTGTGATGTAAAATGTTTGCACACAAATGATCGAGAACTGGACCTACATGTTTTACGCCGACTCCGAACGGCTTATGTTCTCAAGAAGCTTTTCATAGCAGTTTTTACTCTCTGAGGTTTGCCATTGTCTGCAGAGAGGTGACGGCCGAACAGAAAAATTAATTCAATTGAAAAAACTTTCCGTGTCGGATGGAGGATTACTGATTACTGATTACCGATGCGATTTCTAACCAATTACCGAAGCGATTACCGAGCCAATTATTATAAATAAACATTAAAAAATAGATGTTTTAAAAACGCATAAATTGATAAAAAGAGTTAAAAAAGTAGAACGCGTCTGATTTGCAGACTTAAGCTACTTCGGAAATTCACTATGTTCTTTCATAGCTTTAAGTTTTCACTTCGTTTGGCAGTCCCCTCACTGCCTACTTTTTTTAATAAAATGCAACGATAATTAGAAATTTGTGGTTGTTTCTTGTTCACTGCACTGCACATTGGTTCACCTTGTATGGTGGATGCATCAAAACTCGATAACATCATATAAGAGCTACGTAGGGTGCCTTTTATATTTCGGGATTTGGCAACCCTGGTGTTGCAATCTGTCAACTGAAAGCTCTATCGTAAAGTTTGACATTTGTTGGCTTATACGTACTCAGAACGTTTTGACATACGAGCGCTATTTGTGTTGTTTATAGTAACTTAAAAGATTCATCTCGGTCTAAAAATGGAATTAAATCGTAAACATTTTCGTGCGATTATTTTTTACAACTTTCGACGTGAATTAACACAGCAACAGTGCATGGATGAACTTAATTCAATTTTTGGCGATGAAGCTCCATCAAGGACCAGTGTTTATCGATGGTATGGTGAATTCAATCGTGGTCGTAGTTCACTCCAAGACGAATTTCGTGAAGGTCGTCCGAAATCAGCTGTTGTTCCGAAAACCATTGATGCTGTGCGCGAACTGATATTGCAAGATCGTCATGTTACTTATCGTGAGATTGAGGCAACCTTAGGCATAAGTGGGACCAGCATACATTCAATATTGCATAAACATTTGACTGTCAAAAAAATTTGTTCGCGTTGGATCCCACACAATTTGTCAATCGCTCAAAAAAAGGCTCGTGTCGATTGGTCGAAGGAAATGCTCAAAAAATACGATCGCGGTGCTTCGAAACACGTCTATGACATCGTGACAGGTGATGAATCGTGGATTTACGCGTATGAGCCCGAAAGTAAACAGCAGTCGACTGTATGGGTGTTTCAAGATGAGCCAAATCCAACAAAAGTTGTTCGCGCACGAAGCACTTCCAAGCAAATGGTCGCCTGTTTTTTCGGAAAATATGGACATGTCGCAACCGTACCACTAGAACAACGCAGAACAGTCAACTCTGAGTGGTACACAACCATTTGTTTGCCAGTTGTCTTCCAAGAAATCAGGAAAACCAACCGCCGAAGACGGATCACTCTTCACCACGACAATGCGAGCTCTCACACATCGGCTCAAACAACTGCATTTTTGAGCACCCAAAACATCGATTTGATGGGTCATCCGCCGTATAGTCCTGACTTGGCACCGAATGACTTCTTTTTATTCCCAACCGTAAAGAATAAACTGCGTGGACAACGATTTTCGACGCCCGAAGAAGCGGTTGCGGCGTTCAGAACGCATGTTTTGGAGATACCTCAATCAGAGTGGCAAAAGTGCTTCGACAATTGGTTCAAACGCATGCAAAAGTGTATAGATCTTAATGGAGAATATTTTGAAAAACAATAAAGTGATTTTCGATGATTAATATTTGTTTTTGTTCTCTAATCCCGAAATATAAAAGGCACCCCTCGTATGAGCATGAAATTTGGTACACAGATTATTTTAAGGGATGGTAACAACTTTACACAAAATTGGCGGTATAGTGGACTTCCACGCCCACTTTCCGCATACTAAAAACTGGCATGGATAGTATGCAGGTTATGTTTTAGTTCAGCAACAACCATGCGAAATGTGAGCGGGTTCAGATATTTGCCACGCCTATCTCCCATTTCACAAATTAAAAAAAATTTTTAAGCATGCGAATATAAAACAAAAACAGGTAATGACATAGAATTAAAAAAATATGGTACACAATCAAGGCCGTTGATAAGACGAAAAAGGGGGTTCAAACTCCCACCCCGATTGACAATAAACATTTTTTTTTTTTTGGACTTCCCATCGAAAACGAAACATTTTATTTTTTCCAAAATCCCCCCACCCGCTTTCAGATAAAACTAAATTCTGAAAATTATATTATCGGCACAAAAAACAAAACATCGAACAGAGATTACGTCAAAAGGGGCGCATTTGGGCGACTAATTTTTTTAGAAATCACAAATATATACTATTAATCAATAATTAACAAATAAGAAATTAGAAGGGTACTTTGAGGACATCTATTTTGAAAACTTAATCAAAAATATTATTCTAGAAAGAAAAATTTAAGTAAGCGTGTTGGTAACAGACTTTTCTTTTTAAAAACATCGTACAAATGATAGCTTACCTTGCTGCTGAACTTTCATTATAAACTTTTTTCTTTTTTTTTTTTTGCAAAGATTTTTAAAATTTTAAAACAAACAAGCAGGCTAACATTTAACCTCAAAATTTTGAAATTGAAATTGTTTGCAGTTCCGTTAGCTTTAGATATTTTTCTATACAGAACAATGGCAGGAATGTTATCTTTTTGGATATGATTTTTTTTTTAATTTTGACATATAGGATGAACCACGGTGTACTGTTTAGATTTATTGCTTAAGTTTATAAACATTAATTAAAAAACCGCAAATAGAATGCTTTGTGTAAATATTGAATTCGTAGAAAATTAATTGAAGATAATACAGAAGAATTCGTTAATATTTAGCAATATTCTTATCTGTATGTTTTCTATAGATACCATAATATTTGCTATCATTAAAAAAGTAATAAAAAAAAATTTGTATGTGCAAAAATTAGTTTTTATGGGTGTTAAATTTTTTAGGAAAATTAATTTTAAAGGTAATCAAAGCGTTAGTCAGTGCTTATTAACAAACGTCGATATTGTGACGATTTTACTCACTAAGTTTTTGTTCGCAGGTGGAGAAGACAAAAGACGGACGATTTTTTGTTTCGTCACTTACATCTCCCTATCCTACGTATAGAAAGTCGGTGAGTAAAATGGTTGCAATATCTGCTTTTATAAATTAAAACTAACAAATTTTAAATAAAAAATTCCACGTCTGAACATAGCAAGAAACGAAATTGAGTTCGATTACAGAATTCGCAAGTGAAATGAAGTCAAACTCTGCTAGAAATAATAATATAAAACTTGTATTCCTAAAGTTTAATGACAGACCTAAGCTGATTAATAAAACGTATACAAAAAAAAAAAAAAATAAAATGTTGAACAAGTTCAACAAGAAGTAAAAATTTCTCAAGTCTTGAAATGATGATTTCAAACAACAGTATGTATTTAATAAATAATCGAATCGGACCAAAGGGAACATTTTTTTTTTGTACTTGCATTCTAAGCATAAAACTCTGGCTCTCTAAAATAAGACCCCAAAACAAAAATGAAATTTAGTGCAAATAACAAAAAACTCAGACATGCTGGACTATAAATTTGTATCAGAAAAATGGTCAGGATAACGCACATTAGACTAAGCATACACAAAAGTTCAACAAAAATAGAATGAGTGCTTCTATGATAATGAAATTTGATATGCTTGGTAGGTAAAATTTCAAAAATAGTTTAAATCGGTCAGTCCCTAGGGGTACCTCCCTTGGATCTATATTAATTTTTAACATGATTTTGTACGGGAGGTAGACACAAAGGTTAGCCAACAAAACTAAGTCAGAAAGCTAAAAACATCTAATAAAGTTAAAAAAATTTTCAACTTTTCTCAAGTTTTGAAAAGAATTATAGCCTTATTTTGTATTCCTAACGAAGCATTCAACGATCGATGGCTATGCGAACGATGTTGAATTCAAGCGGAAATATGTATTTCGAACGAAGCTTATCGTTGGCTCATTCGTCAAGCTTTTCTTTGATATGTACACTCAAACTGTTATACACAAGCAGTTGTCAAATGTGGCACTGCCATATCAAATACTAGGGAAGTTTTCTGTATTTTGTCAGTTTTAATATGTTGCTTCGTTTCTTATATGTTGGCAGTGCTTTTTGGTTTTGTCCGGTTTGAGTATTCAATAAATAAACTTTGAGCAATTAAGAGGTTTGCGGACTTGCTTTTCATTTTTTTTTTTTTTTTTTTTTTTTTATTTATTTAAAGATATTTATTTACAAGGTTTTAATTTTCTAGCAAAACATTGCGCTCCAGTGCTCAAAAGAGAGCTTTGAAGGAGCATACTACATTGGCATGTTAGAATTCTACGTTAATAGCTAATATTTACAATGCTTATATATACAATATTTACAGTGAATAATTTTGATTTAAATCCAGGAGATAACTCTTCAATTCGTATTTGAATAGGCCTAGAGTTGTCGCGTTCTTACATACAGATGGTATGTTATTATAAGCCGTCGGGCCAGCATACGAGTATCGCTGCTTGGTCACCTCGAATTTGCATCTCGCCACTACCAGGTCAGCTCTATTTCTGGTATTGATGCTGTGCGTGCGCGATGATAGCTGCGTTGTATTGTAGCTGATGTTTAGGATGTTTTTGCGAACTTGAAGAATCAGTTGGTACTTGTGAAGGGATGTGACTGGCAAAATTCTCCTATATGTCGGGCTGTATAGGTGTCTGGAAGTGAAGCGTGGGTGCAGGTTAAAAACAGCTTTGATAGACTTATTCTGCATGCGCTGTAATTTGTTAAGTTCAGCTGAGTTCTTGTATGCCCAAGACATAGGCATGTACGACAAATGTGAGTGAATTAGAGACATGTAGATTAGATATTTCGTGTCGGCTGAAAATTTTCTTTTAAATTTATGCAATAGGCCGAGGCCCGATGATACTTTGCGCTGTAACGTTAGAATGTGTTCGTTCCAGCTTAGATTACTAGCCAAAGTTAGCCCGAGGAATTTTACGTTGCGCTGCTCAACTACTTCTGTGCCATTAATATTGAGGACACAATCTTCGCCTGTTTTGCGACGAGGTGAGAATATGATGAATTGAGTTTTATCGGCATTCATTGAGATGCGATTATACCGAAAAAATTCGGTCAAGATCGACATGTCGTGTTCAATATGTGTTTTCATCGCTAGTCGTGAGTACGATGGATAAAAGAGGGCAATGTCATCAGCAAACAGGAAAAGCTTCCCATTTAGATTGATGTTTTTAATATCATTGATGAAGATTAGGAATAGCAATGGTCCTAATACGCTACCTTGAGGCACTCCATAGCGGCAGGTTTGTAATGTGCTTTTGCTTTCACCATTCACCACGAACTGAGTTCTATCAGTGAGATAGCTTCGCATTAAGTTTAGATCAAGTGGACTGAATCCAGCATACCGCAGTTTTTGTATTAGCACCTCATGATCGACGCATTCAAATGCTTTTTGAAGGTCTAGAAATAGGCCTCCAACCTCTGTACATCCTCTATCGAGATTTGCGCATACGTCATCTATAGCTTGTATTAATGCTGGCTGGGTTCCGGATCTTGGACGAAAACCATATTGATGCTTATACAGCAAACCAATTCTATCGATGTAGGCTGCAATTTGTTGTTTCATCACTTTCTCTACAACGTTGTTAATAATAGGCAAAACTGCAATTGGTCTGTAATTTTTTGGATTTAGTTTGCTCCCGCCTTTAAATATGGGTGACACTTTTTGCAGTTTCAATTTCTGCGGGTACACACCAGTTCTGATTATTGTGGAGAACAGAAGCCGCAATACATTTGCGCAGGGAAGAGGTGAGTTCTTAATGACGACAGTAGGTATTTGATCAGCTCCCATTGCTTTGTGTGTCTTTAGGTCTCGGATTATTTTTTCAAAATCTTCAGCACTAGCTTCATTGAATTGGAATGTTTCTTGCGATGCGTTTAGCGTCCCAAACGCGTTTATGTCGTCATCATCATAATGTTGGACTTCCGATGCAATGATTATAGCACGTTCAACAAAAGCCTTGTTTAACCAGTTTGCTACGTCACCCGGGTCGGACATACTTGTACCATCGTCATTTTCAATGCGCTCCACTACCGTTGCTTTGCGTTTGCGATTAAGGAACCCGTTGAGGACGTTCCATGTACTTTTTATATCACCCTGAGCATCTAGAAGTCTCTTTTTGTAGTGCGAATCTGTGAGATGCTTTTTTGCATTATTTTTGTTTTCAGTGATTGTTTGCTTTTGACATAACAATATAAAATGTATGCAGCTATTGCAGTTTTTATTTTTATTTTATGTATTTCAAGCGCTTCACAGCCTTTTATTTACCTTTAGGTTCAGAATTTTTAATTTTTTAACCATTCTTTTAACGTTTGCGACCACAACGATAGCATAAAAGTGTTCGTTTGATTTTGACATTTGGATTCGTAGTTTCAGTGCTCGTTAGAAATACATATTGCAAATATGTAACTGTACAACGGCATCGTTCGTTGGCTGATCAGCTGTTATCGTTGTTTGATTCTGTTCGAATTACAAATTTCAAAAACACGAACGAACACTGTTTTGAACGAAACGATTGATCGGATAGGAATACAAAATGAAGCCATTAGTTTTGAAACTTTTGAAACCAAACTTTAAAACATTTGTGCTAGTGCAACTGAAAATTATTTGTATCAACATAAGAAAATGTTTCAAAATAAAAAATCTTCAGAGTTTTTCAAAACAATTCAAAAAAGGTTTATGTCGTAAGTAAAAAATAAGCTTGTAAATAGAGGTTTTGTTTAATTAATAGAGGTTTAATAGAGGTTTTATTAAAATATGGTGTTCGGATTGGGTTTCCGCTCTAATATTAATACCATAGATGAAACCGAGGCCCGCCATCATTTTGGCATTAAAAAAAAAAATGGCCAAAATGCAGATAGAGGAAAATAAATACATACCCCCGATATATTTATTATTACTACTTTAATTCAAATTTCCAGGCATGGACATCAGTCAGAAACTTATCTAATTTCATTACCCCAAATGTCTTTAAATTAAGTGCTTTGATTTTTGAGGTGAAAGAGGTCAACTTTATTGAGACAATTTAGGCGTTAATCAAACATAGTTAACACTTGACGTTATATTCTTTGCGGGTTGGATAGAATACATTGTAAATCTACTTGATATTAATGACGTAATTTAATTGTTGAACAATTTTAATCTGTCTGACTTAATTCTTCAGCTGATGATACATATTTTTGTGCATCATATTTCTGTGCATTCGAAGACACCAAGAAGATATATTTCTTGTTTGTATTCTGAAATATATTCTGACTTATAACAAGTCGTTGTATTTATAATAGGCTTAAATGATTTTTTGTCTTGACTACACAGTAACTGTTGGTGAATACCATGCACCATGGAGTAATTGGCACAAATATGACAAGAGAAAATCAATTAAAATCGAGTTCAATAGACGAAGTTGTGTAAACGAATTTAATTTTAACCATACGTTAATATACGTAAATTTTACATGTACTCCGCATATAAAGTATACGTAGGGCAAAACTGTCATACGATTCTAGGGTTAAAAAAGCTGACTAGTTGAACTTGAATTCTTTACCTCATAGTAAGAGTAAGCTTTATGTTACGAGTGGTTTAGAATACATAACATAAATGGAAATAACCTTGATGATTCTATTAATTTTATATATTGCATTCTTTGCTGTTTTCTCAATCCGTATTATATTGCCTCTAATTTGCTTAGAACTCTGCCTGGTACACAAACGATTTGAAGACTCTTCACAACAACAAGAATAGGGCATGGAAGAAATAGCTGTAGCTTTAATTCAAACGACCTAGAAACTTACAAACGTTTGTTTCTGGAATTCTGAAAACTCGCTCAGCCATGTTTCTTTACACATTTTTCCCCAGCACGAGAGAGAAGAAGAACAAGCAAAATGGCACTGCCTATTACTCGAACTTTACTTGAAAAATATCTACGAGCGCGAATCTTGAGCTTCAAACTGATCAAGCTGATTGTTAAAGTGACAAAATTGAATTGTTGTGCTGTGTTGTGAAAAAACTTTATGCAATGGGTTAGCAAATTAATAAAATATGCAAAATTAACGGAAATAGAAGTTTTTGATTCTTTTTGATCTTTTAAATATACTGCTACAAGATGTTTCCAGCTCATCTAAAAGTCTTTTAACTGACTGCAGCCGTCGTCAATGTGTTAAGGCTATTATTGTCGAGTAAAGCATGGTATAACGCGCTCTCTTTCTCATAGCCAAAATTGTCAAAATCAATACAAATCACATTTTTGTTTACATTTTTCCAATTAAAGCTTTCTCATCGCTTTCATATTTTCTATGAGCTATCAAATTGGTTTTGACAGTTATGGCAGTCTGCCTCTCCGAAATGCATCTACCTTCTCTTATTCTACCATGAGAGAAAGCTTTCATAATTTAACAATTATTTTAAAACTAATAATTTTTCAAAAATGCAAACAAGTGATTTGTATTGATTTTCATATTTCTGGCTAAGAGAAAAAGAACGCAGTCCGAAATGCATCTAACCAGAGTTGCCAGTTATGCACAATAAACCGTATTTTTGGTTTTTTTTGTGCTTTTTTTCTGAGATGTTACGATATAAGGTAAAAATGTACGCCTTACGCTGCAGCCACACGTGACAGTACTGGCATGCCAATAAAGAATATGTATTTACTTCGAAAATATTTCGAAATAATCAACAAATTACGCTGCGGCCACACGTGATAGTAAATGTTCATTTGTAAAAAGGTCGTCAAAGCCAAAGGTTCGGCCACTTTACTATTCCGTTTGCTTTTATTCAGTGATGCTTTATATGCCAACACAGCACCAAACTTAAATGGGATAAAAATGGGGAACTAATTATGTTGTAAAAAGTTTTTATCAATATTTTCCAAATTGAAATTCATCTTATTCATATGATATTTTATGTGTCAAATAAGGGAAATTAAAATAATTGCATTTATTTCACTACAAGACATGAAAGACAAGTGCATATTTAAAGTTCGAATGTTTTAGGGAGAAAATACAACTCTGTTTTCCTTACTTCGATTTCGCACTGGCTGCGGTTGCCAAAATTCACTGTCTCAGTAACCCTACGTCCACACGTGCAAGTAATCACTTGCAAGTAGACAATATATATTGCCTTCGAAAAAGTTCGAAATTAGCTGCAAGTGCTTCAGCGTCTACATGTGCAAGTGCAAGTTCATTTGAAAATGTCGTCGAATGCGAAGGTACACCCTGCATTTGCAGTATTGCTTGAAAAACAGAAGTTAGAAATCGAGGAAAACATGTTACCAGTGTTGCTTCTTGTATAAAATTGCGAAAATCCCGGAAAAATTCCACAAAATCATCACTTTAATCCCCCTTTTTGATGTTTAATTGCAGCAAGTGCCAAAATTCACTGCCTCTGAAATTTCCTTGCAAGTAGGCTGCAAGTCCGAAAATGTGAGTGTGTTAGTAAAAATGTTTAGATGTATTGAGTTTTTCGAAATTGCACTTGCACGTGTGGACGCTGGGTAAAAGCTGTTGCCAGTGGACTGCCAGTGATGTCAAACTGTGAGTGTATTAGTGAAAAGTGAGAGTGTACTGAGTTTTTCGAACTGTTACTATTTTCGAACTTATAGCACGTGTGGCTAGGGGGTTATTTGAAAAAAATTTAATTTGAGAAAATTCTAAGCACATGTGCGTTATTTACCAAGCCAGAAAAAAAAATACCACAAATTACAATCCACCAAAACGAGATTTCTACATAGAAAAATATTATGTATGCATATAGAAAGGTTAACTGAATGAATACACTTTATGAATACGTTTATGTTTGTGTGTTTGTGTTTGAAGCTTATTCGGCGATTTGCAAGTAAAACGTTAGAAATTCGGAACAAGTCTAGTTTAATGAATCCGCTTAAATTTCACTAAGTTGCTAAGTACAAGCCATGACAGAATTATAATTGTATCATGCCTGCAAGGTAGCATTTTTTTCGTAGATAATACCATTCGTATAATGGTATTGGAAGAAAGGCCACTATCCCCCCTGTGGCACAAGCAACCTCTTGAAATTCAGCGTGAAAAATTCAAAGTGAAAAATAAAGATAGTTATGTCTGGAAGAAAAAAAGAGTTTACTTAAAAATAAAGAACTGAATTTTTATGAAAATTTTTGTTTTATGAAATAAAAAATTGCAAATTTATTGCAATTTATATCTGCAAAATGTAATATTTTAAGCAAACTCGAGGTATTTCCTTGACTTGCTGTTTTATTTTGAGGTAATTTGCGAGATTTGAGGTAATGTCTGATATATTTGAAGTATGGTAATTTGTGAGAATTCAATGCGAGAAAAAGAGAATTTGTGAAGTATTATAACCTGACAATACTATATTCCATACATAGTGGCATGAATGTAGCTTCAAAATAAAGCTAGAATCAATTTCATTCTCACACCGTTGTTGTTTAATTTAAACTTATTTTCCTATCGTTCTTATCTGGTCACCCTTTATTATGCATAATCTTGAAACACTGTTATTTCGCTCTAATAATACTTTAAAAAAAAAAATTGTAAGTGCAAAAACTTTTTTTAAAGAATTTCAACTGCTAGTTTGGAAACTGCGGGCAACAACAATTATATCAACAAAAACAACAGCTACAAGAACTTGAACCTGATATAATATTAATCCAAATACCTACAGCAATAAACAGGTTCTTACTGGCAGAATCGAGTAGCCAGAGATATGAAGAAATAAATAAAATTTATAATGATAAAAACAGCAAAGACGAGAGCTCAATATTGCGGGAGAAACCCGCTAAAAAACTTTCTACAACTGAATGATGAGCAACAACATGATACACATAAGTGTAAAAAAGGCAAGTTTAAACAAACATATTTGTTAATGATAAAAACTAAACAAACAACCAACAACGCAAGCAATTTGTGCGTGTTTCCACAAAGTTTAGGCCATGAGTGACTCAAGTCAGCTGGAGGAAGATAACAACGAAGACGACTGCATCAAGTTAAGGTGTCTGTATGAATGAAGCAAGCAGAGATGTGCGAGTTGGCAGTGAATCATCAACAATTTTGTACACAAATTTGTTGAAGGAAAAAAAGAAAAAGTTCATTTAGATATTTTCTATGTACTTGTTTGAACTTACGTTGTCGAATATCTCGCGCATCTTGCGGCGATCCTCGGTCTCCTGACGCGACATGGAACGATTCAATGGAATAACCTCCATATCAATGGTGTCCTGTTGACGCGATTGTTGACGCTGCATGGCACGCGGCTGACGTTCCTGTTGATCGGGCGATATTTGCGGATATAGACCGTTTTCCAAATCCTGTTGGCTTTGCTGGCGCGCACTTGTCTTGGTTGTCATGCTGAAGAGTGAAACTTTTAATGAATGTCAGAAGAGTGTAGCAACCAAGTGCTGCGACCGGCAGCGTCTGCGTAAATTATGATAATGAAGACTTCGCGTTGCGGTGTTAAAAGTTCTACACTAGGTTTGGGTTTGTATAACGATGCGTCACCCTTGTGCTGTTCTTATTGCATTAGTTGCAACTTGCTGTTCCACACCCTGTCTGCATGATTCGATTTCTTTCCCAGCAATTACCTTCACAAGCAGAGTTGAGGGAATTTTTCTATAATTGTGCAATTATTTTAACTCGTTCTTTTTTAACATGTTTTATTCGAATATTTTTTTGTTAAGAGATAAGATAATACATATTTCCAAACTATTTCACAGCGCTTTAACACAAGTAATAAAACAACAATTTTAATGTGTCAAATAAAAGGACCACAACAAAAAAAAAATAGATATAGACAAAGAAATCAGTTTGCAAAGGTAAAATACAAATGCATAAAAACGCGAACACACTGCAAAGCCAACTGTGGAAAAATTTATGAACGAATATGTCAATTTTTTAATAGAAATAAAGCGGCGAATAGCGTACAAGACGTAAAAGCAATAAACAGCTAAGAGCAGCAGAAACGAAGATAGGGCTAAATGTCAAAAAAACAGCCAACAGCTGTTTAGCTCGATAACAATTGCTTACAAGCTTAAATGTCGATAACATGGTGTCGGTTTGTGTAGCTGCTAAATTCAGTCAGGACTGTTTAAACGGCCTCTGATAAGAAAGTGCAACTGGTTAATAGGCGCTTGAGTGTATCAAGATTTTTTGCACATACACAGCAAAAAATTAAAAAACCAACTTGAAATGTTCGCACATATATTGTATTAAAAAATGTTTATTAAGACAGCTTGTCAACAAATACAAGAAGATTACAGTTTCCTGGGCGCTGCGATTTGAAAGTGTTTTCTTATTCAAGCCCACAAAAAAATAGTTTTGGTCGAACGAAAAATCGATACCTCAACTAGTTATCAAATTTTTAAAAATTTTGCCTTGCTACAAGATCTATTAAAAAAAAACATCTATATCTTTGCCAATATCTAACGGATCTTCAATATTCACTAGTTATTTGAAAGATAATTAAATTCCCTTTTAGAAAAAATACAAATCCAATATATTTTAACGAAATATTGAACTTTATAAGCGATTTCATATAACATTTACTTTTTATTGGTGATAAAATCTTTATTTTCTTTAAATATTTAAATACTGAAACTTTACCTTTCATTTGATATACAAAAACTTGCACTTTTTTTAATCAACACTAAATTTGATATATTTGTTATATATACATAATAAATACAAAACTATTTCTTGAATAATTACGCTTTGGGTGGCCAAAAAGCCCCAAATTTTGTTTTTTATTTTTATTATATTAACTTAAACCTCCTATGCCCAAAAATATTAAAAAAAAACCCGCTCACAATTCGTTTTGAAGATAAAATTCGTGAGAGTTTGAAAAATTACCATTTCAAGCTTGTTTTTAATATTCTGTACAAGGGAAAATCATATTTATCATATGTTCATGTAGAATAGAATTTTCATTTAATATCTGTGATATAAATGTTAAATGTCGTTCTTAAATACTAAATGCTTTAATTCTTAAAATGTTTAAATTGTAAGTAAAATTGTTCAAGTAAAAAGTATTGTTAAAAATATTGCAAGAGTTTTTTCCAGTTTTCCCTGAAGATCATTGCTGACGGCGATCGAAATATCTGAAATTAAAATTAAATATTAAAACCACAAAAGTTTTGAATTTTTAATATTTCGGACCTTGAGCTCGCAGAATTCAACAAATAAAGACTTTTAATAGAATTTCATATTTTATAATTCATTTTTTATGGATATATAAGCAGTTGTTTATTGTAATGGTGATCTAAGGAAATATGGAGTAAGAAAGCAGAACAACGAAGGTAAATATGCTTGACATAACAACATGCCGTACAAGGGAAAATTATTTAATTTTAAAGAAAACACCATAAAAAAATTAAAAACATCATATTTATTACATATCAAATGAAAGATAAATTTTCATAATAATTTATTTATCATAAATTATAGTAATAACGGTACTTTTTGAGAAAAATTACGGTTTTGTGTACGCAAATATTTTATTTTTGCATACAAGCAGCTTAAAATTGTAAATACTAAACGGATTTGATTTGTATAGATAATTTCTGAAAGCTTATTGTAAAATCTTTAAAATGGTATCATAACCATAAATGCCTATTTTATACTAAGAAAAATATAAGATATTTTCTTAAAAATCGTATAAAAGGAAATTATCTTAAAAAACTCGATAGCTCGAAAACGAATCGATAAATACATTTTTTCTTCGGCCATTCTTATTTATTTTGAAAGTACTTCACAAATTCATCGTCAAATCGTGACGCCCAGGAAATCGTAATCTCCCCTGCATCCAAACATTTTTACTAGCACACTCACATTTTGAACATGCAGCCTACTTGCAAAGCTTCTTGCAGCGAAATTACCGAGGCAGTGGATTTTGACACTTGCTGCAAGTAAATGACAAAAAGGAGTATTTTAAGTGATGCTTTTTGTGGATTTTTCCGGTATTTTTGCAATTTTATACAAGAAGAACTTCTTAATTTCAAGCCATACTGCAATTGCAGGGAGGACCTTCGCAATCGACGACATTTTTAAATGAACTTGCACTTGCACATGTGGACGCTGAAGCAACTTGCAGTTATTTTCGAACTTTTTCGAAGACACTATATATTCCCTACTTGCAAGTGGTTACTTGCATGTGTGGACGCAGGGTAACACAGTCACATTTTCGAACTTACAGCCTACTTGCAGCGCTACTTGCAGCTAAATTTCCGAGGCAGTTTATTTTGACACTTGCTGCAAGTAAATGTCAAAAAGTAGGATAAAAATTAATGTTTTTGTTGTGCTTTTGTGAATTATTCCGGTACTTTTGCAATTTTATACAAGAAGCAACACTGGTAACATGTTTTTCTCGCTTTCTAACTTATTCATTTCAGACAATACTGCAATTGCAGGGACAACCTTCGCATTCGACGACATTTTTAAATGAACTTGCACATGTGGACGCTGAAGCAACTTGCAGCTAATTTCGAACTTTTTCAAAGAGAATCACCCTGATTGTGGGAAAACGGCGGATCAGTTGCTGCGGAAATTGATCTGATCCGCACTCCCTTCACTTTTCAAAAAATCCTATTGTTGAAAACGTGTGGATGAACCGTAATACCTATCCGCCAAACTAGCTCCGAAAAACAGTTGTTCACCTGACAAAACAAAATAAGCAACGAGTAAATATGCAGAACAGTGGTAGCTGAAGTAAAATAAAGGAAACGAAGTTTTCAATGTAAGTATTTAATGCAGGGACCGAAAATAATTGTTATTCTATATTTCATAGCGGAAAATGTTGGGCAATTTCAACCCAAAAATTCGATATGAATAATTTTTATTTTTAAGAAACACTTTTTGGTTGCTGCTTGACTTTTATTTTTAAGGAATAAATTTTTAGGTTAACTAATAACAGTTAATTTCTGAAATGAAATTTTTTTCGGTTATTAGTGTAGAAAATCATAAGAAAGTTGACATTTTGTTTTGGGATGTGGATTCACACCTCTTTGCTAATGAAGTCTTTAAGAGAACTAGAAATGGAAGGGTCTACAGATGAAGAAATAGATGACGATTCAATAAGAAAGGTGAAGGTTGCATATACTGAAATTGGCCACCACCCATTGACATTAATGCTAACCTCCTCGAATATTGGAGTAACCAAAAAGATGTATCAACCGTTTTATGACAACTAGCTTGCATTATCCATGCAACACTAGCAACTCAAGTTACTGTGGAGCGATATTTCTCAGCTTGAAAGCTTATTTTAAGTGATCTCCGAAGCAATATTGCGTAAGAGACTTTGAAACAAAAAATGTTTGCAAAATTGTATTGAAACATAAATGCATTAAAGAAAATTATAAAAAAAGCTAAAAAACAATAATAACCGAAAACATTTCATTTCAGAAAATAACTGTTATTAGTCCACCTAAAAATTTATTCTTCAAAAATAAAATTTATGCGGCAACCAAAAAAATACTTCTTAAAAATAACAGTTATTTATAACTTAAGTACATTCAAGTCGATTTTAATCATTTAATTTCAACCAATTCCAAGAAAGTTGCATAACAGTTATGTTTCTGATTTAATGAATGCATTAAAAAAATATGTTGGAAATATTTTCCAAATAGGAAACAGGGGAATCTATTGAATTGTTTTTTAGACTATAAAAAAATAGCTTTTAACATCTACATTAGCCACGTGTGCATATGTTCAAAACACTATTTAGATATGAAATTGATTTTCTTCGCTAAATATTTGAATCTAAGGATGTGTGCGAATTGAACTAAATTGCTATCTAAACTAAATTAAGGTAAAGCAGTTAAGTTTTTTTAAAAGCTAAGTAAGGCTAATTACAAATAGGTTAAGGGTTAAGAAATGTAATTATTCTCTTCTCTTAAGAAATATCATTAATTTAGCAAGCATTTAGGTAGCTCGGAATTTTCCTAAATTAATTTAGGAAACACTGCTTAATCGACACAATTCAGTTTAGGCAGCAATTCAGTTCAATTCGCACACACCCTAAATCCGATTTCAATGTTGGAAAAGAACGCAGCTAAAAGTTAAATTAGTTTTTTGTTAAAATGTGCAAATATTATTTTTTTTTGTGAAAAACTGAAATTTTGCCTCGATAAAAATGAATAAAAAATTTTTTATTATATGCTTTTATATAAAATATGCTTTTCATATTTTTTTATTTTTATGCATTTATTTTTATTTATAATTTAAAAAAAAAATGTGACGACCTCAATAAATTTTTACTACAGATTTGAATTCAGCGACCTTAAATTAATGTATAATATTCCATAATTGTTGCAGATCGACTGCGTTTTAAACAATCGCTTTTTTTACTCCGAATCGGCGAACTTTGTTATCGATTCGCACCAAACTTACTCACCGGTTTCCACAATCGATAAACCAACGAATTCGAGTAATTTTCCAGCCGCAACTTATCCACCAAATTCCACAATCAGCTTGAATATATATTCTCTACTTGCAAGTGATTACTTGAAAGTGTGGACGCAGTGTAACCTAACCTAAACTAACCTAACTTAGTTTCTGCTACGCGCCAATAGAGCGGCGCTATACACACTATTTGTGGTGTAGCGGTCCTTGTTTTGCCCGTTACCATGACAATGTTTAAAAAGTTTCAATTCAAAAACTTATCAACAAGACAAAGTGTTGCAAATTTAACTCACATTCCTCTAAAAAATGTTTAACAAGTTTCCTAAACGCTCCGGCATATATCGCATACACGACAACATAGAGCAGTTGCAGCTGCGACTGCATTTCAAACACATTAACTCACTGCTGAAGTTGCCAAAATTCAATTTGCACAAAATTGCATCAGATGACTGGCGGCAACACTGCACTGACAATGACAACGACGCTGATAATGCTATACAAACAATAAACATCAAATGGCAGCAAAAAATTCTTAGCGCCCATGAAATGGAATACTACAAAGAAGAGTCCAACTGTGTGACGGAGCGGCAAAAACATTATCATGCCTGGTTGCTAGCAGGTGGCACGGCACAGGTAGCTGACCCAACAACATTGCAAAACGATGACAAATCAAAGTCTAAGAAACGCACACGCAAAAAGGAACAACTTAGGCAACAAACAGCGCAAGAAGTCCACCAACTGGAACACATTTTTACATACATCAATGAGGACAAACATGAACTGCCGGATACGACTGGCAGCCACTCTAAACAGCAACACTTGTCCGCCATAACCGACGTCATGTTTGTCTATGCCACACTACAGTCCGTGGACACTTTGCTGATTGCTCTACGCTGGTATGCCGACGAACATCTGCTGCACATTTATCCCGATTTCACCTGCTTTAACGAACGCCCCTACTACATACATGTCGACGCTGACTATAGTCATTTATACGCCTATGGCTTTGAGAATTGTTCACCTAGCCAAGCTGTGGATGCTTTGTTGAGCAGCAGCAACTTGTTACAGCTTCCACAAGTTCCTCACTGGCAGTCAGAGCAGCAACTTGTTACGGAATTTGCAATGCCTCCAAAACGTTATCGACGCATTGTGTTGCTGCTGGAAATACGCGAAGCACGTGACTTTGAATATGACTGTTTACATGTGCGCTATCATGTGCGTTTGCCGTCGGGCGCATTGCTGGAGGAAGGTTTGCTGCAGGCCAGCACACAAGCATCAGCAGCAATGCGCGGCACACATCACTTTGGCCACTGCTGGCAACTTACGCTGCTCTGCGAGGAATGTGAAGATTTTACCGGCTTGTGTCATATCTTCTTTGAGGTCATTTCTATTGATAGCTGGCAACGTGAACGCGTCGAGGGGTTTGTTTATTGCGCGTATGCACTGCAAGTCGCAGCTGCCAGTGACAGCAGCCAACACTTGTGTTGCTTACGTCCGGTAGATAGTTTTTTAGACAGCTTAAATCGATTTTTTATCGGCGGACGTCAATATTTTGATTTTGAACGTTTTTTCCTGGGTGACGCAGATCCATCAAAACCAGCAGAGAATAGCGAATTTCACAGTCGTTATGGTTGCCGCATGCAGCGGACTGGCGAGCTTGTCGTCAGCTGTAATATTTTTACGCAGCGTAACTGTGAGCTGCTGCAACCGTGCATGAATACCAACAGCGGCATGACGCTTGACGACATCATGCTGGCGTATCGCGAGGCTAGAAAACGTCTCGAGGAGATTGCGTTGTAATACAAATGTGAAATAGAGCTTTTAGGAAAAGATGTGAAAATTAAAATCTAACCATAAACTAAAGCTTAAATCATTGCCATTGAATTTATTCCACAAAAACAACTCTAGCAATAACCCAGCAAACCAAAGTGCTGAAATCGTTACGAACTCGTTAAGAATATTTCGAAATCTTTCCGATTTAGAAATCAGTTTCGTTGCGAAATTGTAAAGAAAATCGTATGAAGGTCACAACTTTTTAACGAAATTTTGTTCAGTCAGTTCGAAATAAATTAAATTTATCTTTGTTCGCACTTCAATATATCATACAAACCGGCACAAATCGAAATTCTATATAAATTCGTATGAAAATTAAAACTGTTCCGATATTTGCTGTAACGAATTTTTTAAGATAGCTTGAAATAGTTACGAATTAGTCGGAATTTCGACAAAGTCGTCAACTTTGGTTTACAGTTAACCCAGCAGATGAAATATTGGTTACATCCGATTTTCCTTTTAGTTGCATGTCTCCATTTTTCCCACATAATATTTCACCTTCAGTCCCGGAATTTCTATTTAATACTTGATAAAACTTTCTAAATACATTCTCAGCAGCATTGGCAAGTTCCTGTGCCTCGTGGTAGAGATTGGAAAAAACGAATTTTTTTTTAATTTTGAAAATGATACCCTTTTTCAATTGTTTTAGGGCAATGTTTGAGCCCCTTATAATCGGTAAAATCACTAAGAATGATAAAAATTATGTAAAAATCGATAGAAATGACTCAAAAAATCATCTAAAACTATGGAAAAAGACTTAAATGCCAGAAATGGCCAAAATTGACAAAAACATGCCCCAATATTTTTTGGCCTCCGTACCTGGGGACTTCCAAAGGACCTTCCTAGGTTCAAAAAGAAAGGTTCATTTATTGAATAAAATTAAAGTACAAGTTTATTCATCCAAATCAATATTGTCGCCTTCCCGTAGTCCCCGTAGTAGTCCCCGTCGGCTGCAACGCACTTATGCCAGCGCTTGATCCAGTCAAGGAAACCTTTCTGGAACACTGTTTTTGGTAAGGCCTTCAGAGCGTTCACCGATTTGTCTCTTCTTTGCTGGTGAAACGCGTTCCTCGAAGCGGTTTTTTGTCTCGATCGAACAAGAAAAAAATCACACGGAGCCAGGTCAGGTGAATTTGCCGGCTGTTGGATGGTTATCGTGTTGTTTTTGGCCAAAAAGTCACGGAAAAGATAAGCATTGTGCGATGGTGCATTATTGTGGTGCAAAATCTATGATTTGTTTTGTAACAACTGCGGCCTTTTTTGGCGAATTGCTTCACGTAAACTTTTTATAACGCCTACATAATACTATTTATTGACCGTTTGACCATCTGGCAAAAATTCATGGTGAAATACACCATTGCCTTCTTTTTTGACTGAAAACGACGTGTCATACTCGTCATACTCGTATACCCATATCTCATCAATGATGGATTCGATGAATGATTCGTCGTTTTCGACCATTTCCAACATGTCTTTCGCGATAGCAACTTGGTCTCTTTTTTGCATGAAATTGAGTTATTTTGGTACCAACTTTGCAGCGTCACGTCTCAAGCCCAATTCATTCTTCAAAATGTTCTGAACGGATCCAATTGATATGCCGACGTCCTCTGCTATCTCTCTTATCATCAATTAGCTATTTTTTACCAACATTTCTTGGATTTTTTTCAACGTTTTCTTCGGTAGTCGAACACGATGGCCGCCCGGTACGAGGGTCGTCTTCTGCTTCGTCTTGGCCACTCACAAATTGGTTAAACCACTTGTTTACCTTCTGCTAAGATAGAGAAGAGTCACAGTAACATTTCACCAACATTTTACGCGTATCCGCGCAGTTGAAACCATTTTTCACACAAAATTTGATACAAACTCGTTACTCAATTTTTTCTTCCATCGTAAAAATCGAAGACACGAAAAAAGTTGTTGTAAACAAAACACTGTCACTTTACCAAATGTCAACGAGAGACGCTGATATTTGGCAGCCTTGTCATAGACACATGTGGCAGCTTACTAAAAATTTTGAATCGGACAGTTAAGTCCGGTTCACAGTGTGAATGAACCTTTATTTTTGAACAAAGTGGTATGAACGGTGTTTTTGCATCATCAGAAAATGGGTATGTTAGAGCAGAGAAAAGTTGACATATCAACAAAATCCGAGCCCTGCTCATCAGATTCGGCTGGTGATTGTTGTCTAAATTTATCTGCTTTGCAATGCAAAAAGTTAGTTTTTAGCAACTTTCTTACATTTAAAGGGTAGAACGCGGTAAGTATTCTTTCAATACGAGTGCCCGAGTCGTTTGATCGATGAATTCCGAGAATTTTCTTAATAACCGCTTTCAGATATTCCCATGTTCCCAACATCTCATTGTCGCTGAGAGCGTGTTTTAAATGCTTACTTGTTTTTGTTTCAACAAAGCTTTTATACAAAAAACTGCTTTTTTGATTTAAGGTATTAATTTGGACCTAAAGGGTTGGGTTTCAAAGATTAAAATGTTTTAAGAAATAATCACCAAGTAATTTTTAATGTTACACCTAAAGACGCAAAGACGCTTAATGCACTAAAAAAAGTTTTTCCAACAAAAACTGCATCAACATGGCTTAACCTTGAACCTCGGTTTTCTTGAAAATGGACCGAAGAACCAGAAATTGGTTAAAGCAATTCAATTTAGCGTCCCCCAAGGTTGATTTATAAGGTTGTCGCAGGGCTGATCGCACTCTCTTCTCTGTACCCATAATTGTCAAAACCAGCCAATTTTGCGAATGACTACGAAAGAAAAACGGATGATAATGGAGAGCACTTGCAGATTTTCTATGAGCTGTCAACTTCGATTTGACAATTATGGGTACTCGCTCTCTCCCTTGCGACAACCTTATAAATCAACCTTGGCGTCCCCAAGTTATGCTTACTTGATATATCATTAAATGTTGCAGTTTGCAAAAAAAAAAAGTGTCCGATTCACGCACAGTGTAAGCATTTCTAATTAAGCTGCACTCAAATTTTCATTAATATTCTTAAGTTTTGCAAAAATCAAAAATTATATGTTGTGTTGTAGACTTTTGTTGGCCACTGTAGATAGTTTTCTATAAATATCTCGTCACGCATGCTTATGAGCATAACAAAGGGGGTAACAAAGTAGATTATATTTGCTCCCTTATGCAGTGCGTGTGGAAATTTAAGCTATACGACCTAGACACATTGATTGCGGCTGCAACAAAAAGCTGTCAAATTAGGAACGATTCTATATCGACGACAAAGCCACAGTGGCAAGGGCGGCATTACACCAGTTTCTCTCCGTTAGAAATAGGAGGTGTTCATACGTCAGTCAAATGATTGAATCAATCAAAATTTGTTGTTGCTTTCTTATGTAAAAAAAAAAAAATTAACTTTATCTCAGAGCGAAAATTAACTCCAAAATTTTCTCTTGTCAGTCAAAATTTTGATTGAGCTCCAAACCTGCATCAATCAGTCAAAGGGTTGCATTATTTACGTGTCTGCTTTTTAGTAGGCAACTGTATCAAGAAAAGTAGTTAACTGGAAACAAAGGTATTTTTTTGAAGAGAAAAAGAGGTGTAGTTTCTTCAGTTGCTGCCATTATTTCATTAATTCTATTGTTTTTTTTTTTGACTTGCATCCGATTGTCATTCAAATAGGTATAATTTCCGGCGTTATATTTACATTTTAATCCTAAAAGATCAACTATATTTCCGCTATTGTTTTCCATTTTGTAAAATTTTTATGCACACAAAACAACTTAATAAAAGAAACACCCAAATAAAATGATGCACACAGCACGAAATGAATCCACAAAATAGTAGGTAGCAGAAAAGTAAGAAATGCCTGCGTCAGAGCTTCAATCAAAAAATCGTGTGTGAGCAAGCGTCAATCAAAATTTTCAGAGAGAGTTAAAGAGAGTAAAAAATCGCGATATACTTCAATCATTTGACTGATGTGTGAACACCTACATACATGTAAAAAATTTTGAATGATGCCTCGCGGCCGCAGCCGCAGTCAATGTGTCTAGGCTAATATGCAAAAAGCTTACCGCTCATATTGGTACTCCTCTTTGAGAATTTCAGATGCACTACTACTTTCTTCAGAATTAAATACAACACAATCACTTATGCGTTTTGCAACATTATTTTGAAAGTAATTTTTAATTGAATTTTCACTCAACTTCACCGAATTAATGAATTAAACTGACTAAGTTATAATTGCGCACCGCAGTGACGCTGCTGCGGTAACGGTAGTTTAGTTTAAAGAGAGCAACAAACAAACAGCGTATACAGAGCTTTTTGTATTATTCTAATTTCTTTTGTATTATTCTCGTTTAATGAGCACCAGTGTTGCAGATCGTCGATCTGAGCACCAGTGTTGCAGCTCAGTGCTTTTGCATTAGAATAAGTGCTTTTTGATGTAGTAGTAGTAGTAGTAGATGAGCATGCATGACAATAAATAATATAATAAAAAATAGGTTTAATATTGCTTAACTCCCAACATCCACCTGGGTGCGCCTCTGTATTACACAGAAGAAACTCTAAGCCGAGATGCATATCTTCATGTCCAGGCTAGAAACGTTCTGGCCCTCATCAGCCCTCGTGCTTGCTTTGTATAGAAAAAATAGGATCAACTAGCTTGCATAGTAATTTTTTTAATTTATTTTAAAAATAAATGTCCTTGTCTCTGTAAATAGATTTCATTGAAATATATTTTTTTATTAAAATTTGCAAAATTTCAACTATATCAAAGTTCACAGTGCAGCTATGCTGCCTTTTTTCAACCCAAAGCTTTATCATTCCACACTAAAGCATTCGACTCTACTCTCAAAGTAACTCATTCAACTTATGTATGTTCCTATTTGCATGCCTTAAATGATGAATGAATCCTTTAAAGCCTCGAGCACTGTTCCATAAAAAGGGTTTTTATGGTATTTTTTTTTTATTTTTGTTAAATTAACCAAAGGCCTTCTTTTTGTTTTTTTTTTTTTGTGTGGTCTTTGTATGCTTGGGTTTTATTTTAGTTTTTTTTTTTTTTTTATTATCATTTTAATTTGCCATAAAACAATGCTGTCATTTTTAATACTGCACAATAAATTGCCATAACCAGAGAAATCCATTCATTTCAACTTCCTGCATTTTTTGGTGCATCTCGTCGGTGGCTGTGAGAGGCAAAGAATAAGATGCAGTACTTCCTTGCTTTATGCCACCTGTCTTCGTGCCAGTCCGCTTGCTCTGCCATGCAGCTTGGTGCGCCATAATTGCATTTTATATTCTGCAGCGGAAGCAAAAATAGCAAACATAAATGAAATTTGTAATAAAAACCCTTCTAGTTGGACTATTGCGCTCCCTGGCGATTGAGGCCAAAATTTCGGTCAGTTTTGTTATCATTAAAATTTAATAACTGGCAGCACTTTAACATAGTAAATTTTAATTTCTTTAGAAAAATTATTTTAGAAAAAATTTCCAGCTTTGAAAATTAGTTTTAGCTCATTATGTTATGCTTTTTTTTTAAGTAGTGTAAGTTTATTGCACATTTGATTGGAGCAATAATATTTCATATATAAATAGTTGTGTATATTGGAAATATAATAGCAAATGTACTGGCGCTTGTAGAGAAAATTATTTAAATTGCTACAGTTTTGAATTGTTATGCATGGAACACATTGATTACGCCAACGGCTTGACGACACTACAAAAGAGAGAAATATAGCCATATCGATTGCTACATGACTATTTTGAAAGCGACGCAACGAAAAGCTTTCCCACACGCAAAGCCAAATTATTAAACGAACCAAGGTTGATTAATAAGGTTGTCGCAGGGCTGATCGCACTCTCTTCTTAGTACCCATATTTGTCAAAACCAGCCAATTTTGCGAATGACTACGAAAGAAGAAAGGATGATAAAAGAAAGCACTTGCAGATTTTCTATGAGCTGTCAACTTCGATTTGACAATAATGGAATTATAAGGTATGGTCATCACGGAGAGGAATGGAGTAGAAAGCAGAATAAAGCTACATTGATGTCAAAATCAGCTGTTCATCGCGAATTTGTTTATGCTCACGTTTCGCAGTCGTTTTTAGGTTAAAACTGTTACAGGTTTTTTTTTGCAATTTTTAGACTTCTTTCACATTTTATAGTTTTTATTACACTTTTTATATAATATTTTCACTCAAATTAGCACAAATTTAACACCCGCGTTAGCAACTTGGAAACATAAAATATTTTCTTCATTTGCAATTTCTACGAAATTCGTCGTTTTGACATATATGTTGCTTCTCATTATCCACTCTTCGTTGACGCGTGAGAGCACTCAGCGAAACGGCCCTACCTTATCATTGTATCATGAAACGAACCAAGCAAGGTTGATTTATAAGGTTGTCGCAGGGCTGATCGCACTCTCTTCTCAGTACCCACAATTGTCAAAACCAGCCAATTTTGCGAATGACTACTAAAGAAAAAAGGATGATAATAGAAAGCACTTGCAGATTTTCTATGAGCTGTCAACTTCGATTTGACAATTATGGGTACTCGCTCTCTCCCTTGGTTCCAAGGTTGATTTATAAGGTTGTCGCAGGCATGGCAGAATTATAAGGTATGGTCATCACGGAGAGGAATGGAGTAGAAAGCAGAATAAAGCTACATTGATGTCAAAATCAGCTGTTCATCGCAAATTTCTTTATGCTCACGCTTCGCAGTTGTTTTTAGGTTAAAACTGTTACAGGTTTTTTTTGCAATTTTAAGACTTCTTTCACATTTTATAGTTTTTATTACACTTTTTATATAATATTTTCACTCAAATTAGCACAAATTTAATACCCGCGACCGCACTGTTTGCAACTTGGAAACATAAAATATTTTCTTCATTTGCAATTTCTACGAAATTCGTCGTTTTGACATTAATGTTGCTTCTCATTATCCACTCTTCGTTGACGCGTGAGAGCACTTAGTATCATGGGCCTACCTTATCATTGTATCATGGTCGCAGGGCTGATCGCACTCTCTTCTCAGTACCCATATTTGTCAAAACCAGCCAATTTTGCGAATGACTACGAAAGAAAAACGGATGATAAAAGAAAGCACTTGCAGATTTTCTATGAGCTGTCAACTTCGATTTGACAATAATGGGTACTCGCTCTCTCCCTTGCGACAATCTTATAAATCAACCTTGAAACGAACAAAGCTTTCGGCATGCTCCCTAAACAATGAAAAAAGAGCAATATTTATCGCCTGTCAAAATAGAAATAGTTTTATAGCGACGACATCAACAGAGCGACAATGTTGTTGAAACATATTCACCAAACTCACCTCCATAAGAATAACACGTAAAAAAATTTAGCAGATGGCGCAACGTTGTTGTCGTCGTCAATGTGTTCCATGCATTAGTTTAAAAGTAGCTAGCTCCATCTAGTTGTTCACCACACGATCTTATAGTTCTTTAATCATCTATTTTAACTTTAGTCGAACATTTAAGTATTGGAAAGTTAATGTTATTTGACTGTGAAAGGTAATTTTTTTTCTTAAGAAAAAGCTTTCGCTATGAGTTCACTGGTTGAAAAGGCTAACGTTAGTAATATTTCTGTACCAGAACTTTGAAAACACTTTGTAGTCTCCGCCAAATTCAATACTGTAAGTATTAATTTTATACAGGGTGTCCCGCAATTGAGTGCAACTATTTCAGGAGGTGAAAGCTTATGTCGAGCTGATCAAAAAATCGTATGGGAGGGGGAGGAGGGAAGAGGGGGGAGGTCTATTTTCACATTATTGGGAGTTACAGGGTTAATTAATATTTCAAGACTTTGATTCACGTTATTGTTTCTAGCATAAAAACTAACTTTCAAAAAACTTATTTTGATAGCTCATTGCAAAGGCAATGAAATCATCTTTCTAACGGTATATCAGCAAACCGTTACCGAGCTGTGCTCGTGTGAAGATGAAATCAATCGGTTGAAACTACCAAATTTCAACTTTGAATGCAAATTTCTGAGAATTTCGCGTAATAAATGAAATTTGTTTTTATGATCAATTTTGCAATTTATTCAATTCTTTTATCAATGACACCAAAACCAAAAACATACCTCTAAAAATAAAAAAGTTTACTGTACTGAAAAAATTATTACTTACTTACTTAAGTGGTCGTAACAACCCGTGTCCGGGTTTCAACCGACCTCATCAGCTCTCGCCAGGTGCCTCTGCTTTGCGCGCGCCTTCTCCAATCGGATACACCAAGTGCGGTTAGGGCTTCCTCAGCCTGGTCCATCCATCGGAGGCATGGTCTCCCTCGTCGTCGTTGACCAGCGACCCTCGCCTCGAGCACCTTTTTCGCTGGAGCTTCGTCGTCCATACGATGGACATGACCCAGCCAGCGTAGTCGCTGCACAGTTATACGCCGAACTACATCAATGTCATCGTAGAGCTCATACAGCTCGTGGTTCATTCGGATGCGATAGTCATCGCCGACTCGAACAGGACCGAAGATTTTGCGAAGAACTTTTCTCTCGAACACCCCCAGAGCGGCTGCGTCAGTTTGCGAAACTACCCATGCCTCAGCGCCATAAAGCAGCAGAGGTAGAACGAGCGTCTTGTAGAGTGTTAGTTTTGTCGATCGAGAGAGGGCTCTGGAACTTAGTTGCTTACTGAGCCCGTAGTAGCACCTATCAGCAATTATTGTTCTTCGCTTTATCTCCAGGCTGATTTCGTTGTTGGTATTAATGGCGGTGCCAAGGCATACAAACTCCTTGACTACTTCAAAGTTATAGCTGCCGGATGAAACGTGAGAGTATAATCGCCGCGCTCCCTTGTTTGTAGACAGCATATACTTTGTTTTGCCCTCATTTATCGTCAAACCCACTTTGGCTGATTCCTTTTCGATAGCGGCGAAAGCAGCGGTAACATCTCTCTTGGTTCTGCTAACAATATCAATATCATCAGCGTACGCAAGGAGCTGGACACCTTTGTAGAAAATGGTGCCATTACAATGCACACCGGCCTTTTGTACGATCCCATCCATAATGATGTTACAGAGATCGCAAGACAGATTTGTTGCGTATAGGCATTCTCTTCTCGGGCTATCGAACGCAGCTTTAAAATCGACAAAGAGATGGTGTGTGTCAATTTGATTTTCGTGGGTTTTCTCCAGGATTTGTCGTAGCGTGAAAATTTGGTCTATGGTGGACTTACCAGGTCGAAAGCTACACTGATAAGGTCCAATCAGTGTTTTTGTAATCGGCTTTAATCTTTCACACAGTACGCTTGAGAGAACCTTATATGCGATGGAAATAAGACTGATACCTCTATAACTTGCGCAGATTGTTGGGTTTCCTTTCTTAAGTATAGGGCACAGTACGCTGAGGTTCCAATCGTCGGGCATGCTTTCTTCTAGTCATATTTTGCTGATGAGCTGATGCATGCGCCTTATCAATTCATCGCCGCCGGTTTTAAGCAATTCAGCTGACAGGCCGTCAGCACCCGCTGCTTTATTGTTTTTGAGTCGTTGGATAGCAACTCGAACCTCTTCATGGCTAGGTGGTGGTACTTCCACTCCGTCATTGTTGATTGGTAGCTCTGAACTACGCTCTTCATGGGCGGCATTGGTGGAATCGTCGCCAGTAATCATCATACCATTGGTTCCGAGGTTGCGGTCGCCGGAAACCAATGACTTCTTCAGCGGCAGTGCGCATGGAGTGGGATATATGCGCCCAAAGTCCGCCGGCGTCGTCGGGTCCAGAGGTTGGTTGGTTGAGCTTAACCGAGAGTTGAGCGGAGTAGGCTTCGGCAGTCCGTTGTAATTGCAGCTTAGCGACATCTAGCTTTCGTTGCATTCCTGTGCGTATGTTCTTCGCATTGCATAATCGCATGCGGATCTTGGCTGCAACAAGATAATGGTCTTAGTCAATGTTGACCCCCCGAAATGTACGCACATCTAGAACACTAGAGGCATGCCTTCCGTCGATTACAACATGATCAATTTGGTTTCGCGTTTTTTGATCCGGGGACAGCCAGGTGGCTTTGTGGATGTCGAGGTGCTTAAATCTGGTGCTACTAACTACCATGTTTCGCGCCGCGGCGAAGTCGATCAGTCTTAGACCGTTGTTCGTGGAGGTCTTATGAAGACTGAACTGACCGACAGTGGGGCCAAAGATGCCTTCCCTTCCGACTTTCGCATTAAAATCGCCGAGGACTATTTTCACGTCATGGACCGGAAGGTGGTCGTATACGTCCTCAAGACTAGCGTAGAAAGCGTCTTTGACGGCTTCGTCCTTTTCCTCCGTCGGGGCGTGCGCGCAAATAAGGCTGATGGAGAAAAATTTTGCCTTGATACGGATCACGGCCAATCTTTCGTTGACAGGTGTGAACCGGGAAATAAGGTGGCGTAGTTTCCGGCTAACAACGAATCCACATCCAAATTCGCGCCTCTCCGCATGGCAGCTGTAGTAGATATCACAGTTCCCTATAAAGGGTTCGGACATTCCAGGTGCATATCCGTAAATCATTGTCCGTTTTTCGTTTGCGGTGGTCGTCAACGTAATTGGGGTTCTTATCCGAGGCTGGTTTAGTTTTCATTGGGCAGTAGTAATGTGGCGGGACCCAAACCCTGCGCACATTCCATGTTTAAGGTCTATGGAGTGACCCGCCGCTCAAATTAGCCGTCAAACTGACGGATGCCAGTTTGCCGTTGCCCAGGGAACACCACGTGGAGGTTTGAGTCGACTTGAGACGATTTCGACATGGATAATGCTGGCCTCGCCAGGTTGAGGTGGTCAGACACGTTGCCATGTGAAGGTTCGCCCCCTGTTCCCCCTGTTCTTCCTGGTGTCATTGAAAAGAAAATTAAATAACTTTGAAAAATTGATCTAAAAAAAATTTTATTTATTACGCAAAATTCTGAAAAATTTGCATGTTGAAATTTGGTGGTTTCAATCGATTGATTTCATCTTCACACGATCACAGCTCGGTAACGGTTAAATTGGTGGGGTTTGTTGATATACCGTTGGAAAGGTGATGCCATTGCCTTTAAAATAATCAAAATAAGTTTTATGTATGTTAGTTTTTTTTTTGCTAGAAACAATAACGTGAATCAAAGTCGTGAAATATTGATTAACCCTGTAGCTCCTAATAATGTGAAAAAGACCCCCTCCCCCCTCCCGCACGAGTTTTTGCTCAGCTCGACATAACCTTTCAGCTCCATAAATAGTTGCACTCAATTGCGGAACACCCTGCATATTACATATTAAAATATATTTTGTCTGCTAAAATTTAAATTTTGAACTAAATTTAAAATATATTCAAATTCACTTTACTGCAGGAAAATTAATGAACTCATATTGTTCTAAAATATTTATTTAAAATTTTTTAAACAAAAGATTGAATTATATTTATTTTTAACCAACATAAAAATTAACTAGAACAACAAATTCATCAACAAATATATCAAACAAAAAATCCTGCGTCCACACTTACGATACTATCGATACTGTGTCTTTTTTTCTAAGAGAAAATAGGGTGTGTGCGAATTGAACTAAATTGCTACCTAAACTAAATTGTGTCGATAAAGCAGTGTTTCCAAAAATAAATTTAGAAAAATTCCGAGCTAACTAAATGCTTGCTAAATTAATGAAATTTCTTAAGAGAAGAGAACAATGACATTTCTTAACCTTTAACCTATTTGTAATTAGCCCTAATTAGCTTAAATAAAACTTAACTGCTTTACCTTAATTTAGTTTAGGTAGCAATTTAGTTCAATTCGCACCCACTCATAATATGTCAAGACTTTTCTTTACCTGCAAATTAAAATTCGGATTTCCTTACATGGATTACGAAAATTTAGGAAGCACAAATGTTATCGACACAATTAAGTTTAGTTCGAATTTATTTCAACTCGCACAGGGCCTATTGTATTCTTTGTAAATTTTGTTGTGTATGTGATCAGCTGATCGCAAAAGCGTTTCTACTCAGCATTGAGCAAGCTACTGGCTGTGATGTAAGTACATTTAAAAAAATTCAATATTATTAGTGTTTCGTTCAAATTTTCCATTATTTTGTAGGCATTTTCATCAGCTGATTTTAAAAATATAAGACTTTATTGAAGGTTCGCTCACAATAAGTTGTAAATTTTGTAAAAATTTATCAAAAATACATCACATCGCGAATGCCCACATCGTTAAAATTTACATCAAATGATTGTTTGCCGCTTACTAATTTTATTTACGTAAAATTTGGCTTGCACATAAATAACAATCCTAATGTTATCTCCAAAACTTTGAATCATTTTCTGAAAGCAGTAAATAAAATAAAAAAAAAATTAAGTCATTAATGCTGAAAAATAATCCAAATTATTCATAGTAACGAAAAGTATTCCAAATTAATGTCGGCGGTAAATAACTGTACCTATAACAACAACAAAAAACTTTTAAGTGCCATTATGAAATGAAGCGAATTTAATGCTTGTGCAAAAGTTTATCCCATTTAAAGTTCAATACTTACAGCTGACCTGAACATTTGTTCTCATTTACACAATTAAAGCTTTATAACACATTTAAAGCTTCAACAACCCACTTATAAGCAAAGCTATAACGGTAACTCAAACCCGATGTCAATTAATACAATGCATTATTTATTCGACATACGCTGCTTATGTGTGCGCCTAACGCCCACGCTCTTACCCAGATAATAAAATACATAATCCGCCAGTACCGCTACAATACAGCACCACGTGTTTTCCTCTCATCTCCTAAGTTAAGTCTACTTCGTTTAGTATGATATTTCTTTGCAAGTCTTTCTTTAAAATATTTTGCTTTTATTATGTTTTTTTTTTCTTTTTCTTTGAAGCTATTAATAAAATGAAAAGCTCCTTGAGGTGTCTACGCCGGTAACCTATGTCGTATTCCCATGCCTGGTCTTGATGTGTATTATGTAGTCATGTTCCTACATATGTATATATGTATGTATTTATGTCGGTTTATGTACCAACCAACATTTGTATAGATAATAAATGTGCATACATACATATATATAAATATTCCCAAACGTGTTCTACCATCGCATCCTCTGTATAATTCACTCTGTTCTCTGCACTCTGTGCCGTTGAGTGGCTGGCTGGCTACAGTTTCCCCTTTTCCCCCTTTTCCCAACATCCCAGCACAGTACAACAACAACAACTGCCAGCACCACTTTTTTTCTAAACAGACCATCAAGGCACCGATTCTGCCTCTGACCCCACAAACCGCCTCAGAGCGAGCTGGTCGCTGCTTTAACATGCAGCAAAATTAAGTCTGCCTTTGTTATTGTTACTGCTGCAAGCTTTTCATGGATTTCGTTAGGATCGAGCTTAGCGTCACAATGAAAACGTGCAGTGTCAAGTAGCATTGCCACATAGAACATTGTATTTATTTTTAGGATTTCAGTGTAGTGAATAATATACAAAGCAAAAAGTATAATTTAAGTGAACTTTTTTTATACAATAGTTTGTACAGTGTTGCCACGTACACTGATGCAGAAAAAAATCAAAGAATTGGTTCAATGCGTGATTCATTGTTGATGAGCATTATGTTGATTCGGAAGACGGGTGATAGTTAGTTGGAGGATTTAAAGATGGAGTAGTGTGGGTGAAGATTTGATTTAAATTTACACAGATTAAAACTGCCGGGAAACACGCTCGCAGGGAGATTGTTCCACAATTTTACTAAGCAACTGAAGAACGAATTATCACGGTAATTCAATGTTCTATCGGGCAAAGAGGCAATGCTAAAGGGTGGGCTTGGAGAGCTGCCTGAGTGGAACTAGAAAACACACGAGCTGGTATATCAGCGTCAGGCCATGTTTCTACTTTGAACACTTCCCATGGTAATACCTGTAGAGAAGACTTAGGCATCCAACATTGCAACGATGCCCAAGAGAGTTGAGAGAAGATGAAATACTTCCATCACCTTTCAAATATATCGCACATCGTTGAATCCGGTTCAGAAGCTCTAAATAAGATCTTGAAGCCCCTGCCCAAATTTGGGATTTCTACTCCATTTTCGGCCTAATATATGAGGTATAGATCAAACGAAAATGGGATGGAGTGAAGTATTTCGTACACCGTTTTAAAAAAACCCAGGCACTTGGCTGCTTCTTTTGTCACAGCGAAAATGTGATCATTCCAACGGAGAGATCTGATTGTATAGATATGCCTAGAACGTCAAGAGCATCTGACTCCACAAGATCAACACTGTTCATATTCAGGAGTGCTTTGGGACAGTTCATTCGTTGGTGAGTTAACAGGCACTGGGTCTTTAAAAAAAAAAAACGAAATGGCAATTTTAGCCCTTGAAAGGACTTTGACCTAGCTTCTTATGAATAATTGTGCTGTGAACTGTTTGAACACAAATGATCGAGAACTGGATCTTCAAGCTTTATGCCGACTCCGAACGGCTTATGTTTTCAAGAAGCGCTTTTCATGGTAGTTTTTTTACTCTCTGAGGTTTGCCATTGTCTCCAGAGAGGTGACGGTCGAACATAAAAATTAATTCAATTGAAAAACATTCTGTGTCCGATCTGATTAGAACCCGGGTTCTATAGCATACAAGACACGCACCTAACCAGTATATCACGGCCGCTACTGTGTCTTGGTAGCATTAAATTCGACTCTATTAGCAAGTTCTTCAAGTTATTGTTAAGTGTGTCATTCATAATTTGCCTTTTTTTCTCAATCTCCAAAGAATCGGGCCGTTTTTGAAGGAATATGAATGCCATATGCTGCTGTCATCCGCAAAGGAATGAATTGGGTTGAAGGTCAACGACAGAAGGTCCAGAAGGGACAGAAGGACAGAAAACCAAGAACAAAGTCGGCAATAGGACTGAACCTTGCGGTACTCCTGCGTTGATGACGTGCTTATTTGACGAAATTACTTCGACTACAACACGCATACTTCGGTCCTTAAGGCAAGACGTGATCCACCAACCGAAGTCACCATCGACACCATATGCAATTAGTTTTGAATCGAGCGCTTTATGCCCCACTCGGTCCAACGCCTTTGGAATATCCTGATCAACAACCTTGTAATCAAAGTGAACCATTGATTCCAACTTTGGATGAGGAAAGCCATCAGGTCATCAGTAGTGCGGGCCCTACGAAAACCATACTGGCGATCACTAAGCAATTCGTTGTGCTCAACATAGCACATTAGGTTGAAGTTAATTACGCTCTCCAGAACTTTGGCGAGCGTGGAGCATATAGCTATGGGTCGGTAGCTTGCAGGGTTCGTGGCAACGCCCCTTTTTTGGTACTTGCTGGATATTTGCGACCTTCCAACAATATGGGAATACTCCCCTGTGCTGTAAGAGATGTTGAAAAGGTTGGACAAATGCTGAGCCAGTGTAGAAGCACACAGTTTTAGCACAATTGGTGGTATGCCATCAGAGCCAGAAGCTTTGTTTATGTTGATATTTGTGAGGACTCTTTTTTTTTACTGCTCTCATTCGAAAATATATTTCTTGCATTGAAGAAGAACTATTTTCAACATAGGCCAGTGGTGGCTGATTGCTATCCGAGATTGTGGAATTTTGTGCAAACAATTCTGCCAATAGGTTCGCTTTATCAATAGAGTCAGTGAAAATTTGGTTATCTTTTAAAAGAGTTCTACGAAGACGTCTGATTTTTTACTCTTTTAACGAATGACCAAAAGTTGTTGCTCCCTTTAGGGCAGAGAAGCATCTGCTCTCTCATTCTCACTTGTGAAGAAACTTTTCGCGTTTCAAAATTGCATTATAGCGATTCCTAACCTCAATGCGAAGTCTTTTAGTATCATCGTTTCTATCAGAACTCCAATTCTGAAAGGCTCCAATTCTCCTTTGGATCTGATTGCAATCCTACAAACCTCATTAAGCCATGAGTGGTCTTTTGGTTTGATGCTACTCATTTTATTGGGAATGAAAGACAGCATACCCTATAAGATAGTTTCTTGTACCATAACAGGACAAATTTTTTCTAGGATTTATCGTAGCGTGAAAATATGGTCTATGGTAGATATTCCAGGTCGAAAGCCACACTGATAAGGTCCAATCAGTGTTTTTGTAATCGGCTTTAATCTATCACACAGTATGCTTGCGAGAACCTTATATGCGATAGAAATAAGACTGATACCTCGATAATTGACGCAGATTGTTGGGTCTCCTTTCTTAAGTATAGACCAAAGTACACTGAGATTCCAATCGTCGGGCATGTTTTCCGCTAGCCATATTTTGCTGATGAGCTGATGTATGCGCCTTATCAATTCATCGCCACCGATTTTAAACAACTCAGCTGACAGGCTGTCAGCACCCACTGCTTTATTGGAGAAGTGCCATCTCCACAATCTCAGCACATACTGTGTATCCGTATTTAGATCTCCATTTTCGTCTCTACAAATGGATGCTCCGGGCTTGAAACCTTGGCTTAGACGCTTAACCCGTTGATAGAATTTTCGTGCATCCTTCTTGCCCTGGTATACCTCTAGTTCCCCACGTTCACGCTTTTCCTGCTCTCTTATTTTGCGTCTGAAAAGGCGCCTCTCTTCCTTCCTCTTTTCGCGGTAGTTTTCTCACACGGCTCGCGTTGGAGCTTACTGCAGCGTTTTTCTATATGCGACGTTTTATACTGCGACACTCCTGATCGTACCATTGGTTCCGAGGTTGCGGGCGCTGGAAACCAATGACTTCTTCAGCGGCAGTGCGCATGGTGTGGGATATATGCGCCCAAAGTCCGCCGGCGTCGTCAGGTCCAGAGGTTGGTTGGTTGAGCTTAACCGAGATTTGAGCGGAGTAGGCTTCGGCAGTCCGTTGTAATTGCAGCTTAGCGTAATCTAGCTTTCGTTGCATTCCTGTGCGTATGTTCTTCGCATTGCATAATCGCATGCGGATCTTGGCTGCAACAAGATAATGGTCGGAGTCAATGTTGACCCCCCGAAATGAACGCACATCTAGAACACCGGAGGCATGCCTTCCGTCGATTACAACATGATCAATTTGGTTTCGCGTTTTTTGATCCGGGGATATCCAGGTGACCTTGTGGATGTCGAGGTGCTTAAATCTGATGCTACTAACTACCATATTTCGCGGTGCGGCGAAGTCGATCAGTCTTAGACCGTTGTTCGTAGAGGTCTCATGAAGACTGAACTGACCGACAGTTGGGCCAAAGGTGACTTCTCTTCCGATTTTCGCATTAAAATCGCCGAGGACTATTTTTACGTCATGGACCGGAAGGTGGTTGTATACGTCTTCAAGACTAGCGTAGAAAGCGTCCTTGATGTCTTCGTCCTTTTCCTCCGTCGCGTCGTGCGCGCAAATAAGGCTGATAAAAAAAGCCTTGATGCGGATCGTGGCCAATTGTTCGTGCACAAGTGTGAACCGCGAAAGAAGGTGGCTTAAATTCCGGCTAACGACGAATCCACATCCGAATTCGCGCTTCTTCGCCATGGCAGCTGTAGTAGATATCGTAGTAATGGCAGCTGTAGTAGATATCGTAGTAGATTTAAGAGCAGCCCTGCCCGTTCCATCGTATTTCCTGGAAGGTAGCGATGTCTGCTTTTATTGTTTTGAGGGCTTCCGCCAGTTGGGTAATAGCACCTTCCGTATAAAGGGTCCAGATATTCCAGGTGCATATTCGTAAATCATTGTCCGTTTTTCACTTGCAGTGATCGTCAACGTAATTGGGGTTTGTTGGCTGGTTTCGAGGCTGGTTTAATTTTCATTGAACCAAACTCTACGCACATTCCATGTTTGTGACCCGCCACTCAAATTAGCCGTCAAACTATCGCATGCCAGTTTGCCATTGCCGAGAGAACACCACGAGGAGGTTTAAGTTGACTTGGGACGGTTTCGGCATGGATAATACTGGCCTCGCCAGGTTGACTGTCTGACCAGAATCATGTCGTTGTCATGTCGGCAGGCAGAGCGCTGGCAGAAACAATGAAAACCCTATGGAAGACGATTGTGGCAAAAAACAACAACGAAAATATCAAGATAGAAATATTTCTATTCATGATATAGTAATTTACAAGGTAGCAGTGACAGTTTTTTAGTCGACTAGTATTTGTCAAAAACTCATAGAAAAAAACGAAACGAATAAGCATTAAAACAGATGAAAAATTAAACTTTGTATTGATTTTGACAAGTGTTGGTCGACGCGCTGAGAAAATATGTAGTTGTCAAGGCCATGATATAATAATTTAGAAGGTAGCACAACTACATATTTTCTCAGAACGTCGACCAACATGTATTGTCAAAATCAATACAAAGTTTAATTTTTCATCTGTTTTGTTGCTTATTCGTTTTCTATTTTTCTGAGTTTTTGACAAATGCTAGTCAACAAAAAAACTGTCACCCCTACCTTGTAAATTATTATATTATGGTCAAGGCCATGGTAGAATAAGACAAGGTAGTGTTAGTAGTTAAAATTCTCTCTTGTGCTGGGTACCGCACAAAAAATCAGGTTTTTACGAATGAAACCAAAACAAATAAAACAATTTGCAAATTATAATATTCTATGTGTTTGACAGGTGCGGTACCCACCGCTCCGAGACGACACTACCTTGTTAAATATACCTTGGTCAAGGCTACCTAGTAAATTGTTATATCATTTTACTACTTTTCTTTGTCGTTTATTTGAAAGCTCTCTCTCTCTCTTTTTACAGAAAACCAGTGTTTGCTTTTCTTCTTATTCTAAAAGCAGTAGAAATCTGCATAAAATTTACTACATTTCGTTGAAAACTGTAGTAAGTTTTCTGTACTGTAGTCAGAGGAGTAGAATTGATGTTAAAGCAGTAGATCTACTTCAATCAGAGCATGACGAGAACACTGATGCAAGTCAATTTGACGACAACGCCAAAGCCATAATTCTGGGCGAACTCTTAGCGATTTTCTCTTGCCGATACGACAAAGACATGATTTTGGTCAGACAGTGAGGCAGTCAGACACGTTGCCATGTGAAGGTTCGCCCACCTGTTCCCCCTTTCTATAGGAAAAATATGCCAAAGTGGAATATAATATTCCACTTTGGTCATACTGGTAGCATTTATTCTTTTTTTTTCAGCGCTAAAAGTTTTCGGCGTCAGTTACCTAAGTGGCATAATGTGGCATGGAAAGAGGCGATATCTTTCGAACCTTGCCCCCTTATAAAAAACTTGAATAAATGTCATATCTCGACTTAAATCGACTGAAAAAAGACAATTAATTCCTTTGTTGGGAAAAACGAAATTACTTTCTGAACAACCCATTATATCAGATAAATTTAAAACTTTTTCAAAACTTAAAATAAAAATCTGGCAATACTCAAGCTGTTCCCAACTAGAATGTCCTCACCCAATATACAGACACATCGAGTATGTACATAAACAAACATACATTTCAATACATACTCGTTTGAGTTTTTCTGTTGGGTGACCTGGCTGGATGGCTGGGTTCTAATCTTGCTGCCTTGGTTAAGTTTGTCTGCTACGTCGACTATTTTGTTGTTGATTAAAATTGAAATCTGCGTTATTTTTGTGCGGAACAAAAAAAATTTTTTAAACACTTTAAGAATAACTTTAATTTCGGTAAGGTCGTTCATTAATTTCCCAACAAATTTCTGTCTGTTTGTTGTTGTATATAAATTATTTATTTACACACAATAAAACACACAAAACATGTTTATACACTCCGCGTAAGCAGAATAGGTTCACTGCTTCAATTTTTTTCTCTTAAAATGAGCGTAAGGGAAAACTTTTTGTTGTTGCTGTTTTTTCTTAAGTGTTTTATTATAAAAAGTTCGGTAAAGAGAAATTGTACACATACGAACCGTTAATTTTCTGTTGTTCTTTTAGCTTTGGCATTACAAAAATATTCACTTTTTTGTGAGTCATTAGAATAGGTTCACAGTTAACATTTTCAGTTTCATTCAGAGTTTCAGAAAGATCGGTATTTAAATAAATTATTAAAAATGGTGTTACAATATTTTGTGACAGTATGGGGCGCCACAAAATTGAGGTGTACAAAGAGCAAAACTTAAGTATTCGTGAAATCGCTAGCAAAGTCGGTAGAAGTCAAAACGTAGTATGCAATTTTTTCAAAAATAAAATCGGCTATGGAAAAAACATGAAAAGGTTTGTGTACATATTATGCGGCATCAGCTGCAGATAAGAGAGCAATTATTCGAAAACCCTGCAATTCCTGCCTTTTAGCATCAAAAATTAGGCAAGAAGCTGGGGTAAGCGCCAGTCTTTCAACCGTGCTACGGCTAATTAATTGCGCTCAGCACCTAACACGACGTAAGATTAAGAAAAATCCGCCATTAAACGAAAATTGGTTGAATTTGTGTAAGAATCACATGACTTGAAAGAGAGAATGGCAGTACATTGTTTTCTCAGACGAAAGGAAATTCAATTTGCATGGGCCGTATGGTTATAACTATTATTTTCATGATCTACGAAAAGAGAAACTTTTTTTATCTCTTTACCATAGCCGCGAGGGAGAGGTGTAATGGTTTGGGGGACTATAACATATTTTGAAACCATTGAGCTGGAGTTTCCAAGTTGCAGAATAACGGTAAATAGAGTAAAGAGCGATGAAGTTTCAGAATATTCTTGGATCCCTGAAATGGATTTACCAACAGGATAACGCTTCTATCGCACGTATCGTTACAAGCTGGATTAGTGAAACAATATTTAACTGTTGTCATGGCCCTTATGCTCTCCGGACCTAAACACTATTGAAAATGTATGGGGTTGAATAGTTCGGAAAGTGTATGACTCCAGTCGACAATTTGAAGACAAAGAGTCATTCATTTCTGCCTTTTTAACTGGCTTGGAGTGAAATTTCTTTGAACTACTTGAAGCAACTTTATGATTCCATTTCAAATCGGATTTATGAAACTATTTTAAATAATATCTATCTTTTATTTTAACAGTTGCAGCCGAAGATTTAACAAATGTTCTTAACTCTAATTTGTGGGCCGATAATATTCTCGTTATTGAGTTCAAGCTGCCTGCCAGACTCAAAAAAACTAAATAGGCTGTCCCTTTACTATCAAAATGTAAGGCGACTATGTTGTAAGACGCAGAGCTTATTTCTATGAGCTGAAATAACGGAAGCATTACTGATTTGGAATTGTTTGGCAATAGTTTTCAAGTTTTTAGAAAAGACAGATACACTGACAATATTTCTTCTGACGGTGGTGGTGATTGGTGACCAGTCCAGGCTGTGATGGGCTAAAACTGGGAGTAGCTGGGGTATAAGCAACGAGGTCTGACCAAGGACTTTAAAACTGGTACCACGGGCAGTCAGCGGCCCCCGGTGTATGTCTGGCTTCTGCTGGCATATACTGGGCTGACTGGATTGGGCTGGCCCTTCGGGGAGTCTTCGTGGTGGCTGTTGCTTACCACCCATATCGCGGGCAGAGCTATCTAGCTCGGTGTGGTTTGCACTCTCAAACCGGGCGCCATACCCCTTAGTATGTAAGAGGTTTTAGATAGGCCTCCACCCTCACCAAGGATTGCGAAGTGTCATATCAACATGGAGCTAATTTGGTACCTTTGAATCCTCAAAGGGGCGCTGACCGACGCTTTGTATCGGTCCCAATTGTTATGGAACAACGTTGAATTAAGCCTTCACGGCAGGTGTCAACGTCAAACACAACAAATCTATTGTCGGTGGTGGTAACTCCGCCAGGTTAGCAACTTAGTTGCGCCTGCCTGTCCACAGCCACTATAAAGGAGAATGGTTGTTTGAAGGATACGTCCTGCAAACGTAAAAACTGATAGAGCCAACCAAGAGCTTGGGGTGGCGCACATCTTGGTAGCAGGTCATATTCGGCATATCGATATGAAACAAGCCTGCGAAGGTATAGCAATTGACCTTAAAACTTGTTAGTACGGGGACAGTCTTAACCCGTCAAATGGGGTAGACCCTATCTATCCACCGCACTGAGACCTTAAATCGGCTGGAAATTATGGATGTGAGTGTTTGGCATGCGTGCTATATATGCCGACACTCTGGCTTTCCTTGTGGTTTGCTTGTCGATGTTTTGACTCGCACCCTCAAACTGGCATGGCAGTCACTGAAGGAAGTGTAGTACTGGGTTGTGAAACTTGGGTTCTCATACTGAGCACGGCAGTCCCAGAACACTGTGGCCTATACTCTGTCTGGATATTGAAATCCGGACTACCAGAGTAAGAGTGGCATTTGCAAAGGTCCTCCAAAGTAGGTACCAGACATGTGCAATAGTTTGCAGCTGAGCCGGCAGTTGGGAATTATTAAAATAGCCCTTTCAGTGCTCATTGAGCACGGTCATGCATAAGAATGCACTTTTCCCTAATTGCATTTGTGTATTTTTGGTCTTTTTGCGGGGATGTTGTGGATCCTCATTGACGGGATCGCGTTGCCCAGATGATTGTCGTGGGCTGGCCATTCGGGGAGTCTCGTACTGGTTGTGGTTGTGTGAATGCTACACAGGTCTAGATTGACCGGTGGGGCCGCGCAGTTGTAAGACCGGGCGGGCATATCTGTCTTAATATGCAAGAGATTGGATAGATCTCGACTTAACCAGTAGATGGATTGTAAGTACGTCGCTACTAAAATCTAAACTGGTACTGCTATTACGGGCAGTATGTAATTTATTGCATACTGTTCCTAATCAGCAGGGCACTGGGTGATGCTTTGTGTTTGTGAAACAGCTTCCATGTTCGTGTTGCTACACCGGATGCCCCGTATGTTTTACTAGTTAAAACATAAACGGGTCCGTGTTGTAGTACAACACATAAGTTCTGGTTGTCTGTTTCATGAACTATTACCCTAGGTCTGGAAGACCCAAGTACTTAAGCCTTGCGGCAGGCGTACTTGTCAAACCAGAATCTAATTGTCGGTGGTGGTGTCCTCTTGGCTGTAAGGAACTGCTTTGCCAGTTCTATTGTTGATACTCCCTGCTCTTCTAATATTGAACTAATGTGCGTTAAAGTTATACATTGTAACTCCAATGTAATATATTAACCAAAATAACTTTGCTGCAAAATTTTATCGAAGAAATATTTTTTTTAAAAGTGGAATAAGTCCACTCCAAACAAGTAAAATAAGCTTTTATCGCAATTATTATTGTTAACTATGACTTCAGTGTACACAAGAGATCTGCATAAGACCATTCGTCTTTTTTTTTTTTTGTTACTCGAAAAACATTCGTTATCAGCCACAATCGCACACAAAAAGTAATGCCGTTCGAGTTCATAAACAACGATAAGCACAGTTTGTCATTATTGCGAATCGATACAAAATCATCATCCAGACAATGCAGACATTCGAATCATTCGCTTAAAGCTAAAGTGTGTTGCTGCATGAATGAAAGTTAACAAAATCTCGCAAAATCACATCACTGCATTCTTGTGTCGTAGGCATTCGTAATCGCGAGCGCTCGTACTCTATGGAATTCGTAGCCACAGCGATTTGAACAAGTATTTGCGAATTAATTTTAATGCTGAAGGCACATTTGTAGCTTGTATTTTGACGAGACATTCGAAACGCCATTTGAATGCACTCAAGCTGTGTCTGGTGTGCACTCCTTTCGCTAGAATCTTTTTAGAAAGATCTATATTAACGTAGAAAATCCGCACAAAGTTAAGGGGAAGAAATAAACTCTCGGCTTCTCTTGATACTTCTAGATAACCGAAAAGGAAAAAAAAACACAGGTGCGTCGTTGGACACACGAGAGAAGCGAAGCTTTTTCGCAGTTACATAGACAAAATAAATTACATAGGTATATACACAAAACATACTGCTTATTTTTTTATTGTTGAATGTCAAATTTCCACGCCAATTGCATATACGGGCATATAATGCCAGCGACTCTTCATCTTAACTCTCCACACATGGTTGTGAACTTGGCTGCACTGAACACATTTTTCCTTCAAGAGTGACTACCTAGTGAAAAAATTCCGCTTCCTGTTTGCTGTCAAAAAACTCGTGGGGTTCGAATCCCCACGATGGCAAGGACTTATTTTTAATATTAAAGTATTTAATTTTCTTGTTGTAGATAACGCAAGCAATAAGAAACCATAAAATTCTAAGAAAAAATCCGTCGAAAATTTTTCAGATTTCATTTCAAGCAAATCACAGAACGAAACAAAAAAAACGAAATGGCCATTTCAGCCCTTGAAAGGACTTTGACCGAGCTTCTTATGATCAAATGTGTTGTGTGTGATGTGAAATGTTTGCACACAAATGATCGAGAACTGGACCTACATGTTTTACGCCGACTCCGAACCGCTTATGTCCTCAAGAAGCTTTTCATGGCAGTTTTTACTCTCTGTGGTTTGCCATTGTCTGCAGAGAGGTGACGGCCGAACAGAAAAATTAATTCAATTGAAAAAATTTTCTGTGTCAAATGGAGGAGTAAAAAGCTTAGCTTCAAAAATATATATTAAAGAACGCATACGAAAAAAATTTAACGAACATTTTAGATACCTTGCCGATGTCATGCATGCTTTTGTTAATTCCATATTTATTGATATCATCTATTTTTTTGACACTTAAAAAACGCACTTGTCTACGCACTAAATAATAAATAAATAAATAAATAATAGTGTATTGGACTATCATTCAGGTGAACACGGGTTCGATCCCCAAGGCGGGCCAACAATATTTTTAATATTTAATATTAAAGTATTAAATTTTTTTGTTGTAATAAGCGCTAGCAACAAAGAAACCATCAAATTTCCAAGAAAAAATCTGTCGAAATTTTTCAGATTTCACTCCAAGCAAATCACAAAACGACGAGTAAAAAGCTTCGCTTCAAAAATTCTTTAAAATTGTTTATTTCCACATTACAAAAATAGAGTAAAGAAGCGAAAAACAGCACACTAATTACAAAGAACTTTTCGCTTAAGTGTTGATGCGCAAAATTGCATGCAAAATTGAGCTTAGATCGAACACTCGTTTTTATGAGTGAGACTCTGCTTAGTTTTCTGTTTATTTAGCTTTAAAACCCATTTAAAAAGAGTGAAATTCTATAAAAGCAAAATTCCAACTTTTTTTGTTGTTACTTGTTGTTAGTTTAAAGTTTAGCTTATTTTGTTTAATGTCATATAAGTCGAACCAAAAAATGAAAAATTGACTTATTCCGCTATCAAAAATAATTGATCAATAAGTTATATTTGAAAGTGGTACAAGTTCATTTGTGAGTAAAAAAATCGCTTATATTCTGCGTAGTAAAATTTGACATACATATATTTAATGCTAAAAACATATCGTGAATCAGTTAATATTTGCCAATATTTTTAAATGTTATCAAACGCAAATCTTTAAATATCTCAATATAAGCAAAAGTGGACTTATTCTACTTTCAAATATAACGGCCCATATATACTTGTAGGTGTAGGTACATACACATTTTTATGTACATATATACCCTGCAGGAAAATCAACTTATTTAAAAGTAGTTGATAAACTAGTTTTTTGTCAACCACAACTAGTTGAAATTATGACTTTTTTCGATAGAACGAACTAACGTATTTTGTATGGTGATGTCCGCTAAATAAGTCAATTGACTTTCGTCTGCATATATTTTCAACTACCTGTAAAATTAGTTATATTTAAATTATTTTTTTAATTACCTTAAAATAACCAATTGAAAACTATTACTGATGGCCTAAAGTTAATAATATTTGATGAAATAACATGGTTAAATATATATAATAGGCCGGGTCGATTTGTGGGGAGGCAAAAAAATCGCCCATTGCTCTGTGAAAATCATATTCTAGGGATCAAAATAAGAAACTTTGCCGAAGGAACCATACCTCTAAAACGAATTCGGATGTCCCCCAATTTGGGTCCAACTTTTGGGTAGGGGCAAATTTTGAAAAATCCCACTTTGACCCATTTAGAGTGCTCCAATCGAGTCCAAATGTATGACCGACCCCCACTAACTTTGGAGGCCCGACCCACCCATGCCAGTGGCACACCCCCTGGAATCCCCCTGGGGGTTCCCCATACAAACATTTCAAAAAATCGCCAGTTTTGGCACTTTACATGAAAAAATCAAAAAATGTTTTTTTCTTTTTGGAGTTTTTTTTCTCTTTAGAAATTTATTCAACCCCTTTAAAAAATGAAGGTATCACTGTGACACAATTGCAGATCCTAAAATTGCTTGTGTGCGTTTTTAAGCCATCACGAGACACAGCAGGTAGAATTGAAATTACCATTTCATTCTTATTACCTCGTCTCGTAGACCATATATAACGCAACAGTTTTTGTGAATGCATTAAGTCGTTGTGAAGAACTCAAAGTGTGAAGTGCTAATTTCAGATAAAAAAATATTTAAAAAAAAAATAATAAGTGAAGTTGACCATTCCAAATCAAAAAGTTAACAATGAATCCACCATCCTCTACACCGCAAGATGAAGCAAAAACAACATCAACAACTAACGAAAACCCAATGAGTCATATACCTAAGCACGATGTTACTGTTTTTGGTGTGTCTACTGATTTGACTGATCTTAATTTACCAACCCATCTGGATATCTTGAGATATTTTTTTTACTTAAGCGAACGTGCTAAAACAGAACAAAAAAAGTTTTTCCATAAATCATTCACTATTCAAGTACAAGATAAGTTGAATGGAATTTGGGAAAAACTTGGTATGGAAATAATGCTGAAAAAAAGTATATTTAATAAATTGAATAAATTGCTTGACAAGTATCAAGAGCAAATCAAGAGAAGAAACAAAACCCAACAATTTACAGAGTATGTAAAATCTCTGGAAACAATTTTTTACATTGGAACATGTAAATGCGATTTGAAGGCAGCTCCATGTGCATGCGGCTGGGTTCCCGAACGCCTCAAAGAGTTCATGCACGATCAACATAATCAGAGAAGACTAACAATGGATGCAGTTGTGATGGAAACTGAAGAGCAAGGAGCAACGTCTATGTCATCAATGCCAACATACCAAGATCCCGATGATTCAACATACGCACCGCCACCGGTTCAAGAAGATATGGATAGAAGCACAAGTTCACAATACACAGAGAGATACGATTGTTTTAACTTTGCCTTGGTATGTGACAGATTTGGTGTGCCTGATAGAGTAGCATCGGCATTGGGAACCGCTCTTTTCCAAGATTTTAAAATGAAAGATAAGCATGGCAAACCTCTCATCATGGATAAATCGAAAGTTCGTAGAGAAAAAGAGAAATGCGTTTCCAAACGGGTTATACCGGAAAATGTAGAGGCTGTTATGGCGACAACATTAGAGAGCCGTGCGAAATTGCCCAGACTTGAAAGTAAAAAAGACTTCAAACAATAATTTTTTTAGTTTCTTTTCTATAACTAACTTAAATTAATTTTTTCATTTACATATGTTCTGACTAAATTAATTTCAAAAGAGAAAAAATTGATATTATTATAAATAAATAATAAATATTATTATAAATAAATAATAAATATTATTATAAATAAATAAATAAAAATAAAGAAAAAACCTAGCCATTTCGCTGATTTTTTCATGTAAAGTGCCAAAACTGGTGATTTTTTGAAATGTTTGTATGGGGAACCCCACAGGGGGGTTCCAGGGGGTGTGCCACTGGCATGGGTGGGTCAAGCCTTCAAAGTTAGTGGGGGTCGGTCATACATTTGGACTCGATTGGAGCACTCTAAATGGGTCAAAGTGGGATTTTACAAAATTTGCCCCTACCCAAAAGTTCGACCCAAATTGGGGGACATCAGAATTCGTTTTAGAGGTATGGTTCCTTCGGCAAAGTTTCTTATTTTGATCCCTAGAATACGATTTTCACAGAGCATTGAGCGATTTTTAAATCGACCCGCCCTAATATATAAGCTTGTAATCTAATTAAAATGTCAAAAACAGAGTAGTTGCCGCCTTAATATAATTCAAAGTAGTTTATCAATCACTCGTTTTTTAGTATATTTCAATTACTTCATATATAATACAATAAAAACTATTTAGAATTGAAGTGGAAGCCGCCTTAATATAATTCAGAGTAGTTCATATACTGGTTTATTTTAAATTAGTTTTTGAATTAGTTGTTTTTAAAAACAAGTTAGTTTGTTCCTATAGGGTATTTATTTGAGTATAATTCCAATTCACAACAAAGCAATAAGTTCTGATACACAATCTGGCCAGATTAATTGTATTATAGCTTTAATAAGAGAAATATTCAAAATATGTCTATGTAGATGTTGTTTATTATATAAAATCGATAGCAACCTTTTTGTTATTTTGTGTAACATTTCTCATTTCATAATAGTTGTTATTCAATATCTCGCATTTATTGTTATACTTTTTTTTCTTATTTATTTTTTATGCTTCAGGTTATCCAGTTGCTTTTGTCTAATATTTTTTGATTATAATTTTCTTGAATGAATTTATTGTTCATTTTCTTGGTTTTTGTTTTTTTTTTTTTCTTTTCACCCGTTATTTACTGCTGCGCTGGTGTTTTTCATGGTTTTTCTTTGGGTGCAAATAATGACTTTGCCTTGACTTTGTTTTTCTTTATTTTTCATATTTTTCTTTTGTTGCCATTTATTTTCTGTATTGTATTAAATGCCAACGTGGAATTTTTCTTTTTTTTTTTTTTTTGGGTGTGGTTCAATTGTTTTAGCTGCAATTTAATATGATGAAACAGTTTCTTTATTTTTTTTGCCAAGGCTAAATTGCAGACAAGCCCCAGATATGTATGTGTGTAAGTTTGAGCTTAGATATTGAAGTTATGTGCTGTAGAATATCGGGTCAACTATTTTTTGGTAGAGTAATTTTTTTTTTTTTTTTACTTTTAATGAAGATTTGTGTGCTATGACAGAATTACTGCTAAATGGTTTTATGTTGTCAAGCATGTACATAAATCATGTTAAATGTAATGTTTTTCCATCCCAATAAACCATACGGCTGCGTTTCGAATTCAAGGTGAAGCTGAGATTTCGTGTATTTAGTTTGAAAACGAAATTCGTTCTACTTTCGTTTTAGCATCCGCTCGCGGAATATATTCACATTTCGTTTTCGAAACGAGATTTTTGAAATAACCGCATTGTTTTCGAAAATAGATTTTTGGAACAATCGGATCGTTTTAGAAACGAAATTTTTGATATAATCGAATCTTTTTTAGATAGATTTTTGTTTTTAATTTTCTTATATTCTCAAATCACTTTTTATGAAATCAATGAATTTTTTAATATATTTTTTAATATATATCTTTTATTTCTTTTTATTTTTCGTTAATTTCATTAATATAGAAAAAAAAAACCAATCGTTTTCGAATTGGCAAAAATATGAGATAGTTGCCAATACGTGACATTTATCATAATTGTTGAACTACAGTACAAAATCAATATTAACTTTTATTTTATGTCAACAAAATAAACAAAAGATAAATTATCGAGGTTCTCAATATTCAATGAGAAATTATAAATTGTTACATTGAAGGGAAATCTGTAAATGTTATAATTATAACTTTATTTATTAAATTTATTTCAATCTTACCATGTCAAGAATCGAAACCACGTCATCTGAATGCTAGTCCAGCACCTTACCCCCTAGCCACACGTGCCAGTTCGAAGACAATAACAGTTTGAAAAACTCAATGCACTCTCACTTTTCACTAATACGCTCACACCTTGACATCACTGGCAGTCCACCGGCAACAACTTTTATTGAGACAGTGAATTTTGACAACCGCAGCCAGTGCGAAATCGAAGTAAGGAAAACAGTGTTGTATTTTCTCCCTAAAACATTCGAACTTTAAATATGCACTTCAGAGCTGCCAGATATGGGGATTTGTCCCCATTTTGAGGATTTCAAATCAGTTTTGGGGACGAATTTTTTAGTTTGGGGATGAAGGATTTGGTGAGGATATCCATGTCTATCTTGGGGATTTTTTGGGGATTTCAGAGGAGAAAGAAAAAAAATTCTGTTAATTTTTGTTTTCAAACTTAAATTATCAGTGGCAAATAATAAAAATGAGAGCATACCTTTAATTTCGTAATTTGAATATCTGGCAATATCATAGAAAAACAAACTAGTAAAACAAATTTTTCAAAAACAAACGAGTAAAACGAACACGCACGTTATCAATTTTCAAAGAATGAAATAACAGAACGATGCAAGCAGGTAAAAACCCTAAAATAGCAAAACGAATTTATAGGAAGGAATGGGAGTCTGAAGCTTGGGCTAAAGGTAAATATATAATATATTTTGTAGATTTTCTTCACAGATAAAGAAAATGTTCCTTTAGGATGGTTGAAATCAATAGATTGCGCTCCGGTTTCTATGCAGTCAACCGCCGACCAACTTAATTCAGCATGGTGCTGCACTTGCAGGACTGCCTTGCGTCCACAGAAGAAGGATTTAAAGAAGCATTCAGAAACCGATCGCCATAAGCATAATTTGACTATGCTGCATCCAAAAAACTCATTGGAAAGATACGGTAAGTCACCTTTGCAAGGAAGACACCTGTGCGATGTTGTCCATCAATAAACCAGGTCCGTAGTCACAGGAGGCTCACGTTTTAAGGATTGAAACTCACTCTCTGTTTCAATATAAACTTTTTTATGTTTATTTACATAAGACTGGCAAAATTACATATCTTAGTATAATTTTGGCCATAAAATTTAAATGTCTGCCACAGACGATTTTTGACTAAGGGCCTGCAGTGTGTGGTAACTATTTTTTTTTAAGAAGTTATGTTCAATCAATTTTTTTATAGGAGTAATATCGGATTCCGATGACACCAAAATATTGGATATAAAAATAGCTGTGTTCATTGCCAAACATACCTCGGTTGCTTCTGTTGACCATTTATGTGAACTATTGCGATCAGCTGGTAGCAAAGAAAATCCATTTGAAAAACTAAGGTTGCATAGAACAAAATGTTCCGCCATCATAAAATTTGTGGTTGCTCCAACGCTTCTTAAAGACTTAGTAACAGCTATTGGTAACAGCAAATTCTCGCTCATTGTAGATGAATCTACAGACATATCTCGGATGAAGTGGATGTGTATGTGCGTTAGATATTTCAATAAAGATGCATTAAAAATAATGACCGATTTTTTGGGAATGTATCTTGTGGAAGAGGCAACAGCAGAACTTCTTCACAAAGGATTAATAAAATATTTAAAAAATGTTGGTCTTAAAATAGAGAACATGCAAGCAATAGGAACTGACGGTGCAAGTAATCTTTGCGGTTCCAAAAAATCCTTGTTTACTTTACTAAAAAAAAGTAATCCAAAATTAATGCTATTGAAGTGTACATGCCACTCTTTAAATCGGTGTTGCTCAGAAGCATCAAAACTCATTCCAAATACTGTCGAGTTTCTTGTAAAAGAACTTTACAATTATTTTTGTCACAGTCCACTTCGAACCATCAAATATAAACGTGCCTTCGATCTTATTAATACAGGAGTCGATTCAATTTCATTTAGAAAACTTGTGCAGTTATCAGGTACATTTAAAACTTGTTTTGTAATTTATAAAAATTTTATTTAATTGAATCTACCAGGTACTAGGTGGCTTTCGTATGGATCGGCTGTAAGCCGTATCATGGAACAATGGATTGAGCTTAAATACCACTTTTCGCTAATTGCAACTGAAGAAGGCGACCGCACGGGACAGCTTATATATAAGGAATTGACTGATAAAAAAAACCATTTGTATTTAATTTTTTTAAATCCTATCCTCAATGAGATTGACAAGATTAACGTTACATTTCAAAGCGACAAAGTTGACGTTGGTAGTGCTTGCGACAATATGTACCTTACAATTCTATCATTTGCATCTAAAATTTGTAAACCATCGTTTCTAGTTTCTAAAATAAACAACGAGGAGATACTTTTAAGGGAATTAAAAGAGGTATTCAATGATGAAGCGACATTTTTGCCAATTGATTCTGTGGACTTAGGGACTGAATTTGCAAGAGAATTAAAACGAGCTAATTTAGGATCTTCCGATAAAGAAGAACTTCAAAAATGTTGTATAAGCTATGTGAAGCAACTTCTTAAGGAAATGCTGTTACGGTTGCCCGAAAATATAGGAACATTTAGAAAGTACAAGCTTTTTTCTTTAACCCGTTGTGGCAATGCTTTTAGCCATGACAACTTTTTAAATGTGAAAGATGTCATTACAGATTTTATTGATCCAATAGTTTCTTATGCTACTTATGAGAATCAATGGAACAAGGTGGCATTCGTCGATTGGAATAAACATTTTGGTAAAGCATCACCAAATAATTTAATAGAATTTTGGCCTGTAGTATACAGTTATAAAGATGGCTCTGGAAATTGTTATTTTAAAGAGCTTGCTGAGGTAGTTTTACGTATGTTGGTTGTTCCAACAAGTAATGCCTGTGTAGAAAGAATTTTCTCCATTATGAACATTACAAAATCAAAATTACGCAACTCAATGCAATATGAACTTTTAGAGGCACTTTTGCGCATAATTGTTTTTTTAAATGTATTTTCTATATGCTGTCGGAACTTCGTTCCAACTAAAGACATGTTAGCTCGCTTTAAATCGGCAAATATGTACACAAAAAATGAAGAACAGGACTTAACTGAGCAAAATGAAATTGACGTCTTTCAGGCAGTAAATAACATACTGTAAAATTATATTTTTGAAGTTATTAAATATACTTTTATAAAGTCAGATTTTCAAGAAGAACACATTTTCATTTTTTTAATTGGTTTTAAAATTTATATAAAAATTTTGTAAAGGAAATTAAGGCTCATATTATGTATTACAACTCAACTAAGTTGACTAAATGCAACTACATTTTTTTCGTCTAACGTATTACATACATTTCAGTTGAACAATGTAGTTTGAAAATTCTTAAAAGATTAAAGAAAAGAAACTGTATTGTTTAACTGAAATTTATGTAATACGTTGTACGAAAAAATTAAGTTGGAATCACGTTTTGCTTCTCGTGCCAATTTAAGAATTTTATGTTTCCTTTATGGTAAGGGTGCGATATATCTAAAAATATTAAAGAAATTAAAGAACATTGGAAATGTTCAAAATATTTTTCTTAAATGTTATATAAATAATAAACAAGATAAAAAATAAATAAATAATAATAATAAATTTAATGGCAAATATGCAAAAAATGGCATTTATAATTGAAAATGAAAAATAATAAAAAGAGGTAAATGTTTATATTATTGTTTAAGGAGGTTTTGAACCATTGTTCTCTAGTTGTAATTTTTATTATTAAATTTTGGGGATTTTCGAAAAAATGTGGGGATTTTCGAAGAAGTTTGGGGATTTTGGGGATTTAAGAAAGGTCAAATGGGGATGGGGGGCTCAGAATATCTGGCAGCTCTGATGCACTTTTCTTTCATGTCTTGTAGTGAAATATATGCAACTATTTTAATTGCCCTCATTTGACACATAAAATATCGTATGAATAAGTTGCATTTCATTTTGAAAAATATTGATAAAAACATTTCACAATATAATTAGTTCCCCATTTTTATCCCATTTAAGTTTGGTGCTGTGTTGGCATATAAAGCATCACTGAATAATGAAAACGGAATAATAAAGTGGTCGAACCTTTGGCTGTGACGACATTTTGCAAATGAACATTTACTATCACGTGTGGCCGCAGCGTAATTTGTTGATTATTTCGGAATATATTCGAAGTAAATACATATTCTTTATTGGCATGCCAGTACAATCACGTGTGGCTGCAGCGTTACCCATTCGACTATTCAGTTGTTTAACATGTGCAGTGTCATAATGAAAGCAATCATTCGCGGATCGAACCCCAAAAAAAAAAAATGTTGTTTTTAATATTTTTATTTGGATTTTTTTTTAAGGTTTGACTTTACAAAAGCTCGAAATTAATTTAATTTTAATTATTTTTTACCAACTTTTTACCAAAAAAACAAGTATTAACTTAAAAGACGTTTCAATAACAGCGAACTTTTAAAAAGTACTTTAAAAAAAACTAGTAAGGATGGAGCTTCGGCAGGGTACCGAAGCTAAAATACCCACCGCGGCCATATTGAAGTATATTCAAAGTCTTTAACCACGATATACACGTTGTCATTCAGTTTTATATATATATATTATCGAAAGTTTCCCTATTTTGATGACGTCACTTTGTATGGGTAGTAGGCGTGGTTTTGATCCGATTTTGCCAAATATCATAGAGATGTTTCATTTTATATATCAAAGCTAATGTGCAAAATTTCAAGACATTTCTTTAATTTTTGTGGATTTTTAAGAGAATTTACGTTTGAAATAAAGCCACTTTGTATAGGAAGTGGGCGTGGTTTTTATCCGATTTGGCCATATATCATACAGATGGTTTATATTAAATATCAAAGCTTTTGTGCAAAATTTTAAAACATTTCTTTAATTTTTGCAGATTTTTAAAAGATTTTACGTTTAAAATAAAGCTAATTTGTATGGGAGGTAGGCGTGGTTTTCATCCAATTTTGCCAAATATCATAGTGATGGTCTATATTATATATCAAAGCCTATGTGCAAAATTTCAAGACATTTCTTTAATTTTTGCAGATTTTTAAAAGATTTTACGTTTAAAATAAAGCTAATTTGTTTGGGAAATATCATAGTGATGGTCTATATTATATATCAAAGCCTATGTGCAAAATTTCAAGACATACCTTTAATTTGAGCAGATTTTTTACTTTTAAAATAAAGTCACTTTGTATGGGAGGTGGGCGTGGTTTTCATCCGATTTGGCCCATTTTCGAACTTGATCATCCTTCTTTAAAAATAAACTTATATTTTGAATTTCATCGCGATAGCTTTAAAGTTGCGGCTGTAATCGTGTCGACAGACGGACAGACAGACGGACACTCGGAAATCGACTTTAGGAGATGATGCTGATCAAAAATATATATATTTTTCTATACCTGCCACGCCTCCTTCTTGGCGTTACAAATGGAATGACAAAATTAATATATGTTACCTCTTAAGCAGTACGCGTTGGGGTATAAATATTCAGGGTATGAACACTCATATTTGTGTTATTTTTTGTTGCTTTTTCACTACCTTCCATACAAAAAACACAAAAACTGTCGAAAGTAGTTTATATGAGGGGTCAAACATATAAATTGGTCCCATTATTTTGTGCGCCTCAACATTTCATCCGAACGCATCTACCTCCTATCTGCTACCCGTCTAATAAAAGAAGGATAGGTGTATTTCGCACTGCGCTCTCTTTCTCATGGCCAAAAATGTCAAAATGAATACAAATCACTTTGTTGCTTACATTCTGCCAATTAAAGCTTTCTCATCGCTTTCAGATTTTCTATGAGCTGTTAAATTCTTTGACAGTTATGGCAGTCTGCCTCTCCAAAATGCATATATCATGGTAGAATAATTGAAGGTAGATGCATTTCGGAGAGGCAGACTGCCGTAACTGTCAAAACGAATTTGGCAGCTCATAGAAAATCTGAAAGCGATGAGAATGCTTTAATTGAAAAAATGTTAACAAAAAAGTAATTTTTTTGATTTTGACAATGTTGGCCATGAGAGAGAGAGCGCAGTCCGAAATGCATCTACCTTCTCTTATTCTACCATGGACTGATCAATGCGAAAGCATGCACTCACCTGAAAGCTCAAAATGTACTCAGCGTTAGATAATGAATGGTGAAATAATGAGATAAATATAATCTTTTCTTTTTTTAAGGAAAGTTAGTGTTAAACTTTGACTCTAAATTCTAAACTTTGACAACTTTTCTGACGCTTAGAGTAACAACACAGTCAGAGAAAAACATCGCTCACTAAGTATCGGTACCATAATAATTCACAACAGTTGATTACGCTGAATGCGCCCATTGTTACATTGTTCCAACATCAAACATAAACCTGACATCAGTTCAGAGTTAGACTTTCAACGGCAGTGATTGTAAACGACCTCAAGACAAACTGCTGCAAATTAATTAATTAACTGCTACATTATAATAAAAAAACATTCACCCGCTTCGACTGGGTTAGGGGAAAAGAGGGGCCAGGTTGCTTTCTTTGGCATCTTTGGCCGCAGTATTGTTGCATTGTGCTTACTTTAAAGAAAAAGCATAGCGTCGTAACGGCTAGATGTTAACTTAAGTTAAGAGTTTTCCTGTAGATAATGGAAGGGCGCTGCCGCCAACAATGCACCTCAAACTCGCACGCCCGGAAAGCAGAGTCGTTTTCATTACATATTAATTTCCTACCACTCGCGCTTTTCTTCTATTTTTTTTCTCATGACTATATATTATTTTTGCTACAACTTGAATGTGAATCTTGTATGTGATAAGGTAAAAAAACAAAAACATGCAAATCTACCTCGCATGCGGTACTTTTTCCCGCTAAGCACCTTTCGCCAGCTCATTCCTTGGTCCGTGTGAGTGAGCGAGCTCCTTTTGTGCAACAGCATTTTAATGAAATGAAAAAATAACACACGGATTTTATGGATGCGAAATGAAATATGAACGCACTCGCGAGTCGCATGTCTTGCCAGCCGTCGTGAATGCAATATAGATATAACATATATGTGCATATCTAGCTAAACTTACGTGGCCACCTATGTGTGTGCGAGTGCGCTAAATGTATGTTTGAGTGTTCACCACAGTGACGTAGGTACGAAAGGGAAGGGGGTTACATAAAGGGAATATATGCCCCCTTCATTGGCCATTGATATATTTAAAAGTTTTAGAAACGCAATTTTTAAGTGTTGAAGAAAATACAAATAAATTTAAAACGATGAATTGCAAATAGCCATAATGTATGTCATTCTTTGGAAAAATGCAAGCTGATGAGCGAAATGCCAAAATATTGGAAAATTCAAATGATTTTAAGTTTATTTTTACTCTAAATTTAATTTATAAAAAAATTCATAACCGTTTAATCCAGTGGTCGCCATTCTAACACAACCGAAAACGTAACGATTATGTGTTTAGCTTTATGGAAGCTTTTATTTTTTGACCGACTTCAAAAAGGAGGAGGTTCTCAAGTTCGTCGGTTTGTATTTTTTTTTTTTTTTTATGTATGTACATCGATAACTCCTAAACCGTATGCCTGATTGCCATAGTTTTTGGTGAACAGATATGTTAGATATCATAAACACGGAGGTGCCCATCTAAAAAAGTGGGCGGTATTCGAGAAAGGGGCATGGCAATACTAGAAAAACACTGTGTCTCGAATATCATTGTTCTTAGGGTACTGCAATTTAGTTTAGGGGTAGGCACAATTATTACAAATAACCATAAAAAATGGGCGTTATTCGACAAGTGGGCGTGGCAATATTAGAAAAACAGTGTATCTTGGATACTTTTGAGACTAAAGTACTGCAATTTAGTATAGGGGTAGGCATTATTATTACAAATTACGGTCAAGAAAGTGGGTGGTCTTCGGCAATTGGGCGTGGCAATACTAGAAAAATATTGTATCTCGAATAATATTGACACTAGGGCACTGAAATTTACTACAGGGGTAGGTAAAATTATTAAAAATTACCGTAAAAAAATGGGCGTTATTCGACAAATGGGCGTGGCGATACTAGAAATACACTATCTCAGTTAATATTGACACTGGGGTACTGAAATGAAGTACAAGGGTAGGCACAATTATTACAAATAACGGTCAAGAAAGTGGGTGCTTATTCAACAAAGTGGCATGGAAATATCACAAAAACACTATATCTCGAATAATATTGACACTAGGATAATAAAATTCGTTACAAGAATGGGTATAATTATTACAAAACACGTGACATCTAATTTAAATTTAAGAGACAAATATTTGAAATAACCAACAAACTTTCAGAATTTAATGGAACAAATTTTTTAAGAACTATTGTAATTATGTAGTTTATACACTTTTTTCGAATTTTATATCTTATTCTCTAATAAGGAAGCAATAAAAACTTAAAAAAAACGACTACAAAGTAAAAAATAATTTTAAAAGAATTTTTCCTCTTAATTTCTTGGTCATATTTGATGAATCATTTAAACATACTATTACTTTGGAAATCTTATTATTTTAATTTTTTTTTTTCTAATTTATTTTATTATCATAAATATTTTAATTTCGTTATGAATACAAAAGCTTTGAAGTTGACGCTTCTGATTAAAAGTCTGATTATATTAGCGCCGATCTTGAAAGCTTTTGTATTCATAAAGAAATTAGTATATTTATGATAGTAAAACAATTTGGAAAAAAATTAAAATAATAAGATTTCCAATGTAAAAATATGTTTAAATAAATTATCAAATATGACCAAGAAATTAAAAGGAAAAGCTGCTTTGAAATTATTTTTTACTTTGTAGTTATTTTGTAAACGGTTTTTTTTTTAAAGTTTTTATTAATAAACGTTTTATATTCATAAAAGCCAAAATTGTTTTTATAGTCTGCAAGTTTAAAATAGTTTACTTTGTATTTATTTTGTTTTACGTTAAATTTTGTGTAAGCAAGGCTTTATTAAACCGAAAAAATGTTACTAAGTATATAAGTATATTTAATATTTAATTTAAATTTTGTTGATGTTAAATTCAAAAAAATAAGGGGAAGAAATAAGATATTCCTTTTTCAACACATATAATACACATATATAATAAATATCGTTTTGTGCTCTTTCTAAATTTATTTTTTAAATGAAAATATTTGTTTGCCGAAGATGATCGCATACGAAGATATTCATCTGACGTATGCGAAAAGAAATTGCTACAGAATATAATATATTGTAGTTGTACTAACATAAATTTTATTTCACTTTAAAAAAAAAACAATACATAATATTAATTTAATGTAAAAAAAAAAAAAATTTGGTCCCATCCGATCCGCTTTGCGGCAGTTTGGTGGGAACTTTTTCCATAGCTGTTGAGTCTGGCCAGAAGATCACATTTAGGGCTCGATGCATCTTTTCTATGAAATCCTTCACTTTTGGCAAACAGGGCTCAATATATCGTCCAAAATTGACGGCCAAACCAAATCCAATAAACACTGGTTCCGACATCCCATGCGGACTAATTGCAAGCCATAGTAATAATTTTTTAGGGAACTTTGTATGCTCCAGATATTTTATTTTATTATCTGTATGTTAATTCCCTTCGAAAAAGTGCCTTCCCTGCCATTCATTGCCATCTAGCGTAAAATATGATTCATCATCCATGATGCTAATTATGTTATTCTTGACGTAAAATACATTTTTGACCAAACTTCTTAATCGTTTTCGTTGGGTAACTTCTTGTTGGGTAACTTGCTTCGAAAACAGTCGGCTGAGGTACTTTTTTACTCTTTTCCCATCACAATGAAACTTTCTTCCAAGCTCTCTATACGATTTAGCGTTCTTATTTTCAGTAACTTATCTGAGCTAAGACCTCTTCGATGAGTCGGCCAAACTGCACTTTCTTCCGGAGCCACGCTTTCTCTTTTGTGTGGTATACACACCGATTTTCTCCTTGCTCTACAAAATGAAAAAAAATCTCCAAGTTTTCCAATTAGTATAATTATTGAAAAAATTATAAATTGTTTCTCGACGTTGTTCCTCTTTTGTCGACATTTTAAAATAATTAAATGTCAATTTATTGATAAAATTATAGAAGCTACATGAGAAAACATGTGGTTATTCAAATATAAAAAAAAACGAAATGGCCATCTCAGAACTTCATAGGACTTTGACCGAGCTTCTTATGATCAATTGTGTTGTGTGTGATGTGAAATGTTTGCACACAAATGATCGAAAACTGGACCTAAATGTTTTACGCCGACTCCGAACGGCTTATGTTCTCAAGAAGCATTTCATGGCAGTTTTTTTACTCTCTGAGGTTTGCAATGGCAGAGGTCTGCAGAGTATTGACGGCCGAACAGAAAAATTAATTCAATTGAAAAAATTCTCTGTGTCAGATGGAGGATTCGAACCTGGGCTCTCTGAAGGTTTCCTGTTGGTAGTTTTGCAGATTGTTTTGTCACCAGTTGGTTATAAATATATGTATATTAACTTGTGTGGATGCATTGAAAGAAATCAGTAGATCAAATCTAGATTTATTTCAATTTCATATATCTAGTTTATTAGAATAAATTATCTTGATAAATGAAAATGGCGAGAAAAGAATTGGGAGAGCACTGGGAATATGACTATTTTTTCTATAAATAATAAAAAAAATGCAGAAACCTCAGTGCAAACAACTAATTTTTGATATGAGAGAAAGCACTATGAACAAAGCACTTAGAAAATTACAAAAACTTGGAAGGAATCTTCAGTTACGACCTCAATGCTAAATTAAACCAGGTTAATCAGAATAAATTCTAGCTAGGAAAAAGCTGAGCACATATAAAATTATATTATGCATTACAATGAATATTTTTACAGTGCACACCAGGGATCTGCAACGGATAGTTTTTTTTCGAAAAAACAAGTACAAAAACCGACTCAACCCTAAGCGCACGCAACTCGGCTCATACTCAGAGATACTCTCTCTGTCTGTGCTTGCTTGCTTGAAGAAAAACGCAAAGAAAAACAGAAATTCAGAAAACAGAAATAGTAATGGAAGGAAATTAAAGCCATGGATTACCAATGCACTCCTCGAAAAAATCCAAACCAAAAACAAGCTTTTTAAAAGAATAAAGGATCATCCTAGTAATCTGGATACTCGTGCTGCATATATGTAAATCACTTTGTAAAGAGATTTCAAAAGAAGTTTTATTGTGCAAAAATAGCTTCTAAACAAACGAGTTTTCCAATATTAAGGGAGATATTAACAAAGAATGGAAACTGGTTAACGATATTTTAAATAGAAACAGAAAAAAAGAAATCATTCAAAGTCTGTCATTTGGGGATACTTCAATTACTGACCCGACTGAATTAACTGAACTCTTTAACAATTTCTTTGCATCCATAGGCCCAGAAGTTGTTGCTAAAAATGCAACGGTTAGAACTCAATGTAGTTGCTTGTCTTCTGAACCTTGTCTTTCGCAGAGATTTTTCTTCGAGCCTATCTCTTCTTTTGAAGTATACAAGATCATAAAGTCTCTAAAAAACTCTAATTCGGTAACTTTGAATAGTTTTTCTAATAATTTCTTAAAACGAATTTCTTTTAACATTTGTGACATATTAAGTCATCTGTTCAATAAAAGCGTCAAAACGGGTATATTTCCAGATGATATGAAACTGGCTGAGGTTATACCTTTACATAAAAAAGGTGATCGGCCACTGATAAATAACTTCAGGCCTATCTCGCTCTTCCCATCTTCGCTAAAGTATTTGAGAAAGCTGTAAAGACTTGGATAGTAAATTTTCTTGAAAAGAACAAACTATTAAGTAAATGGCAATTTGGATTCAGGGCAGGGTTATCTACTGAAGATGCCCTCCTTAAGTTTTGTACAAATGTTTATTCTGGCCTTAATAATAAGTATATAACAGCTGCACTGTTTAAAGGCATTTGATATCGTCGACCACTCTATTTTATTGACTAAATTATGTAATTTTGGATTTAGAGGCTCTTTTTACAATTGGCTTAGCTCTTATTTATCCAATAGGCAACAAAAAGTGAAGATTAATCACTTCTTGAGCTCTTCTTTGCCCACAGCTCTAGGTGTACCTCAAGGTTCGGTGCTTGTTCCAATTCTTTTCCTTATTTTCATAAACTCTCTACTCTCTCAAAACTTTGTAAGCAGTATAAATGCATTCGCTGACGATATGGCCTGCACATTTACCAGCAATGCTCCATTAAACCTGATTGCGGACATAAATCATGATTTGGAATTATTAAGTCACTGGTTCAAAGTGCACAAGTTATTCCTTAGTGACAAAACGAGAATCATGTATTTAAATGTTTTTGGCAAAGATTTAGACTTTGGCAACTTTTTCTTTCACTGTCGAAAATGTCCAAAATTTTCTTATTCGAACGCTAGTTGCTTGTCTAGTAATGACCTTAAATCCTATTACGATGATCGTTCATGTTCGTCTCAATGTTTTAAGATTGATAGTGAAAAATCGTTTAAATATCTCGGAGTAGTAGTTGATTGGAAGATGAATTGGTGTGACCATACAAAAGCACTGAAAAAGTATCTTATGGCCGCGACTAGGCATTTTTATTTGTTGAAACCATATTGTTCTTCCAGTCTTTTAACGTGCTTATATTTTGGTATCGTTCAGTCAAAGTTGGAATATGGATTGACATGCTGGGGTGGTACACATAACAATAAAGTACTTCCGCTTTTAGTGTCACAAAAACATCTTAAAAAAGGTCCCCGTGTAAGTAGTCTGCCTCTATTTAATGACCTGAATATTCTGCTTTTTAAACATCTCTATTATAAAAGTACTAAAAACGTTTTTCAATAAATCTGGTTATTCGTTGAGCAGAATTTCCAATAACTACAACTTAAGAGTTAACACTCGGGACTTAGTATCCATCCCACAACACAACTATCAATTCTTATTAAGGTTTTATATAGCAGTTGCTCCTAGGTTCTTTAATAGACTGCCTATTGACATAAGATCTACTCGCATTAAGCCTATCTTCCTCAAAAAAGTTAAGTCATGGCTTTTCACTTTATCTTATTACGCTGTTGATGAACTCCACCGCCGTATAGACCTCTAATTTGTGAACTGTTTATCCAGACTATTATAGTTTTAAATTATCTTCTTTTTTTCACTTCTTGCATGATCTTTTTTTATTTTATTTTCATGAATTAATTGTATCAGTTTCTTTTTTATATTCTTTTTTGTTATGAATTTTCGGGATTAATAATTGTGACCCCACTATATAACAGTTGTAATTTTTTTCTTTATTTTTTTATCATTTAAGTACTCACTACTTTCGCCTCTAGTTCCCTGTGAGCTACATATTGTAGTTATTTTAACTTATTTTTTTTTGTTTTTACAATATTCGGTATTTATTTTTATTTTTTTTTTTTATTTTTTGAAAACGCAAAGAAAAACAGAAATTCGACGAGTGTGCTTCTTTCCTGCTGGACAAGCAACAATGATGAAGCGCTTCAATCGTGATTCTAGGTGAGCTGCTTCCATTTCGGACCGCTGGGAGGAAACATAGTTTGCCATTGTAAACAAAAATCAAAATATATTTTTGTTTTAATTTGAAAACCCCCTCTGCCAAAACGTATTTACGCCACTGATTCATCATAACGGTTCATATGTAAACTGCTTGTAAGTTTGTTTTGTTTACATTTTTTGTGATTCCTTCACTAATTTTCAGTTTTTTATTTATTTTTCTCCCCATCTTGTTTACGTGCTGCACATACAAACATGCATAAAAATAACACAACAAAGTTTCGCCTGCTGCAGGTTGTACGCCGGTTGGTAGGCGGCAGCAGATGAATGTGTGCGTGTGTGTGTGTGTGCTGGGACGTAAATACTGGATGCCGGTGAGTTGTTTGTGTTCATGACGTACGGCATGTAGCAATATGTAGCTCAGTTGGCGTTGCATGTGCACAAATCACGACAAAAACGTGTACAGCAAATCAGTAGTATATAGACCAGTATATACACCAAATCGGTAAAATCTTAGTGATACTTTTCAACTCACTAGCTAACTGAGCAAAACTATGCTCCATAGAGTTGGAAAAGAGTTTTTCTCTCTTGCTCGCAAAACATATGTTCCCAAGAAAATCAGATTTTTAAATACCCTTTATAATATCGGAAAAATGCAAAATTTTTAAAAATATACTGTCAAAAGGAAACAGAGATATATTGAATATTTACGAAGTGACTCGTATGGTCAAAAACGTCCGAGTCCGAGCAGAGTGAATGTGTTGGTCACGTTGAAAAGAGAATGGGCTCCAAGCTGCGAAACATAAGAAAAAAAAAAAAAAACTTTCGGGAAAGTGAAAGTTGACAGAAAATCTTGTAAGAAAACTCACAACATATTTGTCCTTAAGTATTTGAAGAAACAAAAATAGTGCGGAAGGTATGAAACGAGCAGTTATGGCTACTTATTATCATATTTTTCCAACAAAAGAAAATGCGCATCATGAACACTGCCCGATTGGAGCCGATAGTTGCTGTAAATGACTGAAAGCAGTCGCTTTAGATAAAGATCCTGAAGTTGAAGATCTTACTCCATTAGTTAGTGATGAAATGAAAGAACATTTATTGGAATGATTTATTGGAAAGATGCTTGGGTGGTCATACCCTGAATGCCAACGAAAGTTTCAACCGACAGTTTGGCGAATATGTTTGAAGCACCTCAATTCCGGTCGAAATATTGTCGAAATTTACAGCTTGCTGCTTGTTGCTGGAATGTCAAATGAAGGCTACACCCCCATTCTGAAGCTTATTAATGAGCTGGGTATAATTATTGGCACCTACTTATTGCAAAGTTTTCGCCGAAAACAGCGATGAGGCACGAGTAGCGAAGCAGAACCGAAAGAGTCTCTATATATCTCTGAAACAAAAGCAGCTCGAACACAGCAGCAGCTCCAAGATTATCAGCTTTCCGAGGAGGCCGAAGGGCTATTGTATGCGCACCCGGAATCGCAGATTGACCAATAAGTCACTTAAACTTATATTTATACCGTATCAAAACTTTAAACTTGATTGAACCCGAAACTTCATTTCCAAAAAATGCTCTTGCTGTAACTCAAAAAATTGTTGACTGATCAGACTAAAATTTTCACAGGTTTCTCTCTAAATGTGGCGGCCCTGGTGCAGTGGATAGACTGTGTGGCCCATACGCCAGAGAACTCTGGTTCGAATCCCACCTGACACAGAAAGTTTTTTCAATTGAATTAATTTTTCTGTTCGGCCGTCACCTCTCTGCAGACAATGGTAAGCCTCAGAGAGTAAAAACTGCCATGAAAAGCTTCTTGAGAACATGAGCCATTCAGAGTCGGCATAAAACATGTAGGTCCAGTTCTCGATCATTTGTGTTCAAATATTTCACAATACACACAACACAATTGATCATAAAAACCTCGGTCAAAGTCTTTTCAAGGGTTTCTTTTTCTCTCTAAAGTAGTACCTTCAAGGATGTACCTACATGTTTAAAGGTGATATCGTGTAAATAAATAATTTTTCTGCGATCGAAACTGTTGAAAAGAAATAGTCGAAAATCGGGACCTTCGATTAAACAGCCGATATAAATTTCAATTCTTAGCTCATTTATTATTTTACAGGTTAAGCCTTCTCTTTAACATATCAGTAATCGATGAAAAAACAAACCTCTTTTGTTTCAGATAAGTGGAAAAATTATGCAGCTCCAGCACTTTTAGATGCCTCGCAGCAAACGCCCAACGAAATACCCTACAGAGCCGCCATTTTGTAAAACTATAAATTAAAATGTTTTTTCTTACAGTTCCAACTAAACAGATAGGAAAATAAAAAAATATCCAATTATGTCATCAACTTCAAAGAAATTCACTAAACAGGACTAATTTCATCCTGTCTAAAGATATCTAGCCACTTAAGGTAAATGTATATACTCGTATATGTGTTTTAAATATAAATTCGTATAAAAGTAAGGAATTTCTCTTTTATTTTAAAAACAGATTTTTGTGGTGAAAATTTTCTCTCTTTAGGCGCGCTGAGTACTTTTTGGTAGAGAGCAATACTATAGATTCGCGATATCATCACGCTGTTAGCAATGCCATCACGCTGTTAGCGATATCATCACATTGTTAGAGAGCACCATCACGCTGTTAGAGTAGCAGCAATTATTTTTGTACAGCATTCCTTTTTAGGGATTACCTAGCATGGACCAAGCCGAAGACCGAAGCGATTAGCGAACCGATTACCAAGCCGATTACCAACCGATTACCAAACCAATTACCGAGGCGATTACCAATCGATTACCGAACCAATTACCGAAGCAATTACCAACCTATTACCGAGCCAGTTACCGAAATGATTACCAACCGATTACCGAAGCGATTACCAACCGATTACCGAACCAATTACCGAACCCATTGCCGATTACCAAAGTGATTACCAACCGATTACGAAACCAATTACTGTTTATCGAAGCGATTAAGAAAGTGATTATCAACCGATAACCGAATCAATTACCGATTACAGAAGGGATTACCAACCGATAACCGAACCAATTACCGATAACCGAAGCGATTACCAACCGATTACGAAACCAATTACTGTTTATTGAAGCGATTACCAAAGCCATTACCAACCGATTACCGAACCAATTACCAAAGCGAATGCAAACCGACTACCGAAGTGATTAACAACGGATTACCGAAGCGATTACCAACCGATTACCGAAACGATTACCAACCGATTAGCGAACCAATTACCGAAGTGATTACCAACCGACAACCGAACCAATTACCGATTACCGAAGTTATTACCAACCGATTACGAAACCAATTACTGTTAATCGAAGCGATTACCAAAGCGATTTCAAACCAATTACCGAAGTGATTACCAACCGATTACCGAAGCGATTACCAACCGATTACCGAACCAATTACGGATTGCCGAGGCGATTGATTACCAACCGATTACCGAACCAATTACCAAAGCAAATACCAACCTATTACCGAACCAATTACCGAAGCGATTTCTAACCGATTACCGAACCAATTACCGAAGTGATTACCAACCGATTACGAAACCAATTACTGTTTACCAAAGCGATTTCAAACCGGTTACCGAAATGATTACCAACCGATTACCGAAGTGATTACAAACCGATAACCAAACCAATTACCGATTACCGAATTGATTACCAAGCAATTACTAAACGAATTACTGTTTATCGAAGCGATTACCAAAGTGATTACCAACCGATTACCGAACCAATTACCGTTTACCGAAGTTATTACCAACCGGTGACGAAACCAATTACTGTTTATCGAAGTGATTACCAAAGCGAGTACCAACCGATTACCGAACCAACTACCGAAGCGATTACAAACCGACTACTGAAGTGATTACCAACCGATTACCGAAGTGATTACCAACCGATTACCAAAACGATTACCAACCGATTAACGAACCAATTACCGAAGCGATTACCAACCGATAACTGAACCAATTACCGATTACCGAAGTGCTTACCAACCGTTAACGAAACCGATTACTGTTTATCGAAGCGATTACCAAAGTGGTTACCAACCGATTACCGAACCAATTACCGAAGCGATTGCAAACCGATTACCGAAGTGAATACCAACCGATTGCCGAAGCGATTACCAACCAATTACCAAAACGATTACCAACCGATTAACGAACCAATTACCGAAGCGATTACCAACCGACAAAGTGAACCAATTACCGATTACCGAAATGCTTTCCAACCGATTACGAAACCAATTACCGTTATTTATTTATTTATTTATTTATTTATTTATTTATTTATTTATTTCAGTCTATGAACAAGGTTCTTACAGACTACGCAAGTAATAAAAAAAAAAAAAAATTTTAATAACAAAATATATATAAATAAATCCATAATTCTAATTATATAGGACCATAACTAAAAATGACTATTTAATAAATGCTTCATTGACAATTTAGACATAGAGAAATCAACATTAGCTGCTAAAACATTAAAATTCCATAACGCCCTATATAATGGAGAATTAACAGCATAGTTTGTTTTAAACGTCTCAAGGTAAAATATATCCGATCTTCTGAGCATTCTTGATGGAACATTGAAATCAATTAATTCTAATAACTCAGGACAGTCAATATTACCCGACACTAGATCAAAAATGAACAAAAGTGATGAAATAGTTCGTCTAGATTGCAGAGATTGAAGATGAATAAGTAGACACCGGGCATTATAAGAGGGAATAGGCTCTACGAAATTTAAAGTTCTTAATGCAAATCGAACGAAAGATTTTTGGACACGTTCCAGTCGTAAGATATGGACACCATAAAAAGGGCTCCATATAAAAGAACCATATTCCAACTTTGAACGAATAATAGAAGTAAAAATAGATTTAAGTGTGTAGGCATCTAAGTGATTACCAAAGCGATTTCAAACCGATTTCCGAAATGATTACCAACCGATTACCAAAGCGTTTATCAACCGATAACCGAACCAATTACCGATTACCGAAGTGATTACCAACCGATTACGATACCAATTACTGTTTATCGAAGCGATTACCAAAGCGATTACCAACCGATTACCGAAGTTAATACCAACCGATTACCGAAGCGATTACCAACCGATTATCGAAACGATTACCAACCGATTAACGAACCAATTACCGACGCGATTACCAACCGACAACTGAACCAATTACCGATAACCGAAATGTATTCCAACCGATTACGAAACCAATTACCGTTATCGAAGCGATTACCAACCGATTACCGAGCCAATTACGGATTACACAAACAATGTAATTGTGTCACAATTATATTATATATAAACATTAAAAAAAAAGCAGTTTATACATTCAATAACGCATAAATTGTTAAAAAGAGTTAAAAAAGTAGAACACGTCTGATTTGCCGACTCCAGCTACTTCGGAAATACATAACAGCTTTAAGTTTTCACTTCGGTCGGCAGTCCCACCACTGCCTATTTTTTTTTCTGAGTGCTACTTTAGAATAGCCGTTAAATAAAATAAGGGAACCTAAGGCACAGATTAAAAATGTCAAAAATTAAAATTCTCAGTATTGTTATCGGTCGAACGCAAAAAAATCAAAAAACCTGAGGAGATTATACATATAATACCAGCCACTCGTTTGAAGTCGAATAATCATAAACCATTTCTAGTTAAGACATGAATGAGCTTTCTTACCTTCAAATCCTTGAGCTAAAGTGCTCGTTAGTTTAAAACTCTAAAAAGTATTTTCGTGATAGTCTTGCAGCAAAATTTTTAAGAATTTGAAATTGTTACCATGACCCTCAAAACATTCAAACAAAGGTATATGAATACCATCTGTTTCACTGATGAACCAAAAGAATTGCGAACTGCCCAAAATAAATATTGAGGCGTTTCGGTGCATAAATTTAAAAGTCAGGGTCAAAGTTGTATTGTTGTTTGGAAATTTGCAGTTTTCAATAGCTTTTTTTATTGTAATTTGTGAAATTTAAACTCCAGGCCATAAACCAAAGTTGACTTAAACTGTGTACGACTAAAAGACTACCATTGTTTGTGGTAAGAAAAAAGTTCAGAAAAAAAAATTTTAATATAAAAAATAATAAAAAGAAAACATTGAATGTGTCTTGACTTGTATAGAAAAAAAGCAAAGATTTAACCAGTTATAATATTACTTTTATTTTTTCTTTTGGGTTTCTTTTTAGGTTTTTTTTGTTTTGTTTTTTGGCTTCTAACTTAAGCCACAAGCTGTGCGTTTTTTGTTGTTTCTTTTTATAACTACACCAGGTAATGCTATATAAACCGGCTGACTGGCAACACGATTTTAGTTTGTTTTTTTCTTGTTCTTTGAAGTTATTTGTAGTTTTTTTTATACGTTTAACTTTCGTACACTTAACGTCTTACGTCTGGTCACTCTAGCAGCTCCTGTTACTGCATTAGGTAACCTAACCGTGTGTCTCAAGCTCAAGCGCGCTGGCAACGATCGCAACAAGTCATGCCACTTGAGTTGAGTTGTGGTAAGACAATAAAAAAAAAAAAAAACTAAAAAAAAAACAACAGCAATAACCAGATTCTTAAGTTTTTCCACTCTCCGTCTTTATGTCTGTCTATCTGTCTGTCAGTTCAACAGAACCCACATTCAAGCCATACCAGTCAGGCAGCATCTTTGCTGTCTATCTAACATATACTCCGCTGATCGTTACTGCTGCTAGCACCCTGAAGCTTGTGGTTTTGTATATCAAGATTTAGTTGGTTTCTGGTTTAAACTGCATTCAATGTTTTTATTATTCTGGTCTGGTTTTGTTTTTTTTCAATTTATTTTTTCTTTTATGCTCTTTTATTTTATTGTGTTGTTGTTGCTGTTGTATTTTTTAAAAGTTATTTAAATCTAGATTTTCTGTTATGGTTTTGTTTTTTGTCGGGTTAGTTTTTTTTTTTTTTTTTTGTATTCATTTCTTGCAATTTCACAATATAAAGCTTCGATAGCGTTGGAACCATTTGGTGCACGTTTATATATTGCTTCCTAACGATAATGACATTTATGGCATCAATAAAATGTTTATTGAAAGTTAAAAATAAAAGTTTTTTTTTCTTTTTTTATAATCTTATAGTAGTTTATTGATATTTTTTTTTTTTTTAATGTAAAATCTATTAATGACGGAATGAGTTATGATTTACAGACGAATAACTTTGTTGTAAGCGTTAATATGATAAAATAATTAAGATATCGAAGTTTAATTGGCCTGCTTTAATCATAAAAAACAGTTAAAAAAAAAATCTAGAGGCTTTATAGTCAAGTTTGTATTGACTAAGATGGCATTGTCAGATTTTATACCCCCACACGTATAATTTATACGCGAAGTATATAGTTCTAACCAAAAAATTAATATCAACTCAGAAATGAGTCAAATCGGCTGAAAACCACGCCTGCCTCCCATGCACTCAGAAAAAATATCGAATTTTTTCACACAAATATGTTTATATCTCTTAAGAGAGGTCTTAGGCAAACATTTTTTTGAAAATAGATTTTTTTTCATTGATTTTTGTCGGCAAATCAGACGCGTTCTTCTTTTTTTTTAACTATTTTTATCAATTTATGCGTTATTGAATGTATAATTGCTATTTTTTAATGTTTATATATAATATATTTGCAACACAATTACTTTGGTTGGGTAATCGGTAATTGGCTCGGTAAGCGGATGGTAATCGTTTGGGTAATTGGTAATCTATTGATAATCGCTTCGGTATTTGGTTGGTAATCGCTTCTGTAAACGGTAATGGGTTGGTAATCGATTCGTATTTGCTTCGGTAATCGCTTGTGAATCGCTTTAGTAATCGGTTGCTAATCGGTAATGGGTTGTCAATTGATTTAGTAATCGGTCAGTAATCGGTTAGTAATCGATTCGGTAATGGGTTGGTAATCGCTTCGGTAATCGTTAATTAATTCGGTAATCGGTTGGTAATCATTAATTAACTGGGTCGTCGGTTGATAATCGCTTCAGTAAGTGGTAAATGGTTCACCAATCGGTTGGTAATCGCTTCGGTAATCGGTAATTAGTTCGGTAATTGGTTGGTAATCGCTTCGGTAATTGCTTATTAATTCGGTAATCGGTTAATAATCGCTTCGTTAATCGGTAATTGGTTCACTAATCGGTTGGTAATCACTTCGGTAATCGGTAATTAGTTCGGTAATCGCTAATTAATTCGGTAATCGGTTGATAATCACTTTGGTAATCAGTAATTGGTCCACTAATCGGTTGGTAATCGCTTCGGTAATCGGTAATTAATTCGGTAATCGGTTGGTAATCGCTTCGGTAATTAGTAATTGGTTCCCTAATCGTTTGGTAATCACTTCGTTAATTGGTAATCAGTTGGTAATCGCTTCCGTAATCGGTAGCTGGTTCGGTAATTAGTTGGTAATCACTTCGCTAATTGCTGCGTTAATCGGTTGGTAATCCTTTCGGTAATCGGTAATGGGTTGGTGATCGCATTAATTCGGTAACCGGTTGGTAATCGCTTCGGAAATCGCTATCGGTAATATTCGATAATCGCTCATCGCTATTTGGTAATCCTTTGGTTTCCGAAAGAGTCACTCTACGTCCGATGCCATAAAACTGGTTACAAGCATAGCAAGTAAAGCTATCGAAGGCACTAGCTGGAAGAAGGGGGCAAAGCAGTATTGCCTGGTGGCAATGCTGGATGTGCGAAATGCCTTTAATTCCGCAAACTGGGATACGATAATGAAAGCGCTCACAAAAATTTGAAATTCCACGCTACCTCTCTAAGATATTATCGAACTACTTCGATGGTAGAATACTACGCTATGCAACAGACGAGGGTATAAAGGTGTATAACGTCTCCGGTGGTGTCCCACAGGGGTCAGTCCTAGGGCCCCTGCTGTGGAACGTTATGTATGACGACGTCCTTAGACTCGCAGTTCCCACAGGCGTTAAGATCGTCGGCTTTGCGGACGACCTAGCGGTTGTGGCCACTGCAAAACATCTTGAAGAAGTCGAGGCACTCAGTAGTGTGGCGATCGGCATTATATATAACTGGCTTATGTCAGTAGGTCTTTGTCTAGCCGAACATAAAACCGAAGCGGTGCTCATAAGCAGCCGCAAAAAGATGGAAGTTGCAAGCATCAATGTTAATGGGACGCTGGTGTAATCAAAGGAATGCATTAAATACCTTGGCGTGATGATTGACTGCCGATTAACATTTAAGCAGCATCTCCAGTATGCCCATAAAAAAGCATCCAACGCATGCATGTCTTTATCGAGAATGATGCCGAATACGAGAGGCCCCAAACAGGCGCGCAGGATACTACTCCTTAATGTAGTACGATCCATCGTGATGTATGGGTCAACGGTGTGGGCCACAGCAATGAGAACGAAGTCATACCGACGTGGTGTTGAATCAGTGTACAGACTTGGCGCACTCAGGGTATGCTGTGCCTTCAGAACAGTTTCCGAGGATGCAGCATTAGTCCTTGCAAGCTCGATACCTATCGACCTTCTAGTAGAGGAAACGCTGTTCGAATCCAATAGCGAAAACCCAACAGTTCGCAAAAGACTCGCACGGGAGAGAAGCCTGCTAAAGTGGCAGGATCGCTGGGATAGCTCAGTTAAGGGTCGATGGACTCATCAGCTCATCCCTAACATTACCGCTTGGTTTGGTAGAACTCACGGCTCCATGAACTTCTACATTACGCAGATTTTAAGCGGGCACGGTTGCTTCAGGGCATATCTGCACAAATACAAGCACGTAGCAGATCCCTATTGTACCCATTGCGAGGGAAGTATACCAGAAGACGCGGCCCATGTCCTCTTCGAGTGCTCCAAGTTCCAAAATGCCAGACTTGAGGCTTAGGTCAGTCTCGGCGAAACGGTAACTGATCAAAACTTGGTTACCCTTATGCTGAGAAATGAAGCTAACTGTTCAGTGGTTAGCACCCTAGCACGACTGATTATCGACGAACTGCGAAGAGTTGAGCGTTTGCGAAATAGATAAGGTAGAGTTTATATACAAGCCCATGACCAAATCTTTTAGAATACGGACACAAGTCCAACAGTTTCCAGCTTAGTGCTGTTCCCATGCTCCGTGAAGTCATGCTTTGCGGCGGTCCCACGGGGCTTATACAAGGACGAAGATTCAATGCGGAGGTTAGGTTTAGTGCGTAAGAATCGCACACTCCCACCTGCACGGTGGCGCGCGTGCTTCTTGCAGTTATGCGACGAAGCGGACGTAACCCCATGGGGTACCGCCTATAGACTGGTAATGAAAAAGATGAAGTCATTCGGACGACCACCACCCACGTGCCCTCGCATACTTAGCCGCATTGTAAGTGTGCTCTTCCCTCAGCAACCACCGATGCAGCCCGTCATTAATCATGGCGACGTGCAAGCCATTTCCATGGTAACCGCAGAAGAGGTAATGAAAATCTCCAATGCTGTTCATAGCGAGAAGGCCCCAGGGCCAGATAAAATCCCGAACCGCGCGCTAAAAATGGCCATTGCAGCCCAAACACAAGCCTTCGTACAGCTGTATAACGCTTGTCTCACAGAGGGCATATTCCCCGCACAATGGAAGACGCAAAAGCTTGTGCTAATACCAAAAGGTAGCGGCTCTCTGGAGGATCCCTCAGCCTACCGACCTATATGCTTGCTCGACACGATAGGCAAGATCTTCGAGAAATTGCTGTACAACCGCCTCGAAGAAGCAATACAATCCAGAGGAGGACTCTCGAGCCAACAGTTTGGTTTCCGAAAGAGTCACTCTACGTCCGATGCCATAAAACTGGTTACAAGCATAGCAAGTAAAGCTATCGAAGGCACTAGCTGGAAGAAGGGGGCAAAGCAGTATTGCCTGGTGGCAACGCTGGATGTGCGAAATGCCTTTAATTCCGCAAACTGGGATACGATAATGAAAGCGCTCACAAAATTTGAAATTCCACGCTACCTCTCTAAGATATTATCGAACTACTTCGATGGTAGAATACTACGCTATGCAACAGACGAGGGGATAATGGTGTATAACGTCTCCGGTGGTGTCCCACAGGGGTCAGTCCTAGGGCCTCTGCTGTGGAACGTTATGTATGACGACGTCCTTAGACTCGCAGTTCCCACAGGCGTTAAGATCGTCGGCTTTGCGGACGACCTAGCGGTTGTGGCCACTGCAAAACATCTTGAAGAAGTCGAGGCACTCAGTAGTGTGGCGATCGGCATTATATATAACTGGCTTATGTCAGTAGGTCTTTGTCTAGCCGAACATAAAACCGAAGCGGTGCTCATAAGCAGCCGCAAAAAGATGGAAGTTGCAAGCATCAATGTTAATGGGACGCTGGTGCAATCAAAGGAATGCATTAAATACCTTGGCGTGATGATTGACTCCCGATTAACATTTAAGCAGCATCTCCAGTATGCCCATAAAAAAGCATCCAACGCATGCATGTCTTTATCGAGAATGATGCCGAATACGAGAGGCTCCAAACAGGCGCGCAGGATACTACTCCTTAATATAGTACGATCCATCGTGATGTATGGGTCAACGGTGTGGGCCACAGCAATGAGAACGAAGTCATACCGACGTGGTGTTGAATCAGTGCATAGACTTGGCGCACTCAGGGTATGCTGTGCCTTCAGAACAGTTTCCGAGGATGCAGCATTAGTCCTTGCAAGCTCGATACCTATCGACCTTCTAGTAGAGGAAACGCTGTTCGAAGCCAATAGCGAAAACCCAACAGTTCGCAAAAGACTCGCACGGGAGAGAAGCCTGCTAAAGTGGCAGGATCGCTGGGATAGCTCAGTTAAGGGTCGATGGACTCATCAGCTCATCCCTAACATTACCGCTTGGTTTGGTAGAACTCACGGCTCCATGAACTTCTACATTACGCAGATTTTAAGCGGGCACGGTTGCTTCAGGGCATATCTGCACAAATACAAGCACGTAGCAGATCCCTATTGTACCAATTGCGAGGGAAGTATACCAGAAGACGCGGCCCATGTCCTCTTCGAGTGCCCCAAGTTCCAAAATGCCAGACTTGAGGCTTCGGTCAGTCTCGGCGAAACGGTAACTGATCAAAACTTGGTTACCCTTATGCTGAGAAATGAAGCTAACTGGTCAGTGGTTAGCACCCTAGCACGACTGATTATCGACGAACTGCGAAGAGTTGAGCGTTTGCGAAATAGATAAGGTTGAGTTTATAGACAAGCCCATGACCAAATCTTTTAGAATACGGACACAAGTCCATCAGTTTCCAGCTTAGTGCTGTTCCCATGCTCCGTGAAGTCATGCTTTGCGGCGGTCCCACGGGGCTTATACAGGGACGACGATTCAATGCGGAGGTTAGGTTTATTTAGTTATTTATTTATTTAGATAAATTTAGGCGCTTATGAGAATTAACTTATAGTTAAGCACCGATTACATAAGTTTTAATTACCATTATTATAAAATTTCAAACATTAACAATATTAAAAAATTAAAAAAGTTATATTATTGATAAAATAAATGCTATATATATGTTGAATAATAAAAGATTAAGATAGAGAGAAAAAAAAAAAAAAAGAGTATGAGAACAAAGAGAAAAAGAAAAATAAGTGATGAAAACAGTAAATTATCTAGAAGACAGATAATCTGACAGGAGAGATTTGAATAAAGTTGCATTGCAAGTACGCTGAATGTAGGGAGGAAGCGAGTTCCAAAGACGTATGGAATTGACGAAAAACTGTCGTTCGGACGATAAGCAGAAATGTGTGGGAATAATTAAGTTATGTCCACGTTGAGATCTTAAAAACTGTAGTTTCTGATACAAATATGGTGGTTCCTTTGTAAAAATTATTTTTTGCAAAGCAATCAATGCCCTAAAGTTCAAGAGACTGTCAAAGGTCAAGCCAAAAATCTGTTTTGCATGCTGGGTTACATGACATGTTCGTTTTAACCCAAAGACATAACGTGCGATATTGTTATATGCAACATTCAGTTTCCGTTTACTTGTGGCATCACAGAATGCAAAAACTTCACATCCGTACAACAAAGTGGGAACGAGATACGTTTTGGCCAGTAGCATTTTGATATTGAAGGGGGTAAAGTGCTGCGTAGCCCACAGATTGCGGAGCATGCCATAAATTTTTCCTACTGTGATGTTGACGTGATTTATCCAATCCAAGGTACTATTAAAGGTAATGCCAAGGTTTTTTGCAGAGCTAACGACCTCAATACGTGAACCATTGAGGATGACTTCCGGTAATGGCGATGTTAGATTGTGCTTTTTGGCAATGATTAAGCATTTAGATTTATTGGGATTGAGGCATAAGCCATTATCCGACGCCCATTCATTTATTTTACTCAAATCTTCGTTCAAATTGGTAGCACAAGAAACTAGATCGTTCTTTCGACAACTAACATAAAGTTGTACGTCGTCTGCATACATCTGAATGCTGCAACTGTTAAGAAAATTAGGAAGGTCATTAATATAAAGCGAAAACAAAAGTGGCCCCAGTATGGAGCCCTGAGGCACACCACGCGCTACTGACAAAAAGTTTGAAGTCACACAGCCAATGTTTACTGCTTGGGATCTTTGGGTGAGGTACGAGCTCATGAAACGAGTTGCAGCAGTGGAAAAATTAAATATATTTGATAGTTTTGCGCAAAGAATTTCATGATCGACGGTGTCGAAGGCTTTTGAGTGGTCAAGCAGTACCAGAAAAGTTAATTCATTGCGATCGAGGTTATTGCGAATTTCATCAGTAACGTCTAATAATGCTGTCACACAGCTGCGCTTTGGCCGGAATCCAGACTGCCTGTCCGTAAGAAGTGAGTTCTCGAGGAGAAAATTACTTATTTGTTTCTGCATCAGTGATTCAAAAACTTTTGAGAGAAAAGGCAGAATAGCAATAAGGCGATAATCATTTCCAGTTTTGGGTACAGGAATTATTTTGGCTTTTTTCCAAATAGCGGGGAAATAGGATTTAGTAATAATTGTGTTGAAAATATGCGTTATGTAAGGAAGTAGTACTGGGAGAAGAGCTTTAAAAAATTTTGGATGCATTCCATCGAAACCAACGGCATTCGATTTGATTGCTAAGCAACTTCGCAGAACTTCAACGGCTTCTACGCATTGAAAACTAAAAGCAGAGTTCGGGCTAATATTACTTTGATAATGACCATATGCGTTTCTATTTGCCACAGGCATGGGAAAATCTATGAATTTCCTGTTTAAATCTTCAACGTCCACGTTCATTGGGGGCAAAATGTTTCTTCCTACTCCAATTTGCCGTATAATTCTCCACTTCAGCTTACAATCAATAGCTGAGCTAAATTTGCGTTCATAATATTGCAACTTGGCGACCTTTACAGCTCTTACTACATCTTTCCTACAAGTACTGAAAAGATTGTAGAGTTCCGGTGTTTTGAAACGTTTCCAATTCTTATAAAACTTATCACGTTTTGCAATCAAAGCTTTTATAGTACCTGAGAACCAGGGCGGTTGACTGTGTTTAATATTTGCAGTTTTGAGTGGGACGTATTTATCAAATAATGTGTTTACATTCTGTTGTAAGAATTGCAGCTGATCGTTAACAGAAAGCATATAAAAAATAAGCGTCCAGTCTACGAGTTCCAGTTCTGACCGTAGAGAATTGAAATCGATGTTTTTAAAATCGCGATACGTTATTTTTTCCTGTGGTATTTGTAGCTGAAAATCATAGCAAAGAAAGATCAGGTCGTGCCTGGAAAAGACAGAAGCTGACAACTGGTCATAAAGTAAGATTTTTTCACTATCACCCACAAAAAAAAGGTCTAACAGAGTATTTCGATACTTGGAGAAATGAGTAGGTGTAGTGCGGTTTACACACGTAAGACCTAAAGCACACATGTCCTCAGTTAAATGAGTTTCAACCAGCAAATTACTGTTGAAATCACCGGAAATAATTACATCGGAATAAAAACTTGTCAACGATTCAAATTTCCGCAATAAATTATCAGTATTGATGTTACGGTGTCGCCTATAGACATTACCAACAAGCAGTTTTTTGAAATCATAGATTATATCAATAAAAATGAATTCAACATTATCTTTTATGTCAGATTTACTGATCAAGTTGCAGGTAATTCCGTTTCTGACAAATATTGCAACACCACCAGCATGGGACTCTCGATCCGCACGGAAAGTTTTGTAACCATTTACCCGGAAGACACTATCTTGAACAGAGGGCTGAAACCATGTTTCAGAAACACAGATTACATCAACTGTTGAGTTTTCAAAGATGTACCGAAATTCATCAAATTTGTTGTTCAGACTTTGCGCATTTAAGTGACATAACTTTAAGCCCTTCTTTTGTCTGCTTAAAATTCGAACGAGTGTATAAATGCTGTCTTTGGAACTAGAGCGACTATTAGTTAAATTATTTATTGTATGAAGATATTAAATTTGAAAGAAGCCTACATGCAATGCTGGAATTGAAATAAGTTTGTTGATAATTTAGTGTTTTCATAATAGACCTATTTAAAAAGGAAGTCATGGATGGAAAAGTTAATGTATATAGAAAAAATAAAAATTTGATATAGATGACGGAAGAAGGATTAATTAGACCAAATAAAAATATGATTGAGAGTAAAAAAAAAGTGTTTAAATCAGCAAGCAGCAACATCGTCTTGAGGAAGGTAAATGTTGCTGCTAAGTTCAGCACCAGAGATAGTATTTTGTAGTTGGCTTTCATCGTTGATACGGATGCTTGGGTATCCTTTTTGTAGCCGAATGTAAACACAACCACGGACCGTGAAAGCATTGAAGATGGACTTACGTCGCTTGCAGGCAATTGCAACTTGCAATAGCTTTCTGGTTTCAGCATCCAGGCATTCGTGAATGTAAACGTTGTGATCTGAGTCGAGACTATCATTTCTCCAATGTACTGCTTTCTTGGTACGTCTACGATAATCGCCAAAAGCTTTGAGCACCCGAGACAGATTGTATGGTGTATAGAATTTGATGATTATCACGGGACTCGTATTATTCGCTCTTGGTCGTACGCGAAAAACGTCTTTAATAGGGGGTGGCAGAAACTCAATGGAGTGGCAGATGAGGTTAAAAATACTCCTGATGTTTTCGTCTTTGGCGAATGGAACTCCAAAGATAACGGCATCTGAAGACAGATCTTTATTGTTATTATTATTGTTATTGATGTATGGTGTGGTGGAGTATCTCTTAATTTCATCTGCTAATACATCACATCGCGAAGTAAAAAGTTCGATGCGTTGCTCTAGTGAATGGATTTTTTCTTCGTGCTCATCAAATTTGTCTTTAATAGACGGGACTTCACACCTGAGCTCGTTACTCAACTTACTCTCAACGTTAGATAACTCACTCGACAGTTGCTTGTAGTTGTTGTCCGAATGCTGCCGATTTCTTCCGTCAACTTTGCACTCAGTCGCTCTTCCACGGCATTGAGCGCTGCACTATACGAAAACGAGCTGCCACTCTCGACTTTCGGCGTGTGTTCGTCCTTATTGCGAGGTCCTTGTTTTTGGCGCAATTGTTCACGCGTAATTCTAGGAGTCGGTGACATTTGCACTCATAAGCGAAGATGAAAACTATTACAATCTCACCTTTACGTTTAGTGGGTTACGTCTGGGTAACAATGTTTGCTTGGTTGAGTGGAATATGGGCTCGATGTTTGATTGGTTGCGTGGGATGTGGAACATATGTTTTGACAGATCAGTTTCAGCGTTTGTTTTTAACTTTCATTAACGTGGCGGGTATAAAAGTAAAATTAGAGTTGTTTTTAAGACAAATAAAAGTTTATGTTGTTTATCTTTTATATTATTTCTAATAAAAGAAAGAGTTTATCATGCTGTTACACTCTTGCACGACCGGCAAAACATTCGGAGACAGCTGAGCGGTCAGCGAAACCCGAGGTGGTTGAACGTCGATTGACGCCAAGTCAAAAAAGGGTTTAGTGCGTAAGAATCGCACACTCCCACCTGCACGGTGGCGCCTTTTGAAGGTTCCCCCTTCGCGAATAAAATAAAAAAAAAAAAAAAAAAAAAAAAACCTCTACCTCTACCTCTACCTCTACCTCTACCTCTACCTCTACCTCTACCTCTACCTCTACCTCTACCTCTACCTCTACCTCTACCTCTACCTCTACCTCTACCTCTACCTCTACCTCTACCTCTACCTCTACCTCTACCTCTACCTCTACCTCTACCTCTACCTCTACCTCTACCTCTACCTCTACCTCTACCTCTACCTCTACCTCTACCTCTACCTCTACCTCTACCTCTACCTCTACCTCTACCTCTACCTCTACCTCTACCTCTACCTCTACCTCTACCTCTACCTCTACCTCTACCTCTACCTCTACCTCTACCTCTACCTCTACCTCTACCTCTACCTCTACCTCTACCTCTACCTCTACCTCTACCTCTACCTCTACCTCTACCTCTACTTCTACCTCTACCTCTACCTCTACCTCTACCTCTACCTCTACCTCTACCTCTACCTCTACCTCTACCTCTACCTCTACCTCTACCTCTACCTCTACCTCTACCTCTACCTCTACCTCTACCTCTACCTCTACCTCTACCTCTACCTCTACCTCTACCTCTACCTCTACCTCTACCTCTACCTCTACCTCTACCTCTACCTCTACCTCTACCTCTACCTCTACCTCTACCTCTACCTCTACCTCTACCTCTACCTCTACCTCTACCTCTACCTCTACCTCTACCTCTACCTCTACCTCTACCTCTACCTCTACCTCTACCTCTACCTCTACCTCTACCTCTACCTCTACCTCAATCAATGTGCCATCAAAACATGAAAACGTGTAAAACTGGACTTCACAGAAAATCATTTTAGCGCAACGTTCTAATGTTTTCTATGACCTCTTCCCACGTTTTTTGTGTTTTTCAAATGTTCCAGGAAGCTGCTTCGCCTGCACCTCACCGTACTCAACCAGCGCACACAATCAAGAACAGACAGACGACGACAACGACGATGACGAAGTTCGTTTTATTTCGAAAGGAAGCTGGTAACTATAAATTACAACTTATGAACTTGCTTTAAAATAACAAGCCAACCAGTTTCCTTGTTGAGCCAAACCTGTCACTGCCAAACAGCAAATCCTGTTTAGGAAATGTGGAATGTGCGGCGGCAAAAACATTTATCCAAGACAAGCAGATGAAATCCTCGAAAGGGAGAAAAATTCCACGCAGAGATGCTGCACTTTGTTGGCCATAAATGGATTTGGTTGAGGTCGTAAATGCGTGGCTACCAGAGTATAAATTCTGTATAGATGTGTTTATAGGTATACACTGTGTGCAGCTGAGAAATGTGTGTTTGTATATATATATGTATATCTTTAAGATGTACATCATGCAATGTTGCATGTTGCAAAACAGGAAAAGTTGCGTTTCTAGTACAAGAATACGAAGAAGAAGTTGAATAAAAATTTATGGAAAAATGCTACAAATAGTTGCCAGCGAGTCAAACAGGCCAGCTGGATTTTATGGCACATTATTAAGATTTATGCTTTGATGTAGCTAAGAATATTTTTTTCGTTTGAAAAACGTATGCGTTGCTATACACAATAAGCTGAAATCTTTATTTTATTACCCACAAATAAATGTTGATTAAATTCATGCTTTTGGAGAGGTAGGAGTGCAGTGCTTCGATATTATTTCGAAATTTATTTAATTTTTGTCAATCAAGCCAATTCTGAATGAAATCTGACCGGGAATTGAAAAAGGAAGTTTTCATTTTTTAGATAGGAGATAATATTTTAAAAAATGTTTTTTTTCTTAAAATCTTAAAAATTTACTATGAAAGCAATGCTATTATCTACTGCATAACTAATTGCATATCATTATATAACATTATTTTCTAATAAGTATAATTTTTTTAGTACACCCAACTTTTTTATTTTTAGAGCTATGTTTATGTTCTTGGTGTCATTGAAAAAAGAATTGAATAAATTACTAAACTGTTGATAAAAAAAAATTAATTTATTACGCGATATTCTAAGAAATTTGCACTGAAAGTTGAAATTTGGTAGTTTCAACCGATTGATTTCATCTTCACGCAAGCGCAGCTTGGTAACGGTTAAGTCGGTGGGGTTTGGTGATATACCGTTGGAAAGGTGATTTCATTGCCTTTACAATGAGCTATCAAAATAAGTTTTCTGTAAGTTAGCTATTCTGCTAGAAACAATAAAAGTGAATCAAAGTCGTGAAATATTAATTAACCCTGTAGCTCCTAAGAACGTTTTACACACACCCATACGATTTTTAACGTAGAGTGACGTCTTACAGCACCGTTTGTATGGGGGTATTATCACAAAATTTTCAAGGTGATGCTAACGTTTTTTGGGGGACACTTTAGGTATACATACAGCCTTTAATATTCATCGTACAAAGATAAAATTTATGCCAAAAATATCAGCTAACTTTGGATTTTGTCACTTCTTTAATAAAGCCACAAAAGATAGCAAAAGAAAAGAAGAAAAATTCACAATTTTGTATGATAACTAGTAAGGATGGAGCTTCGGTAGGGTACCGAAGCTAAAATACCCACTGCGTCCATATTGAAGTACATTCGAAGTCCTTAGCCACGACATACACGGTGACATTCAGTTTTATATATCAACGAAAGTTTTCCTATTTTGATGACGTCACTTTGTATAAGAGGTAGGCGTGGTTTTGATCCGATTTTGTCAAATATAGAGATGGTTCATATCATATATCAAAGTTAATCAAGACATATCTTTAATTTTTGCGGATTTTTAAGAGATTTTACGTTTAAAATTAAGCCACTTTGTATGGGAAGTGGGCGTGGTTTTCATCTGATTTTGCCATATATCATAGAGATGGTTTATATCAAAGCTTATGTGCAAAATTTTTAATACATTGCTTTAATTTTTGCAGATTTTAAGGGGATTTTACTTTTTAAATAATGTCAATTTGTATGGGAGATAGGCGTGGTTTTCATTCGATTTTGCCAAATATCATAGTGATGGTTTGATATTAAGTATCAAAGCCTATGTGCAAAATTTCAAGACATTTCTTTAATTTAAGCAGATTTTAAAGTGGTTTTACTTTTACAATAAAGCAAAATTTGTATGGGAGGTAGGCGTGGTTTTCATCCGATTTGGCCTATTATCCAAACTTGATCTTCCTTTTTTAAAAAAAAACTTATATTTTGAATTTCATCAAATAGCTTTAAAATTGCATCTGTAATCGTGTCGACAGACGGACACACGGAAATCAACTCAGGAGGTGATGCTGATCAAAAATATATATATTTTTCTATACCTGGCGGTATACCAATACGCGTTGGAGTATAAAAATGCATTAATGATTCAGTTGCTGCTGACGTTTTTATGCATGTTGCTTTAGTTCGTACCGAAATCTCTAATCGTTTTTGTTTGTTGAATAGAATTGTTGTTTTTTTGAATAGAATCGTTTTATGCATTTTTTTAAACGGTAAAAAAAAAGTTTAAATAATACGCTGATTTGTGTAGCTATACCTCATAGTTGGTTTTTATTTGGCGCATAACTATAACCGAATATAACAAATTAATAAACATAGTCTAATAAAATAAAATAATTTCACAAAATTATTTCAAATTCAAATGACTAATAATGTGTAAGGACCACCTCCTTTGTTTTGAATTAAAACAAAAAAAATCGATCTGGCATACTCTGTACTAATGTTTTTTCGAGTCTCCTGGTTGATTGATTCCCATGCTGCAATAATGATGGTTTTTAATTCACTGAGCATGCTGGCCACTTTAAAACGTTGATGTTGTTTGACTCAAGCAATTGCTTCGTCTGTCTCTCTGCTGCTGTGCACAGACGCATTATGATGCTGGAATACCCATTCAACACTATGATTTTGTTCCAGAAATGGATGTAAATTCATCTGTAATATTTGTGCATATTCGGCAGAGTTCATACGTGGGCTGATAAATGCTATTTCTAGCATGCCATCTAACGTTAATACTCCCCAAACCATCACTGTTCCACCACAAAAATTTGGTTTGGAAAAAATAATGGGATACCTGCCGTATATCTCTCCAATACGAATTAAAAACGTCAGGCCCATTCAAGTTAAATTTTTACTCGTCAGAGAATATTACCTTGATACAAACAAATTTTTTGGTTAGTTTTTCGTTTAGATGATTTTACTTAAAAAATATACCTGTTTCCAATTCCGTCCCATGTTTTGCCGGGCAAATTCAAGGCGGGCGCTTGGAGGTGATGTGACAAGAACTTGAGCGCAGAATTGAGTTTTTGTCTGATAAGTTTAGGGGAGCTTTTTAAATCACGATTTATGGTCCACCGTGATACGTTTAACACGTTGACTGCCAACTACGAGATAACTCGTAGATTGCGTTCCCTTCTAGGGTGCCAACTACGAGTTATCTCGTACTCACTAAGCCTGCCATTTTTGTGTAGCTACGAATAAAACCGTATTATATCAGTGCTAGTATCGATAAATGGCTTCTGGGAAAAGAACAAAAAGTCAATGTTGGCTTGCGTGAACTGAATATTTATTAAAAAAAAAAAAAAAAAAAATAATGGACAAATTCATTCAATATAATGGAAAAATTAACTCAAATACAAGAAATAAAGTAATATTTTATTGTTTGTGGAAGTTCTTAAAACAATTTTCCACACAAAGGACTGGCTTTTCTTCACAGGCTGGACAGAAGTAACACGTTTCTCGGCGGCGTTTTTTTGCTTGGGTACATATACGACATGGCTTTGTTGGGCGCTGTTTTTTTTCGGTTGGTGGTAAACACTCTAAATAGTGGAGCTCTTGCAATCTATTTTTTTTCAAAACTAGTTGAATCTCTTCTCCAACCAACGCGACGACGAATTCTTCTCTGAACTTTATCAGTTTTATTTTAGATGAAGTTACTTTTTGAAAAATTCTGTAAGCATTTTGTATATATATCTCTATGATATGTAGTGAAACCATTTTGGCCCATCTAATAGTCTTTCTTAGAGATGTGTAGTTGGAAATCATTTGATTTGATCGGTCAATCAGACAGATCAGAGACATTCCTTTATTGTAATCTCGAATTATATTCGGTTTCACAGAAATTTTTCCATTGCGATTGGGCACCTCTACCATTTCAACAGCATGCATGTTTGAAATGGTAAGGACATCTCGTTCCTCTTTTCATTTGCATATAGTAACAGGACCAAAAACACTTCCATTTTTTCAGTATAAGACTTACCACATCTCATGGGTTTCCTTTTCTGTTATTTCGCAGGGTTCCACACACATTAGTTTTTCGTGTTACAAAAATTATCCATGTAAAGCGTGTAGCCTTTATCGAGATAGTCCTCAAGTTAATGTAAAACAACGTCAGCAGTGTGACCAACATTATTGGTAGTTTCCTCAGATTTCCCGCTGTAAATTTTTATTTTCATTACAAGATCGTCGGACTCACATAGTTCATATAGTTTGATACCATAATTGTATTTTTTATGTATTGGCGGAAAAGCAATCTTCCCCGCCATAGGTACATAGTTTTCACGCATAACATTGTTGAAATGATTTAGGATTGGTCTCACCTTGTATAATCTGTCGGTAGATGGTATTGAGTTATCAACCAAATGAAAATAACGAAGTAGCAACAGGAACCGATTTCGGCTCATGTGTGAGCGCCAAAAGTTTACATTATATACATAGCTTGTTTGTGTGCTCCAGTAATGTTCTATTGATGGAAAAGTACAAGGTCCCATTTGCAATAAAAGTGCAATAAAAACTTTCATCTCTGCAGCACTTACTTCTTGGCAATTTGATAACCTTTTAGATTTTTTTTTTTATAGCATTTCCATTCCCATTTTCCTCTTCTGCAATTTCTTGCGCAGCATATTAATTAGTTTGTTCTACCAGTAATGCAAGAAACTCTTCCGAAAAAAAATAAATCCACCAGCATTTGTACTGTAAAATTTGATGTACCAAATTTCACACCAACATTTTCTTGAAAAAGAAATAATTCAGGATTCTGTTGAAATTCTGTCCACAAATCATCATTCGCATTTGACGTTGTTGCTTGGAAATCATCGTCATTATTATCAGGTTTGGACACGTCTTCAGGTTCGGAGATGACTTCATCTTCACTATCACTTGTATGCTCAGAAGGTTCATAAATGCCGTTACTATCATCGCTAAAAATCCCATCATATTCTGAATCACTTAGATTTGCGTTATCCTTTGTTAATCGATAACCTTTTGTTATCCATATTGGGTTCTTGATAATTAAAACTAAAAACAAAGAAAATAATAATAAAATGATGATAATTATAATTAGTCCAAAACTCACCGATTTTCTCCAAAATCGTCTATATTCGCCAAAAAATTTCGTACGACTTTCTCAGATCGATTTATTTTTCTTGCGATTTCGCAAAAACTGAGACCAACTTCTTTGAATGCAGACATTTTTTTTCTTTTTCTAAATCAGTTAACACAGTACCGCGTGGCATTTTAGTTCTATATTTCTTTAGCGCCAAACAAAACCAATTTCAATCAAAGAAAACTTTAAATAAAATTAATTTAAAAGTCAAATGGCTATAGTTATGCACCAATTAAAATTATGATTACTTACTTTTCTAACGGTTCTAACGGTATTTTCACTCGATTTTATTTTTTATTTGTCTTGCTTCATTTCATTTTTCTCTTGTTTTCTTTTGAAAATGTAGAACTCTCATATATAAGGGCCTGGTTATAGTTCTGCACCACAGTGTATAATGAACTCTGCATCACTTCTTCGTATTGCAACGTCTTATTTTCTCAGGCATCAGGCGGACAAAGTGACGCTACACTAACTGATTGGAGTCTACCGGCAGACTGAAAGCTTCTTATGGGGCGCAAGCATTTATATACGTATGCATTGCTTGTAATAGCTCAAACACAATACGCGCGACGAGCGGCAAGCAACATGTCTCCACTCTGTCGTTGTAGAGAGCGACTTGATTATAAAAAACGCGACAGCAGCAAACTTCAGCTGCTCTTCAACTATTTGTTTATCTAAGTCCATATTGCAATAGAAGTATGTTTCTTCATATTAAATACATATTAAACTCTTTATGTTATAATTTACGAACTTATTACTTTCAAAACTTTAAACCAAAAAACTTCTTCAAAGTAAACAAAAATACGAGCACTTCAACAGCCAAACAATAGTAAACAAAAAACAATGGCTGCATTCAGCCGACTCAACAGTTGCCGTTTTGAATAACAACACTGAGCTAAAAAAGAAATACATTCAAATTCATTTCAATTTATTAAGGCGCTATTAAGTAACCAAAATTTATAGTTTTTTGAAAAAAGATTTAAAAAACAAATGAATTTAGCAAATTTAAGTTTAGTTTTTTTTTTAAATTTAATTTTAAAAATTGTCGATGTTTCGCATATTGTTTGCTTCATCAGGGCGTCTTTTATAGTTTTCTAGTTGTAGTTGTAGTAGTAGTCGGCAAATTTTTAAAATTAAAAATTTAAATTTGTTAAATTTATTTCTTTTTAAAATCTTTTTTCAAAAAGCAATCAATTTTGATTACAAAATAACGCTTAAATAAATTAAAATAATTAAAAGGTAACAATAAAATAAAAAACTGAAATATAATCAAAATCGTGCAATGTACAATTTAATTTTATTTTCAAAGAGGTGAATGAGTGAATGACGAAATAAGAATCGATTCAATGAATGCAAGACTCATTCATAAATAAAAATATTAATTCACATTAAATTTTAAAAATTCAATAATTATTCGTTTCATTTATATCAATTAATAAATAAAAAATCAATAATGCATAAGAAATTAGTAAAGAATATCAAATGAACAATGAATAACCAATGCATAATGAATAACAAATGAATAATTAATATGAAATGAATAGTAAATAAAATATGAATAACTACTAGTCCCGTGTAACGTTAAAACACCAAAATAAAAAATATCTAGTGGCAGGTAACTTTGTTTTTATATTGAAGACTACACTCTGTTGCAATTGTATAAATCCACTCCAAAAGGAACTGATTTTTAAATTGCTATCGGCAATTTTGAGTTGGTTTTTTTTTCACAGAAAATGTGCAGTTGTGAGTGAGTTCGAAAAGCAAAAATTATATGAGTCATTGAAGAATAACGTTACTTTGTTTACTCTTTTAATTATATTGAGCATTTTTCGCAGTTGCATTTCTATAAATCCAGTAGTTCTTTGAAGATAGTTAAAGCGATCGGAAGTTTTTTTCTGTTTTGTAATATAAATAATTGTGTGTTTGGGTATTTTTTATTATGCCACTAGCAAAAAGATTAACAGATATTGAAAAAGGAAAGATAATTGCTTTTAATTCGGAAGGAATAGGTGTTCGAGAAGTTTCTCGAAGAATCGGTCGAAGTCATGGATTAGTTGGATCCTTCTTACGTAATCCTGACAGCTATGGATGCGCAAAAGGAGGTGGCAGAAAAAGAAAGCTAGATGATCGTGATGAATGTAAAATTTGTAGGGCAGCAAGCAACTCCACGAAGAGCTGCAAGCAACTTGCTGCACTTTGCTCAGTAAATGTGTGTCGACAAACAGTGTGGAGGGCTCTAAATCGAAATCCCAATATAAAGCGTGCCAAAATGAAGAAGGCTCCACGACTTTTAAAAAGACATATCGATGCCCGCATGAAATTTGCAGAGGAGTGTATTGGAACGGACTGGACCTCGGTAAGTTACTTTTTGGTTATTGTTATTTTATTGCCCACAAGTAACTTTTCGTTTCAAGTTATTTTTTCAGATGAGAAAAAATTCAATCTAGATGGTCCTGATGGATTTAATGGTTATTGGCACGATTTACGTCGAGAACCGAGATATTTCTCTCGTCGCAATTTTGGCGGTGGTAGCATAATGATTGGGGAGATTTTACTGCCAATAAATCAATTGAAATTCAAATAACATCTTCGAAAATGAATAGCAAAGATTATATCGCAATCCTACAATGCAGCCTTAAAAATTTTTTAGATTTAAATCCCGAAACAAAATGGGTATTCCAGCAAGACAATGCAGCAATACATACCAGCAAGGAGACTAAAGCTTGGTTTGCAACTTACAAAATAAATCTTTTGTCCTGGCCAGAATGTTCTCCGGACTTAAATCCAATGGAGAACATTTGGGGTGTATAAGTACGAAAAATGTATGCCGATCAGCGTCAATTCAACACAGTTTTAGAGCTGCGCCAAACAATTATTGAAGAATGGAATAATTTGAAAGAAAAGTTGCTTAAAAATTTAATTTTAAGCATGAATAAAAGAATTTTCAAACTAATTCAATGTAAAGGAAAACAAATAAATTATTAATGTTATTTTTAAATGTCCTATTCTTATGTTTCTCTCACTGGATTTATAGAATTGCAACAGCCCAAAATGGAACTTTTTGAAACTAAGCTTAAAAAAAATGACGATATGTTAAAATCATCACACCAAAATTTCTCTCTGAAATCAACTTAGAAATGCGAAACTTTTGGGAAAAAGAGCAATTCGAATATATTTTTTTAAAAGTTAAAATAAAAATTTCAGCGGTGGATTTATACAATTGCAACAAAGTGTATTTTTACCTTTGAACCAAGGATTTCATAGAAACTTTCTATGTTTCTGTTGAATTGTTGAGTAACCCAATTATTCCGTATTAAAGCATTATAATCAAAATCTATCACATTCTTTTAGGCATCACATAGAAATTTGGTTGGTTTTCATAGAAAATTGTTTCAGTTTTTTGTTTAAAGAAATACAATATTTTAGAAAAAATAAGACCTTATTGCACATCTACAAAGCAAGACCTTTTAATTGCTACCCTATTTATGAACATCGCGTCTATAATATAATAATATAGATAGATAGATAAATGGATAAAAAATAATATTTGAAAATTCTGAAATTCTTTCTGTATTGCGTTCTTTGTGAATAGCATTCATATGAATAAAAACTTGATTCATTATTGGTTTTTTATTCATTATTAACTTGTTACTCCTTATTCACTTGTTATTCATTTTTTATTCATTATTAATTTTTTAATCATTATTCACTTCTTATTAATTATTCATTTTAAAAAAAAAATTATTCATTTTTTATTCATGGCTTCGGTGCAAATGAATAACAAATAAATATTGAATAAAAATGAATAAAAAAAAATAATTGAAAATTCGGAAATTCTTTCTGAATTGCATTCTTTGTGAATAGCATTCATATGAAAAAATTCATTCGTTATTCTGTGGCGACATGTTATAACTTCACTTTAAAAGCAAACATCGAAGCGAATTATCAATGTGGCAGTGTGTTATAAAAAACAACAAAATTGTATGAAAAATGAAAGCAAAGTGATATTTTATTGCCTGTCGAAAGTATGGCTGAGATCCTAAATGCATTTATGCAAAGCATCAGCGACGTTTCTTTGAATTGGTGCATAGTTGGTTTACCGAAACAGCGCAACTAAAAAGTGCTTAAAAATAATAATCTAGTTGCGCAGTTATGTTGAATCAAGTATGCACCAGTTCAAACAAAAAGTTACTGAAATTAAAAATTTTATTTATAAATCAATTTTGCATTCATCATTATCATTATATTCAGTTGTACTTAAAATTGTGAAGTTCATGCAAAACAACCCTTACTCACCAGACATTTTACAACAGTACAGTTTACTGAATGCGGCCAGTAATAACAAATGTAAACAATGGCAGAAACTTGCTTTTGCTGCCTGTCAAATTAAAATTAAATTGAAGCCGACGGCAACGGCAAGCGACAATGTTGCGCGACAAGTCTCCAAAATTCGTCCCATAAGAAATACAAGTAAATGAAAAGTGACAATTGGCGCTTGCCGCTCGTCGCGCGTGTTGTGTTCGGGCTATAAAGCTCTGAAAAATTAATAAAACGATTCTATTCAATAAACAACACGATGTTGCGTTCGAGATTTCGGCACGAATTAAAGCAACAAACATAAAAACGTCAGCAGCAACTGAATCATCAATGCATTTTTCTTATACAAAAATGTGAATATTTCTTTTCTTTTGCTATCTTTTGTCGCTTTATTAAAGAAGTGACAAAATTCAAAGTTAGATATTTCTTTTATGCACAAAATAACTGATATTTTGGCATAAATTGTATCTTTGTACGATGAATATTAAAGGCTGTATAAGGCCCTAAAGTGTCTCCCAAAAAACGTTAGCATGGCCTTGAAAAAATTTGTGAAAATACCCCCATACAAAATTTTGTCGTAGCCAAAAATCGTCGTGAAATCATGAGTTTTTACTACGGGATCGTGTTCAGCATAACAAGATCTTTCGGAAATTTTGTAGATTGAAGAGTTATATAGTAAGTTATGCAAAGTTATAGGTCGTTGTTGGGCCTTAAAGCTCAAGAGGCCTGCATTTTTTCCAGACTACCGATGTCTGGATTTTTTTTTTGTTTGGCAAATCATATTTGTTTATTTATTAAGGAAATACAGAAAAATGCACATATTAGCTGCACTCCCGTGGAACTGCATCAAATCAAATCGCAGTGGAACAGTTTTCACTCGACTTCAACTTTATTACAATTTGGCATCACTGGAGATGAAGTGTCATAGCCCGAACACAACACGCGCGACGAGCGGCAAGCGCCAATTGTCACTTTTCATTTACATGTATTTCTTATGGAACGAATTTTGGAGACTTGTCGCGCAACATTGCCGCCTGCCGTTGCCGTCAGCTTCAATTTAATTTTAATTTGACAGGCAGCCAAAGTTTCAAGCAAGTTTCTGCCATTGTTTACATTTGTTATTACTGGTAGCATTCATCAGCAAACTGTACTGTTGTAAAATTTATGGTGAGTGAGGGATGTTTTGCTTGAACTTCAAAATTTTAAGTACAACTGAATAACGACATAAGAATCCATAATGAATGCAACATTGATTTATAAATAAAATTTTTAATTCAAATTTTTTTTTTTTTTTTTTTTTTTTCAATTGAATGTAACTTTATTCATAATTTTTATGTTTAAATAAATTAAAAATAATTTACAATTATTCATTCAAAATAACTACATTATATGTTAAGTTACAAGTTTCCTCAGACGGATTTAAGTTCCGTGTATAAGAGGAAATAGGAAGTAAAGTTGAAGAAGGAAAAAGTTATAAATAATCAATTAAATTTGTTTTGCAAAAGCTATTTAAATATCACATTAATGAGCTCAAAAGAAAAATTTATCTTAAATTAATTATATAAAGCTTTAGTTTATTTTTAAATATATTTATATTACTGGAATTTTTAATTTCTTCAGGAAGAGTATTTTATTGCTTTATTGCGCTATGTTTTAGGCTATTTAGTTGTTTTGTTGTTCTGGCTTGTGGTACTTCTAAGTTGCGTTTCTATCGCGTATTATGTTGATGAATTGCGTTTCTTGATGTTAGAGTCATTTTTGTTTTGAGAATGTTGTTTTTAACTTTGTAGATGTATTTACATTTTTCTGCATATATTAGTTGATTGATGTCCATTTGTTTGGTGGTTTGGTACAGGTCTCTTGTAGAGATCGCTAAACTTTTATTAAATAGGACCCTGATGGATTTGTTCATTAGTCTTCCAATTTGCTCAACATGAAATTTGTTGCATTGACTCCAGCTGCAAATGTTGTATCTAATTTTAGAGAGGATATGTCATGTATATGACATAATAATTTAATTTTAAAAAATTGATTTAATATTAATTTCAAATATTCATTTTCGTTATTCATAATTAATGAATTTTTTATTCATATGAATGCTATTCACAGAGAATGCAGCTCACAAATAAGTTCAGAATTTTCAATTATTCTTTTTTTATTCGTTATTAATTTTTGTTCACTATTCATTCGTTATTCATTATTAATTTTGAATTCATTTGCACCGAAGGCATAAATAAAAAAAATTTATCATTTGCACTGAAGCCATGAATAAAAAATTAACCATTTTTTTAAAAAATGAATAATGAATAAAAATTGGATAATGATTAAAAAATTAAAAATGAGTGAGAAATTAATAATGAATAACAAGTGAATAATGAATAATAAGTGAATAATGAATAAAAAATTAATAATGAATAAATTTTTTATTTTATAAACATAAATTTAACAAATTTAAATTTTTATTTTTAAAAATTTGTCGAAGTTTCTCAGATTGTTTGTCTGCTTCACCAGGGCGCCTTTTATTAACTATAAAACTATAAAAGACGCCCTGTTGAAGCAGACAAACAATTTGCGAATCGTCGACAAATTTTTAAAATTAAAAATTTAAATTTGTTAAATTTATTTGTTTCTTAAATCTTTTTTCAAAAAAATAATAAATGTTGGTTACTAAATAGCTCCTTAATAAATTAAAATGAAATTGAATGTATTTCTTTTTTAGCTCAGTGTTGCTATTCTAAACGGCAACTGTTGAGTCGGCTGAATGCAACCATGGTTTTTGTTTACTATTGTTTGGATGTTGAAGTGCTCGTATCTTTTTTTTTACTTTGTAAAAGAAGTTTTTTGAGTTAAAGTTTTGAAGATAAGTTCATAAATTATAACATAAAGAATTTAATATGTAGTATATTTCTTCTATTGCAGTATAGACTTAGATAAACAAATAGTTGAAGAGCAGCTGAAGTTTGCTGCTGTCGCGTTTATTATAATCAAGTCGCTCAACATTTCTCTACAACGACAGAGTGGAGACATGCTGCTTGCCGCTCGTCGCGCACATTGTGTTCGGCCTATCAAAATACGAGTGCGAGCAGTGAGACCAAGGTTGATTTATAAGGTTGTCGTAGGGCTGATCGCAGTCTCTTCTCAGTACCCATAATTGTCAAAACCAGCCAATTTTGCGAATGACTTCGAAAGAAAAACGGATGATAAAAGAGAGCACTTGCAGATTTTCTATGAGCTGTCAACTTCGATTTGACAATTATGGGTACTCGCTCTCTCCCTTGCGACAACCTTATAAATCAACCTTGAGTGAGACGAAAACTCATCGAAGAGTAATTCAGATTGCCAATTAGAAATAGAGAAATAGAGCTAGAAATCAGAAATAGAGCTAGGAAAAGAGTTGGTTCTAATTTTTGTTTTTGCATTGTGAATAAAATAGAGCCGCGCTCTACATCAACGAACACGGGAATAATAATAATCGGCAATTAATAATCTAATACTAGGCATATTTGTGCAAACTTTTTTAATATCTCCACATCTTACTACATATGATAAAATGATACAAAAAAAAAAACAAAATATAACAACTAAATTAGGTGAAGTATGTTTTTTAAACTTATAACCTTGAGCCAGGTTCTCAGCCCCAACCGATTTCGTTATTATGCGCGCATTTCGTATTTCGTAATTTTTTAAAAAAATATCTACACACGTTGTCGCATAAATATGTGCGTATAAACAAAACTTTATACCTACACACACACACATAGGCATATTTAAATAATTTTAATTAAAAACATGTCAAGTGTTTTCTTTTTTTGTTCTTTTTTCTTTTCGCGCTTTAATTTTATTCAAACATAACTTGAGTAACAAAAATGTCAAGAACCTGTCGCAATAATTAACAACTTAAGAACATACATGTGTACGTATGTATGTAAAAAAAAAAGTGAAATAAAAAAATTGTGAGTTAGAAAGTAAAGAGCTAAAAACAACCAAACAACAACATATTATTAAAACAACTAAAAACATCAATCAATTTTTTAGCAATTCTACGAATTTTACAGCAATACATTGGCTCCAAGCAAGCGCCCCCGCAACAAACTTGCCAAAACAACAACAAAAACAGCAAGAGACACAGTAATTGTGATTAAAAAAAAAAAAAAAAAACACATTTGCGAACACAACAACTACTACTAATAGAAAAACAATCTCTTTATGTCGACTGGCGTCTGACGCGCTAGTCTTCAACAATAACAATATGTGTAGCCGTTGCTACGTTGGCGCAAGCTGCGCAGCTTAAGACTTTTACAATAACAAACAGTGTGCAACAAGAACAACGAAAGAAAAATAAACATCATTGCGCTGTTACGTTGTAAGTTTATTTTATTTTTGTTGCTGCCATATGATAGCTTATAATGGGTGGTGGGGAATAAAGAAGAAACGTGCAAATAAAAAATAAATATTACGCAGCCATAGCCACCATCTGAAGCGTCATATCTGCAGCAACAACAACAATAAAAACAACCACAAAGACTACGTCAGCTGCTATCTCTGCTCACGTATCAAAATATCTCTCTCTCTCTCTCTGATTCTTTTAAGCATAAAAAAAAGAACTGATAGCAAATACGCTTTATTTAACTTTCTATGTAGCACATACATACCTACATTCAAACATGCATGCATACAAAATATAAAAATGTAAGATTTTTTTTTAACTATTTTTTTCTGCTTTTTAACAAGCTACTAGAAACATTTTATGTACAAACATACCATTATATTAAAAAAAAAAACCCAACAGCAAACTTTTTACAAGCACTGCTCTCAGTTGCTACATAAATCCAAACAGTGTTGCTTCTTTTATGGGCCCACATTAAACTTTGAAACAACCACATTGCATGTGTTTAAATATTTTAAACAAAGATCATATAATATTTAATAATTTTTTTGTTTTAAACATCATCATTCATTGAACTCTGTGTTCCATTATAATTTAAAACGAATTCTTCAATTTAAAAAAGGCCTTTTAACTAGCATTGCCAAATTTATTTTCAAGCAGAACGGGGCAAAAGCAACATTTTAACCCTCCCTTACTAACGCTATTCGGAGTTACGTCATTAATAACCTGGGTGTAATCCACCCTTCAATTTTACTTTACGAATTTTTTAAGAGAGAACTTTAAAACAGTAAAACGGTTAGGTATTAATTAATAGCGTTTTCTCCTCGAAAAAATTCGGCATTTTTTCTGCCCTTTTTGAGAATTCTGCACTTTTTGTGTTTTTTTCTCAAACAAAGTGTTGATCTCTAAAATGAAATCGTGTTAATTTCTCGAAAATTTTGACCAGAAAAGTCAAAGAAAGATCGACGGTTTCAGAGTTCTGCTCTCAAATGCTACCAACTGAAGAAACAAAAAAGTGACATGTTAAGCAAATATTTAACATTTTATTGACATTTTATTAAAGAGTGAGCTTCTTCTTTACATATATATATAAAGGGTGGTTAAATTTTAAGGCCCGATGTTGATTTTGAATAAAACACAAATTATTTAGGAAATTATTGTCATTTCTTATTATTATGATAATATTGGTATGGTTCAATTATGTATGGAACAAAATATCGGCGAAATTGCCGCCACGACCTCGGCGGCACACCTCCATCCGATGGTCCAAATTTTTGATGGCGCTGAGGCATAAGTCAGGTTCTATGCCGTTAATGAGCCGAATTATCTCATCCTTTAGCTCTTGAATTGTTGCTGGCTTATAGACGTAAATCTTTTCTTTCAAATAACCCCAAAGAAAGAAGTCCAACGGTGTCAAATCACATGATCTTGGCGGCCAATTGACATCGCCACCACGTGAGATAACACGGCCATTGAATTTGTCACGCAAAAGACGCATTGTTTCGTTAGCTGTATGGCAAGTGGCACCGTCCTGTTGAAACCACATATCGTCCACATAAATATCTTCCAATTCGGGCTATAAAAAGTTCGCTATCATCTGACGATAGCGAACACCATTCACAGTAACTGCCTGACCGGCCTGCAGCTACACTATCGCGAACAGCAGCAATATTTTCTGCAGTACGAGCAGTACGAGCATGCACTGGTGTCTTCACATGTCCTACAGACCCAGTTTGCTCAAATTTTAGCAATATTTTTCCGATTGTACGCACATTTGGACAATTAAATTGACAAAAAAAAAATCACAAAGTGCACGATATGCATTTTGATTTGAACGCCCATTTTCATAATAAGCCTAAATAACTTTAACGCGTTGCTCGATTGTGTATCATTCCATGGTTTAAAGTCTGAAATTGAGAAATGTCAAATGAAATGTAGAAAAAAACTTGACGTTTAGGTGTGGTTCGCATTCAACATCGGCCCTTAAAATTAAACGGCAACTACTGTGGACGATTGACCGGCCGAAGCCGACGTAAAATAATCCACGAATACGATATATTAAAAAAAACTAAATGTATAAATAACGGTCCACCTTTCGGTAGTCCGTTGTAAAAGTTCACTACTTGGTAACAAGCAGCAGACGATACAAAGCACTACGCTTCCGAGCCGTGCCTAAGTCTGCCAAGCCCAGCGCTCTTAAATATTCCTTAGCATAAACATAATGGGAATTACAATGGCTGACATTATTAACGAAATAGCCACATCAGAGTGGTCTGTTTTATTAAAAATTAATTGCTGAATTCCTTTTCTTCTTCGTCCGATGACGAATATCTAATGGAAATGCATCTAAGATCCATGAAAATTAATTTAATTTTGTGTTTTGCTATTTTACGATATAGTTTTTTACAATTTATTTCACGTTTCTCGATATAGCAGAGCAGCCAACACAACATTGCAAAAATGTTGCATTTTTATGTTCTTTTCTCGACTAAAAACAGGTCAACATTATTACTTGAGTTCAGGTCGAAATTTAATTTTGGACAAGAAAAGAAAACGCCATAAATTAATGTATTTTATTTTTTATTAAACATAAAATTCGTTCAGTTTAATTGATATTTAGGCCCTATGCAAGTTGATCTAAATACGACCTAAGCTAAATTTTGTCAATAAAACAGTGCTTCCTGAATTATTTAGGTAGATTCCAAGGTTGATTTGTAAGGTTGTCGCAAGGGACAGAGCGAGTACCCATATTTGTCAAATCGAAGTTGACAGCTCATAGAAAATCTACAAGTGCTCTCTTTTATCATACGTTTTTCTTTCGTAGTCATTCGCAAAATTGGCTGGTTTTTGAAAATTATGGGTACTGAGAAGAGAGTGCGATCAGCCCTGCGACAACCTTATAAATCGACCTTGGTAGATTCCGAGCTACCTAAATGCTTGCTAAAATAATGACACTTTCTAAGAAAAAATAATATTGACATTTTTTAATCTGAAAATTAAAATTTCCTTCATTTCTTTACATGGATCACGAAAATTGTGTTGTGCTAGGCTTATTTATTAATATATTGAAATCAGACTGGATGAGACTTTAGCAAAAAGATCCGGAGAGATTCAAAGAGTAACTAAATGGGAAAACTTTTATTTATTCTAGCAATAGTGTCATATTGTTTCATTTTAGCCTATATATCTGATTCACTGATTTTTCGAGCCGTAATGCAAAAGAACAACGCGATTATCAAAAATACATCTGCGGCTAACAATGGTCGCTTTGGAAAAAGTGCTGAATTTTTCACAAACATTCTTGAACACCAATAGGGGTTGGAGAAACATCACTTTTACGTGACTGTTTTCCTCTTCTGGTTGGGTTGTGGCGCTAGCTATCGTGTCACAGGTGCAGCATTTAATATATCATTTAATATATCACATGCATGCTTGTTAGATTTTTTTATTTGCTGCGCATACGCAACTTATGCTACACTCAAAAAATATCAGTTTTTGCTATTTCTATACAAAATGTCTCTACTTGAATGGGAGTTGCAATTCTTTTTTGCAGAAAATATTTTTTCTAAATTATAAATGAATATGAAAACCCAAAAAAAATAAAACATGAGAAAAATTGAAAAAAAAAAAAATTAAAAATATAAAAAAAAGAAAAGAAGGGGCTACATAATTCCTACGTCCTCGTCGTAAGTCCTGGGTAAAGCCAAAGGGAATTCTAGATCATTTTAACTCTATCTTGAATGCCTGCAGGTTAAATTGAAAAATAAAAGCGCTTAGAGAAGTAAGCAAATATTTTTTTCAAACAATGAATTCAAATTAAATCAAAATCGAAAAAAACCTAAAGAATTAAAAAGAAAACAAAAAAGCAAAAAAAAAAAAGACACAGTTTCGTATAGTAAGTATTGACACTTCTAAATTAAAATTGAATTTTAAAAATTGAAATGAAATTATTATTCTAATTAACCTTTACTATTTTAAAGTTTTCTCCGTTTTTGTAACAGTGCATAAAATAGTGAATGTTTATATGTTTCTTCGATATGAATTATGTTATTATGAACAGTAGTAAGCATACGTAAATCGCAAAATTTTTTAAAAACATTTCCCCCTCACGCCTCTACCATAGATTTGTAATACACCAGATGAAAATTTTTCCGGCGCCACTGAATAATAAAACAAGCGATGAAAGCTGGACTGAGACTCAAGTAGTATTTTTTTTTTTCAGTGCAAAGCTTTCAATGAGCTTTTATACATAAACAAAGTATGCTTGTATAGAGTTTGATAACCACTGATCTAGATACACTGTCAGAGACATTGTTTACAAATGTCTGAAAGGCTTTCGGGCATTGATAAATAGTGTAATAAGATACCCAGCCAACGATGCGCTTGCTTACATTTCTGAACAATTCAACCAACGAGTACGAACGACAATTTTTTTTCGTTGCAATCGTGGGTGCTATCGATGGATCACATATACGAATTGCTCCTCCGACACGACTAAAAGACCAATATATGAACCAAAAATCATACACATCACTCCAATTACAAGCTGTGTGCTCTATAACAGGAGAGTTTATTAGTATCTGCGAAATTTAACGAACTTCATGGCAAAGCTAGGGGCATAATAGAATGATGTTTCGGTATACTTAAGGCACGTTGGCGTTATATGTTAGATACTACACTTCATTTGAAGATTACGCTTTGTGTTGGCATGTGTTATGCATAACTTTTGCCATAATGACGGATTTGAAGAAGAGTTGCTGCATAGCTATCAATCGGAACATGATTTAGATCCTGTAAACGAAAACGATGAAGATTCTGGTGGTACGATGCGAGATCAAATAGCGTCCAGATTTCAGATGAATACATGTTGCGCAAATGAATATTGAACAACAAAGGTCAATGAAAAGTCGTGCTACCTAGATTATTGCTACTTACAGTGAGCGTCAAAACAAAGTGTACACCATAGTTTTGAATAATTTTTACTTTATTGCAATATTTTAAAAAAGAAATTTTATAAAAAATTTTAGTATTTTTGGAATTAATATTTTATCCATTTTCTTCGAGTCAAAACAAAGTGTACACTTAAAGTTGAAAATAAGAACAAATAATTTCAGTCCAATTATTAATATTTTGTTTGTCTTCCTCGAGCTGAAATCGCAGCTTTCGACCGTCTCGGCATTGATTCCAGCAATTTCGTTGTTATGTCCGATGGAATATTTGGCATTCTTTAAGTAAAACGACTTTCAGCGAGTCCTTGCTGTATATTGTCATCTTTCTTATTTTTCTCTATCTAGATGTTCCCACAAATGATCTGTTAGGTTGAGGTCCGGTGATTGTGGGCGGTGATACAGCTGTTTTGGGGTATAGTACAGCAACCATTCCTTCACTACTTTGGTTGTATGTTTCGGATCGTTTTCCTGCTGAAACATCCACAAGCAATCCACTCCTAATTTGGTAACACTGGCCTACAAATGTTCTTTTAGAATATTAAGATAATCGAATTTATTCATTGTCATGTCAATAAACGTTACATTTCCTACGCCGTTTGCCGCCATAAACCACAATGCTTTATTGTTGAAGTAATATTTTGCTAATGGAACTCCTGATTTTTGCTTCTCCATATTTTTGAAGATTTTTCCTTTCCAAAAATTCAGAATTTGCTTTCGTTACTAAAAAGTATGTTTTTCCAAAATGAATTTTCATGTTTTTCACACTTTTTAGAAAAAACCATGAGAAGCCTTTGATTTTTCCTTGATATAAACTTTTTTTTTTTTGAAGGACTCCTCCAAATACAGGGTAGCCCTTATTCGAAGCGCCCATCTGGCAACACTGTAACTTTCCGCGGTGATGCCAAATCGACTAATGACATACCGCGTTTGAAGCGTCATTCCAAGTGAATGTTTAAAATGGAACAGTACACGCCACGCGAACGCTCTAAAATTGTTGAAATTTACATTCAACAAAACAAGTCAATAGTGAAAACTCAACGTGCTTTCAACAAAATAAATAAAGTGAAAAGTGCGCCTTCCAAGAAAACAATTTATCGTTTGTATGAAAGATTTACAACTGGTAATACTCTTGGTATCCCAAAGAGGCCAAATAAAAAGCGACCAAGGCGATCGGATGAGAATATTGCAGCCGTACGAGCCAGTATTGAGCAGTCACCAACAACATCCCAAAATCGCCGTTCTCAGCAGCTCGGCATTCCCCGATCCACTTTACAACGCATTTTACGTGTTGATTTGAATTTGTTTCCGTACAAAATTCAATTGGTAAACAAATTGTTGCCTACCGATAAGCCACGTCGATTGGAATGGGCCCAAAGAGTCATCGAAATGGCTGAAGAAGACGAGCAATTTTGGCATAAAATTATCATGAGCGATTAAGCACATTTTCAGTTGAACGGAACGGTAAACAAACAAAATTGCCGTATTTATGCCACTGAAAATCCACAAGAGATTCAAGAGGTACCTCTTCACGATGCAAAAGTCACTGTTTGGTGCGGCGTTTGTGCTAAAATGCTCATTGGGCCGTTCTTTTTCGAAGATGATAATGGCCACAGAGTTACTGTCAATCAGGAGCGTTATCGTGATATGATAAACAATTTTTTCATGCCAATCGTTCGTCGAAAGCGTATCAGGCACTACTGGTTTCAACAAGACGGCGCGCCACCACACACAAGCCGCACTACAATCGATTTTTTGAAGCAATTGTTCCCTGGCCGTTTGATGTCAAAAAATGGTGATTTCGATTGGCCACCAAGATCACCAGATTTAACGCCTCCAGACTTCTTTTTGTGGGGTTATTTGAAATCAAAGGCTTACGTCAACAAGCGAAAGACCCTAGAAGAGCTGAAAACCAACATCCGTCAAGAAATAACCGCCATTCCCATCGAAATGTTGAAGAAAACCATAGAAAATGCTGCAAAACGGGCACAATATGTCGTAGAGGCCAATGGCGACCATTTACGAGATATCATATTCAAGAAATAATGTAAGCAAATCTACTTGAATCCAATTAAATGATATTCATGACGAACAGACAAAAAATTGTGGTTTCTTTGATTAATTTAAAAATAAAATGGGCGCTTCGAATATGGGCAACCCTGTAGACCATTTGCATTTAATGTATGTCTTCTCTTCGCACTCTTCTGATTGTACACAGATTGTACAACTCTACAGATTGTATTGCGGTTTCACAGTTTTTTTTTTGCCTTCCAGCTCATGGTCGATTTTCTAGTGCACCAAATTTTTTGTATGTGTCAATGATTTTTTGATGGTAATACGACCTCTATCAATAATTGAAGTGATTTTCATTCCTTATGGAATTTTGTGACTAATTCCAGTATTTCAATAAAAGTTTGACTACGCACTTTAAAAAAGTTTTCTAACAACTTACTTGCTCACTTTACAACTTTTACTAACAACATAATTAACCAATTTTAGAGAGATACCGTTACATTTGTTTTAAATATTTGAAATAGCTATGTTTACTATGCAAGTGTACACTTTGTTTTGATGCGATAAATATGGACTATTTTTGTTTATATTAAATATTTTATTGTTGTGGTAAACTTTTTGCAAGTCTTTTGCTTATATTGAGAGAGACTTTAACAAGAACTTAAAACATAATAAGTTTTGGGATTAATTACAGTATTGAAGACTTATATGTAGTATAACTCATGTACAAAAAAGTGTACACTTTGTTTTGACGCCCACTGATTATGATATCGATTTCCAATTTTAAAACAAATAAAAATAATGAATGAATGAAAAGAGTTCATGTTTTATTTTCGATCTTATATAAATTCGAAAATTAATGTCATTCACTTAGCCTGAATCGCTATCGGAAGAGGATTCTATTATAGTGTTCATTCATAAATTTTATAAAAGTTCTGAATGCATTGCGGACAGCTTTTCCCGTTTTAACGACATTGTTCCTGATATCATCCTTTTTCCTTTTTTTTGCACAACGTGATGATAAAGGATCCTCAGCCAATGTACACTGTGATGGCAGTGAATTGTCTAATTGCTCCTCACTGTCTATCACCAGAAGTGGAGTGAAATTGTGTCCCAAAGAGCAATACTCATGCAGCTTCTCATAATATGACCAAGTTATTGCCAATTCAGCACCGTCTTTCATACCTGCTCCTGTAGGAGGGTCTTTAATGTGCTGCAAATAAAATAAAAAAAAATTACAATTTCTTACTTGTATTATTTGGCAACCTGTTCACCCTTATATTTTTCAAGCAGGTTTTTTTTTTTTTTTATAGGACGTAGTGATAGCGCGCTATCATCTAGTGGCCCTACGATAACTCCACCCCGGAACCGCTTCAGCATTTCATCAGGACGGGGGTTTATTTGCTATAAAGTTTCTACGTCCTCCTCACTTTCTCTAAGCAAGGAGGTTCGAAACTACTGAGCACCTTCTTTTAATATTTTATTGATATAATTTTCACACAATTTCCATGCATTTGCTGATTTTAGCATTACGTTTACCATATTCTCTTGAGTTAGGGTTAAACCAAGCATATCATTCAGAGTTTGCCTCTCTTTTAACCACTTTTCACATTCGAAGATTATATGTTTTGCATCTTCTCCTAATGCTCCGCATGAGTCACAGCAAGTGGTTTCTTTAATTTTAAATCTGTGCAGGTATTTATTAAAACTTCCATGATTTGTCATCACCTGAGTTAAGAAATAGCCCAGGTTTCCATGTTTCCTATCTATCCAGGCTTTTATATTTGGGATAAGGCTGTAGGTCCATCTACCATTCTCGTCTCGGTTCCAACGTTCTTGCCATTTGGCTATTATATTGGCCCTGGCCTTATTTCTTATCTCTGCGATTTTTCTCGATCGCTCTAGTGAATTAGTGTTGGCGCAACTTATGCGATTAGTTTGGGTATATATTTCCTCTTTTTCATATATTAGTAGGTCTATTGGTGGTATACTTGCAAGCACTAATGCCGCACTTGTAGATACTGTACGGTAAGCTGATGTGATACGAAGAGCACTGACTCTCTGTGGTTTCTGTAATTCCCTAATGTTGTACTTCAGATTCAGTGCCCTGACATAGGTTGGGGCAGCATAAAGAAGTTGGGAGTGTACTACGCTGTTTATTAGTTTTCTTGTCTGCGGCTTTGGGCCGCTACAGTTTGGCATTATTCTGGCTAATGATGTCGCTGTTTTCAAGGCTTTATCACGAATGTTCAGTACATGATATTTGAAGCTATCCTCGGTATTTTATAGACCCTGCGATCTGTCACTAAAATTGCTTCCGTTTTTGGCACAGCAAGTTGTAGGCCGTTTCTCAGCAGCCATCTGTTACAACGGCATAGGCTATCATTAGCAACTATCTCGATCAATTCGGCAGTTTGCTTGTTTACAACAAGAGCAATATCATCCGCATAACCTACTAGTTTTGCGCCTTCTTGTAGGATCAGATTCAATAGGCCATCGTACATTATATTCCATAGAAATGGTCCTAATACAGAGCCCTGAGGAACTCCGGCTGTTATTCGGTATTCTTTTCTACCATTATCCGTCTCATACAGAAGGATTCTATTATCGAGGTAGTCTGCTACTAGGTTGTAGAGAGAGCTGTCTACACCCTTGTTCCTAAATGCTTGCAGTACCACTTTCCACTTCACTGTGTTGAAAGCGTTTTTTACGTCCAGTGTTATTATTGCGCAGTATTCTCCTGTTGCTTTGGCTTGCATCGCTTTTTTGTAGACTTCGCTTATGACATCTACCGTACTCTTCCCTTTGCGAAAACCATGTTGCATATGGGATAGGCCTCCAAGGTTCTCTATTTGTTCTTCTAAACGTTTTAGAATTACGCGCTCTAAGAGTTTACCTAGAGAGTCCAGCATGCAGAGTGGTCTGTAAGTACTAGGCTCATTTAGTGGTTTATTTCCCTTCCTTAATAAAACTAACTTCTGTATCTTCCATTTAGCAGGGAAGATCCCGTTCACTAGACATGAGTTGAAAACTTCAAGTAAGAACTCCGGCCATATATCAGATACCTTTTTTATGACCTCGTTTGGTATGCCGTCTGGACCTGGGCTCTTTCCCATGCTTAGTGTATTACATGCATGTTTAATGTCATCTACGTTCAAAGGAGTGATTTCGTTGACTTGTAGCTTTGGTACATTTGTTAGTCCATCTTTATCAAAAGGAAATAATGTTTCCACTATGGTTTTTGCCCATCCTGATTCTGTGATGCCAGGTATAGGTTTTTTCAAGCAGGTTGGATAACTTCTCACGAAGCCTGCTCCACTCCTCAGGAATATTAGCTTCTTTACCAACTTTTCTGAAAAGAGAAAAGTTCAATCGATTTAGAATGTATTTGGATATCATTTTGGTTTGTTATTGTTAGATTCAAACGGCTGCTAAGAATATATGTTGCTTACTCGCAAGCATTTCTCAAAATCATAACTTTGTGTTTGTGAATACAGGCTCACATTGGATTCTTGCTTCTATGAACCTAAACGTCTTCTTTAGGGACACTGAAAAATATAAACTTATAAACAAATTATTAATAGCCTGTGCCTTGGCGCCATTAAGAAGAAATTTATAAATAGTTCGCGCAAACACATACGACCATGGTATAATGATTTACAAGGTAGGAGTGACAGTTCTGTTGGCGATTTGGAGTTGTCAAAAACACACGGAAAACAGAAAACGAAGAAGCAGCAAAACAGATGTAGAGTTTAACTTTGTATTGATTTGACAACTCCCGATCGCCGTTCGTGAGAAAAAAGGTAGTTGTCAAGGCAACCTTGTAAATTATTGTATCATGGGTCCGACTCGGAGAAGAATGGAGTAGACAGCAGAGAAAATGCCAGCTAGTTGTCAAAATCAGCTGTTCATCTCGAGTTTCTTTATGTTCACGTTTCGCAGGTCGATTTTAGGTTAGAATTGCTACAAGTTGTTTGCATTTTTAAGACTTCTTCCACATTTTATAGTTTTTATTACGTTGTTTTTATAATATTTTCACTCAAATTATCACAAATTTAGCACATGCTACATCACAGTTTACAACTTAAAAACATTTTATATATACTTCGTTTACAATTTCAAAGAAATTCGTCGTTTTGACAACTATCCGGCATTCTCATTATTCACTATTCGTTGACGCCTGAGGGCACTACGCGGCTCGACCCTACCTTATAATTCTGCTATGCTATCTAACTATTTTCTTTTCTCCATCCCTGCAGCCTGGTTTTGCGTATATTTTATATTAATTTAGGAATTAACTGTCAAAAAAAAAAAAATAGGCAATTCACACACCTCCTTGCATTGCATTGCAACTTTTTGCAGGAATGCAAATTTTTAATTTAGTTTAGATTGCATTTATTTCAACTCGCACAGGGCTTTAATTTAAATAAAACTATATCAAAATTAGGTAAAATGCAAGAGCGATGGCTTGGATAATTTCAAATTCCGAGGTCAAATAATTTGCCACGTTCTTCGAGAGTGCCAATTCAGAAAGCTGAAAGATGTATAAGAATAAACATTTATAATATTTTTTTTTGCTTTTAATAAAAAATTTTTGAAAAAATTAGATTTAGCAACAAAAAAAAGTTTTTAACATACTACATGAAAAAATCCCTTAAATAAAAAGCCCCTCAAACAAATCCAGCACTAAAGGTAGCACTGGTTGGAAATTTCAACATTACTTTATGTTTGAGTGTATGCATGGTGTTGGTGGAGCTGATTTTATGTGAAAGAGTATTTTTGTTTTTTATATATATTTTTTAACAACGCTGTTGCGAAGTGCTGTGTTGGGTAGTGCAGCGGGAGGGATAGAATTGGAGCCAAGTTGTGTCGGGTTGAGTTCCTGACTCCCCACACCATAAAGTTCCATAATATGTGCGTATGTATATATATGTGTGTGTGTGTGTATGTGGTGAATGAGCCAGTAGGTTTGTGTGATTATTCCAGGCTGCCGGTTGTTTTTGTTGTAGTTGCTGTTGTTGTTGTTGTTCGTGTCATGTTGATTTGTGCTCGTTTGTTCAGATAACCGGTATTTAGAAGCGGTATACAGACATAGATAAACAGTGCAAACATTTCGACATACATTTTACATTCAAACAGACATATAAATACACTCAGTTCTGTTTTTACACGACTTTTTTACACGAATTTGATTTAACCCGAATTAAAACTAACTCTTTATTTTGTTTTTACACGCTTTATTTTGATTTAACCCGATTGACCCAAATTCTGAAAATAACAATTTTAGTACTAACGGTATTCACCGCTATAAAATTTTTAATTTTTATTATACTCCCGTGTTGCCGCGTGTAAACATGCGTCCTGTGTAAACGGGCTCATACTGTGTTTGTAAAATTTTAAATTCTGGGAATCCCCTGAATTACGTGCTCAATTTATTTTGTATGCATTTGGAGTTCGGTGTTCAAAGTGAAAGGTTACTCTTTAAGTTTAAAGCCACATAAAACTTTAACCACAATTAAAATTCGTGCAAACTACTGAAAGAAAAAGTACAATTTTTCTATTAATGATAATTGTGGATATTAAGCGAAATATGTTTCAGTAGCTGCTATATGATGTCGCGTAATTCATCCATCCTGAAAGCAAAAAGAAAAGCTATATCTTTGGATATCAAAATTCAAATATTGGATTGTCTTGCAGCTGGAAGAGGTGCAACGTCTGTGGGAAAGCAATTTGGCCTAAATGAGGCTACTGTAAGGACCATCAAGAAAAATGAAACTGCTATTAGACAGTCGGTATGTTCTGGAACAAATTTAAGTGCCAAATCGTCATCATACTCAAGAGACAATGTCAAAGAACGTATGGAAAAAGCTCTGTTAGTGTGGATAGAAGATAAATCGAAAAAAAGGGTACCAGTAGACGGAAATGCCATCAGGCAAACAGCGATAAAACTTTACGAAAAGATTAAAGATATGGAGCCAGGCAGTTCATCGCAGAGTGGAAAGTATGAATTTTCTGCAAGTACGGGTTGGATGACAGGTTTTCTAAGCAGACACAATCTCCACAAAATTAAAATTAAGGGTGAGACTGCATCGGCAGATACACTGGCTGCTGAAGAATTTCCTACAAAGTTAGCTAAACTAATTGAAGATGGCAATTACGCTCCTGATCAAGTCTGGAATGCGGTCAATCATATCAAATTAGCGCTCTCTCATTTGAAACCATCGACTTTAAATGCGTGCTGGAAAGCGGTTTGGCCGGAATGTGTCAGAAGCAAAGATGCCATCCCCCCTAATACGACCAAATTTCCCAACATTATAGAATTAGGACATGCTATTGGCGGTAAAGGATTTCACGATTTATCGTTTGAAGATATCACTGAATTATTAGCTGATAGAGCCTTAAGCGATGATGAAATAATCGAAGCTGCTCTTCAGACTCCTGATTCCAATGAAGACATCGATAATGATGAACACGATCCAGATCTCAATTGCGACTTAATCAAAGAAGGTCTTGACCTTTCCCGTAAATTGGGTAACCACTTTGTCAAATATGATCCCAATCTAGAACGAGCTAAGAAGTTTCAAAGGGATCTGGAATCATTAATCGCCCCTTACAGGAAATTATACAAAGGCTTAGACAAATCCAAAAGACAACCTTTAATCACTGATTTTTTTCCAGTCTTATTGCCACAGACGGACAACAAATGAAATACTTATAGTGTCATACTTGTTTTTTACCATGTACTTTTTATGATATATGTACTATATTGTTTTTTTGCATTCTTTTCTAAGTTTCTGAAATTGTTTTTTTTTTTTTTTTGCATTCTTTTATAAGTTTATGAAATAAAAATATACGCCAATATTAGCTATAACGCTCCAATATGAGTTTAAAAATGGTTTATTGTATTATTTCTACAGATTTGTTAAATTTGGAACCAATCTTCTACTTTTCCATAAGTGCAATGCATTTTTTTACACGATTTTTTTTCTGCACGAAATCTTTGGGAACGTATCTACCGTGTAAAAACAGAACTGAGTGTACAAATAAACATATGTTTGACGTCGTCGCACAGTGCAAAGTTTTCATATAAAGAAGAGAAAAAATTTAAAGAGCTCTACGTATAGAAAAGCTCCTTGGTGAATTCTTTGATTACACTGGCTTAGGCTGGATTCACTGACCATCTTCAGCAAGTTTTGCACGTTTTTTTTTATAAAGTTTTTTTATAAAGTTTATCAACAGGTGGCAATATGAACTCCGAGTTTGACAGAACATGGATATCAATTTCTCGGAATTCAACTCTAATGTGTCTACCTGGGTTCTTATACCATGAGCTTGATTAACATTATTTAATTTACATGAAAACTTGCTGAAGGTGGCCAGTGAATCCATCCTTAAGGCGCCCGAAACACATAGAACGCATGCTTGCTTCAAATCATCTGACGTTTAGTTCGAAAACACGTTAGCTTTCGAGGTGACGCGCAAACAAAGCATGCCAGGCCTCATGCATCATGCATCATTATGCATGCTTCAACTTTCTCGAGCATCAATGCATTGACAGATACGAAACAGCTGATTCTCTGTAGGTTTGTTTTCTGAGCTTTGAATAATTTGGCGCTTTTTATAATAAAATATTTGAGGAGATGCTAATAAATGATGTTTTGAAGCATCCATGCATTTATAATAAAAAAGACTGGGCATACAAAAACAAAATCAATCGTGAAAAAGCATGGGCGTCAGTTGCGGCTCAAGACTCAAGCTTCAGGTGAGTTTTAACATCAATTATTTTGTGGGCGCCAAATTTTAATTTTCTTTGTGGTTTTATTAGTATCTCAATGCCAGGGACACTGGAAAACCTTGCGAGACCGTTCTGTCAAATAAGTGAATAGAGCCATCTCCGCTTCTGGAAGTGATGCAACGGAGGGAGGCGCAATTTGGAAGAGAGTCCATGTTACTCCGAGGCCGTAGGTTTTCTTCTTGAACTATGCATTTTGCTGAATAACATTTTGCTCTTAATGGTTTTATTTTACTTTTACAGAAGAATTTCAAGTATTCAGTCTGATGACGAATGGAGCGCATTTTGTGAAAGTGAAGTGCTTCAAAGCCCTTAGTTTGCAGAATCTCAAGAACTTCTAAGTAACTATTCTTTTTCCGATGAACAAAGTATGCCTTCCTCAAGGAAAGCAGCAGCAAAGTTTCGACACACTGTGTAGAACTGTAAATACTATTGTTGCAGAAAAGTTTTCACGGGTGTCTTGACATGAATGAAGCTTTTTATAAATTTTTAAATACGATCCTTACGAAAGTGAATGGAAAAGCATTCGATTTAATTGTCTTATGTATTGAAGAATTTAATAAAGAGCTAGAAAATAATAATTGCAGATTACAACGAATAGTGCAAAGTTCCAAAATCCACATTTTACTTTATAAGACTGGTTTACTTTTTAAGTTTTGTAACATTTAAAATATTTTTGAGATACAGTTTTGTTTGTAAATTTTTATTTATTGCTTATATTATGCTTTTTTTTTTAATGTAACGAGTCAAGTATATTTTTCATGATTCTATTCCGTTGAAAGTTTTCATAGGGAATGAAAGTTCAGGCTAGTTTAATTGTGAAAACTTTTTAAATTGTGTTTAATTCACTAGAATCTGGAGCAGGATCTAAATTTGTAAGAAATTTAATTTAATAAAAAATTATAAACATTTTCTATAGGAATCCAAATTCAGAATTGGCTATTAAACAACAAAAGGATTTTCTAAACAAAATAACAGAACACAAATTAATTTTAAGCGAATATGTCATAAAAGATCGAGCAGTTGATCAGTGGAAGAAATGGTTTCGCATCAAGAATATTGAAGATCTTGAAAACTTGGACAAATCGATTGGACAAAATACGGTCAAAATAGTTTTAAGAAGTGTATAATTATTATGTTTACAAACAATTACAGGTGCATTGCATCAAAAAGATTTTGACACCAAATGTACTCCAAAAAATTTTACAAAACTTTGCTGAAACTATTTTAGTGTACTTTAAAAGCTTTCAAGGAGTTCAACAATATTTGGGAAATTTTATTGAGTATTTTTTTTTTGTATTGAATGGTACAAAATATTATAATAATATCTTATTTTAAGGAGCTATTTCAGTATACATTGAGACTGATGATGATTTCATAAGCATTTAAAGCAGTTAAAAAAAAGCGTTTTTAAAAATATATACAGTGGTGGTCATATAATTAGGGACAGCAATGAGCGCTTGGAAATAACGACATTATTTTCATAGGAAGTTGTTTGTTTATTTTTTTGTTTATTAATAAAACATAAGTATATTTGTATGTTTATAATTTGCGAAAAAGAAGGAAAATTAACACACTCTTGGCAACGTAAAAAATAATATTAAGAAATGTTGACCATTATTTGTTGGACAACTAATTAAGGACAATTAAGCTTTTTTCAATATATTCAAGATTTTTAATATTATAAATAATTTTTTGGATTATATATAACTTAAATCTAATACTTAGTGGGATATCCTTTGGATTTCAAAACTGCAGTGCATCTTTTTGGAAGACTACCCACTAAATGCTGACATCGTTTAACTGAAATATTCTGCCATATTTCCTTTATATTTTGAAATAACTCATCAGCATTTTTTGTTGTTTTCTTCTATAAGCCCCTCTCGACATCTGTTCAGAGGTTTTCGATCGGGTTTAAATCAGGGCTTTGTGCAGGCCAATCTAAGACACTAACATTTTCTGAAGAAAACCATGCTTTAATGCTCCTTGCCGTGTGCTTAGGGTCATTATCTTGCATAAAAATGAATGAAGCTGGCATGTTTTCATCGGCAAATGGCTTCTTTGTGTTCACCAATATATCCTTGTACACTTTTTGGTCCATTCGCTCAGTAATCCGATGTATAGGGCCCACTCCAAACCACGAAAAAGCACCCCAAACCATAATATTCCCTCCGCCATGCTTTATTGTCTTTAAAGTATAGCGAGGGTCGAATTCTTTATTAGAAGGACGACGCACATACTTTTTCCCATCTGACCCGAACAAGTTGAATTTAGATTCATCACGCCAAAGTATGCTTTTCCAAAACTCTAAAGGCTTTTCGACATGTTCCTTTGCAAACTGAATGCGACGCTTCAAATTCTTTTGAGAAACATGTGGCTTTTTTTTGCAATACATCCGCGGAGTCCACCATCAAGTAATCGGCGTCTTATGGTTCTTGTTGATATGCTGTGGGATAATTGCTCCTTGATTTGCTTATGGACTTGCGTAGCAGTCAGAAATGGATCAGCTTTGCTTGTTCTGCAAATTATTCTATTTTCTGCTTCACTCGTTTTTTTTTGCCCGCGGCTTCCTTTTCAGTGGTCCCAGTGCTTCCATAATGAACAATCGCATTGTGAACCATTGATTTTGAACACAGAAGATCCTTTGCAGTACTGCGAACTGACTTTTTCTCCTTGACGTACTTATGAATTATTATTTTCCGTAATTCTGGAGTACAGCTTTTCTTACGAACCATATCTAAAAACAAATTGTGTAAAAAATTGCTTAACAAATAGGAACACCACTTATCTATTGAACTCACCTCGATTTGAGTGCTTAATTAAAAAAAAACTGATTAATAATTTTATTTGTCCCTAATTACGTGACCAACCGAAAACACCTTCAATTCACGACTGTGTAAACAAAACCAGGCAAGTAATTGAAAAAACAATTTTTTTCTTCAAAACACGTGTCGTATCGGTGCCTACTGTTACAATTTTCCGTTGCATTTGACAGTGGATTCATTTAAATGAAGCGACCAGTAAAATTAACGCTGTATTTGAAAAGTTTACTTTTATTTTCGAGTGTCCCTAATTATATGACCACCACTGTATATACCGTACAAATATTATTAATGTTTCTTTTAATAAATTTAAAAAATTCTCTTATAACGTTTGATCCAAAATGTTTTATTGAAAAAATTTTATAGGGTGAAAATATGTTTGGGTGAGTTTTATAAAAAGAAATTTATGAAAATGTTGAACTTTTTCCTATTGCTCGCACTCAGAAATAGCTATTTACTGACTCTAAGAGAAGCAGCGAGAGCAGAACTACTTCCAATTTAACTCCAATGGATGATAATAAAGAAGTACTTTTAGGTTGGCTTCGAAAAAAGCAAGATCGGAACTACTGCTTGTTGAACTTCTATTTTAGCAAGATTAGAAGTGGTTATGGGTCGACTTCAATAGCAGCGAAAATGGAAGTACTTCTTGTTTCGTTTCTATTTCGGCTAAATGAGAAGTTGTTCCAGTTTGGTTCCGATGGCACAGAAAGTAGAACTACTTTTATATGTACACATCACCTGCAAAAATTGTATTGTCCGCAATCGTAATTGAAACAACTTGCTGCTGTAAAAAAGTACTTCTATAACTTATTAGGAAGCACTTCTTTTTTTCTGCTGGCAAGCTGCCGATACGTACTTTGAGCTTATTTCATTAGATTGTATGTGCAGCGTTTTTCAGCTTTCCTATAGACGGTACTATAAATGAGCCCAAAGGCATAATTTTTGTCTTTTAGTAGTTTTACATTTTTACTAAATTTTTGTGCATAAACGTTACACTGTACATTGTTCTTGTTTTTTTTTTTTTTTTGCTAGCTGTGTTTGTTATGCAGCAAAATTGCTGTATTTATTGTTGATATATATTGTGCTATACACAGTGTTGTTGTTGTTGTTCTGGTTTTAAGTTGTTATTGTTGTTGTTGTCGTTTATAATTTCAGAAGAATTAATTCTTTATTTTAAAGCTTAAATGAAAGCTGACTAAAGTGTTTAAATGCGCCTCTCTTTCAAGCTCGTCTCTTCACCCTTCACTCTCATTACCAAGCACATCTAACGTATAATCAATCGTTAAGTGACTGAGTGACTGTAGAGCACTGGGAGTGAAGAGCGCGACGCATGGAACCATTTCGTTGCGATGGTATCTTTAGCCGTTGTTTTTTGTGTGTTGCTTTTTAGTTGTTGCTGCTACAGCGCTGCTGTTATTTTCATAGCAGAATGCAACGTTGTCAAATTTCAAGCATACCGCATGGCTTTAAGCAGCGCAGACAGTATACATACATATAAAATTTAATGTGGGAATTTAAGCAAATGTGAAATTTTAGTACTTGTTGAAAATTTTGCATTAAGTATGTTGGTGTTTAATGAAAATTTACTCAGCCGGATTAGTGAGAGCGCATTTTTAATTTTTGCGCTACCTACGTACGGCAGCTGGTATATACTTGTTTTACTTGCTACCTGACTTTTGGTGGTTGTTATTTCGTACCTACTTGAAGGGTGGGTTTTTTTTTTTGTGTTTTTGAATTTCTTTATATTTCTTTATATTTATAACTCATATATATATATAGTGGAATTTTTATTTTATATGCTCAGTTATTTGACATCTTTTGCAGCGTTAAGTCGTGGTTTTTTTGTGAAAAATATTGAAAAATGAAGCGTCGTTCTTTAGATCGAAAAGGCAAAAGAGGTTTTTTACACAAAATCATTACACCAAGCAAACCTATTTCAACAGAAGAAATGGAATCTGAGGTGGAGTTCACTAGTACATCTGCTAAAAAACTTCGTGGAGCATCAGTGGATGTTGGTTGTGATGAAACATTTTCCTACTGCATATTACAATATGCTCAAATATTTTTGAGCATTGCTGATTGCCTTGTTTGTCGAAAATGTGGTGGAAATGTAAAATTTCAAAAGAAATCTATGCGTGGTCTTGGATTCGAACTGGTTATATTTTGTGCAAAGTGCAATGACGATATCAGAACCATAAATTCATCACCATTGATAAACGGTAGAGCGTATGAAATCAATAGGAGACTTGCTGCCACTATGCGCGTTCTTGGGAAAGGACTGTCGGAAACGCAACTGTTTTGTGGACTTATGGATTTACCAATATGTATCACTCAACGACCATATGATGCTATTATGGAAAATGTTGAAAAAGCCGCAACCACAGTTGCTCAATCATCAATGAAGTGTGCTGCTGAGAAAGAACTATCAGAAACTAAAAAAAAAGATGACTTAGAATTGGTTGATGATGGTATAATTGTGTCTGGCGATGAAACTTGGATGAAAAGAGGTTTTTCGTCTATGTTCGGAGTGGCTACGCTTATTGGACACTTTACGGGGAAAGTAATTGATTTTGAAGTCAAAAGTGTCTACTGCAAAAAGTGTGAGTACCAAAAAGAAAATTTGGACAATGCAGACTTTGAAATATGGTTCTCAGAGCATGAATCAGCGTGCTCCATGAATCATAGCGGCAGCGTAGAAAAAATGGAACCTAATGCAATTTTGACAATGTTTCAAAGATCTGAACTACTATATGGTGTCAAATATCACTATTACATCGGAGATGGAGACTCAATTTCACAAACCGTACAATGATGTTGAAGTGCAAGAAAAAGAATGCATTGGCCAGGTACAAAAACGTATGGGTTCACGGCTACGAAAATTGATTACAGATTTTAAAAAAACAAATACACCAGTAAAAGAGCCAGGAACATCAAGAACAAGTCTCAGCAGCAAAGGAAAATTAACAGCGAAATTGAATGACGAATTGACAGTTTATTATGGATTGGCCATTAAAAACAACGTCAATTCTTTGGAAAATATGCGTAATGCTATTTGGGCAACATTTTATCACAAGATATCCACAGATGAAAATCCTCAGCATATGTTTTGCCCTACAGGTAGTGACAGTTGGTGTTATTGGCAGAAGGCAAAGGCAGAAGGATCAACTGTTCTCCATAAACCACCACTTCATGAAATAGTGCAAAAGGCAATCAAACCAGTTTACACGGCGTTGAGTAACAATGAATTGCTAAACAAGTGCTTGGGTGGATTCACGCAAAACTCCAATGAAAGTTTGAATGCAGAAACTGGGCTCATTGCACCTAAGTGTATGCCAGGCAGCAACAGAATTGTTAATATTGCAAGCTGCATGGCAGTGTCTACTTACAATGACGGTGCTTATAGTTATTTGCAAATGTTTAAACTACTTGGTATCACCATAGGAGCTACAGCATTGAATTTTTCCAAAGGAAATGATGCAAATCGTTTGAAATGCGCCAGAGTGAAGGCATATGAAGCTTCAAAAGAAGACCGAATTGCTAAACTATTGCAAAAAAACTATAAGAAACAGCACAACACAAGATAACGAAGGCATACAGTACGAAGCAGGCATGGCAGATTGAAGGTAACCTTTTTTTTTCTTTGTTCACAAACTTTGAACGCGTTTATCTCGAAACCATGTTTTTCGTACTGCTTGCGGCACTAGCGGGTTAATTTTTTTGACGAAATTATTTTTTTTTTGTATTTTTTTAAACTTTATTCGCTACCGTATGACACGAGCTTTTTTTAAAATTTTTTTTTCGATTTTTATGAATTTTAAAAGTTAATATTTTTTTCGAAAAAACACACTTTCAAATTTGGAACATCACCAAAAAATTAAAAATAATTTAAAAAAAAAGCTCGACTCATACGATTTAACCAATTTTGTTAAGATTTAAAAAAGTCATTTTTTTCCAGATCGGGCAATTTTTGCAACTGCCAGCGCTGCAACCACGAGGCCCCATTTTTTCTCTGCCGCCAGTTTGGAGCTCTATAAAACAATGTTGGAGTGAAAAATATATTTTTTTGAATTTCTTTTCTTGTAATTTGTTCAATTCTCTACAATAATATAAAAAAAATGTTGGAAAAATGTTTATTTTTGACTGAGTTATGAATTTTTAAAGAAAGGTCTGTTTTCTCTGCCGCGAATGTCATGTCCACCCTTAAGGCGTCACGAGGGCAGTAGGGAGATGGGGATGTTAGCGAAATGAGAAAAATACAATATAGCGATATTAAGCATATATGTTGAATATTATTGCGCTTGATAATTCAAGCTCTAAATTGCCTAAATGCACATGTTTATAAAAAATTCTACTTAATTATTTTGAAAATAATGCGCCGCTCTTGAAAATTTGTTCCATCAAATTCTTAGATGGCGCATTTATAGCTGTCTTTGAAATTTTATGGACCATATTTACGCTACGCCTGCCTGTTTTATGTTTTCCATTACCGCAAATTCAGCAATCGTTAGAAAATCATTAAAATTCCGTATATGTGATGAATACCTGAAACCTAAATAAATTCAACGTTTAACAAATGCGTTTCAAATCGAAACACACCTCGTTCGCATGGTTTTCAAGTTATCAAACACGCAACATACATATAAATTAACTCATTATCTACGCTTGATTTTCAATCGTTTTTTTTATTTTTCTTTCTTCTACTTCATCATTGTTGTCAATCAATATGTGGGTGTTTTTGATGAAACTGAATGGAATTTATTATATATGTAGGTACATACATATGTATTTTTATCATGCTTTGAACAGAAATTTAAAATTTGCGCCAAAATTACGAAATGATTACAAAATGATGCATGCATGTCTGAATTTCAATTATACAGTGTTAATGTGACAAATTTAATTGGACGAGTTGAAGAGTATTTTATTTGTCGTAATTGGAATTGTAATTTCAATTAATTTTAAAGGTATTTCGTTAAATTTTTTGTATTTTCTAATTTCTTGCATACCTACTCCCTATACGTGCTTACTGTGTAGGGTAGATGTCATCAGTATTTTAGTAACCATGCCTAAACAAATTTATTAGAGAATTGCTATAATTCTATAGTGGGGAAAAACGCCAAAATTCTTTTTTCATCATGACAACTGATGCTTCAAATAAGTCAATTATCATTATTTTTGTCATTTATATCATTGGTTATTTAATAAAATTAATTTACTTTTAAGTATAAAAAATTTTGCTTAAAATATAAAATATTGATAAGAATTTGATGGAGTGGAAATATCTTGAAACATTTTGCAGCATTAAAGTTTATTTTTTGTATACATATACTCAAAGCTTATCTTATCCACTATGAATTTTTGAGTTATAGTGCTGTAACAAAAAAATTAACAAAAAAATCGTTAAAATTTTCAATGCAGATTTTTAAACATATTTTTAACAAAATCTTTAAACACAAAAAAAAACAAAATTTACTCCCTCACTGCCAGATGATCGAAACAAAAAAAAAAGCAACAGAGCTAATGCTCAAAGCTTATTTTATTTAAGTTTTTTTTTTATTTTATTTTATTTAATTTTATTTTCTTTTATTTTTTATTTTATTTTATTTTATTTTATTTTTTATTATTTTATTTCATTTTATTTTATTTTATTTTGTTTTGTTTTATTTTATTTTATTTTATTTTATTTAACATTATTTTGTTTCATTTTATTTAATTTAATTTAACTTAATTTAATTTAATTTAATTTTATTTAATTTAATTTAATTTAATTTAATTGAATTTAACTGAATTTAATTTAATTTAATTCAATTTAATTTAATTTAATTTAATTTAATTTAATTTAATTTAATTTAATTTAATTTAATTTTCTTTTATTTTATTTTATTTTATTTTATTTTATTTTATTTTATTTTATTTTATTTTATTTTATTTTATTTTATTTCATTTTAATTTATTTTATTTTATTTTATTATATATATTATTTTATTTTATTTTATTTTATTTTATTTTATATTATTTTATTTGATTTTATTTTATTTGATTTTGTTTTATTTTATTTTATTTTATTTTATTTTATTTTATTTTATTTTATTTTATTTTATTTTATTTTATTTTATATTATTTTATTGTATATTATTTTATTTTATTTTATTTTATTTTATTTTATTTTATTTTATTGTATTTTATTTTATTTTATTTTATTTTATTTTATTTTATTTTATTTTATTTTATTTTATTTTATTTTATTTTATTGTATTTTATTTTGTTTTATTTTATTTTATTTTATTTTATTTTATTTTATTTTATTTTATTTTATTTTATTTATTTTATATTATTTTATTTTATTTTATATTATTGTACCTATTTTATATTATTTTATTTTATTTTATTTTATTCTATTTTATTCTATTTTATTCTATTTTATTCATTTTATTCTATTTTATTCTATTTTATTCTATTTTATTCTATTTTATTTTATTTTATTTAATTTAATTTTATTTAATTTTATTTTATTTTATTTTATTTTATTTTATTTTATTTTATTTTATTTTATTTTATTTTATTTTATTTTATTTTATTTTATTTTATTTTATTTTATTTTATTTAATTTTATTTTATTTTATTTTATTTTATTTTATTTTATTTTATTTTATTTTATTTAATTTAATTTAATTTAATTTAATTTAATTTAATTTTATTTTATTTTATTTTATACATCAGTGACGGGCACCTTAAAATGGAATTCAGAATCCTACCTTACTCATATCCAAGCCCGTATACTTTTTTATATGAAATGGCCAAATTTTCCAGGCCTTCCGCACTCCCTGCTTTAAAGAGGCCTGCTATAAGCACTCCTATAGAATGGCTTATAGAAGAGGTTAACCAAAACAATTAAAAAAATATTATTTTTTTATTTCTTTTTATGTATATTTACCTATTTATTCTGTGATTTTATTTTATTTTACATATTTTTGTTAGATAAGAAAATTTCTAAGTCATGACGTTGATTATTGTTCAGTATTTTTAAATGAATATATATTTTAACTCTTAACCCTGAAAAAATCACCCTGAAATATAAGCAGAACCAGTCTTTGTAGGAAAAATATAGTTGTTTGTACTGCCTTGGGTAGCGAAAAATTAGACCTTATAGAAGCGCTCGCAGAAGCAGCGGGGATGTCGTGTGTCTTACCGCCAAAAGTAGCAGTAAACGCACGCCTGCGTTAGAAGAGACCTAGCTTTATTGCCTATTGGGTCAGTGTTGACCACACGCACACAACTTAAACTGCTTGCATGTATGTGTAAGGTTTAAAGCTTCTCACTGAAAGAAATGGAACGTTAAAGTATTTTAAAAGCTTTTGAAAGCCTAATGTACAAAAATAATAACAAGAAGATGCGAATAGAAAAAGGTTGAAATCACATTAGAATTGATTATTTGTTTTTATTATGTTATTATTGCGTATATTATTATGTTTATTATTATCTATATTATGTATGCATATTAAACAGAGTGGCATACATAAGACCGCGTATAACTAAAAAAAAAAAAATAATATATAAAATAAACTATTTTAAACTGCAAACATTTTAAAAGCAAACAATGAAAACAATGAGTTCTAACAAGAATAAAAAGCGCTGCGTTTTTAGACTATTCAATTTAAACAAATATAACAGAACCACGCATCGCTTCTATATTTAATTCTTTTCGGTGTACAAACACAACGTGAATTTATTGAAATCAAGTGAATAAAGCGACGTGACCATGCCCACTTTGAGTCTGCTTGCAGACTGAAAGCTTTTTTGCAGCGGAAGAATTTATATACGTATACATTTTTGAAAAAGCTCTTAGCTCGCGAGATAATTTTTTTTATAGCTGGCTTATACAATGAGCACTTTAAAGCTCACACTGAAAACAAATTAGTGCTAAAGCGCTTTTTGCAGAAATCCTATGAGGCATATGGTTATTTTTTTTTTTATTTGTTTTGATTCATATTGCGAAATTAATTGGATGTAATTATACAGAACGATGGATAATGTGAAATACAACTTACATAATGTGCATATAATGTGAAGTACAAATAGTATATGCAAACGAATTGTGCAAAGTTCCAATATGTTTAAGGTTGAAACTAAAACTAACATATGCATATAAACGCATTTAGTAATATTAATATTATATATTAATTAATATCAATAATATGACAATAACAGATCTTTGCTTATCAAAATTGCTTGATCATCCAGACTTCACAGCGAGGAGGTAGTTATTGTTCGATATCCATTTATTTTTTTTAATATTATTTTTTGTTGTTTTTTTTTTATATGAATATTGCATGTATTTTTTATTTTTAAAAATAGTGTTTCAGATGTATTCAGTATCTTCAGCAATTTTAGCAAAATTTGAGATCAAAAGTAAAGGGAATGAGACGGTTCAGGCCTATTTAGTAATAGAATCTTTAATAATCATAGAGTTGAGATTAATTTTAGCTTCATAGTATTTGATTTTTATCACATTCGAAACGATTGGAACCTCAGTGTACGCTGACCAATCCACAAGAAGCCAATTCTACCATTTGTGCCAAATACCATGGGATAAGGCTTCTAAATATCTTATATAAGGCCCTATGGTGCGTATTATGTGAAATACTGAAGCCCATCGTAAGCCAACTGACTGAACCTTATCAGTGTGGCTTCAGACCTGGAATATCTACCACTGACCAGATTTTTACGCTACGACAAGTCTTGGAAATGACCCTTGAGAAACAAATCGACACCCACCATCTTTCTGTCGATTACAAAGTCGCCTTCGACAGTTTATAAAAGAATCGCCTAAACTCCACCACATCTGAATTTGGTCTAACTGCAAAATTCATTCGTCTATGCCGGATGATGCTGAGCAACAACAGCAGCGCAGCTAAAATCGGGAAGAGTCTCTGCCCCCCCCCTCCCCCCCACGAGTTACCAAACGAGGTTTCAGACAAGGTGCAATCGTGCGACTTTTTTAATCTAATTATAAATAAGATCATTCTAGCTGTTGATCTGAGGCAAAGCATCACCATATTCTATAAGAGTGTTATGCTGCTAGCGTATGCTGATGATATTGATACTAGAGGTCTGCAGAGAACCATCCATTCTACTTAACTCATTACTCATTACTTAACTCGCTTAACTCATGCTTACATGTTTTGGATTAAGCAGAGAGCGTATCATCTCTATATCTGGCCCTCATTGTATTACAAGCTTTTTTTTCTCTTTATCGGCTCCACTAAGCAGAGTTACTGTTTTAACTCTTTTTTGATTGGATAGATAGTTCTCTTTGTGTTAATCTGGTGCTTTTACTTTTTCTATGTTACTAAAATAAAAGAAATGGTGTAATGGATATGGATTCTGTGAATCGATAGCTTTATATAAGGTACTTGTGCCACATCTATTAATTTTTAATTAATTAATTTTAAATTTAATTAAGTTGTCGATAAAAATGCTTTTGTTATGTTTATATTTTTATGAAACAAATTAAATACTTGAATGTATTGCACTTATATAAAGTGTTTCTTTTATTGTTCTATTGAAATAATTCGCACTTTAGTCTTTATGCTTATGACGTCACATATCCAAATGTTCCAAGTAGAGATGACAATATTACCGATATATCTGTTTGTTGCATGTGTTCTCAAAGTAGTATTCTTGATGCTTGATAAGTTCACTCTCTCACACATGTTCTATCGTTAAGTAAAAGAGAAATATTGGATGCATACTCAATGCTTAGAGAGCGAAACCGATACAAGTTGATATAAGAAAAAATAAGAGCACATAACTAGTACGCTTGGATGGTTCTTTGCAAAGCTTTAATTGATATCATTGGCCATAATACACGCGAATTCAGTGCAGCATTCTCCAAATTAGAAAAAGACTCGAGTCGCATGGGTCTTGCAGTGCACGCATATAAGACAAAATATATGGTTTCAACAAAAAAACAGTCCCTGCGTCTTGGCAATCCCATCACTGTTGACAACACCTCGTTCGAGATTGAGAAGGACTTTGTTTATATCAGTAATGAGATAATGAGATAAAACAAAGGATAACTCTTGCCAACAGGTGTAACTTTGGGTTCAATAGGCAATTGAGAAGCAGAGCCCTCTCTCGACGAAAAAAAGTCGCGCTCTATAAGTCACCAACCATGACCGTCCTGTTATATGCAGCACAAACCTAGACGTTGAGCAGCTCTGATGAAAATACTTTGGGAGCTTTCGACAGAAAGATCCTTTCTCTGATCAACGGAACAATCTGCATCAATGGCGTGTACCGAATACGATGGAACGATGAGCTGTATACCGTCATCTACATAGTAGAGGGCATACAAGTCTTTGCTGGCTAGGTCATGTTGAACGGATGGAAGGATCATGGATTCGCGATACCCAACGGCAGTCAACGCACTACCACATCTCCGTTGGAAGGACCAGTTGGAGGACAACCTGATTACACTTGGAGCTTCCAGCTGGCGCCAGCAAACGTAAAATAGCAATGGCTGCCGCAAATTCTTACATCAGGCCAAAATCGACTTACGATTAGGTAAGCGCCGCCTAAGTAAGTAAGTAATGTAGTGTATGTGTTTGCGTTCGTGTACACAAACATGTACGCAATGGAATGATTAGTTGTACTAATCACTTTAATTAAGAAAATTAAGAAATACTTAAATAATGTTTCGTTTTTTTCGATCCCTGATCTAGACCTGTGCAAGCGATGTACACAAACCACAACGAGCACGAGGCTCCCCGAAAGGCCGCCTTTTAGATTCCACCAGATAAGACCAAAACTTAAAATGTGAGCTTTTATAACTATCTGTGTACAGTTTATACACTAAATCGTGCATGAGTAGCACTCGTCCTCGTTATCAGGTCAAAATAAATAAATCCATTCAAGTGCATCACTCGGGTGCTTAAATATCCACAAACTTCATTATGAGAACTTTGGATTTAGGACTATATATGTCTCATGCTATTCTTCATAAAACCCCTTATTTGGTCTTAATGTTTGAGATAGATCAGAGCTCCTTATCTTCGTGGATTGGACTATCTCCATGCTAACAAGTTCAACTGGACAATTGGCCCTTCATTCACAGGCACGTGTTGAAGTTATATACCAACTTTTCATACCTGCTCCATGTATATTGCTGTAAAAATTTAAATAATGTTTAGATATGCTTGAAATTATAAATTTTGATTTTTTATTTGTTTACCTTAACGTAAACTAAATTACAAATAATTTGAAAAAATAAAAAAAAAAAAGGAAAAATAAAGAAAGTAAATGCATCAAAAGTGACGTTTTAAAAATTTTGCTACTTGTCAAAAAATGTTGATAGAGGGAGGCGCTCGCTGTAGAAAAGTGAATGGTGGCAAAGGTTACGAACATTTTTTTAAAAAGAGGTGAAAAAATCGCGAACACCATGAGTCGCTTGATCTGCGTAGTCAAGAAAAATTGCAGACTTGACAGGTGTTAGCAAATCAACGATCATTGCAGTACAAAAATAAGTAATTTGGAGTCTTCGGGCAATTCTGGAGTACGACGAAGGATATGCAATGATAATGAGGCTCGTCATAAAGAACGATTGTTGCATAAAAGCTTTAAATTAACACCTAATGCTGTGGTTATGCTAGGCAAATATGTTTAGTGAGCTTTTTTGTTGTTAGTATTTTACGCATAAAATGAGATATAAGCTTTACTCTCTTATGTGTATACGTTAAACACTAACAACAAAAAAGCTCGCGAAACAAATTTGCCAAGCATAACCACCTAGCATAAGTCATGGTGGAATAAGACAAGGTAGTGTTAGTAGTTAAAATGCTCTCTTGTGCTGGGTACCGCACCTGTCAAAATCAGGTTTTTACGAATAAAACCAAAACAAATAACAAAACTTGCAAGTTACAATATTCTATGTGTTTGACAGCTGCGGTACCCACCGATCCAAGACAACACTACCTTGTTAAATATACCTTGGCATAAGTAAGCTACACAGGCCATCAATAAACCAGTCAGCGTATAGGCAGCCAGGAGAGCATTGAAAAAATTAGATAAGTCGCGTCTGTAAAGCAAAAAAAAACCTGCGCTGCCAAAAAAAAAAAATATAGGCCCCCGAATAGAGTTTTGTGGAAATGACAAAAGTGGTCTATTGAAGAATCTAATCATAATGATTTGGGCATGTTTCATTCGGTGTCAGGTCGGTTCAATACATAAAATAGATGATATAACGAGAAAAGGCCTTTATATTCTGAAAACATACAGACGTGGTCACATAAATAGCACAAAAATACATGTAGGGTGTTTCACATAAATTTAAATAAAATACATAGAAGAAAACAAGAATTTATTTCATGGTATTTGAGTTACTGACATTTTAAAACTTAAAATCAGTAGTAACTTTGTAATTACGAATTAAAAATTAGAAAATTAATGAAAAATCTGAAATTGTTCCTTAGCTGAGGTGAACGTATAAATTTGGACTGTAAAAAATTTGGATTGTAAAAAAAAAGAGATAGTGTTTTATTTTTATTTTACAATGAGCTTACGAATATGCTTACTAGTAATTGGTACTGTATCCCGAATTGTCCAAAATAGGCCGACATCTTCGTTTCATACTCTTTACAAGCTTCCTGACCCTATCCTTCGGAATAGAGTACCAAGCTTTGTTAATTCCACTGCATAACTCATCTTAATTTCGAAAATTTTGGATGCTTATGCTGACCTTCACATCATTCCATAAATTTTCTATGGGATTGAGGTCTGGGCTTTGTGCCGGCCAATTCAAAATATTTCTTTTATTCCTTTTTTACCCCACCAATCAATCACAACCTTTGCTGTGTGTTTTGGATCATTATAGTGCATAAAAGTGAACATAATAGGCATGTTCTCAAATGCAAATGGTTCCATCTGGTTATTAAGAATATTTTAATACATATTTTTGTTCATTATTCCCGGTACACGAAAAATTGGTCCAACGCCGTGCCAGGAATAAGCTCCCCAAGCCATTAAATTCCCTCATCCATGATTAAATGATATTTTTGTATACCTCGGATTCAACTCTTGGCGTTTGGGACGCCAAACAAAAAATTTTCCATCTGGTTCAACACGTTCTTCAAAAATTTGGTCTTCTTTATTCACATGGGGGCCCTTGCAAACGCTTAACGATCCTTTAAATTTTTTTTTGTTAAGAGCGGCTTTCTTCGGCTAATGCGTCCATAAAGATTGGCTTCATGTAGTCTCCTAGATACTAGTTTTCTTGCAAAATTAAGGTTATATTCTTCATTTATTTCCCTCATAATTTGCTTAGCTGACTTGAAAAGATAAGCCTTACTTTTGTGAACTATAAGTAAGTCAGAACTATAAACCAGTAGAAGCGGTGGTTTAACGTCTAGGATTGCACGGCTTATTCTCGAAACCATTTTACCATTTGATTTTAACCAATCAATGTAAACAGCTTGAGTGCTTTACAGACCATTTTTGGCGAAATTTTGAGAGTATCCGCAATTTCGGAGGGTTTTTTGCTTATTCACATAGTTCGTGAATTATAGATCTTTTTTCCGGAGTGCAATGTTTGTCACGACCCATTTTATTTAGAATCGGCGAAATTAACTGAATAAAACTCAAAAATTTTTACAAACACCCGATCTTCTTAACTTTTATTCACCAACTAACATGTGTGCTGTTCATATGACCACAGCAGATCGTACATGCCTAAACAGAAAGAGATGGCTTGAGCAAATAAAAGTAAGTAACGGTACATCTCTCTCTCTCTCGGAGTTTTAAACAACGTCACACTGGAGTCTCAAAAAATTATAACTACAGTCAATGAATGCATTATTAGGTTCAAACGAAACGTTTAAAAAATAAGTTGACATTTGTGCTATTTTTGTGTCCATGGCTGTATGTACCCTGTGGAGGAAATCATATTTCAGCAGGATGTAGATCCAAACACATGGCTAATGTAGTGAAGGAGTGGCTTGAAAATCAACAATTCAATACTTTGAAATGGACACACTGCACAAAAACCAGATCTCAATTTAGAATTTGTGGGTCATTGTGAAGCGAACTCTGTCTCAGCATGAGGTCTCAGCAAATGTTAATTCAAACATGAAAATATTACCCAAAACAGAAAAAAAAATACATGATATTTACATAATTAGATTCACTAAAAATTATTAAATTTCCAGCCTCTTGGCATTTACTTTGGACTCGGCTGGTTTTAGGCATATCACTCATACACACACACACACACGCATGTCTGATATTTGCATTGACTTACAAATAAACAAACAAACACGTGTTTATTCTCTCGCATTTTATATAAGATTTGCTCTTGACCTTGTTCCATGTCAGCAGCAAATGCTTAGAAAATCATAAAATAAAATAACATAACAACAACAATTTACACAGCATTATATATCCAGCGACAAATGGACGCGACGTATAATAGCAGCAAAAAAAAAAAAACAACACCAACAATAATAATAAAAAATAATAACATAAAATTATCTAGTGAAATGAAAGAAGCAAAACTTTTTAATGGCCTTCCACTTTTTTGACGCCTCACCCTGCAGCGACATACAACGGCAATGACAAATACTATACATACAAACATACATACATACATACTTTATTTGCGGGAGGGTAAAGAACTCAAGTTTTTCTTTTCAAGAATAAACATGTGTACGGTCGGTCTATACACTCAAAGTGAGGAAATTGGTATACTTTAACAGAGAGAACTTTGGTCACATTCATGGGCGCCGGTTGGTGGGTACAGTAGGCGCATTTGCCCATTGCCCTAGACTTCAGTAATAGGAAATTATTATTTATTGTTAAATAAATACTAGTCGTACTTTTCAGAACTTTCTGACTTTTCAATTGATTTTAATTACTTTGTTATATGTGGTGATAATTGTTAATGAAACTATGCCCACACGTTTCTCTAATAATGATACTCCAAGCCTTCTTGATTATTTTATTGTTTCTGATGTCTCGTCTGTCCTATTGTTTGATCAAATTTATTTTCTTTCCGATCACGATTTGATTATTTGTACGCTTGATATAGTTCTATCTCGCACTGTCACGTCAAGAGCCATTACATATAAAGACTTTAAATCTATCGATTTTCAGGCATTAAACAATGGTGCTTGTTTAATTCCGTGGAATGATATCTGTTTTTTTTGCAAATATAAGTGAAAAAGTAGATGTCCCAACTCACAAGATAAACTATCTCTTTGAAGCCCATATTCCAACTCGGACTATTGTTATAAAGAATGTGTCTTGCCCGTGGTACACAACGAAACAAAATGCACCAGCGGTGGAAAAGAAATCCATCACCTGAAAAGTGGGAAGACTACAGAACTGCGAGGAATGCTTCAGTTCTTATTTGCAGGCAATCCAAGACAAGATACTATTCGAATAAGCTAAACACGACGCTTCCTTCTAAAGAGCTATGGAAAAATATCAGAAACCTCGGAATTGGTAACAAGCCATCGGTTGACTGTAGTATAGACCCTAATATTATGAATGATTTTTTTTCTTACTAATAATGCTAGTCACACTTTCTTGAGTTTCTTGAAAATCTTGAAGAGTTGACAGGTGTCCTTGTCGAACCCATCTTTCAGTTCGCTGCAGTTTGTGAAAATGATACTCTTTGACATGTTATGAAAATTAAATCGAATGCGGTTGGTGAAGATGGAACTTCGATCAAATTCATAAAACTCATCTTGCCATACATAGTAAGTCCACTAACGCACATAATAAACCATTGCTTCGCATCATCTTCCTTTCCTTATTCCTGAAAAATTGCAAAGGTCATTCCTGTTGCGAAAAAGCTCCAAGCAAGTGAGCCGAGCGACTTTAGACCAATAAGCATTTTGTCCCCTTTGTCAAAGGTGTGTGAATCTATAATGGCTGATCAGATATCTAACTTTCTGTCTCAAAACAATTTCTTGTCCCCATTTCAATCTGGATTTCGTGGTGGCCACAGCTGCGCAACTGCTACTCTTAAGGTACTCAATGATATTCAATCTCCCTATGAAGAATGCTTTCTGACGCTACTTTGCTTGATTGACTTCTCTAAAGCTTCACTCTTTATTTTGTCAAAAACTAAAAAACTGTTATGGGTTCTGTGTTATTGCTGTAAATCTTATAAGTAGGTACTTATCGAACAGAGTATACGTACAAAGAGTTAATGTTGGCAATAACTGTTCTCAATACAAGTCTGGCCGGTGTGGAGTACCCCAAGGATCAGCTCTCGGTCCGCTTCTTTTCTCAATATTTATTAATGATATTTTTTCTGTATGTAAATATTCATTAATGCATGCCTATGCGGATGATGTTCAACTTCATCTTTCTCGAAGAGCGGGACTTCTAGAAGACTTAAGCTGCAGATTGAATGAGGATCTTGATAGTGTTCATAAATGGGCCACTAGAATGGTCTCCAACTTAATGCGCTGAAATCATATGTTCTACTCATTGCCAGGAATAAAATATGCTTTGATGACATTCCGGACTTGTTTATAGGAAACAGGTAGCTAAAACTAGTGAGCAATGTAAAAAGTCTTGGTTTTAAAATTAATTCGTCCTTGACTTGCACCGATCATATTAATAGTGTTGTCCGAATCATTTATTATATTCTGCGGAACTTAAAAATGTCAGCCCAGTTTACTCCTGTCGATACCAGGCGTTAGTTGGTGTTGCAAATGATAATCCCTGCAATAACTTATTCTGAGCTTATTTATAGTAAACTAGACTGATATGTATCATTTCGCTTTCGAAAGAAAGGAATTTTTTTGCAGTCGCATAACGAAATTCTATACAAATTTGTATAAAAAGTGAAACTGTTCCGATATTTGCGTTATGAAATTGTAACGATTTCTTTAAGCATTTTAATATGTAGTACAAGCAGTCGCATAACGAAATTCTATATAAATTCGTATAAAAAGTGAAATTGTTCCGATATTTGCGTAACGAAATTGTAACGATTTCTTTAAGATAACTCGAAATAGTTACGAATTAGTCGGAATTTCGACAAAGTCGTCAATTATGTTTTGCTGGATTTATAGTAAGCCTTTTATAAATATAAGTATTGTATTGTAATTGTAATGTTGAAAATATCTCCATAACTAAGAACAAAATATTCTTGGATAATCGCTTATAAAAATAAGAATCCTTACCAACTAACTAAATAAACCTATATTATTAGTTTAAGTAGCAACGAGTAGGATTAAAAAAATAATAATAATAGTTAATCCAATGAAAGTAGGTATAAAACGATAATTTAAAAAATGTGCTTGAAAAACGCATTTTCCAGTTACATTTCAGTTTTTTCCGTTTGTCGCTTGCATGCTTCACTTGACAATTATGTCAATTTGAAATTCAATGTCATCTCATGTTTCAACAAATTAAATTCATTATTACAAAACTTGATTTTTGGTGAATTAAAATAAACATTAATTGAAGTGAGATCAAATTGAAAAAATACTGGTGAGTAGGAAATTGTTTTTTCTATGGAGGGTGTTCAAAAAATCTTTTACCTGAGCTCGTCTCAAGGCGGATCTTAGCGGAATAAATGCTGAACGCGCATAACAAAAGACTAATTGAATTACAAGAAGAGAGTATGGCCCAGCGGTGTGTCATCATGCGGTGTATTCGATGGAATTGCAAGCGAAACAAGAAAATGGCCTGAATTGCAATCAATTATTTGGAAAGAAAAGAACCCTTAGAACACATCAATTAACTGATTATTCGGGAACGTTTTGAAAACACTATATCAATGTCTCAAGTATTTCTTGACAGACTAGTTTGTTGAGGTACTTTCGAAACACATACGATTTCGCGAATAATTTCACTTCTAATAGTTTTCTTTGCTTCAGTTTTTGGTCGATCAAACGAATTTTTACGCTTCACAAAAGCATATTTCAATCAGATTCAAAACTAATGCATTTGAGTTACGCGAATTTTGTGGTATCTTGTATCTTAAGTCGGTTTTTTGCTTTCCGAATGTTTGTGCATTTTGGGGAAAATACTGTTTGGAACCAGTACGACAAACAATGACTCATCATCGATTCGAAGAGCAACAGAGTAATCTGCATTGCAATAATAAGTCTGGTAATCACTGTATTTGTCACACGAAGTTTGTGATGATTTTTGTTCATGTTGGTGTACGTTCATTAACAATATATAATAATTTTTGTTTCAATCACTTTCAGTTTTTTTGCACATAAAGCTCGGCCTGATGAAAAATTTTGTAAAAGCTATGCCTAAAGATAGCACATGATGGAAGCATATGCCATACAGCGCGTCAGGTTTCGCCAAAAATCACCATAAAACGCTCAAAAGAACTGATTTCCCTGAGATGGGATCAAACCAGTACTATGATAGGTATCCTAACAGCACACTGCCTAATAGGAAATCATGCACGAAGATTAAACATTCTCTACAACGACTTCTGTAGAATCTGCAGAGATTAAGAGTAGGAGGAATATACAAAACATCTTCTCTGTACTTGCCCAGCGCTAGTTAAAAATCGCCACCTTCACTTAGGTAAATGGTTCTATAAAGATCTTGATGATCTCTCAGAGTCTTCGGTCTACCGAATCCGTAGCTTTGTTAACAGCTCAAACTGGTTTAAATAGAGAGGGAAATCAACCCAATTGTATCACAATGGGCCTCATTGGCCTAAGTGTGTCTCAAAGGATACAGCCGCTTCAACCTAACCTACCTATGCCTAAAAATGGCAGTGGGCTTGTATATCTGAAAGAGAAATTCCCCAAACTCAGCTAGGCAAAAATTAAAGAGGGAATATTTGTAGGTCAACAAATACGGCAACTGATAAAGGATAAGAGCTTTGCAGGAAAACTGAATGATCAGGAAAAACTCGCCTGGAAATGTTTTGTAAGCGTTGTCCAAAATTTTCTAAGAAACCATAAATCGGAAAATTACAAAGACTTAATAAATGATATGAATAATGTCATATAAAGCTTTGGGGTGAAATATTTCCTTAAAAATACATATGCCGAATTGTCATCTGGATTTCTTTCCGGCAAATTTGGGTGCTGTGAGTAACGAACAAGGCGAGAGGATCCATCAGGACACATCCTGGAGTCCAGGAATGCTAGCAGATTATTGTTAGAGCCCTAAAAAAAACCTTCCAGAAGCTAAATATTCACGAAAATCATAAGTATTTATACTATATTAAGCAATAATTTCTCTTAATGTAGCTGATGTTTGTACTTTTTACGAAAATATATGTTTTGATGCCACAAAGAAACCTGACGGCGATAATGCAGTTCATGAAAACTGTCCAGATCTTGGAGCTGCTTCTTATGTCGTTGTTCGTTTATCAAAGCACATCCCAGATAATAGCAATATATCGTTTATTTTCAAAATCTGTACACGTCTGTTGGTTTGATGCTTTATTTGAAAAATCGTGGCGCTTACAGTTTGGGAATGGTGCGACCAAATCTTGTATCAAACATAAAACTCGAGCGTGTATATGCTGAAGAATTTATCAATACAGCGTTTGGTACCGAAATAAGCCATGTTTTGTGCCGCGTCAAAAGAAATCTTTGACTGCTTTCAACCTACGTACATACACAAAATTTGTTGTCGGGAAATAATGATAACATTCCACCGAAAACATCACGTTAGGACCAAAAACTGTAACAGGCATTGAAATTAACTGTCTACAGTTAATGCAACAAACATAAGGGAGGCGTTGATTTGTTGGATGGCTGATCGGTCGATATCGTATTCGTATGAAGACTAGAAAATGGACAGCTCGCATTTTTTCCTTCTATTAAATTTGGCTATGGTGAATTCCTATATTCCTTATCACTGACTGCATCAAGAAAGCCCAGATTGACGGAGTTAGCAGAATCGCTCTGTTGCGTTGCTTCAACTGTATCTCGGAAATGTGATCGACTACATCGCCTCCGCGAAAGCCGAAAAAGTCATATGGTCCACGAGATAATATTCTCTAAATGAGGATAAAAATGTGTAAAATGTCTCGTTGTATATCAGAAACACAATCAGTTTGAGTGAAATGTAACCTGAATTTATATTATTTACGACAAAAAAAAAAATGTTTTTACGCTTTTCATAACTATGTATTTCTAATATTAATAGTTTACCTGATAGTTATCAAACTTTTTATTCAATAAATGCCCATTTCATTTGTTAAATGCCTGTTTTATTATTAAAAGTTTTAGTCACACCATTCTACTTATTTTGTCGGTGGAGTTGACATTTTTACCTGTAACGAATAAACGAAGTATTAAAATGAAAAAAGAATCTTAAGTTTCTTTTTCTCTTCCCTCAATTATAATAATCTGATTTTCGGAGCTCAAAAAAAATATGTGGCATGAGAGGGTTAAAGAATATGAAGAACACGTATCTACGTTATGCTCCCTAAAAAGTATTACAAAAAGTTAAGGCGTAGTTTAAGTATAAGAAATAAAAAATATATAACAAAATAAACTCAAACTCAACGATTAGTGGTTTGTTAAAGTGTATTTTTCCCAAAATTAAAAATGAGAAAATTAAAAAAAGGCGGCAAAATTTTCTTTGCCCAGGGGAGGCATCTGGTCTTAATACGGCACCCCTGCTTGAGCTGTTTTGATCCACAGTTTTTGATTCTGAGAACTGATCATTTTTGTGACAAAAAACAAAAAAAAAACAAATTAAAAAATTCTAATTGTTTTGACTTACCGAAATATAACTAGATACATCTAGTTATAACTATATATATCTTATAGATATATCTAGTTATATTCGATTCGATGTACAATAATTTGGAAATCTTCAGCCACAAATATCCAAGCCACGAATTACCAAATAAAAAGTCTTTAATATTGAATTACCACTAAAGGCCCCATTCTTGTCAAAAAGCTTTTTACAATTACAACTAAGCCAATATCATCCCTGGTAGGAACCCAAACTTTGAAATTAAGACTAACATTATATCACCCTAATTATCCTAATAGACGACTAATTATCTAGCGTCTATTTAGATTTTGCCATCCTTGAATTAAGAACTATTTCTACACATAAATCAATAAAAAATCAAAAATTTTTAAATCATGCTTTTTACATGCATATCACAATGTTACGACACAAAACAAAATCAGAAAAAACTAAATTCAACAGATATTTCTATTTGATTAGCGCAACTGAACAATACTCAAATACGTCAACAACATTCCATAGATACCTATTCTCCCTACAAAAAATCCTGCTGACGTCCTTGACCGCATTGGTAGATACATAAATTTAAAAATATTTGGATTTTTGCTAAGATTTTGCTTTGAGTGTAGTGCTGTATTAATTCTAAGCTAATGTATGTATTTATGTTTGTGCATACATATATAGCGCATATTAAATTGCGCTCATTTTGCAATAACAAAAACACCAAGAACCGAACCAAACAATAATAAAAATATAAACTTTATATCAACATTGCAACAACAGCAACAACAACTAAAAAAAAGGTAGAACAACAAAAACGATTAACATGCAGTACTTGAAAAAAAACGAAATTGCTGCGTTGCTAAGCAAGAAGGGAAAAGCTTTTAAAGAAAACAAGAATTCTGACAAAACATGCTGCTTATAAGTATGTACAGTGAATCAAAAAAGTTTACATACACCACAATTCTATGGTATTATTACCTGTTTATCGTATTAAATTAAACAAAAATATTTTAAATGTGAGTTTTATTTCAAATTATGCACATATGCACATTCATTTAACTTAAAAAAGTAAATGTTTTTTCAAAACGAAAGGAAGTAATTCAATAAGACATTAAAAAAGTCATAAACTTACATCAAAAAAGTTTACATACGCTTAAGAGATCTCTAGTGATTGTTGGTAGGAAAACATCATTTTTTATTAGCTTA